>CM066319.1:140393360-140993360 GCA_033807775.1 Saussurea involucrata | reverse complement strand
CGGGGTGGTGAAACCCTGGAATTTCAGAATCGCCCCACTGAAGCTCTGGAGAGATGGCTAGAGTGATCATACCTCGGCGTAAAGGACGGTCGGTGTCTAGAGCACCGACGTTGAGAGTTTTGCTGCCGACGATCGGTGGAGCCCAGTCATAGGTGAATCGGGGAGTGGGAGACGTGCGGTCTTTGTCCAGAGCCTTGCCAAGTTTGTGATGGATGATCATAGAGATAAATCGGGGGTAGGCAACATGGCACTTCTTTGGATGGGAGATCACTTCCACTAATTCGGTGAAGAAGTACTGGGCGAAATCCACTTGACGTTGAAAGATTAAGGCATGGGCAAGTTTGGTGATGTATG
Source organism: Saussurea involucrata (assembly GCA_033807775.1). NCBI lineage: Eukaryota > Viridiplantae > Streptophyta > Magnoliopsida > Asterales > Asteraceae > Saussurea > Saussurea involucrata. Next base: position 140,993,006 of record CM066319.1, on the reverse strand, counting down.
AGGGGGATTGATCATGGCCGCTCGTCTTTCGGGATAGGCAGTGGATCACATGGGCAAAGAAGAAGTTCCATACACCACCCATGTGACTCCGAAGAAGAGTTCCAGGACCTTTGGAGCTTTTGGAGGTGTCGTCGACCACGTACCCTGTGGCACTGAGAACATCGTCGAGAACAGTATCGGAATGCCAATCGTCATAGGAATTGAAAGCATCGATCTTCAGGGCAGAGCGAACATCATCGACCCCAAAGGTGAGGTCGTGATCATCCTCGTCTCTAGAAAGTATGGATGCATGAATCGCATCATTGGAGGGGTCATACACACAGGAGAGCCAGAATGTCCCAACGAGCATTTTGCTCATTTTGAGATTGCAAGTGAAGGCATGAAGGAGGGTAGATCGAGTGAGGAACTTGATCACATGGGTAAATTCAGGATGAGAGGGATCGGTTTCAAATCTGGCAACGTGATTGCAAGGGTTGAACTTGAGATCAGCAAAACACGTAGGGGAGATGTTCTTTGAGGACGCCATGGATGAACAAGAGAGCGAGCACGAGGAAGGTGTGGTTGCAGGTTATAGAGGAAGCACGAAGGAGAATAGAAAATGGAAAGGAAGAAAGAGATGGATGTTCGAGTATATATAGGGTTTCAAAAAAAAATGGGGGAACGGTTTATAAAATAAAAGAGAATAAAAGAAAGTAATGATGACAACTTGGAAAATGTGGTCAGGAATCCGTTTCACGAAACGGGGAGGTGAAAGGGTCTGACAGGGCTAGGGTTATAGGGATGACGTGTGGATAGGTTTGAAATTCGGTGGTCATCGGTGAGGAAAGTGAGGGGACAATCGGTGGAAATCGGTGGGAAACACACAGAAGTATCGGTAGTTGGTGCGGAAACACCGAGGCGTTGAGACACCGAGAAAGGCCGAGAGAAAAATCACCGAAAAATCACCTAGTATGACTCACCGAAAGGATGAATCACCGAGAGAGAAATCACCGAAAGATGAAGCACCGAAAGGATGAATCACCGAGAGATGAATCCACCGAAAGGATGAATCACCGAGCGATGAATCCACCGAGCGATGAATCCACCGAAAGGATGAATCACTTAGTAGGACTCACCGGACGAATCCACTGAAAGTTACCAGACCGATTTTTTTTTTGAAACCTATTCTAAGTACAACATGCCAAGTTCACCGATGAGGAAAGTGAACCTGGCTTCATCCAGAGGTTTAGTAAACAGATCTGCAAGTTGAAGATCAGTTGGAATAAAATGCAGCTCAATGTCACCTTTGGAGATATGGTCCCTCATGAAATGATATCGGATATCGATGTGTTTGGACCTTGAGTGGAGAACAGGATTGTTTGCAATTGCAATTGCACTTGAATTGTCACATAGGATGGGTATCTTGGAGTAAAACTGATTGTAGTCTCTCAACTGGTTCTTCATCCATAGAATCTGTGCGCAGCAACTTCCAGCAGCAACATATTCAGCCTCGGCAGTAGATGTTGAGACTGAGTTTTGCTTTTTGCTGGACCAGCTTACCAGTTTTCCACCAAGGAATTGACAACTGCCTGTAGTGCTTTTTCTATCATATTTGGAACCTGCAAAGTCAGAATATGAATATCCCATGAGTTCAAAACCTGAGTCTTTGGGGTACCAAAGACCCAGATGCATGGTACCCTTTAGATACCTGAAAATCCGTTTCACAGCATCCAAATGAGATTTCTTTGGATTTGCCTGATAACGAGCACACAGACAAGTAGCAAACATGATATCTGGTCTGCTAGCAGTTAAATAAAGCAATGAGCCAATCATGCCTCTATAATGAGTAACATCCATAGATTCACCATTTAAATCGGTGTCAAGTTTCAAAGGTGGTGCCATGGGAGTTTTCATGGGGGATGAGTTTTCAAAGCCAAATTTCTTCAGAAGGTCTTTAATGTACTTGCTTTGGTTTATGAATATTCCTTCTGAAATTTGTTTTACTTGAAGACCTAAGAAAAAAGTTAGCTCCCCCATCATGCTCATCTCATATTCACTTTTCATGAGAGAGGCAAAGTCATCACACAGAGACTCGTCGGTGGCACCGAAAATAATGTCATCCACATAGATTTGAACAAGAATGAGATTACCTGATGTTTGCTTGTGGAAGAGAGTGTTATCAATGGTACCTCTAGTATAGCCATGCTTGAGTAGAAAGATGGCGAGAGTGTCATACCAGGCCCGAGGAGCCTGCTTGAGCCCATACAGAGCTTGGTCAAGTCGGTACACATAATCTGGATGTGTGGAATCTTCAAAGCCTGGAGGTTGCTTCACATAGACTTCCTCAGCTAGTTCTCCATTCAAGAAAGCACTTTTCACATCCATTTGAAATACCTTGAAGTTCTTGTGAGCAGCATGAGCAAGAAAGATCCTGATAGCTTCAAGTCTGGCAACAGGAGAAAATGTTTCATCATAATCAATGCCCTCTTCCTGTCGGTAGCCTTGAGCTACGAGTCTGGCTTTGTTTCTGATGACAGTACCATCTTCATCCATTTTGTTTCCGAAGACCCATTTTGTGTCGATGATTGTTTTCCTTGAAGGTCTAGGCACAAGTCTCCAGACTTTGTTTCTTTGAAACTGGGAGAGTTCTTCTTGCATGGCCGAAACCCAACATGGGTCACTTAGGGCTTCGTCAATCTTTTTAGGTTCAACAAGAGAGAGGAAATTCACATAGAGACAGATGTTACTGGTGCCTCTCCTTGTTTGAACACCAGCTAGCTGATCACCGATGATTTGATCAATGGGGTGATCTTTGGTCCATTTAAGAGCAGGAGGCATCGGTGGAGGAATGACTGAAGTGGAAGGAAAGTTCGAGGCTGGAGTGTTGGCATGATGTGATGAAGGTGGGTTGTCAGAGGGATTATCGGTAGGAAGAGATTCGGTAATGGGGTTAATTTCGGTGGATGATGGATAGGGTTCGGTGGAGGCAATTTCGGCAGAGGGGGTTTCAGGTGTTAAAGACGATGACCCAGTTTGATTGTTTGGAACAGAAGAAATATTTGGAATGCAGGGTGGATCGGTGGAGGTTGAAATGGGAGATTCCCCGATGCATGATGATATCCATCTATGTAGTTCTTCATCATCATTTGTCAGAGAAGATGATCTTGAGTCATCACACTTTACATGGATAGATTCATCAATGCATTCTCTCCGAAGATTGTAAACTCGGTAGGCTCTGGAAGTCAAGGAATATCCCACAAAGATTCCTTCATCTGCCTTAGGATCAAATTTCCCAAGATTTTCCCTGTCATTTAGAATAAAGCACACACAGCCAAAGACATGAAGGAAACCAATGTTTGCCTTTCTTCCATGAAAAACTTCATACGGGGTTTTCTCATGCCTTTTTGTTATCACCGACCTGTTTTGAGTGAAACAGGCAGTGTTGACAGCTTCAGCCCAAAAATAGGTTGGCAGATTTGCTTCACTCAGCATAGACCTTGCTGCTTCACATAGAGTTCGATTTCTTCTTTCTACAACACCATTTTGTTGTGGAGTCCTGACAGCAGAGAAGTTTTGAGAGATTCCTTTTTCATTGAAAAAGTCTTCTAAACTGCTGTTTCCGAATTCGGTGCCATTGTCACTTCTTACTGATCTCACAAGCTGACCATTCAGAACTTCATTCCTTTTGACAAAGTTGATGATTTCTTCGGTTGCATCACTTTTGTACCTGAGAAAAGACACCCAAGTATATCTAGAAAATTCATCAACAATAACAAGAATGTACCTTCTTCCTCCTAGACTGGGAGTGCTGACTGGTCCACATAGATCCATATGCAGCATCTGAAGTGGAAGATTGATGGAAGAGCATTGCTTGGTTTTGAAAGAGGATTTGGTGAGCTTCCCTTTTTCACATGCATCACACAGCTTTTCTTTGACGAAGTTTAACTTAGGCATGCCAGTCACCAGCTCTTTGTTTGATATTTTATGAAGGGTTTTGAAGTTGAGATGAGACAGCCGTTTATGCCACAGCCAGTTTCTTTTGACTGTATCGTCAGACACAAAGCAGACATTTGAGGAGTTGTTTTGACTCATATCAATGATGTACATATTATCTAGCCTTCTTCCAGAGAGGACAACCTTCATATTCTTGTCAACAACAGTACAGATACGTAGTTCAAAGATGACTTTGTATCCAAGATCACACAGTTGGCTTATACTGAGGAGATTATGCATGAGACCTTCAACAAATGCCACTTTATTGAAGGTGAGGGATCCGTTTGTGAGAGTTCCATATCCTTTAGTATGACCTCTGGAGTTGTCCCCAAAGGTTACAGAAGGACCCTTCTCTGACACATAGTTTACAAGAAGATGTTTGTTTCCAGTCATGTGACGTGAGCACCCACTATCTAAATACCAAACTTGTTGGTGCTCAAAAACCTGCAAACAACATCAAATCAGTTCTTAGGTACCCATTTGGTAATGGGTCCTTTTGGGTTAGAGGTGTGAGAAACCTTGGGTTTAGATCTGTCAATTCTTTCCTTTGGACAGTCTTTAGCAAGATGAAAGGTATCACCACAATTATAACATTTTCGGTAGATGAAAGTTATTTTGGGTTTTTGTTCCTTTCCTTTTTCCTTTCCAATTATATCAACTTTAATCTTTGGACCGAGAAGAGGATTGCGAGGACCTCTAAAACGTTTGGTTCTTGAGGTTGAAGCATGGTCAGGGATCTCTCTTGAAAAAGCTTTGGTCTTTCCCTTTTGCACAAAATCGGCGAGGGGTTTTTCGGTGGTGTGGTTTTCTTTGATAGATTGTGGTTTTGTAAGACTAGAAGAGTTGTTGTCAATGGCTAGACCTTTGAACACATCATGAATAGGTTTGACCACATCTTGTACTTTATGGGTTTGATCTGATGAAGATTCTTTGGCTTTTATGAACATTCCATATTTCAAGGCTTCACCAAGATCAATAGAGTTTAAAGAAATGGAATCACAAGAGTTTGTCTCAGAGTCATCTTCCCAGGAATCGGTGATGGGAACAAGTGCATGAGTAGGTTTTTCAAGCATGGATTTTTCATATCCTAACCCAGACTTGTTACCACCACTGACTTGATCTTGAAAGATTTGTTCAAGATTCCTTGAAGAGCTTGTCCATTTTCTGACAACTTCTTGTTCTTTCTTTAACTTTTTGAACAGTTTATTTTTCTCCTTTTCAATTGCATGATTTATGACTTTTAGATTTTCAAGCTCAGCTTTAATTTCTTCAAATTTTTCGAGTTTAGACAAGCAAGATTCAAGTTGAGATGTAAGAGCTTTAACTTGAGCAGATTTTCTTCTCTTGCTATCTTTGACAGTGTAAAAGTCTTGAGTTAAAGACTCATAAGCATTTATCTTTTCAATATCAGTCATGTCATTGAAGGGATGTACCTGAGAGTATGATGATGAGCCTTCAGTAGAAACTAATGCCATTGGAGATTTGGCCTTTTCTTCTTCCTCTTCTTCCACCTCTTCAGATATGGCCACAAAGCACTTATTTGGAGAATCGCTGTCAGTGGTTTCTTCTTCTTCCCAGTCATGAGCCTCTGCTATCAATCCTTTTCCTTTTCTTTGAGATCCTTCATTTCTTTCTTTTTCCTTCTTGTACTTTGCCTTGTACTTTTCAGCACGTTCCTGATGTGAGAGTGAGGAGGATTGAGAATCTTTCTTGGAATAGGATTTCTCAACTTTAGAAGGATATTTGTCAGAGGACGAGGAATTGACTTTTGACACACGCTTGCTTCTGCACTCAGCTGCAAAGTGTCCTTTCTTACCACAGTTGAAACATTCCTCATTTGTCTTGTCAGACGAAGACATTTTTGAAAATGAAGGTTTTCTGAAACTTCTGGGTTTGTTGAAATTTCGAGATTTATTTTTAAAGCCAGCCATCATAGCCATTTCATCAGTCATTCGGTCTACCGAAATTTCATCACCTTCATCATCGGCATCACTCAGATATGCCTCCGTTTGGTGAGAAGGGTTGTTCTGATTTTCGGTATCAGAGTCTGATGAGGGATATGTGATACAAGGAACATTATGACTTTTCTTGGAACTTTCGCAAATAAGAGCTATTGAAGAGCTCTTTATCTCTTTGAAGATGGTTTTCCTATGAAGCTTGGTTTGTTCAAAGTTGAACAGAGTTCCATACAAAACAGTTAAAGGCATGTATTCCAAGTCCTTGGTAGTCTTTATGCAAGTGCAAATGTTTTCCCAAAAGTCAGGAAGACAATCCATAAACTTGCATAGAACTTCCTCATTGTCATAGACTCTACCTAGTAATTTTAAATCATTTAACAGAGAGTTAAACCGGTTATAAAAGCTTGGAAGAGATTCTCCCTTTTCATAGGCAAAGAGCTCATATTTTCGAATGAGGCCAATCTTTTTGCTTTTCTTTACTTCCTCTGTACCCTCATAAAGTACACACAAAGTAGTCCACATCTCTTTAGCGGTACCGAAGTTAACAAGAGAATGATAGACTTCATCAGGAAGTGAGAGAGCAATGATTGCTCTAAGCCTAGAATCCAGAGACACTAATCGTTTTTCTTCATCAGAATAATTTCTTGGATTTTTGAGAATGTAACAACCAGTAGCCTTTGCTTTTTCTATGTCGGAAGGTTCAGATTCATCAGAGTCACTTGATTTATCGACTGGTTCCTTACCAGGCCTCTGCTTTTCATAGCGAGCCCAAACTCTCGGGATGATAGGTCCCTCCTTGAGAATGGTTGGATATCTAGTATCCACTCCTTCCATAAATAGCATCATACGGCTCTTCCATAGAGAAAAGTTGTTAGGATTAAACTTGGGAGGTTTTGAAATGGAACCATTTTCAGCAAAATTATTTTGACTAGTGTTTTCAACAGTTAGGGATGAAGATGAGGCAGCCATTGCGGATCAAGTTTATGACTTAAACTTTCCGCTCTGATACCACTTGTTGGTCCCAAAATGGCTCAACAAGTATTGTAGAAGGGGGGGGGTTGAATACAATACTCAGATTTTTCACAATTTTAATTCTTTATATTGAAAATCTTTCAACAAGAATTACACATAGAAAACTAAAGACTGTTGCGGAAAAGAACAGTTAAACTATTCTAACAATCTAACACAAAGTAAACTGAAAAACACTTAGAACAAATTGAGCACTTAGACACAAGATGCAGTTTCAGTAAGAAAGGAGCTTGCACTTAGTAATCTTCAGAAGCGTGTTTTGCATGGGGAGTCTTCACCTTTATTTATAGTCCATGCATCATTTAATGCATGGAACACTTGTCACTCTTCCATTCATTGCAGAGGTTGACTTCTGAAAAGCTGATATCTCCTTTTTAACTTATCCAAAGAACCAGGAGGACAGTCGTACCAGAAAAAGACCTTATCTGAGAATAGATAAAATGACAAACTGCCACTTTTATCTGACAATAGGATATTATCTCATAATAAATGATATTTTCTTTTGTCTTCAGAGAATAAGGCTACCGATCTCCTGTATTGGAAACTGCACCAATTTGAAATCTCACTTCTTTAGAGAAGAGAGATCCTTCACCGAAGTGTAGAATATTTCGGTGCAGTCTTCTTAAACTCCCACCGATCTCTGAACACATATCGGTGGAAATCTTCTTGAACTCCCACCGATTTCTGAAAACATATCGGTGGAAGTCTTCTTGAGCTTCTCACCGAATTTCTTTAATTCGGTGATGCTTGTCCACCGATAGCACAAGCATATCGGTGGTGGTGTAACTTGTAGAAAGTTGCTGCCGATTTTCTCACTTCCGCAATGAGATAGTCTTCGCATTTGGTTTCGGTTGATCTTCGACTTCACCGAACAATTGATATGACAGTACAAGTTACACAAAAGAATCCAAAAATATTCTAAGTACCTAAGAGGGTTTAAGTGAGTCAATTTCAAATCTGTGAAGACCCAACAGTTTCTCAATCTTGTCGGTTCTCATCCGCGTGCCGGGTTATGAAGTATATGCCAACGTTGTTTAAGCACGCCAAAAGCTCGTTCAACATCTTTACGTGCCGATTCTTGCGCGGGCTTGAATTTTTGTCGTTTAGGGTCCCGTGGGCACGTAAATGATTTTACGAAAGTAGCCCATTCCGGATATATCCCATCCGCTAGATAATATCCGTGCTCGTAGGTGGCTCCATTCACCTCAAAAGGGCAGTCGAGTGCTTTTCCATCATATACATCGTTGAAGATGGGCGACTGATTGAGAACATTGATGTCGTTGTTGGAACCGGCAACACCAAAGTATGCGTGCCAGATCCATAGATCTTGAGAGGCCACTGCTTCTAGCATGATTGTCGGGTGCTCATGATCACCTCTCATGAATTGACCTCGCCATGCATTCGGACAATTTGCCCACGCCCAATGAGTACAGTCTATACTGCCGAGCATGCCGGGAAATCCGTGTTTAGCTTCATGCGCGTCGTACAACTTCTGAATATCAATAAAAGTAGGCTTGCGTAAATATTTTTGACCATACAGTTCAATAATACCTGTGCAGAATTTGTACAGACAATTTCGTAACGTTGTCTCTCCCATACGGATGTACTCGTCAAGTGCGTCAGCACTTACTCCATACGCCAATTGCCGAATAGCGGAAATACACTTTTGTATCGGAGAAAAACATTGTTTGCGTCTGCCGTCCACCCGAAGTGTAAAATACGGATACTCTCCTGCTAAATTTTCAACTATTCGTTCGAATAGTTGCCTGCTCATCCTGAACCGCCGCCTAAACATATCCGGTGTATAAAACGGGTTGTTGCCAAAGTAGTCCCGCATAAGCCGCTCGTTTGCAGCTACTCGACCTCTTTCTATGTTCGCGACCCTCTCTGTTGTTGACGACGAGGCGGTGCTACCATAAATCCATTGTGCAGCATGTCGAAAAACTTCTCTTTGTAGATTCAACAACTCGTCGGTGTCTACGGATGATGATGATGCGGTCGGTGAACCGGGTTGTGGCGAATCCATATTGTTTAAAATATAGAGAATGAAAGAGTTTGAGAGAGTCTGAGAGATTGTTGGTGTCAAAAAATAAGAGGTTGAGGGTTAATATATATAGTGTGATTAAATTGAAAAAAAAAATTAAAACAAAATTAAAAAAAAGTAGCCTTTTTAAAATAGCCGTTTGAATAAAAAATTAAAAAAAAATTAAATAAACAAACATGTTCGGGTTCCTCGGGTTTTCAAACCCGTAAGCCAAGCCCGAGCCCCAAGCCCGAGCCACCCGTACCACAACCCGCACGAGCCCGTGGCCGAGCCCGCGGGCGCTGCGGAGGGCCTCATGCAATGAAATACCGTTCATGATTGATATCGTGAATGTTTGTGCACGTGACACACTATTGTTTGTGCACGTGACACACTAAGAGAGTTTAAATTTGCAAATGACCATGTCCCAATTATGAAAAGTTAATCATCTATTCTTAAACCTATACGTTTATTCTAAAACAAAATTACTAGTTTATCATCCGAAGATGATTAGTTTATAAATAAATCGTCATGGGTTGTTTACTAGACCCTTTCGATAACTGGTAAAAGCCATGACATGAACTAAAAGTCTTAACCACAAGTCTTGTGGCGTACTGGTTAAGGCTTGTGGGATTGTGACTAATAACCCATCTACCCCAAGTTCGAATCCAGGCGCTTCCAACTTGTGGTCACTGGGGATAAACTCAGGGCTGCACGCTTTAGCAGCTGGGGCAATTGTCTCACCTTGCCGGGATTAGTCGGGGCAATGTCCTCGGATACCCTTCAAAAAAAAAACTGAAAGTCTTATCCGATAAAAGTGATGACTTTATCTGATAAATACTTACCGAATAAAATTGTTACATACAATGTTACTTTAGTACATACTAAAATCTGACTATTAATCATTTTTTATTTTAGAGATAGTTTTAGGGAAGCTGTTGAAGCAAAAATACAACCCAAAATTCTCATATTCTCCAAAATACAGAAGATGTGCAATTGAATAAAGGATCATTTATTAGTCATTGGCTAAGGGGTTGTTTGTTTACCTCTTAATAGTTCCATTAAGAGGCCACCTCTAAATCGTTCAGAGGTGAATCTTGTTTGGCAAAAAAAAATCTGCCTCTTAGTGTTTCCAAAACCCTTTGAATGATTTAACATCTTGAGCCACCCATTAACTATTCAGCACCCTGATTTCATTCTAAACAAATACCAAACAACCATATTTCATTTTCACTATATCATAAAAATCTCTTAACTATTCTGACCACTTAATCATTTTACACCAAACCATTATGCAACTGCCAAACAACCCCTAATTCATCGGTTTTTCTTCGGCAAAATTGAGGTGTCGCGTGCATTGTTGTTCTACATCCAAAAATACAAGGTGGGGAGAGAGAGTAAAAGAGTCCAGTCCAGTGGACGGACCTACCACCGCCGCTACTCATCGATAACTAACAAATGAATTATTGAAACCCCCAAATGCCAACAAATCCTACCCGCTTTCCCGCCATTCAATTTTCTATCTCCTCCTATCTCTCTACCTCCCCTCGCTTTCCCTCTGCCGCCATGTCCGCTACCGAAACTCCGGTGGTTGACGACAATGTCAAGTTCGGATTCCTACGGAAGGAGATGTACACCGAGAAACTCTCTGGAACTTCCATCGCTTACGACCGTCATGTCATCCTCTGTTACAAAACTCACGACACGTGGCCTTCTCGAGTTGAATCATCCGACTCACATCCGCTACCTAAGCTTCTCGCCGGAGCTCTTAAAGCTCGTAAGAACGACATTCCTGTAAAGGTTATTTTTCTGTATATACGTTAATTTCGTGTTTACGCGGTTATTCTGTTGCGATTTTGAAAGCGTTGATTTGTTTGTGATCTGGATTTTTTTAGACTCTATTGACGATTTGCGAGGGACGTGAAGGTACGGAGTTATCAGATGGAGATGTATTACTTTTTCCTGAAATGGTCAAGTACAGGTAATGTAAGAATGGCTTAGGGTCTGGGTTTTAGTTTAGTCAGCAACTTATTTTGATATATATGTTTAGAAAACGGTATATTGTTTTCAGAAATTTAAGCAACAGATAATTCTATAAAGTAAGTTTTTTGGTGATAAATCGATGATGATTAGGTTTGTATCTATTTTTTGTCTCCAAAGAACCATGAAAGACGAGATGTGGTGTCCAATTTTTATTTTTTTTGACCCAATCCACCTATAATTCTATAAAGTAATATGCTATGTAAAACAAACACAAACAAACATCTTCTTTAGGCTTAAAAAGGTAAAACAGAGAGTATCAGTTGGTTTTTATATGGGAAATTGACTCAAATAGCCAAATCATACAACAAAATTGGTCTTCCAGCCATTTCTCTCTCAGTTTTGCACAAATCTTCAATTGCGGACCTAGCTCAAAAACTTGAAAAAAATAAGAATTTGGTCAATTTCCCTTTAAAATTTTATTTTGGGCCCTGATCTGCAATTACGGACCCCACACCCGCAATTGCAGACCTAGGTCCGCAATATATTATTTTTTAAATGGAAAAACGACTTTTTTTGGTGTCGTTTAGCCATGCGGACCCGAACCTGGATATTACGGATGTGGTGACATTTGGGTAAAAGTGGGAGATAAGTGGCTAAGAGACCAATTTATTAATGTGAAATGGTTATTTGAGTCAATTTCCCTTTTTATATGATACATACCACACATTTTTACACACGGTGAGATAGGGAAAGATGTCCGAGATGGTCAACCAATTACCAACCGAAAATATTTTGTTGCTTTGCATAGTCTCTTTGTATCCCGTGAAGAAGGAGCAATTATTAATTGCAGGGTGGAAATTGCTATCCTAAAACAAATTATAAGAGACTTGATACCTCCTCTATACGGAAAATATCTGATACGGTTGGCCTGGATGTTAAATTTGTACCTTCTAATATTCTATTTTTATAGCCTGTGTTAGTCTAACGAAATAAAACCTTTTGCGCATGTGATATTCTCGTTGTCTGAAATGATAGAATGATTTGGTAGTTTACTCATTGAAATTTCTGTGATTGAAGGGGATTGAAGGAATCGGACATTACTAGTTTTGTGGACGAAGTGATTGTGAATGTAAAACCGTGGTCTACAGGAGTTCAAGAGACGATGAGGGGTTCACACGTATTTGTGTGTGCTCATAATAGTCGAGATAGAAGGTGTGGCGTTTGTGGGCCGGTTTTAATCAAGAAATTTAAAGAGGAGGCTCAACTAAGGGGATTGGAAAATGTTTCGGTGAGCGCTTGTTCACATGTTGGGGGTCACAAGTACGCAGGAAACTTGATCATTTATGGTGTTCATGATGAGAAAGTTTGTGGTCATTGGTAAGATAAGCTATTGCCTCCTTCTACCTCTCTCAACTCTCGGGGTGTGTTTGGTATCGGGACTAGGGGTGTAAACGAGCCGACTCGAGTCGAGTAGCAGGTTATTCGAGCTCGACTCAAAATAATAGTATCAGACTCGAGCTCGACTAACTTTTTCAAAGACGGGTTCGAGCTCGAATACTTTGTCAATGTTTGAGCTCGAACTCGATGCTCGCTTATGAGTTCGAATTTGAAATCGATTAACTCGTTTATTTATTCAAGCTCGATGGTTTTTATAATTTGATTATATAATTTGTAAACATATGAAATTATGAATATGATCGGCTCGAAAAAGTGTACGCTCGGCTTGGCTCGACTTGTAAAGTGTAATCGAGCTTTCGAACGAGTCGAGTTGAACGTTGGTGTTATGGAGCTCGACTTGTTCAGTTAAGTGAACTTTATTTTGTGTTGGAGATCGACTCGAGTTCCATAGTTATTAGGCTCGAGCTCGAGTAGCTTGTTAGAGCTTTATTTTGTGGTCGAGATCGATACTTATTAGGCTCGAGCTTGAGATAAACGAGCTCGAGCTCGAGTAGCTCGTTAAAAGCTCGAGTCTATGCCTCTAACCGGAACACGACTGGACGGACGAGAGTTAGGTAGACGGGAGAAATAATTGTGCAAGATTATAGGGTTTTAATCTCACATGGGTAGTTTAGTAATAATTTACCGAATCTTGTCTCGTCTCCCTAATTTTTTCCTCTATTTTGGTGGGACAAAAATGTCACTTATGTCCCGCACCAAAGGTGAGATAAAAATGCCACTCAGTCCGTCTTGTTCAGCGTGCCGAACCCACCGTGAAGGATTCCCTTCCATTGTTTTGGTATATTTATATATGTTTCTTATATTTCTTTTAAGGGGTCCCATTCGTCCTACCAATATTCAATACTTGAGTGAGGTTTTAAGTTTTATTAGGGTTTTAAAAGGTGCGCGATATGATGTGTCTTGCCGTTACGATTAGGCTAATAGCACTTTTGTAAGGCGTGACTTACACCACGGCGCTTTGAGGCATGCTATGGCGTGTGTTTTTTTACAACGCATGACTTTTAAAAAAACGTTTTTTGATTTTTTTTAGCTTTTGTGTTTTTACACTTTAGGATTTACAGTTTTTATAGATTTACCTTATCACATTACCCACAGTTTCACAAATTCACACACGTCATAGACTCACGAACAAAACGAAGTTGTTAAATTACCCTTCCAAGTTCTATTTTGAATATTTAATAATAGACCATTTATATGATGCTAATATATATGATTTTTCTTCTTCTAATATGAATGTAAATTCTTAAATATCATTATGTCATTGAAGAATACATAGAAAACACATATGTGTGTATATATATATATATATATAAATGTAATTCTAGGGTATATGAATGTAAGCTTTTAAATATCATTATGTCATTGAAGAATACATAGAAAACACATATGTGTATATATGGACATATATAAATGTAATTCTAGGGTTGGTTCCGGTGGGAAGTTGAGTTAACGTGAGAAGTGGTTATCAATAGTTAGATGAACATTAAGATGAGATGCATCAAGATAAGATGGATGAACATTAGGATTAGATGCACCGAGATGCACCAGATCAATCCCCATATCAAAAGTGATCAAGGGTGTTCAAATCCACTTCTCACGCGTCTCACGTTAACTCAACTTCTCACACAATCTTTTGGTTATAATTATACATACGGCATACAAATTTGCTGCCTGATATGATGCCTCGAAAAACGCCGCTTAAGACTTGGCCTTGCCGTCACGCCATGTCTCACACCTTTTAGAACATTGATGTTTTTCTCGTTCTTTTTATGTTTTAATAGCTTGTGCTGATCTTGTGTTCCAGGTATGGTTATGTTACCCCAAATGATGTGCCTGCATTACTTGACCAACACATTGGAAAGGGTGAAATCATTGAAAGGATCTGGAGGTACTTTCTTCGTGCATATGCCCTTGGCTCATTTAGTAATTTTTTCTTTTTAAAGTATATAATACGATAAATACCCATGCACACTCCTAGCCTTTCGTGCGGATTGAGCTCTGACCTCTTGGTATGATGTCACCTATATACTTTCTGCCATTTGATACGAGTTTCTGAAAGTACCAATTCTAAAAGTGGCGAAGGATCGTATGAGAGTTGAGGTTAACTTGAGAAGCGTGAGAAGTGGATCTGAATTGTTGATCACTTTTAATCGAATGCCCTCCCATGAATTGCTCCTTAGAAGGGAATTGACCCAGTGCATCTCGGTGCATCTCATCCTAATGTGCTTCTCATCCAGTTGATAACCACTTCTCACACTAACCTCAACTTCTCACCGGAACCCAACCCTTCTAAAAGTACCATTTGTCAATATATGCCGCAACTTTCATTCTATCCTCTAGTGGTTATTTGGAGAGTAATTAAATGGGTTTTCACATGGCATCAGATTCAGACGCTATGTGGGGTAATATGTGGTAGCTTGTCTAGGCTCTAGCTCCCTCCTAACACTCTGGGGCAATCTGTGCCCGTTTAGCCTCCGTTGGAGTGGGCGTGTAGGATTCCGACATCTGCTAGATTTGGTCCTTGATCTTTTGGAGAGTCATTAAATGGGGTTCCACATATGCTCACACATTTGATCACTTGTAGGGGTCAAATGGGCGCTCCTCCTGTTAAGAAAGCTCAGAAGGCAGTTGAACAGACACTTCCAAATGGAAACAATCTAGAGGCCAGTGAGAACGATAACCGCACAAACAGCACCAAAGAAGAGAAAGAAAAAGAAAAAGAAAACGGCGGTGGTGGTTGTTGTCAAGGTGCCAACGGATTTTCATGCTGCAGAGACGAGAAGTCAGAAACAGGAACGGAAAAGGAGGTACAGAAACCCAGCGGTAAACTTGATTTCTTATTGAAAAAATGGGAGCAACATGAAGTGGTTACAGCCGCTGCTCTAGCTGGAGCCATTGTAACTGTTGCCGTGGCCTATAGCCTTTATAAAAGGTTAAGATGAAATGTGGTAAGTATGAATACACGATCACACGGGTAAAACGAAAGCATACATACGAAGGTACGTACCGACTGCCGATGATCTTAATCACCGTATATGAACCACAAAATGTTGTGTGTATTTTTTCAGTTGTTATACACAATATGCTAATATAGTGATTTATTTATACTACCACTTATTTTCTGTGTGGTACTTATGTAAGACAAAGATTGTGTGGGAAGAAGAGTTAAAGGTGAGAAGGTAACAAAGATCTGGGCTCTTGATCACTTCTAATCTCAAACCCACCCGTGATTCATGCTTGATACAAGATTGATCCGGTGCATCCAAGGGTGGAGATCCTTTTTTACCCTTCGCACCGGAACCCAACCCAGTTATGTAATTAGCTAATTTCATTTAGTACCAATTTTTATATGCAACGTCTTCCGAGCAAAGTTGGAAGTTGCACTTATCATGGATAAGTTGCGAGAGGGAAGACCACGGTGGTTTGGACACGTTTGCACCGGTGAGGAGGGTAGAAAGTGCGAGGGTCAAGGGGGCGAGTAGGAAGGGCAGACCGAAGAAGACATGAGATGAGCAACCGAGGATAGATATGAAAGTCTTAGGCATTTACGAGTACATGACTTTTGATAGGAGTTTCTCGAGATGCAAATCAGAGTAACATACCGGTCTATACGAGAGGACGAGTGTTCTAGAGGTAATGTGTTGGCGTGGGGTAGGGTAGTGAGCCTGTTTTTAGTGAGCAAAAAAGCTCAAGCCTGAAGCCCAGACGAAGACCGGCCTAAAAAATCTACGCCTAGTAAGCTTGAAGCCCAGTTCGGGCCAAAGCTCAAAGCCCTGCTAAAATTTTGGAGACATGACTGAAAAAAGCATGAAAAGGCCCGTACTGGAAAAGTCAGACCGAACTTTTTTCAATCTTAAAACCCATCCCGCCCAAGTTTTAAAAAGTTGTGGCTTTTTTGCTCACTAAAACCAGGCTCACTACCCTCTAGTTCGGGCCTTATCGGGCTTTTTTCAATCATGTCTTCGAAATTTTAGCCTGATCGGGCTTTGGAGCTTTGGCCCGGACCGGGCTTCAGACATTTGGTACGTGAGACATAACAACATGAAAGGCTTGTTTTCTCACGTTTAACACATCGTTAGACTCGGATATGATATGACATCAGTGACGTATATAAATGCAGTTTTTTGTGTCATCAAAATAGGTTAAACAAAAATAAGAGAGAGGAGACAATATTTTGTAAATTACTATACTACCCATGTCAAATTAAAACCCTAAAACCTGTCACATATTTTTCCCATTCTACCTTACTCTCGCAGTCTCGCTCGTAGGGGTGCTCAAAAACCCGACCAACCCGATCAACCCAATGTGAAATAACCCAACCGAAGCAACCCGATGTCCAATTGAGTTGTAAAATCTTCAAACCGTATGTATTGGGTTGATATCGGGTTACGATCATTTGAACCCAACCCAACCCGATGAAACCGATATACTTTTATTTCTTTAACTTAACATGATTGTTAAGTCTCTACTAATATGTACATTAGACACTTATACCATTACGTATTTATATATATATATATATATATATATATTTTTTTTTTCAATCTCTTATCCATCTCTATATAACTACTTCACACACATAAAAACACAAACACACACACACACACACATATACACATGTGAGACCAACCAACTTTCATGAGACCAGTGAGACCAAGATTTTACACTTGAAACTTTACAGTGTTTTTGCTGTGAAGGTTTAGATTTTTTTTACTTTCACAGTGTTTTGCTGTGAAGTTTCAAGTGTAAAAACTTGGTCTCACGAAAATAGGCTGGTCTTACGTGAACCCAACTCTAAACGTGAACATATATATGCAAATTGAGAAAAAATAGTTGAAGGCGATATGTATATGATTTAAGAAATATGGTAAAATGTATTAAATGATTGATGCTAAAAAGGAATTATAAGTAGAGAAAACAACATATTCTCGACTAAGAGAATATTTTGATGTGCCAAAATATTAACCCGACCAACCCGTACGGTTTGGGTTGGGTTGGGTTGAACTTTGGTTTGGGATGAGATTTTTCAAACCGCCAAACTTTGGGTTGAGTTGTTCAAATGCCTTCAACCCGATCAACCCAACCCGTGAGCATCCCTACTCTCCCTACTCGCTCGTCTAAGTCCTATAATGCTTCGTGCTTCTTTTTTTGCATTAAACTAGTATGAGAACCGCGCGTTGCGTGGTAGTGTAAGTTCTTTGAGTATTAATATATAAATTGTAGATATAAATAAATTTTTAATGTTAAATATAATAATTAATAAATCACATTTAAATGAATGATTTGTAAAAAGTAATAGAGTTTAATCAGTGAAAAATGAATATATAAAATGAGCAACAGTAATGATGGAACTATGCTTATTTTATGAAGAAATAAACAAATGTACACCTAAAAGAGACCGTAACTATCACTCGAATGCATGTCCAATCTCCAAATGAGACATGTTAATGTGAAGTGCACTAATCCAAACATGTAAATAAAAATAGTTGACCGACATCATATTTCCAGGCCTGTTAGCATCTTTGCTCCACTAAATGCTTCCATCTTTCCAGCTATAACTTCCAACTTGACGTCTTTTATATAATCTCTCTTGCAGTGGCGGAAAATCATGGAAAAGTAGGCGATCTAATCTACCAGATCGCAGCATCGAGTAAACCAGGCCTACTGTAAATATTAAAAAAAACTCTGAGGAATTTCTAGCAAATAAACATAAAATGTTTTCAATTAGGAATTACGAATAAACCCATCCCATCATGGTAAAGAAACAACCAAGTGTAGAGTTAGGATCTACTGTTACCCCTGGCTTTCATGAAGATATAAAAAACTATTCCTTCCTTCCTCTTGAAACTGCGACAATACTAAAGCTATATGTCAAAAGAAAATATACATAACGTGTATCATCAAATAATTTGCAGCTGTGATGAGGGCAGATAACCAAAACATTGTATTATTAAAGAATGAAACGACGTCATTCGATGGAGGGGCCACCATACCAGTCCAACAGCCATCATGTGTTAAATTGTGTGTCCATTTTACCTCAAATGAAACAAACTGTAAACACCTGAAAGTTGATGTTAGTGTTGTAAATACCAAGTATAAGTGTATAACAATATTTTTCATTATGAGTGATAAAAGTTACCTGGTCTGTAACCATCATTTACAGGGTAAGACTCTCCATCCTTATATCATTCTTACCGGGTAAGATTCTTGGCCCTCACCATGTTCATCCAGTAAGGTAAATGACCCACCCGATAAGCAACTTACCAAGTAAGCGTTTAGTAAAAGGCCCCTAAGAGATGGAGAGATTATGAGGAAGTAAAACAAAGGTGTAACAGGAGCATATAGATAGTCTAGTTACCATTTTCATATCCATCAATATTGTTGCAGACAGAAACAATACACCACTTCAAAAAAACAACCAAAAAATCAACAATTCAGCCCTTAAAAATAAAATAAAAATGATCATTATACTTTCTTATATATTCCAACAGATAATAGATCAACAAAACACCGTTAACAATGATATAAAAAACAGTGAGGAACCTTGAAATTATGGCTATTAGCTATCAACAAAATTGTTTAATCCTAAGGATATGATAAAATCCCACAACAAAAACACTTAATACATACAACTAAAGTCAATATCACACATACAACTGAAATTGATATTTTATTTAATATGGTGGATTACAAAAATAGAAATTGAACATAGACAAAAGACACCTTCTATGATGTATATCATGCATTTTATCTTTGTTTTAATTCACATAAACATCCATGCATTGCATACATGAAAAGAAACTTGCACAAAAGCAAACAAAGTATTATGAAAACGATTCTATGCCAACAAATGGAGACTCTAATTGTCCTCTAAATATTTAACAAAACCAAACGGTTGCTCCTAGGCTTGGTTTAAATACACCTTCAATGCATAATACATAGCATAACAATAGTTATAAATATCATTCATGCTTTTTAAATAGCTTTACTACTTCTCGAGAAGAACTGAAATAAACACCTATCTTTTGGCGTTGGAATTTTTTAAACCTGCATTTTCATAAATGTGACTACCTTAACGTCATAGTGAATTTTAATTGTTAAGGGATGGTCACTCACAAAGATATAACTAACATTTTATTTGTTTATCTATGAATACCCAACATGGCATCAAAACTTCGATGACAACGAATTAAAAGAAAAAACTCCCATACGTTCGATATGTGATTGCTGTAAAACCCAACCGGTTTTCTTCCGTCTATTTTTCTGAGCTCAAGATCTGCAACACAACTGAAGTTTAGCTGTTGTACAGATCTACATGCTGTCCAGATTAAGCTGAACTAAAGACATCAATTGCGGCTCGAAACAATAAGCCACAAAAGAGAAAGATGTTTTGATGCTGTTAAGCTGTTAAGTGCTGTTAAGACATTGTTAAGATGTTGTTAAGTGCTGTTAAGATGCTGTTAAGTGCTGTTAGGCTGTTAAGATGCGGTTAAGCTGTTAAGATGCTATTAAGCTGCTGCTAAGATGCTGTTAAGCTGTTAAGACGCTGTTAAGATGCTCTTAAGTGCTGTTAAGACGTTGTTAAGATGCTGTTAAGTGCTGTTAAGCTGTTAAGATGCTGTTAAGTGCTGTTAAGCGGTTAAGTGCTGTTACACCCAGATTTTCATAACCTCCAATGAACCCCAGAATTCAAACTGAAAAAAGAAAGCTTATGAGTTTATTGCAATAGATCTGAAGGGCAATTTCCCATAATGCAAATAAAGGGTATCCTGCAAAAAGGTTAAAAGCTCAATTTTCCTTCGCTGGAAATTACAATGTGGTTATAAATACCCGAATGCCCAAACTAAGGGCATGTTTGTTAGCAGCTTAATGGGACTCGCAACTTATTAGGTGAGTTATACATGACTGTTTGGTAGTGGCTTAATGATATAGAAAGTGGCTTATTCAGTAAGTTATAAGGGGGGGGGAGGGGCTTTATGCAGAAAGCCAAGTTTTCGGTTGCTCACCTATTGGAACTTATCGCTTACCCATGAACACCTTGAAAACACAAAATCTATAAATCTTGCAAATGAACACCTTCAAAATAAACGTCTAATAGATCTTTACCCAAACTGACTGCCAACAGATATTCATAGCAAGTTACTACTTTTGGTCAGTTTTAAGTTAGTATCTAGCTTCTGTTACCGGCCTATATAAATGAATGTCCATACCTGCCACCCCAGAAATCTGCAATTGTAGAAAACACATCGATCAACTGTTACTCTGATAGCCACAGCCCGACCAGAACCCTGAATAAAAGAGTTAGTAAGAACAATTGAACAAAGCAACAGGACTTGAACCCCATAACCTGAAATCATGGAAAAATAAACAACACCTCAGGAGCAGAGTTCTCAAATGTGATATTTTCAGCAATGAAATCCTCCCCTTCAACAATGGTACTACCACACCCAAACGTTCCAGTTCCAATCAATCGTGATGGCTGTGCAAATCAATCACATGAACACATTTAAATGGTGCAAATTAGAGAAGCCTTAGTCCTTATATTATATCTTTAGAACATGATTACTAATTGGCTGTTTGTTTTACTCTTAATAGTTCCATTAAGGCAAAATAAAAGTCTACCTCTTAATGGTTCTAAAACCCTCTGAATGATTTTTTATCTTGGTCAATTTTAAGTTAGTATCTAGCTTCTGTTACCGGCCTATATAAATGAATGTCCATACCTGCCACCCCAGAAATCTGCAATTGTAGAAAGCACATCGATCAGCTGTTACTCTGATAGCCACAGCCCGGCCAGAACCCTGAATAAAAGAGTTAGTAAGAACAATTGAACAAAGCAACAGGACTTGAACCCCATAACCTGAAATCATGGAAAAATAAACAACACCTCAGGAGCAGAGTTCTCAAATGTGATATTTTCAGCAATGAAATCCTCCCCTTCAACAATGGTACTACCACACCCAAACGTTCCAGTTCCAATCAATCGTGATGGCTGTGCAAATCAATCACATGAACACATTTAAATGGTGCAAATTAGAAAAGCCTTAGTCCTTATATTCTATCTTTAGAACATGATTACTAATTGGCTGTTTGTTTTACTCTTAATAGTTCCATTAAGGAAAAATAAAAGTCTGCCTCTTAATGGTTCTAAAACCCTCTGAATGATTTTGTATCTTGGACCACCCTTAACCATTCAGTGCCCTACTTTCATTCTGAACAATTATCAAGCAATCATATTTCATTTTGCACTATATCATAAGAGCCTTTTAATCATTCTGACCACTTAATTATTTTGCACCAAACCATTCTGCCAAATTAATGTATATCAGTTAAAACTGCAAAAAGTTTGTGCAATTGTTCCCATGAAAACACAAAATCTATAAATCTTGCAAATGAACACCTTCAAAATAAACGTCTAATAGATCTTTACCCAAGCTGACTGCCAACAGATATTCATAGCAAGTTACTACTGGTAAGTTTTAAGTTAGTATCTAGCTTCTGTTATCGGCCTATATAAATGAATGTCCATACCTGCCACCCCAGAAATCTGCAATTGTAGAAAGCACATCGATAGCTGTTATTCTGATAGCCACAGCCTGGCCAGAACCCCAATGAACCCCAATTCCACACTACTTTTCATAACCTCCAATGAACCCTAGAATTCAAACTGAAAAAAGAGAAAGGAGGAGGGACGTTTCACTGGAGAAAAATTAAAGGACAACCCTAATCAGTTTTGGAAGAGGAGAAGACTATTTGAAGAAGCTGAGAGCTTAACGTGGAACAGAATCTGAAAAGACTACTGGTTTGGAAGAGGAGAGGATAAATGAAATGAGAAAAGGAGAGCAAAGATAAACCACTTTCTAGGTTTGAGAGGAGGCCACGTCACTGGCCGTGGTTTTTGTTTTTATATATATATTGATTGATTGATTGATATTGATTGATAGGTTTAACGGATATTTTTAGTCATTCAGTTGACCTACCTTGATACGAGCATAATCAGAATCGCTTATACTAAATACAATTAAAGGTCTATTTGTTAATTAATGCGTTTAATGTGACTCAACTTATTTGATCTACTATATATGATTGGTTGGTAGTGACTTAATGACATAGAAAGTTATCTATTCAATATATTCTTCAAGAGGGGCTTTATGCAGAAAATCAAGTTTTTTTTTCTTTTTAAATTTGTCTATTTGAATTAAAAAAACACGCATCTTCTATATATGAAAAAACCCTCTCTGATAAAAGCTTTTTTCAATCTATATAATCAGATTAATCTATACACACATGAAAAATCAATCAAATATCCCCTAAAAATTAATAAATTATATGTTAATGCTTATTTTATGATTGGAAAAATAACATATGCATAGCACATACACATCACTTGATAGTTTCTCCAATACATATGTGAAGCACTAACAAAAAGACAATTTTATATTTAGGGCCCGTCTACGAAACGCTTACTTGGGTAAACGTTTACCAAGTCATATTACATTGCCGAATAAATATGGTAAATATCAAGAATTTTACCCGGTAAGAGCTAAGGCAAGAATCGAGAGTCTTACCCGGTAAGTGATGGAAAAGACTCTTACCACGGTTAGCGCTTAAGGGAAAAATTGTTGCATACGATGCCGTTTTTAATGGACTAAAATCTTACCCGATGAGTGTTAGTGTTGAATTCTACCGGTAAGTGCTTACCTGGGTAAGCTTTTAGTATCTTCATTCCGTAGGAAAAAAGTTACATTTACTTTTGAAGATAAATAAATATTTTTAAATAAACTAAACTAAAAATATAAATGCTTATTTTAATACGGAGATATGAAAATGAGTATGTAAACATATAGTTGGAACTTGAAAACTTCGATCAAGAAACGTTTGTGTTGAAAAATGTGGAAAACAAGTGAAAACGTCAAAAGTGGAGGACAAACTTATTGTTGATCCAAACTCTCTCAGTGATTTGATGATGACCTTTAGTATAACTTGGTGAAAATTGCAATTAACATTTGTATGTATAAGTGTTTCACCATCAACGATAACATACCGAGTTTGTTCAGTATTGCTGATGGTATCTACTGTTTTAATGTTCTGCCTTCAGCGATAAATGTTTCATCAGTGATAACCTGAGTCTGTTCACTATCGCTGATAGTTTCAAATGTAAACAATGTTGTTTGTAATCCCCGAAGACAAGTTTTGCGACAAAGAGTTCATCGTTGACATCGAAGACAAAACTGATAAACAAGTGACAAGTCTACTAATGATCTGATGCGGACATCAGTGAAACCAAGAGAAGTCCACACACGCGACATTTCAAGAAGAAGACTTCAGCGATAGCTGACTTACATCAGCTCTTCTCTGATGGAAGACCTACTCAGCGAGCGCTGATCATGAAGTTTCTACTTCAAGAAATGTTTGTCTTACCTCCTTGCACACATCGTACGATTTGTCAGAAGAAACATGCTTTTGTCTAAGATCGCACAACCATTCTGCCACTACACTGTTCACGATACGGCCCAAAACATGTCTTGCTAAAAGTCAGAAATGCGCCCAACCATAAGCTGACACGTGTAAAGTCCTCCTGCCATGCATTAAATGTAATGGGTATAAATAGGAGGAATGCCCCTTCAGTTTGAAGGCGGTCTTCCCTGAACTACTTAGTGCATAGAAAAATATTCTTATTTTTCTATACCCTCTTTTCTCTCTATTCTTGTGCAAGAACACTTAGTGATTCTCAAGTTTGTTTAGATTAGGTTTACTTAATCTTATTTCGCAACAAACTGTAAATTGTATTTGATTTATCAATAAACAATTTAGAAAACCAAAAAGTAGTGTTTGTATTCAAACCCCCTTCTACAAACTATTGTACTTGTATAACCCCTTCGGGACCAACAAGTGGTATCGGAGCAGATTGTTTAATCTCATAAACAAGATCTTGCTTATACAAATCTCTTCATTCTATTCTTCAAATGGCACAAAACACAAACACAAATTATATCGATAATGGTTCTCTTGCAAAACCTCCTCGATTCAGAAGAGATAATTTTAATCTCTAGAAGAATCGAATGATGCTATTTCAAGAAGGTGTAGACCCCACTATGCCTTACTATGTGGAAATTGGTCCATATGTTCCTTCGGTTCTTTCTCCTGTTGTTCCTGCCACTGCCACCACTCCAGCCATTCCTGAAAGAGAGCTCATTAAAGAAGTCTCTAGATGGACTGATGAAGATAAAAAGAAGGTGGCCATCAATACCAAAGCCAAATCAATAATATCTATGACTCTACCTGATGAGGTTTGTCATTCTGTCATGAACCTCAAAACTTCCAAAGCAATGTGGGACACAATCTGTGTTCAATATGAACGTACATCTGAAGTACAAGAGTCCAGAAAAACCAATCTGGTAAGACAGTATGAAAGTTTCATTTGTGGTAAGAATGAAACTTTATCTGAAGTGCACCAACATTTTAATTGCTTATTAATTGACCTAAAAAATGTTGGTAGGACCTAATCTAAGTATGAGACCCTAACATAATTCTTGAAATGTCTCCCTGAAAGTTGAGACAGTTATACCATGTGTCTTAAACTCTCAAAGGGTCTAAAATATATGACCTTAAGCACTCTTTATGGCACTTTGCTTAATCATGAGCAATCTTGTCATCTTAAGAAGAATCTTGTAAAAGATTCCAAAAGCACACTTGTTGCTTTACTCTTCTCAGAGATGATGCCCGCATAGCGATCTTCTGTCACTATCACTGAGTTGGAATCAAACTCTGATGATTCATCAGAAACTGATCCTTCAGAACTTGATGAATCCCTGACACTCTTGACAAACTCTTTGCAAGAAAGAGTAACTTTAGAAGTAATAAACCCCTCACTATCACTGACAAGCCTAAATCAACTCCTATTGATAAGGCAACTGCTACTTGCTATAACTGCAAAAAGAAAGGATATTTTGCTAGTGAATGCAGGTCAAAGAAAGTCTTCAAGCCCTTTTCATCTCGTAAACACTCCTCAACCTCTAAATCTAGAGATAACAAGTACCTTAAACTTGAAGAAAAATACCTGAAGTTGAAGAACTATCAGAAGAAAAGTAAAAGTCTGATCGCTGAAGAAAACGATTGGGCTGAATCTGATGAAGAATCAGATTCTAATGAAGAAGATGAGGCCAATCTCTGTCTTATGGCCGAAATCCAATAAGTAAAAGAAGAACCCGCTGATGTTCCCTCTACATCCTCCACTTCTCAGGTATCAACCTCTTCTAGTCCAGCTCTCTTTGATTCTGATAGACTTCGTGCTATCGATTCACTGACGACTGATTTATATGATGCCCTGAACGGAAAAACACAAGCTGAACAACTAAATCTAGATTTAACTAAACAACTTAAGAAATGTAATTTAAAGATCCAAGAACTATCTAATCTAGAAGAAAGTTTAAAGATCAGGTTTATGTAAATCAAATAATCAGCATTGAACGCGAACAAGCTATCGCTGATTTGAATGCTGAGAAAGCTACCGTTGAAGGATGGTGTAAATCCTCAGCAAAGATCACTGAGATAATCGGTGCTTAGATCTCTGTCAATGACAGAAGTGGTCTTGGTTTTTGTGCTGACAAAGAAGAACCAAATAAAGATCGTGCCATGCTTAAGTTTGGAATGTTCGTTTCTTCCATTCCTGACACCTCATCATCTCAGTGCTCTTCTTCTAATACTCCCATCACTGAAGGAAAATCTTCTTTGAGTCCTAAACTCAAGGATAAAGGAAAAATGTTTTACAAAATCCTCAGAAGGGTACCAAAGTGCCAAAGCCGAAGAAGACTAAACCTTCATCTAATCAACCTTCTGCTCCTAAAGTTAAGATCCCTGAACATGTTCAGCGATCAACCCCAAGAATAAAGGTTGATGTAATATCTAAGAAATCTGAAGAACCTAAAGTTCCTCCGAGATCTGATGCTAAAGGCATTATTGGTACAGGCCCTACTCATTTAAAACTTTCAATGTTTATGCCTATGGTCCTAAAGCTAATTTCAACTATAAGAAATGCTATCACTGCGGACTTACTGACCATATTGCTAGTAAGTGCCCCACAACCACCAAAACTGAGAAATCAGCTAAGGTGAAGACGACTGCCTCCAAGGCAAAGAAGATCACCCCAGGTGAAAAACAAGCCAAGGTGAAAAATACCACTAAGGTTAAGAAATTAACCAAAGTGAAGGTTAACACTGACGCTGAATCATCAGATGCTGTGAAGACCGCTGATCCTTCCACTGACAATTGTGGACCCATAGTTAGGTGGGCACCAATTCAAAATTAATCTTCCTTATGATTGCAGGTTTCAAAGGGTATCTGGTATCTTGATAGTGGATGCTCTCGACACATGACTGGTGAAAAGATCATGCTCTCTGAATACAAGGAAGAGAAAGGTCCCTCAGTGACCTTTAGTGGAAATGGAAAAGGCTATACCCGAGGGTTTGGTGTACTCACTAATGGTACAACTACCATCAAAAGAGTCGTTTACGTAGAAAGACTGAAACACAGTCATCTTAGCATCAGTCAGTTATGTGATAAAGACTTCAAAGTATGCTTTACTAAGAAAACATGTTCAGTCACTGACAAGAATGGAAAACTTGCTCTCAACGGTTATCGTTTGGAAAATGTTTATGTCATAAACATGGACTCAACAACCACTGAGAACATTTGTTTTCTATCCAAAGTCTTATCTGATGTCAACTGGCTATGGCATAAAAAGCTTTCTCATCTTAACTTCAAAACGCTGAACACTCTCTCCTCAAAAGAACTAGTCACTGGCTTGACTCAGCACTCATACGCTAAGGAATCTCTCTGCTCAGCGTGTGAAAAAACAGACTAAAGCTTAGCTTCAAGTCTGTTGGAAAAATGGGTTTTGTCCAATTTGAAACACAAAATATAGAACTTATATAATGTCACATTATATAGATATTTATAAATTTGTGTTCTCCTCCATAATATCTTCGTATGAATGCGAAATTAATCACCGAAGTAAGTGGGTAAATGTGTATCCCACATAGATGGAGAAGTGAAAAGAAAGTGGGTTTATAATAAGTTCAATCCATGGGGTTGTAAGACTTATAACACAAAGGCTCTCTCTTGCGCGCACAGGGGTTGGGGGGTGCGAATTGGTTTCGGTTAATTGAACTTGTGTGCGAGCGCGCGTACTGCAGACACAAATGCACCACCGGTCGACCAGAAAAAGTTCAAACGCATTTTGCCAAAAAATTTCATTCTTTTCGTTATGTAACCGACGAATTTATGATGATTAATACCAAATTTCGGTTTTGATCTAGTCATAAATTAATTTCGGTTTCAGTTTTGTTTAAATGACAGAATTGATTATCGGTGTCGGTTACAAAATAATTGTGGTGTATAAATAAAGATGTTCACCAAACAAAAGAATACACACAATTCTGAATGCCATCTTCTCTTCTAAAAACTATCCTTGTTTTCATCTTGCTATCGAGGTAATCTCTAAGCCTAGTTAAGTTCAGCGGTCTCGAAGAATCTTTCTTGCTGTTGTATCCTGGTAAACAAACGTCTGATAGTGGAACGGATTTGTTTTAAGGACACTGTGTTAAACACATGCCTCAGCTTGTTCGATATCTTTGTGTTCTTTTCGTATTATTATCAAGACGATTCCTACAGACTTAAAACAAATTCGTTTACGACAACGAACATAAAGGTTTACAAATAATTTCCTGCAGTTTTTTTATAAACATATCTGCAGTTTTTTATAAATAATTTCCTGCAGTTTTTATAAACTTTTTCTGCAGTTTTTATAAATAGTTTTCTGCAGTTTTTTATAAACATTTTCTGTAGTTTTTTATAAACTGTTTTCTGCAGGTTTTTATAAATTGTTTTCTGCTGTTTAAGTGCAGTTTAAGGCTGTTTTTGTGCAATTTTAAGATTGTTTTATGCAGTTTTTCTAAACTGTTTTGGTGCAGTTTTCTATATTGTTTTGTGTAGTTTTTATAAACTGTGTTGGTTATTATAAAACACTAAAGTTTGGTGTTTAACTGTAGAATGACTACCGAAAAAATTGGGGCTTCCCAACCTTCGCAAAATACTCCGGTTGCACACGAAAATCCTCCGATTAATCATGCAGAGAAACCCGAAAAGTTTTCTGGGTTGCACTTCAAGAGGTGGCAACAAAAGATGTTTTTCTACTTGACTACCTTGAATCTTGCACGATTCTTGACTGAAGAGGCTCCTAAGATCGATGATGGAAAAGAAGGAGATACCCAAGCGGTGAGTCCGGTTGATGCTTGGAAACACTCTGACTTTTTATGCAGAAATTATGTTCTTAATGGATTGGTTGATTCACTTATAACGTATATTGTGTAACAAAAACGGCTAAAGAATTATGGGACTCACTAGAGAAAAAAAAAATACAAAACAGAAGATGTCGGGACCAAGAAATTTGTGGTTGCCCGGTTTCTTGAGTATAAAATGGTAGACACTAAGACCGTTATAAACCAAGTCCAAGAACTTCAAATAATGTTGCATGACATTCATGCCGAAGGAATGCGAATATGCGAGACATTTCAAGTAGCCTCGTTAATTGAGAAACCACCCCTTGCTTGGGTAGATTTCAAAAATTATTTGAAGCACAAACGAAAAGAAATGTCTATTGAGGACCTCATTGTTAGACTCCGAATTGAGGAGGATAATAAGTTAGCTCATAAGAAAAACTATGTTCCTACTTCTGAAAAGGCTAATGTAGTGGAACATGGTCAATCTTCGGTGAGGAACAAGTTTGTGAAAGGAAAAAACCAAAAGAAAGGGAAGGGTTCGAACTTGGGACCAAAAGGTAGAGCTTTCAAAAAGAAGTTCCAAGGTAACTGTTATAATTATGACCGACCAAGCCACCGTTCCGCGAACTGTAAGCTTCCAAAACACGATCAAGCTAAGGAGGCTAATGTTGTGGACGAGATCACTCGAGATGTGTCTGACATCGTCCTTGCTGCGGTCATTTATGAAGTCAACCTCGTGGACTCAAACCCGGGGGAATGGTGGATCGATACGGGTGCTACCCGTCATATATGTTCAATTCGGGAGTGGTTTCGGAACTTCAAAGTTGTTGACAATGGTGACAAACTATTCATGGGAAATTCAGCCACTTCGGAGATCACGGGAAGTGGACAGATTGTTCTTAAGATGACATCCGGAAAAGAACTCACTTTGAATGATGTGTTGTACATACCTGAAATGCGTAAGAATCTAGTTTCAGGTTGGTTGTTGAACAAACATGATTTTTGCTTGGTTTTTGAGTCTAATAAGTTTGTACTTACTAAAATGGGTATGTTTGTTGGAAAAGGGTATGCGGATGGTGGAATGTTTAAGCTCAATGTAATGGCTATGAAGCCAAATATGAATGAAATAAATAATTCTTCCGCTTATATGCTTGAGTCTTCAAATATTTGGCATGCTAGACTTGGACATGTTAACTTTGATACTCTCCGTCGTTTAATTAAACTTAAATACATACCTCATTTTCATATCGACTCTAAATACAAATTTACAGCGTCAGCAAGATGAGAGGCTTGCTTCTTTTTGGGAAACTCCAACAGGGCATAGGAGTTGTTGGTAGCAAGGACTATTTGATGCTCACACTTGACATTTCCAGCTTTCGTCATCACTGCAGGTGCAGTGGTAGTAGCAGTGATAGGAGCAGTGTTATCAGCGCTTGTAGAGGATGCCATTCTTTTTGGAAACAAAAGATAGATGAAAAAGATGAACTTCTTAAAATGGAAAAGTTTTATCCAAAATAAGGGTTTTTGAGGTTTTAGGGTTTTACAGTTTCTTTTTAAGGAAGAAACAATAAAGAAAATGGGTTTTCTAGTTTTAGAAAAGTTTTTCGACACCAGAACTCTCCAAGTGAGAGACCGGTGGAAGTTGTACTAAATCCCCATGAGAAGATGAAACTGTTTCCTTTTGAGAGGAGACGAAGTGGCTAGGAGGGGTGTGCATTTGCGTCGCTAGGCCCACGACGTCTTCTTCAATACCCCATCGCAACGGATGCAATGGGATAGTAGATGTGGCTGCCTGGCTTGGTGGAGGCTGGTTGGGAGCAACCTGTGAAGATTGCTCCATCACACTTTCACTCTCATGCTTTTTCTTGCTTCACTTTTCTCTCACCTCACTTTGTTTTTCTTTTTCGACTATTTCTCCCTCCGTTCTCCTTGTCACTCCAGATAAGGCTTCGGGGTTAGGAGTGTCATCATCATCATCGTCCGACTCAGTTTCCTCATTTCCGGATTCCTCTGACCCTTCTTGGGCACCGGAAGCCGAGCCTGGTTGAGACTCGGATTCGGACCCTGATTCGGAGCCAGAGGCGGACTCGACAGCTGGTCCGGAGGCTGGGCCGGGCTCGGAGCTGGAAGAGGAGGATGCCTCTTCCACGACATGTTCTCGGGATACACCTTCCACCACCACATCATGTAGAGCAGCAACTTCGTCTCTAGGTGGAGTCGGTGTACGTGATGGAGTGGATTGGGGTCGGGATGAACTAGCTTCGCGTGTTGACCTGGCGGCACCGCCCACGCCTGTTCCCCTCACAATATCTTCTCTCGGCATGCCCCGTCCGCGAGCCCCTGCTCGTCGGACCCCTCTTCCTCGCATACGGGGACCCTCACGCCTCTCAGGTCGCGCTCGTTGGGCAGGTCCAGCCGGATCTGGCTGGTCCATCGGAGCGTCTAAGCGGTTCTCTCTCCTATAAGCTATCACACTCGGTGCCATTTGGTCCGCGATAGCTAGTAGGTCAGCAGGTATCACCATGGGTTATAGGTCTTCAATGACTAGCTTATTCTGAATTCTAGTCATACGAGTAGAGAGAATTACCTCATGGTCTGCGCGTCGAGGTATAGTGAGGTCAGTAGCCATGAAGTGCACGACTATCAGCTGGAGAAACCTTGGATAAGGCAGGAATTTGAGGCATCGGCTGCATTGCTTCTTGTGAACCTGTCCGATCAGTTCCGTCCACATAATGGATACGAAATCGACGTGTCGGCTGTAGATAACTGCATGGAATAGGACGAGAAGGTTGACCGTCGTCTGATCGATTCCTTTATTGACTGCTGATAGACACCTTCAATATTGTGAATAGCGTGTACCAGACCGGTTGTAGGCGGATCCTGGAGAAATGCGATGGATGTGCTAGTGCGTCGGCATATCCGAGAGCGCGAATATCTCGGCAGATGACTGCATTTGAGACTTGTACGTCGTAGGCTGTACGTCCTGGAACGGTGGTCAGTTCCGGAAGTTCAAGGATTCGTATGAAGATGTCTCGAGTAATAACGACGCCTGAGTCGCCAATACGGCCTCGAAGTATGTATTGCTGGCCGCGTGCGACTGGAATGAGGGAGCGCCAAAGCTGATGTACGTAGACGGCGGGAACTTGAGCGGTAGCCGTCAGTGCTCGATTGATCGAGTGGTTCTTCAGGATTTCCACGATGACTGGACATTGGCATCGGAGGTTTGTCGTGTCCAGGTGGAAGTTATTTGCCACGAGGGGTAGGTTTGGACCTTCGGGAAGGAGTGAGGCAACGCCTTATGGATTCGGATTTGGTTGAGCCATGTTCCTGTTTAAAGGCAAAAACGTGTTGAGTATGCATGGCTTGTGTGAGGCAAAATCGAGTCTCGAGGCCCGTATTCTCGGATTTGAAAAACCGAGAGTCGGTACATTCCGAAACTAATCACTACTCGGATCTTAACGAGTCCGAGTTGAGTGTGTGCATTTATGTGCAATCATGTGCATTCAGATCATCAATTAGACATATAGCACCAATGTAACAGTAAATCAAATCAATGTAACAGTAACTGAGACCAATAGCACAGGTGTTCCAGAGTGGAGATCCGGAATCAAGGAGTTCCGGAATTGGAAAGAGTACCGGAACATAGGGTAATCCGGAATGAGAAGTATACCGGATCCGGAGTTTGGTACCGAAAGAGAACAGTACCTGGTTCCGAAATTGGACTATACCGGAACACATACCGGAAGTCTAAGAAATCCGGAATCAAATGAGAATAGATCTGGAAGTCACATGTCCCGGAAGTGAATAGTAACACCGGAACGTAGGGAAATCCGGAACTCTAATACCGGAAGATTGGAATTCCGGAACATATTTGAAATACCGGAACTTAATCCTTATCGATTCCGGAACCCATCACTTCCGGAACTGAAGAACACATTCCGGGACATAAAAGAACTGGAACCCTAATCGACATACAAACTCAAAATTAAACTTGTGGATACGAAAAATCGACCCAAAAATCGACTCTAATCGGTGTCAATGTAGTATACGAGACCCATTAGTCGATTGATTTAAGGAATTTGGCCGAGTCGAAGGGTTTTCCAACCCTAGTGGCGCTGTCGAGTGAAGAACACCCAAATCGATCGATTGCAGGCCCTTTGTGGATCGATTGAAAGCAAGTAACAAGATTAGGCATAGATTAGACTACATACCTGAAGTTTGATGACGATCTGAGACTGTTTGATGCAAAAACCACAAAGGAGTGAAGATGATGTGAGAAGAAGTTGGGTTGAGAGAGTTTGGCGCGAGAAAATTTTGAAGTTGTGACTTTTCCAAGTCAAACTCCGGTATATATACCAGTCGATACCGGAAGCAAGTCCGGTACCGGATACCTTAAACTCTCCCGGTACCCAATTTGTCTCAACTATTGACAATTGACAAAAATTACCCCTGAAGTTTGAAAATTTTCCAAAATTTTCCCTGAACTTAAAATTTACACTTTTAGCCCCTCAGGTTTGGAAATTCCATTTCTCCCCCTCAACTTGTTGAAAATTGACTCTCCCCCTCAAGTTTTAAAAAATAGCACTGCTCCCCCTCAACATTTCAAAATAAAGACCCATTTTTTTATTTTTTTCATAAAAAAAATTAAAAAAAATTTAAACAAAAATCCCTTTCAAACCTCGATAAATTGACACAGGCTCCCCCTTGACTTATCAAACTGACATTTCTCCCCCTCAATTTCTCAAACATTGCTATGCTAACCTCACAGAGACGAGAAAACATACCTTCGGTACTCGGCAGTCAAGGAAACAGCTTGGAAAGCAAACGGTTAGTAGCACGGGAAACACATGGAAAAACCAAGACTAGACGTATAAAATTAAAGAAACATGGAAAACCGAAAA
This sequence comes from Saussurea involucrata, assembly GCA_033807775.1. NCBI lineage: Eukaryota > Viridiplantae > Streptophyta > Magnoliopsida > Asterales > Asteraceae > Saussurea > Saussurea involucrata. The sequence goes on along the minus strand of CM066319.1, from coordinate 140,959,402 downwards.
AAGAAAGAAACACTAACTACGGAAATACAGAGAACATGTCACCGATGTGCTTGAAACACCTAAACCACGTTACGAGACAAGTGTAACTACTAAAGGTACAGTTATCCCGTAGTATAGGAAAGGTGTGACAAGTACAATGGGGACTTCAACTTTCAGATTGAGCATACCTAGCTTGGACACGAGTTCATTGAACCGTTTTTCGTCCAAAGCATTGGTAAACAAATCTACAAGTTGGTTTTCTGTACTTACGAAGTAGAGTTCGACCGTACCTTTTTCCACATGATCTTTAATGAAGTGGTAGCGCACGTCTATATGCTTCGTCTTTGTATGCTGAACCGGATTGCTTGTGATGGCTATAGCACTCTTGGAGTCACAATAGATCAGGATGTTCGAGTAGTTGTACCCGTAGTCCTTCAGTTGTGTCCGCATCCAGATCACCTGGGAACAGCAACTAGCTGCGGCCACGTACTCCGCTTCCGCTATGGAGGTGGAGACGCAAGTCTGCTTCTTGGATGCCCAGCTAACCAATTTGTCGCCCAAAAACTGGACGTGACCCGTAGTGCTCTTCTGGTCGAGCATACTCCTCACATGATCCGCATCAGAGAACGCTGTAAGCTTGAAACCTGTATCCTTAGGGTACCAAAGACCAAGATTAGCAGTACCTTTTAAATATCGAATAATACGCTTAACTGCTATCATGTGTGACTCTTTAGGGTTGGACTGAAATCTAGCACACAAAAAGGTTGAAAACATTATATCCGGCCGACTTGCCGTCAAACACATCAGCGAACCGATCATTCCTCTGTAGGTAGTCGTATTCACGGCTTTTCCGTCAGGATCGGCGTGTAACTTCGTACCCGGAGACATGGGAGTTCGCATGGGTGAACACTGTTCCATCTTGAATTTCCGAAGAATATCCACGATGTACTTAGATTGATTGATGAATATCCCGGTCGACAGTTGTTAAACTTGAAGACCGATAAAGAAATTCATCTGACCCATCATACTCATTTTAAAATATTGTTTCATGAGGAGTGAAAAGTTGCGACAGTATTGAGGGCAAGAAGAATCGAAGATAATGTCATCGACATAAACCTGAATTAAAAGAATATGGTCACCTTCCCTTTTGATGAAAAGGGTTGTGTCGATCTTACCTTTCGAGAAGTCGGAATTGGTGAGAAAAGTAGACAATTTATCATACCAGGCTCTCGGTGCTTGTTTGAGTCCGTATAAGGCTTTGTCAAGTCGATACACATGATTGGGATGATCCGGATCTACGAACCCTTCCGGCTGGGAGACGTACACTTCCTCCTTGAGATCGCCATTCAGAAACGCCGTCTTCACATCCATTTGGTAGACGGTGAAGTTTTTGTGAGCGGCGAACGCGAGGAACATCCGAATAGCTTCGATTCGGGCAACAGGTGCAAACGTATCTTCGTAGTCGATCCCCTCTTGCTGTCGATACCCCTTAGCGACCAAACGAGCCTTGTTGCGAACCACGACCCCGTTCTCGTCCTTCTTATTCTTGAATATCCATTTGGTGCCGATGATGGTTCGGTGCTTCGGGCGAGGTACCAGACACCATACTTTGAGACTCTCGAATTCGTTCAACTCTTCTTGCATGGCCATTATCCAGTGCGGGTCATGCAGGGCATCTTTGACTGTCGCTGGTTCAACGTTGCTTAGGAAAATGGAGAAGAGACACTCATTTCCCGTAGCCGCCCATTTTTGAGTATTACTCAGCAGTGCAGGAGCGGCTTCGTCTTCGGTTTTCTTCGTTGCTCGAGTTTGAACAGGAGCAGACGGATCTCTAATAATTTGCTGCGCTCGAGTCCATTTCCGGGTGTGAGGTAGCGGGTCCGTTAGAGGTTCTGAATTGTCAGCATCGATGTAGGACCCTAGGGGTAGATTCTGAACCGTTTCTAGAGATGGAACCGGATGTAAGCGTGCAGCGGCTGCAGGTTGAGAAACAACAGCGGTTGACGAAGATTCAGCAGTTGCGTAGGAACTGTTGCTTGCTCCGAGGGTAGATGGAGTGGGTTGAACCACTGGTGAGGGAGACGCGGTCACCGTCGATGTACTTGATGATGACGTCGACATAATCACAGGTGAAGTGGGCGAGTCCTCCGAGGATGTAACGTTGGGTGTTGGTGGAGGACAGGAGATATGGGTTGACACCACTACAGCTCCATCTGCATTCAAAGAAGCATGAGTAGTAACTTGGGGAAGATAAAAATCATTATAAAAATTCTCAAATAGTAGATCTAACTCAGACGGTTGTGAGTTTGAAGTATTGGACGCCGACGGATCTACTGTTGTGTGCTTAGGTTTCGATCTAGAGAGATCAGAAGCCAGCACTCCAGTAAGCGCGAGTTCTGAACTGTTATGTCCAGAAGACAAATTGACCAATTCGTCGAAGGTCACATTTATACTCTCGATCACGCTCTTAGTCCTCTTGTTGTAGACTATATACTTTGGAAGATGTCGAGTAGCCGATAAAAATCCCTTCGTTCGCCTTCGACTTGAGCTTGTTGAGATCATCCTTATCATTCAGTACGAAGCACTTGCACCCGAACGCGTGAAAATAGCTGATGTTGGGGGTGCGCTTATTGATGACCTCGTATGGCGTCTTGTTGAAACGCTTGTGGACGATAGACCGATTCTGAGTGTAGCACGCAGTCGCGATGGCTTCGGCCCATAAGAACATAGGAAGTCCGTACTGTGTCAGCATAGTGCGTGCCGCTTCCACCAAAGTGCGGTTGCGACATTCCACCATGTCGTTCTGTTGTGGAGTTCTGGCTTCCAAGAAGTTGTGCGAAATTCCCACCGAAGTGAGAAAATCGCCGATGATGCGATTCTTGACTTCAGTCCCGTTATCTATGCGAATCGCGATTACAGTCAGCTGCAAGTTGTTCTGAACTCCCTTCAAGTGGTTGACTATGACACCAGGAGTCTCATCCTTTGATCGAATAAACTTGACCCAGGTGTACCTTGAGTAGTCGTCCACCATTACTAAGACGTACTTCTTGTGGCTTATGCTTTGAACGCGCATTGGGCCGCAGAGATCCATGTGGATCAGCTCTAAAGGTCTTGGCGTGCTAGGAACCGGCTTTGGCTTGTGAGACACCTTCTTCATCTTTCCCATCTCGCAGGCGGAGCAGAGATGTTCCTTTGCAAACTTCAGCTCTGGCATACCCTTGACGAGTCCACCCAGTACCAGCTTATTGATGTTCTTGAAATTCAAGTGTGAGAGCCGTCGATGCCACAACCAGTTCTGTTGAGTAGTGGCTTTGGACATAAGACATACGGCTTTGTCGGTCTTCACGGCGGCAAGATTTATGGTGTAGAGGTTCGTTCGTCGAGTACCGTCAAGAATCTCTGTTCCATCTTCATCACGTATACTGCAGCGCTTCGCCTTGAACCGGACTTCAAGATTCTTGTCACAAAACGGGCCGATACTGAAGAGGTTGTGACCAAGACCTTCAACGTAGGACACACGCTTGATCGTTAAGTTGTCCTGAACTAGGTCGCCGTAGCCCATGATCGGGGCCACGTTGTCGTTGCCAAATCTTACATCACCACAGTACTTCTCCTTGAAGTTGGTGAGTAGCTCCCGTTTACCAGTCATGTGCTTGGAGCATCCAGAGTCGAGAAACCACACATGACCGGGCTGCAAAACAAAATTAATGATGTTTAGGTACCCATCTGTAAATGGGTCCTTGGGTGTTAGGTGCACCCGTTGAGAGCTGGGTCTTTTTCGTTTGGTTTTACGAGAAGCAGTAGAATTAAATACATGATATGTACCAAACCAATCAGATGCATGTTTAGAGTCAATCAAGTCATTCAAAACACAAACAGAACAGCAAACATAATCACGCGAAAAATCAATCAATTGATGAACATTGTCAAGTTTAACTGGAAATTTAAAACCATGTTCAAGAGAGTTATTCAAACCAAAACCATGTTTGTTGTTATTATTCCTATTATGCGAAAAAGAATTAAATGACTTGTTCTTCTCAGGGAGCGACTTAGCTTCCTTCTCTACCCACTCTCTCCGAACCGCTTTCCCCCGACCCGTACTATCTGAAATTACATTAGAGTTATCGTCAGAGGAGTTGGAGTAAACTGGTTGTTTGGAAGAGATCTTACCGGTTTTTGCACGTTTCTTTGACCGACGTTTAGATTTAGATTTAGTATTAGAACTGGTCTTAGAAACGGTTTTAGAATTTGAACATTCGCCTTTTTCAAAATTAACCGGTTCGGCCATTTTTTCTAAAAATTGAGTATGACTAGAAAGCTTTAGAGCAAAGTCAATTTTAGAAAATTCATCATCTGGACAAGCCATGGAATTCATAAATTCAGAAAATCTGCGAGCATAATCAAGTGGGGCTTCACCATCTGAGTCAGACGAGGAGTTATCCGCAAAAGGATTATCAAAAATCGGAAAAAGATTCTTTTGGACTGAATCGGGTTGGATGGCCTTACCTTTATCCTTAAAGCTCAAATCTTTATCATTTGTGTCATCAGACACTCCCACTCCTATGAAAGCTTTACACGAGGAACTATCCGAAAAAATCGGAGCGAAATCAAACGAAATTGTTTCAGGAGTGGCAGGCGTCATCGGAGTATCCACTGGATTTCCCCTAGCCATTCTCAGCGTTAAAGCTTCTGTCGCCAAAGCGGACAGTTGAGACGTCAACTTAGCAATCTCAGTTCGATAGGCCGCTCTTTCAGATTCGGGTAATGTCTCGAGTTTGGTATGTTTGAGCTTTTCGATGGAATCTAACAGTACAATCCTTTCGGTTTCACACTTGACCTTATCTCTCGCAATCGATTCTTCAAGTTTGAAAATGATGTTTTCCAAAATCAGAGGTGGAACATAACGTTTGAACTCTGATTTCTCTTTAGAATCTTCATCTGATGTTGCCGGAACGGGAACCAGAGTTTCAACCATTTTGGCAAGCGAGCAGATGTCAAAGTAATCGTTGGAGAGATAAGGGGTTTTGCTTTTTAAATATGACGCATTAAGCGTCTCGTACACGAAAGGAATCTGTACATTGATGTTTTTCCTAGGTGGTTCATCATCCGATTTTGTGTTCTTTTCAGAATTAGGATTATCAGTTTTAGGTTTAGCCTCAATTGGTGGTAGAGGTATACCTGTTTTTCTTTTAAAATCCTCTTTCTCCTCATCTTCCGGAGATGGCTTGGTCCACTTAATCTTGTACTCTGGGTATTTCTTATCTAGGCCCATGAAGTTGAATTCATAAAGCGTGGGAACCTTAGATAAGATTTTCTTGAGGTAACACGGATTATCATATCCGAGACCCCATTGTGAGTTGTAATATTTAAACTCATTTGGCTTGTTCAAGTGGATGGTTTGTTCAGATTGACCAAGTTTGTAAAGTTTGGATTCAAGATCCATAAGCTTAGTGGTCAAAGTCTCGTTTTCCTTTAGAACTTTCTCTTGAACTAAAACACTTTTAGAATACTCCTCCTGAGACTTCTGTAACTTTTGAGTATAATCAGATATTTGAGTCTCGAGGATTTCAGCTCGTTTTGAAATGGCTGAGCACTCAGTTTGATAGTTTTCTATCACACATCTGTCCTCAGCCTTTTCAATGGCTAGCTTGCCTATGGTATCGCATTTAACCTTAGCCTCGACTTCTAGCTTTGAGATTTGGGAGTCTCTGGTCTTAACCTTAAGTTTGAAGGAATCTATGGTACGCACCATTTTTTTCATCTGATTGATTAAGTTAGCATTGGAAGAACTACATACCTGGCAATCGTGCTTGTCTTTCTTCTTTTCGGAAGAGTCATCTTCAGAATCAGATTCTTCCAGATTGAGGCCAGTATAACACATATGCGCTTCATCAACTTCATTCTCTTCATCAGTCTGAAGGAGCCAATGATCATCTTCCACTAACAGCGCTTTGCCAACTTCCTTCTGCCTTGATAGGAGCATCTTGATCTTGTAGTACTCAGCGTTGCGTACTACAGGCTTCCGGCAGTCTTTTGTGAAGTGACTGCGCTTTCCGCAGTTGTAGCATTTAACTGGTTCATCATCAGCTCTATCATCGGATTTACCTTCAGATCGCTTCCCTTCATTCCTCTTTCTTCCATCCTCAGTCTTTCGCTTGCCTTCATACTTGTCTTTATAATCCCGACGCTTGGTGTTTGTGGAGTATCGCTGATTGTTGTTAGTTGGCTTCTTAAAGAACTTCTTCCTTGCGTACTCCCGGGATAGCAAGGCAACTGCTTTCTTGATGCTATCAAGCTCAGGATCAGAATCACTTTCTGGTTCGTCATCTTCGTGTTCAGATTCACTTGGCGCTTCATCTCGATGCGAACTGCGTTGAGCTTGCTTTTCCTTCTTGTGTGTCATGAGGGCAAGGGGATCTTCCTTTGTCTTCTCATTGGACTTTTTATCTCCCATCAGCTCACTTACATCATCTTCATCTTGGAGCAACATCTCGTAGATCTCATGCAGCGGAACATTCTCTAACGATCGATTGTGGCGGACGTGTAGTACAAATCCCTTCCATTCAGGTTGAAGGTTGTTGAGAAACTTGATGTTGCATTCGAGGTTTGACTTGAAGATGTTGTTCTTGTGCAAGTCATTGAGCAGAGTGCAGAAACGCTCGTATGTCTCAGTGAGTGATTCCCCTCTTTTAGCTTTGAAGGATTCGTAGGGAGTGAGGCAGTTGGTGATCTTCATCTGATTACCTTTACGACTGCCTTGCATGATCTTAGCAAGCTGATCACACATCCCTTTAGCCTTGCCCTTGTAGCTGTCGATGCTGCAGTAGATGTTGTTGGGTAGACTGTATACTAGATAAGTCTTTGCCACCGTATCTCCATCGGCTTTACGCTTCTCTTCAAACGTCAGCTTGTCGTATGGTTTGGGCACTTTGTGGGCTGGAGGTCCACCTTCTTGAGCAGGAACGTCCATCAACGGTGGAACAGTCGGACCTTCCTTCAGCGATCGTAGAATTTCCTCATAAAGCGGCTTCGTCTGGATGAAGCACCGAAACCTATCCCTCCAGACATTGTACTCCCCGCGGTACAAGATCGGTGGCTTGAATTCCGATCCGATAGCAAGTGCGTCTTGAGCATTCATTGTGAGAACTTGGTGATCGTAAGACGTGTAAAGTGATTCAAAGGTAATGGAGTGGTCTAACGCACAATCTAACGCAAACCTAACGCACAATTCCTAAGGGAGTGGAAGCCTAAAGCAATTCCTATACGGGATCAGGAACAACCAAAAAGAAACACTGGAAATGGAAGCAAACAGATACTGGAAGAAAATAAATTAAGTGTGCAGATGAAACAGATCCAGAATAGGAGTTCCGAAATTCACTTGATCTGGAATGATGGGATCCGAAATCAAGTACCGGAATTGAAAGATCCGGTATTAAGAACCGGAAGTGGAGATCCGGTATCCAAAACCAGGGATCCAGAGTCTATGATCCGGAATCAAGAAACAATGGTTCCGGAATGATAAAAAGAAATACGTACCGGATCTGAAGTCAAGTACCGGAACTAGAGGGATCCGGTATGGAGAATCCTGAATTAGGAACAGTACCGAAAGTAATAATTTCGGAACTTAGGATCCGGTAAAGGAGATCCGGAATCAATGGGATCCGGAATACAACCAGTACTGGAACTCAAGTACTGTATCGAAATCAAACACTGGAATCTCGAAATACTAACCGGGAAATCGATTTTTCTGCACTTTTGACTCGGGAAAAAATCTGCAAACACTTTAGTACCAAAACAAGCAACTAGGGAATGCAAAAACAATTAACGAAATCGATTTAACAAGCACTTTTTGAAGCAAAATTTGGGGTTTCTCAAGAACAGGGAGTTTGAAACCCAGAAATCAAAAACTCTAAAATTGATGATTTATACTCAATCAAAGAAACCCAAAACTCGATATGATTTCAGAAACGCGATAAAGAAAAATTTTCAAGCCTCAATTCAAGCTTTTTACACTTAAATCAAAACACAGAAAAATCTTTTGAATAACACAGTCGCACAAAAACTTGAATGATCAGAAAAGAGAATTACCTTTGAATTAGACGTCCTTCTGCTCTAATACCAATTGTGGATCCCAGATTCAATACGCAATCACAATGAAATCAACACAATAAGCATATACGTCATAAATCTCACTTGTATTATGATGAACATAAAGAGTTATCAGGCAGTAGCCGTACAAAGTAATTGAAAGCTTAAACAATGATCATTAACCCTAACTAAGAGATTATGCAAACTATTTATACCCAAAGGGTATTTACACAAAATGTCATAAATAGTCCATGTACTTCTATTCCACTAGCATGACCTAACATAGTTTTTTTTAGAGGAAAAACTCCAGGCAATATCATAAAAACAGGAAAAGGAGAACAAGAGTACAGGCAAGCCGCCACCACCAAAGCCAAACGACAAAAGCAAAAAACTTGGTAACAAAATCATACCAAGCCAACGTCAACCAAAAACAACAAAGGCTACAAGAACTAAACAAGCAGCAAAAAATAATACAAAGGACCCAGCGCCAAAACATAATCCAACAGCACCAATCACAATCCATCATCATAAGCACGAGCCATTTTCTTCCTTTTCTTCCAAGTCTCCCGTAAGTAGACGACTTCCGTAATCTCCTTAACAATCTGTTTAACCGTGCATTTTTTATCCGTAAAGGTGCGACGATTACGTTCCTGCCAAACAAAGTATACCGACGCGGCTAAAGTCAACCGGTGAATAAGAGTCTTTGGAGCTCTCGTCATATCAGCCAAGGCAATCATGATGTCATCCCATGCATCCGGGAATCCCGTCCATCCAACCATCATAGAAACATCTTTCCATACATTCATCGTAAAGGGACATTGAAAGAACAAATGGTTGTGAGAATCCATAGATATCGAACAAAACACGCATTTGTAATCCAGAGGGTCATGTTTCCAATCCATCAAACGATCTTGGGTGGGAAGTCGGTATAGGCACGCCGTCCACAAGCAAAAGGCATGCTTCGGTATATAGCCCGCAAACCAAACCACTTTGTGCCAACCCATAGCCATGTACGTCCCCGCAAAGGTGGAGGCCACCACTTTCACCGAAAAGTATACCATCTTATGATGGGCATCCCTCCAACCAAATTTATCACGCTTATCATGCCGTAGAGTAGGGAGAGGGTTGGCCAATAGAATATCATACCTTTGAGTCCATGCAATCGGCCATCCTCCGTACAACCCCATAACAAGATCACGAACCGAAGTGTTAGGGTTAAACCCCTTCGCATGAATAAACCGATACGAGACAAACGAGGATAGATGACCACACGCTAGCCAACCATCCTCCCAAGCATTTAACAACCCACCACAACCTACTTCTGCTATAAAATGTCGTCGAAGATATGGTCGAAGGTCCATGAGTTTGGAAAGCACCCATGACCAAGTCGTCATTTTCTTAGCCACCCACACATTAGACAACCGGAGGCAATGTCGATACACCCAGTCCACCCAAAGTGAATTCCGACGATTTAAGAGATCCCAAAAATGTTTGGCCAATAACGCACGATTCCAAACCCCAAGTCTTTTGAAACCCAATCCACCACACGATATGGGTTTGCAAACATCATCCCAAGTAATGCGACATTTGCCTTTGGAATTCTCACCTTGTTCCCATAGAATATTTCTAAAGAGAGCTTCCAACTCATGCACAACGCCCGAAGGGAAAAGAAATATGGCCATCCAATGCAGTTGGAGCGATTGCAGGACCGAGATGATGAGCTGCCTTCTTCCCCCAAAGGAAAGGAATTTAGATCTCCAATTATGGATCCTTGTTTTCACTTTAGCAAAAATCACACCAAAGAGAGTTCTAAATTTGACCTAACAGAGTTCCTGAAGGTGGATTCCATGAAATATTTATTCCACCCTTGGCGTTCTTGAAGTTTCTGTGCCGACGTAAGCTTGTCATATTCCGGTCATTGCGGAGTGGTGGTGGTTGGTTTTGTCCTCCCTATTTCCTGAAAAAGAAAGGTTAAACGCATTAGTACTGGTAGGATAGGAGAAGGAGCCCCAAACCTAGACTTTTGTCTAGGTTTGAACCTTGTGCATACCGTAAGTGGTTGGCGAATCGGCCACCCCAAACCTAGGCCAAGGCCTAGGTTTGGCTCATGCTACGGTGTTAGGAGGTACACTAAAAACGCCCACCCAAAACCTAGGTGTAACACCTAGGTTTGAAGTTGCCATCAAGTAAGACACCAAAATGCATGAATAAGCGTAATGTGTGCCCGTGGTGCATGTATATGTGATCATGTGGTGTGCATACGAAAAGGCGCGTGATCACAAGTAGCATAAAAGTCGGATCCCCAAACCTAGGTGTGAACCAAGGTTTGTTTGTCCTTTTACTCCCACAAATGTAGTTGATAGCCACAAAGCATTATAATGCAAAGAAACATGAGAATTTACAATGACTAATAACCCAAACATGTTCCACACGGCCATCAAATCCTCCAAGTCAACCATTAAGTACCACATTAGAACTTGTGTGAGTGTGTGCATCGTGAGACTCCACAAAATATAGATAGCCCTATGGATTGCCAATTTCTCCAATTAGGATGCATGAACTTCAAGATAGCACACTACCGTGGAATTAGACGCAAGCATCTTACATGGGTAATAAAAGCTTCTAGCTATCCATGAAAGTAGTGCTCGTGTGAAAACACGAGAACCATGAATCACAATTCTATTATGGATGCTAGTCACAAACAACACAATTGAGTAATCGCACAAACCACATCATGCAAGTGCACTAAGGGATTAGGTTTGTAACATGGGGAGACTGCACAATAATGAATCAGCTCGTCGTCGGTACTTACATCGAGAGTTAAGTACCGACAACAGTACCGATGGCCACTGTTTTCTAGAATTTTGGGCTGTCGGGAGTCACAGCGAGACTTTAGTACTGGTACAAGTACCGAAAGGCACTGTTTTGCAAAAATTGAGATCTTTCATTTGCTTGACGGCCAAACTTGACAAGTCTTGGTGGAACCTTTTTGAGTTTCTTTAAAACATTTCTCCGAACTTTAACCCACGAATTGACTCGTACGATCTCGCCCTGCCATAAACTTGTCGGATGCTTCATTCTCGTCTATAATTTGCTCATTTCGACCCAAGTTCTTCGTTTATTCTCGAAACATAGATTCCAGAAAAACTCATAAATAAACCGTGAAATACGCTTTGTTTGTTTGGAATTCTAGCAATTTGATCTCGAAAAGTGGTGCTAAAATAACGCCAAAAATGGCGTTATCAAATTCACCATACTGGCCAAAGCATGTCTTGCTAAAAGTCAGAAGCATGCGCCCAACCATATGCTGACATGTGTAAAGTCCTCCTGCCATGCATTAAATACAATGGGTATAAATAGGAGGAATGCCCCTTCAGTTTGAAGGTGGTCTTCCCCGAACTACTTAGTGCATAGAAAAATATCCTTACTTTTCTATACCCTCTTTTCTCTCTACGTGCAAGAACACTTAGTGATTCTCAAGTTTGTTTAGATTAGGTTTTACTTAATCTTATTCCGCAACAAACTGTAAATTGTATTTGATTTATCAATAAACAATTTAGAAAACCAAAGTTGTGTTTGTATTCAACCCCCCTTCTACAAACTATTGTATTTGTATAATCCCTTCGGGACCAATACTTACCCACCCTATTTTATCGATTAGCTAGGGTATCTCTATTACTGTGTTATATATATTTTTTTTATTTTATCGATTAGCTAGTATCTCTAATACTATGTTATATATTTTTTTATATAGGGTATTAAAAATTAAAATCTCTAAAAAATCACAATTATCTTCAATAGCTATTTTATTTTAGAGATTCCGACATTGATTAAATTATTAAAATAATTAATATATTAATTAAAATATTATTTCTCTTTTTTCTAGTTTTAGTATACAAGAAATTTCTCTAAATTTGGAGATTTATATCTTCTCTCTTTGTTTTTTTCTTTGTTTTTTTTCTTTATTTTAGCATACATGATAACATGGTTATTGGAGCAGAAATTTACTAAAATCATTTTTCTTTCTACTTTACTACTTTAACATAGTTGTTGGAGATTCTCTTAAAACATTTTTAACAGATTTTTTAGAAATTTTAAAATAATACATAATATAACAATAAAGACTAAAAGGGAGAGATGAGAGAGAAAGGGAGAGACAGTGGGAGAGATTCCGTTGGTGAGGCAGAGAGGAGAGAACCGGGGTTTAGGAATGAGATTAGGTATAATGAAACAGTACAGAACCGATTGAATCACGGTCAGACGAATCCAAAGGAGATTTCGCTCACGTTCTACAACTTTCCGGTGGATTGGGAAGTAGGCCACCTATGGAGGATGTTCAAAAGATTCGGGGTCGTCTCAGATATCTATATGGCGAAAAAGAGATTGAGAAGGGGAGAAAAATTCGGATTCGTTCGTTTCAAGTACATAAAGAATGTTGACATTTTAGAGAAAAGATTAAGAGATATTTGGATTGGGTCATATAGGATGCGGGTATTCCTAGCAAATAATAAACGAACGATGAAGGGAGAAGAAATTGTTGCTGGTAAAGAATTGAATAAGAGAACAGGACAAGCTAAAGTGGAGGAACACTCGAAACCAGAGAAGGGAACGTATGCGGAAGTGGTAAAAAATGGAGCGAGTAAAAGTAATGAAGGATCAAAACAACCACAACAGGTGTTGGGATCTTGGAAAGCTGACAATTGTACGTTGGAGTATCTTCGAAGATGTGCCGTTGGAAATGTAGTGGAGATGGAGAATGTAGAAGTAATCCAAGCCATGTTCGATTCGGAAGCTCTTGAAGGCTGTGAAATCAAACTTCTGGGAGGAAGAAACATTCTTATCAGATTCGCCACAGAGGAATCATTGGAGAACATGCTAACCAACAGAGACCATGGGATACACCATTGGGTGAGAAACTTAAGAAGGTGGTCGGTAGGCTATCGTCCCTCTGATAGGCTCTTTTGGTTAAGGATTGAAGGAGTGACGTTACATGTCTGGAAAGAGAAATTTTTTAAGGAAATAGCAGGGAAATGGGGAAAGGTCCTAAAAACGAGATTTTTCAATATGGAGGAAAACTCAAACTTAATGTGGGGTAAGGTCCTTATTAGTTCAGGATTGGTGTCTAAGATATGTGAATTGAAGAGCATTAAGGTAGGAGATATCTTCTATGTGATAAAGGTAGAAGAAGAAGATAGCGGTTTTCTGGAACGACAAGTGGGGGAGGTAGACTTAAACCCAACAGAAGTGAACGAGGAGGACGGGGGGATCTTCGATTCCATCAGAATGGACAGAAGGAGAGGAAGGAAGTGATGAGGAATGGTTGGTTGAGAAGAGTGTCTTTGAAGCTAAAGAGAGTGGTAACCAAGGCGATGAGAAGGAGAAACAAGAAAAGAATCATAATAGGATAGATGGAGATGTGACTGTAGCTAAGGAACCAATGGGAGGAGATCGGTCGAAAACAGGGCTTTCGCCGGACGGCAACCGGGTGGATAATTCAGGCGAGGAGAAGGAAGATGAAGGGCCAAGACACGAAAGAGACATAATCATGTCTACAATTCCCAATGTTCAGGAAACCAATTCCAAGGTGTTCTTCAGATCAGAGGCGACAGTAGGAGAAGGGGAAACTAATCACAACGGGGATAGGTTTAGGGAAGGAGAGAATGTGAGCTGCCACTTTGGGCCGAAACAGAAAAGGTCAAGTGATGCAGGTGGCCCAACTAAAATATTGGAGGCTGCAAACAAAGTAAGGCCTGGTGTGACTCTAAAAATAAACTCCATTAATACAGATGCGGCCCAAGCAAAAATCATTCAGCGTGAGCAGGGGGATTCTTCGAACTCAGATATGGCGCCCCAATCTAGTAGAAGTAGAGGAACAAACGCAAGAAGTGAAAATCGATCAGGTGTCAAGGTAAAGAACAAACGGCTAGAGAATTGTTTCTTGGGTAGAGGAAGGGTGAGCTTCCACTACCTAAAACAAATGGCAAGAAATAATTGCAACCGGAAAGGAGGATTGAAGAAAGGCACGAAAAGTGGGGAATCGATCGATAAATCAAGTCGCACGAATTCGGAGAGTGGGCGAAACAGTAACTCAAACCATGTCACCGTCTCAAACGAATTGAGAAATCTGGATATCGATGAGGGATTAGAACAGTTTGGATCAAAAATTGGGGTGCAATGGGGTAAATTTTCCGAAACAGCAGAAGATCAGTTGGAGAGGAGTAAGTGAGCGGCGGTCAAATTGTAAGTCTCGTAATCCTTAGTTTCTCTATGAAGATAGTATCAATCAATGTGAGAGGACTTGGGTCGTGTAACAAGAAGGCATGGATAAAGGATATAGGAAAACGAGAGAATCCCTGCATGATTTGTAACAACCCAAACCAAAAGTACAAGCTAGAAGCTACCTCTTTAATTCATAACACCAAGATGGCTCAACATGGTCACACTATCCAGATTTTACAACACAGGGTTCACGAAAATAACCCTAAATACAGCTAAGAAATCTAACTAGACATAAAAAGGAAGTTCTTCTACTCCTTCTAAACGCAAGCTCCGACCCACGTCTTGCCAAACCTCTAAACGTGCTCTCGGCTACCTGCTTACCTGAAAAGATTTTAGTTTTTGAAAAGCGAGGGTTAGACCATGAGGTCTAGTGAGTTCCCTCCACACCAAGTCACACCAAAATATTACAGTTTATAAAATCAGTTATGAAAGCATTTATACCAATCATAACAAGCACACTAAGATGATAAGCACACATTGACACATGCTTCTGGCATACGCTATAGTCACACACACCGTGACAGCGCAATAAGGCTGTAACATCCCGATACCCATATACACAACAATTCACATAATGTAACATAACATTGATATCACAAACGAAACATCATATTACAAGTACGGTCCCGTAGTCTTTTACAATCAGAAGAAGCTTTCCTACTACAAACTTTGTACTAAATACATACATAACATTTAATATTGTAATACAACTGCTAAACATGCCAAAATCTTCTTCATATAATCCTTCACAAAAGCTATCCATCGATTACTCTTAATCATTTGCCCTTACTCGATCCACCACCTGGAATACATATTTTTAAAACAAAAATGAGGTTTAGACCTAAGGGTCTAAGTGAGAAAAATCCCTGTTACTTTGAAATCATCTATATAAACTTTATTTATATAAATCACACAGCACTATCAAATATATCAATTTGAAATCACACAACATATACCTTCCCTTCTCATTCCTCCTGGCCACATTAGTTGGTTGCAAGTCAACTAATAAATTTACAACGCTGTACAACATCTACAGCCAAACAACGCTATACGGATTCTATAGCCAAACACACCGGTCCTAAGCCCGGCCAACGTATTATAACACATTATAATACTCATGTAAATATAATACCTCAATATATTATAATTCACATATACCATACATATAAACACGTACTCACCAATTATCACATTCCCAAACCATACGTATATGTATTCCAGTTAAAAATACTTTTAAAGAAAAACTCACCTGTTTTGATTATTACACACGCTCGCAAGCTCCTTTCACAATGGTCTTATCTCTTACCACGACTCCACAGAATCTGAAACAATTTAAGGTACATACACCTCTTTACTAACCAAACATATAAAGCCTACCAGTCCCTGTTCTCAACTGTATCACTAAACTTAACAACTACCGGGACTACACAGAGTCCCGATACTGTGTAGTCCCGGTACTCTGTGTAGTCCCGGTAGTTGTTAAGTTTAGTGATACAGTTGAGAACAGGGACTGGTAGGCTTTATATGTTTGGTTAGTAAAGAGGTGTATGTACCTTAAATTGTTTCAGATTCTGTGGAGTCGTGGTAAGAGATAAGACCATTGTGAAAGGAGCTTGCGAGCGTGTGTAATAATCAAAACAGGTGAGTTTTTCTTTAAAAGTATTTTTAACTGGAATACATATACGTATGGTTTGGGAATGTGATAATTGGTGAGTACGTGTTTATATGTATGGTATATGTGAATTATAATATATTGAGGTATTATATTTACATGAGTATTATAATGTGTTATAATACGTTGGCCGGGCTTAGGACCGGTGTGTTTGGCTATAGAATCCGTATAGCGTTGTTTGGCTGTAGATGTTGTACATCGTTGTAAATTTATTAGTTGATTTGCAACCAACTAATGTGGCCAGGAGGAATGAGAAGGGAAGGTATATGTTGTGTGAGTTCAAATTGATATATTTGATAGTGCTGTGTGATTTATATAAATAAAGTTTATATAAATGATTTCAAAGTAACAGGGATTTTTCTCACTTAGACCCTTAGGTCTAACCCTCATTTTTGTTTTAAAAATATGTATTCCATGTGGTGGATCGAGTAAGGGCAAATGATTAAGAGTAATCGATGGATAGCTTTTGTGAAGGATTATATGAAGAAGATTTTGGCATGTTTAGCAGTTGTATTACAATATTAAATGTTGTGTATGTATTTAGTACAAAGTTTGTAGTAGGAAGGCTTCTTCTGATTGTAAAAGACTACGGGACCGTACTTGTAATATGATGTTTCGTTTGTGATATCAATGTTATGTTACATTATGTGAATTGTTGTGTATATGGGTATTGGGATGTTACAAATGGTATCAGAGCCTTAGTTTAAGGGATTTAGGTATTTGTATTTGTACCTAGACTTAAACAGCATGTGAAGTAGGATGTCCCTATCATTATAGAACCTAGGGATGATGAAGTATAAAAGGTAGAAGGAACATCATGTAAGGTAATTTCATATTACACCTGGCCAGTATAATTGTGATCTTACAAGTACATGTTTGAACTGGAATACCTTGTTATATAGGGTATGTGCTTATGTGTATATTAACCTTGTTTAAATCTATAGAATGGCAAGCGGTACACGGAATTCGAATCGAGGAGGAGGAAGAAATCTGAATAGTACGAATCCGCCGATAGGAACGGGGGACAGAGGAGGCAGAACTGGGGGCAGAGTCGGGGGTAGAACCGGGGGTAGAGCTGGAGGTCGAGCCGGAGGCAGAGTCCAGCCACATGGTACAGAGTTTGTTACCAGGGATGATCTAATGGCAGAAATGGGAAGATTGCAGGCTAGCATACAAACAATGTTTGATCGGAACCGTCATAATGAAACTGGAATATCGGATCCCGGACCGGAAGATGAAATGCTAATCACACCAACTGTTGTACCAGTACAAAGGAGGTGCGACTACAAAATGTTTTTGAGCTGTAGACCTCCGACCTACTCAGGAGACAGGGATCCCGTGAAAGCAATGAGATGGATGAAGGAAATAGAAGCTATTTTCAAGACGAGCAAGTGTGCAGATGAAGATAGGGTATTGTATGGGACAACAATGTTAAAAGGGGATGCTTTGTATTGGTGGGAATCTTTTATTCATTCTAAAGGATCTGATGTTTATTCTACCCTCTCTTGGGAAGAATTTGTGATAGCCTACAGGAACGCATTTGTCCCCAAGCAGCTGTCAAACAACTGGAAGGGGAATTTATGAACTTGCAACAAGGAAACTTATCCGTTCGAGACTACACTGCTAGCTTTCTGGAAAAGTCTCGGTTCACAGAATACTACGTTGCTACGGAGGCGATGAAGACGAAAAGGTTTATCTTTGGGCTGAACTCAGAAGTCAGAAGGCTAGTGACTGCAAAAGGACCCGATACCTTCTCAGTTGCAGTTGATGCCGCAGAGAATGTTGAAAGAGATATTAGAAGGGATACTGGCGATAAAAGTGTCGGGAAGAGAAAGTGGGAAGGACCACAACACGATCCGAAGAAGTCCCGATTTCAGAGGTATGATAATCGTCCGCCGTTTCGACCAGAGGAAAGACCATGTCAGAAGTGAAACCGTGTTCACCAAGGAAATTGCCAAGGTGATTTACGAGCGTGTTATAAGTGTGGGAAGACCGGACACATCATTAAAGATTGTAAGGTAACGCGGTTATGTTTCTTATGCAATTCTCCGGATCACCTTCAGTCGGACTGTCCGCGGGGGAGGATACAACAAGGTGGGTCATCAGGCAGGCCAGTGATTGTTAAACCAGTAATACCAAGACTGGAACCGCCAGTAACCAGGGGTCGCGTGTTTCAAATGACCGAGAAAGAAGCGGAGGAAACTCCGGATGTGGTCACAGGTACATTTTTAATAAACTCTACACGTGCTAAGGTGTTATTTGATTCCGGTGCAAACCGATCGTTTGTGTCTCCTACATTTGCTGCTTGCCTGTGTTTGAAACCTAAAATGCTAGAACATGCTCTATCAGTAGATACGGCAAATGATAATCAAGTGTCAGTTAAAGAAGTATTTGATGACTGTGTGATAAATATAGAGGAGTGTAGAGTGTCGATGCAATTGTTTCCTATAACTTTGATAGAGTTTGACGTCGTAGTGGGAATGGCCTGGTTAGCCGAGAATCAGGCTAACATAGTGTGTGATAAGAAGTTAATAAATGTGGTATTACCTGAGAAGGGACCAGTAGTGATTTATGGTGATCGTAGGAATCATCAGTCTAGCCTTATATCTATGATAAAAGCCCGTAAGTGGGTGAATAAGGGTTGTCAGAGTTACTTGGCTTACGTGATAGATATTAAGCCAGAAAAGAATAGGATGGAAGATATTCCTATTGTTAGTGAATTCCCTGAAGTATTTCCCGAAGACTTGAATAGTCTTCCGCCTGTTAGACAAGTAGAGTTCGGTATAGACCTGATTCCTGGAGCCACTCCTGTTGCCCGTGCACCTTATCGTCTGGCACCTCCAGAGATGAAAGAGATGATGGCACAACTACAAGATCTATCCGATAAAGGCTTCATCAGACCTAGTTCTTCACCGTGGGGAGCACCAGTGTTATTTGTAAAAAAGAAGGATGGTTCGATGAGAATGTGTATCGACTACCTAGAACTGAATAAGCGTACGATAAAGAACAAGTATCCATTACCCCGAATTGATGACCTCTTCGATCAGTTAGTTGG
Source organism: Saussurea involucrata (assembly GCA_033807775.1). NCBI lineage: Eukaryota > Viridiplantae > Streptophyta > Magnoliopsida > Asterales > Asteraceae > Saussurea > Saussurea involucrata. The sequence continues at coordinate 140,940,329 of CM066319.1, read as the reverse complement.
AGCTTGCTATTTCTCCAAGATTGATCTAAGATCCAGTTATCACCAGTTGAAAGTTAAAGAAGAAGACGTTCTAAAGACTGCTTTTCGAACAAGGTATGGACATCACGAATTCTTAGTGATGCCGTTTGGACTGACGAACGCTCCAGCTTCTTTTATGGATTTAATGAATCGGGTATGCAAGCCGTATCTCGATAAATTTGTAATTGTATTTATCGATGATATACTTATCTATTCCCGATCCAAGGAAGAGCATGCGCGACACCTTCGTTTGATTCTGGAGCTATTAAAGAAGGAGAAGTTGTATGCTAAATTCTCGAAATGTGAATTTTGGTTACGAAAAGTTCAGTTTCTGGGGCATGTAGTTTTCAAAAAAGGGTTACAAGTTGATCTGATGAAAGTGGAAGCAGTTGAAAAGTGGGAATCGCCGAAGACAGCAACTGAAGTACGTAGTTTTCTGGGTTTAGCCGGCTACTATCGGAAATTCATAAAAGACTTCTCTCGTATTGCCACACCTTTGACTAAGCTGACCCGGAAGAACCTGAAGTTTGAATGGAAAGCAGAACAAGACAAGGCATTCCGGATATTGAAAGAGAAACTATGCAGCGCGCCGATTCTATCACTACCTAAAGGTTCGGAAGACTTTGTTGTTTATAGTGATGCGTCCAAACTGGGATTGGGATGCGTGCTTATGCAGTGTGGGAAAGTTATTGCTTATGCTTCTCGACAATTAAAGGATCATGAAAGACAGTATCATACGCACGATATGAAGCTTGCAGCAGTTGTCTTCGCGTTGAAGATTTGGAGACATTATCTGTATGGTTCCAAATGTCAGATTTATACCGATCATAAGAGTCTCCAACATCTCTTTGACCAGAAGGAACTAAATATGAGACAAAGAAGATGGCTAGAATTGTTGAATGATTACGACTGTGAAATCCTTTATCATCCGGGAAAGGCAAATGTAGTAGCTGATGCATTGAGTCGTCAAGAAAGGAGTGGAACAATAAAAGTTATTTCGCTACGAACTGAACTCCTACCCAATATATTAGACGAATTGCAGAAGTGCCAAGTGGAGGCTTATCAGGATGAACATCTGAAATCAGAACGGTTAGCGGGAATGTCAGCATTGCTAGTAAAAGATGATCGTGGGTTATTGTGTCTGGGAAACAGAGTGTGGGTACCTCGTTTGGGTGGGTTACGTGATCGTGTTTTACAAGAAGCTCATCAATCCTGTTTCTCTATTCACCCAAGTACAAACAAGATGTATAAAGACCTTAAACAATTCTATTGGTGGCCGGGGATAAAAAGAGGAATTGCTTTGTATGTGGAAAGATGTGATACTTGTAAGAAAGTAAAGATCGAACACCAAAAGCCATTTGGTAAGCTACAGCGGCTAGAAATACCTATGTGGAAGTGGGAGCAGATTACCACAGATTTCATCACGAAGCTACCAAGGACTCCGAAGGGATTTGATTCTATTTGGGTGATCGTCGACAGATTGACAAAGTCTGCACATTTTCTACCGATAAAGGAAACCGATTCGATGGAACGATTAACTAAGCTGTACATTGACGAAATAGTAACTCGGCATGGAGTTCCAATCTCGATTATTTCTGATCGTGATAGTCGTTTTACTTCAAGATTTTGGAGAAGTTTTCAAAGAGAAATGGGGACACAGATAAAGTTAAGTACGGCGTATCATCCCCAAACAGATGGGCAGAGTGAACGAACGATCCAGACCTTAGAAGATATGCTTCGGGCTTGCATTGTTGATTTTGGGGGATCGTGGGATAAGCATTTACCGTTGATCGAATTCGCTTACAACAACAGTTATCATTCCAGCATACAAGCGGCACCGTTCGAAGTACTGTATGGTAGGAAATGCCGAACGCCTTTGTGTTGGAACGAAGTGGGAGAAAAACAGCTAGCGGGACCGGAAATAGTTCAGTTAACCACCGATAAGGTTACTCAGATCCAAGAAAGATTGAAAGTGGCTCAAGATAGACAGAAGAGCTATGCTAACCGACGTCGAAAGCCTTTGGAATTTCAAGTCGGGGATTTCGTAATGTTAAAAGTTTCGCCATGGAAGGGAGTCATCCGATTTGGGAGACAAGGTAAACTTAGCCCAAGGTATATCGGACCGTTTGCAATTACAGAAAGGATCGGTGAAGTAGCTTACCGATTAGATCTTCCACCGGAATTGAGCAGGATCCATAATGCATTTCACGTATCGAACTTCCGAAAGTGTTTGGTTACTCCAGATCAGTCAGTCTCCCTACCAGAAATACAAGTCGATGAAAGATTGAATTATGTGGAAGAACCGGAAGCTATAGTTGATCATAAAGTCAAAGTGCTGCGGAATAAGGAGATCAGGCAAGTGAAAGTTCAGTGGAGGCATCATAGAGGTCAGGATGCTACGTGGGAATCCGAATCGGAAATGAGAGCCAAATACCCTCATCTTTTTGCTTAACTGAATTTCGGGACGAAATTCTTTTAAGGGGGAGATGATGTAATACCCCGGGTAAGTTCGTTAGTTAAAACCCCTTTTTACCGTTAAATTTAGTTAACCTTAAAGTTGGATGTTAGGGTAAGTTTGGGTAAATTATAAGTTTAGGGGTGTTTGGGTCATTAAAGAGAAGTTCAAGGTTCATTTGGTAGTTGTGGTTTGATATTACCCCTTAAGCATCAGATAGTATTCTAATAACCTAAATTTAGAAAGTGTATGTGTGTGTTCTGTGCGAAAGAAAGCAAGAAGAAGAAACGTACGGATAAGGCTTCAATTGATTTGGTTGAAGTTGATTTTGAGGTAAGTACCTTTACATTTTGTGCTTGTAATCATAAGTAGAAGATATCTATCGGTTTAGAAAGATCGATTTGATTGTTTGGTATTAGTTTCAATTGAATCTGAGAAAATGGAACCGACTGTGTTCTTGAGAGTCCCGGGGAAGTCCCGGTAGACTCCCGGTCATTTAGACTCCCGGTAAAGTGGAGTCCCGGTATAGTCGACTCCCGGTAACACTAACTCCCGGTGATCGAACTCCCGGTACTGTGTAGTCCCGGTACCAAGAGTTCCGGTACTGTGTAGTCCCGGTACCAAGAGTTCCGGTACTGTGTACTCCCGGTACCAAAGAGTCCCGGTACTGTGTAGTCCCGGTACTCTGTGTAGTCCCGGTAGTTGTTAAGTTTAGTGATACAGTTGAGAACAGGGACTGGTAGGCTTTATATGTTTGGTTAGTAAAGAGGTGTATGTACCTTAAATTGTTTCAGATTCTGTGGAGTCGTGGTAAGAGATAAGACCATTGTGAAAGGAGCTTGCGAGCGTGTGTAATAATCAAAACAGGTGAGTTTTTCTTTAAAAGTATTTTTAACTGGAATACATATACGTATGGTTTGGGAATGTGATAATTGGTGAGTACGTGTTTATATGTATGGTATATGTGAATTATAATATATTGAGGTATTATATTTACATGAGTATTATAATGTGTTATAATACGTTGGCCGGGCTTAGGACCGGTGTGTTTGGCTATAGAATCCGTATAGCGTTGTTTGGCTGTAGATGTTGTACATCGTTGTAAATTTATTAGTTGATTTGCAACCAACTAATGTGGCCAGGAGGAATGAGAAGGGAAGGTATATGTTGTGTGAGTTCAAATTGATATATTTGATAGTGCTGTGTGATTTATATAAATAAAGTTTATATAAATGATTTCAAAGTAACAGGGATTTTTCTCACTTAGACCCTTAGGTCTAACCCTCATTTTTGTTTTAAAAATATGTATTCCATGTGGTGGATCGAGTAAGGGCAAATGATTAAGAGTAATCGATGGATAGCTTTTGTGAAGGATTATATGAAGAAGATTTTGGCATGTTTAGCAGTTGTATTACAATATTAAATGTTGTGTATGTATTTAGTACAAAGTTTGTAGTAGGAAGGCTTCTTCTGATTGTAAAAGACTACGGGACCGTACTTGTAATATGATGTTTCGTTTGTGATATCAATGTTATGTTACATTATGTGAATTGTTGTGTATATGGGTATTGGGATGTTACAAAGGCACACACACGCTATAGTCACACACACCGTGACAGCGCAATAGGGCACACACACGCTATAGTCACACACACCGTGACAGCGCAATAGGGCACACACCGCCCATATATGAAACAAATTCATATATATATATATATATATATATATATATATATAATTATTATGGGACACACCCCCATTTCACACCAAAGCCAGAGCATGGTCACGCACATATAAATCACATAATTAATCTTTGCTTTGAAATAGAAGCAGTTGAAAAGCGCACTGTTAGATAATAACCATGCCACACACTTATTCTTCATTTGAAATAAAAACAGTTGAAAAGCGCACAGTTTGATAATGACCATTAAACACACTTGTTTAAAATTTAGGTTCAGAAAGACTCACCTGGCGTCCTACTTAGAAGTTCTTACTCGCACCGATCATCTCTACACACACCTGCTAGCTGAATCTTCACACGAATTGGAGAATTTCAATCGCCTTCATTCTTGGTGAAATCGCACCCTCTACACCTCAGTCGCACACACACATTTTTTCTTAGAGATTAAAAGTTTAGGGTTTTATTCCCCATTTTATACTCTCTCACAAACACACCAAACTTTCCCTTTTTCACACTTTTCACCCTAAAACTAACATTTATTCAAAACTGAACACGGTTATTACATCATCCTCCCCTCAAAAGAATTCCGTCCCCGGAATTCCATCTACGAACAATCGAGGAAAACGGTTTTCCAGCTTTCTAATCTTGCGATCTATAATCGCCAACGGTTCCCCCACATGATTTAACTTTCATCCACACGAGTGTCTTCTAACAACACAACCATGCCTTCCTCGGCCAGACACCTCCTAAGATTCGACACGTGGGATGTTGAATGAGCTCCCACTACGCATAACCCTCCAACAATACCAATATCATCCACACATCTAGACTCACGATTCTAAAACGCGTCGCGTTAAGGGTTTCACACACAAAATCACCTTCTTAAATGAACGGATTCTACCGAAGTTAATGTCACAACAACATGAATCTCTTAATAAATGACGACGCTCAATTCGTTAACTGGTCACAAGATAAATCTTGAATTTCACCGTAAACCCGCAGTTAAGATTATCTTCAACAGATTACACGCAATTCTACGATCACCTTCCCAACACAAAATACGTCTAAGGCAGATATCACTTTTCACATAAATTATACTGACCATAAGCCATTGATAACAATCACTTCACACATTTTTACCACAACGTCACTCCCATACTACTAACAAGTCCAATCCAATGGTCCTCCACCCCGAGCACTATATTCGACTACTTTCTTCTACTTCCTTCTCAAACATAAAACACATTTCCAAAGAACAACTCACTAGAAGGTACACACTCTTGACTAATCACATAAGCTAGCTTTTTTCTACTCTTAAACCAATCATATACCCACAAATCCTTTTTCTTATATTCCCACTAGGATTTCATGCACCTGACGGCGACGTTCTGAAAACATTGATTTCCACTTCCCGAGCCACTTGCCACACTTTCTACTTCTCGTTTACTCACTTAATCCAACCTACCGTCCCAATCACCTCAGGCTAGAACGAAACATCCCTCATCCAACATTGATCACTCCATACACATAATTTCAACGGTTACTATGCCTAACCAACAGTTTCACCACATGTCATACGATAAATTCAACCATGTCTATCCGACATATCACTCAACGCTCGAAGCGACCACACACTTCGCATTTCCCAAACGATATTAACTCACTCCTCTGCATTTCCTTTACATACAAGGCTTAGCTTAACATTCCCAAAGATTTCGTATCTACTACGGAACATCATAAACTAACCAATCCAAAGCACTCAGTTTCCTTCTTAGCTAATCACCAACTGTCACCCCATCCTTTTATTCTCGGATGACGATACTACCTGCCACTTAGACATCCCTGCCTCTCTATACATAATTTTGTCACATCTGAACAACTTATAAGCAATCCCAAGCAAAGACCTCCACTTACACTCACCCCATATCAACACTAGTCCAACACTACACCTTCTAGATAGTGTCATCAATCACATCATCAATAGTCTACACAACACACCAAACCGTTGCCTTCGTGACAAGGTTAAGACTTCACACACTATTGTTACTTTCCACACAATAATCACCACACTCCACACACTACTATTACTCTTCACCCTCAATCCACCACACTCCACACACTAACAAAATTAGAACAACGATAATCAAGCACACTCACGCACCTGTAAATTCATAATGACATTGGCCAGATGTGATTTGAATTTACCTTACATGAGAGTCCTCTCTACCTTAGTCCTAATTTCTCAGTGATTAAGGTCTTCCCTAAAGGCTTCCTATATCTCAGTTGTGTCCTCCTACTCCACAGTTTAAGTTTAGGCCCATCCGGTCACCTAAATCCCTTAAACTAAGGCTCTGATACCATTTGTAACAACCCAAACCAAAAGTACAAGCTAGAAGCTACCTCTTTAATTCATAATGCCAAAACAGCTCAACATGGTCACACTATCCAGATTTTACAACACAGGGTTCGCGGAAATAACCATAAATACAGCTGAGAAATCTAACTAGACATAAAAAGGAAGTTCTTCTACTCCTTCTAAACGCAAGATCTGACCCACGTCTTGCCAAACCTCTAAACGTGCTCTCGGCTACCTGCTTACCTGAAAAGATTTTAGTTTTTGAAAAGCGAGGGTTAGACCATGAGGTCTAGTGAGTTCCCTCCACACCAAGTCACACCAAAATATTACAGTTTATAAAATCAGTTATGAAAGCATTTATACCAATCATAACAAGCACAATAAGATGATAAGCACACATTGACACATGCTTCTGGCATACGCTATAGTCACACACACCGTGACAGCGCAATAAGGCACACACACGTTATAGTCACACACACCGTGACAGCGCAATAGGGCACACACCGCCCATATATGAAACAAATTCATATATATATAATTATTATGGGACACACCCCCATTTCACACCAAAGCCAGAACATGGTCACACACATATAAATCACACAATTAATCTTTACTTTGAAATAGAAGCAGTTGAAAAGCACACTGTTAGATAATAACCATGCCACACACTTATTCTTCATTTGAAATAAAAACAGTTGAAAAGCGCACAGTTTGATAATGACCATTAAACACACTTGTTTAAAATTTAGGTTCAGAAAGACTCACCTGGCGTCCTGCTTAGAAGTTCTTACTCGCACCGATCATCTCTACACACACCTGCTAGCTGAATCTTCACACGAATTGGAGAATTTCAATCGCCTTCATTCTTGGTGAAATCGCACCCTCTACACCTATAAGATCCCACATTGGTTGGGGAGGGGAACAAAGGTTTCCTTATAAGGGACTTGATAGCTCCTCTATCAGACGCGTTTTAAAACCGTGAGTCCAGGTGTGTGGACAAAGCGGACGGTATCTGATACGGTTGGCCTGGGGTGTTACAGATGGTATCAGAGCCGGGAACCGGACTGGTGTTCCAGCGAGGACGCTGGGCTCCCAAGGGGGTGGATTGTAAGATCCCACATTGGTTGGGGAGGAGAACAAAGGTTGCCTTATAAGGGACTTGATACCTCCTCTATCAGACGCGTTTTAAAACCGTGAGTCCAGGTGTGTGGACAAAGCGGACAGTATCTGATACGATTGGCCTGGGGTGTTACAACACCTCAGCCGCACACACACATTTTTTTTCTGAGAGATTAAAATTTTAGGGTTTTATTCCCCATTTTATACTCTCTCACAAACACACCAAACTTTCCCTTTTTCACACCTTTCACCCTAAAACTAACATTTATTCAAAACTGAACACGGTTATTACATGATTGGAATACAGGAAACCAAGATGACAAAAATAACCAGCGTGTTCGTGACAATTCTATGGGGAAATTCCGACTGCGATTTTGCACAGGTTGCTTCTTCGGGTAGATCGGGTGGACTCCTCCTTATGTGTAACAAAAAATCCTTCCACTGTGAATTTCTAATTGAGGACGAGAACTTTGTGGGGTTGTGGGGAGGTGGGAAAATAAAGAAGGCTTGACCGGTTGTGTAAACGTATACGGACCCCGGGAGCAAAAAGAGAGGCTTCAATTGTGGGCAACGCTCGACCAATTGTGTGCAAAGGAAGAGGTTAAATGGGTGTTTTTTGGAGACTTCAATGCGGTACGTGGAACGAACGAAAGATGGAATTCGGTCACTAATCCGAAAGGTTCGGAGGAATTTAACGATTTCATTCAGAGAAATAAATTGATAAACATTCGATTGGGGGGTTCGAAATTTACAAGGGTTAGTGATGACGGTAAAACATTTAGCAAACTAGATAGATTTTTTATTTCAAGCGAATTTGGGGCGGTATGGAAGAACTTGGGAGCAAGATTGTTAGATAGGAAATGGTCGGACCACTCTCCCATCATCCTTAGCGATAAGTGGGTTGATTTTAGGCCTACCCCTTTTAAATTCTTTGACGCTTGGTTGAAGGAGGAGAACTTAGAAGAAGCGGTAAAAGAGAGTTGGGCAAATGAGGTTTTGGCAAAAAGACCGGATTGTAGATTTCGAGATAAGCTCAAAAACGTCAAAACATGTTGAAGGGTGGCGTAAAGATAAATGGGGCGACTTTGAGAGACAATTGGCAAACAAGAAAAAAGAGGTGGAAATATGGGAGCAAAAAATGGAGATAAGCCCGTTGGGAGATCAATAAAAGAAATTATGGCTCGAAGCAAGGAAGGAGTGGTTGGAAATGGAAGATAAAAGCATAGCAATGGCTAAACAAAAAGCTAAGTTGAAGTGGATCAATGAAGGCGACGAGAATTCTAAATTCTTCCACATGGCGATTAAAAATCGCGAAAGGAAGAATTCCATTCGGGGGCTAAAAGTGGATTCGATATGGACGGAGGATCCAAAAAAATTAAAAGACCATGTGTTTGAATTGTTCAAGAATAAATATGCATGCCAAGGAAGACGATTGCCGAAGTTGAGGGTAGATCGGTCGAGGAAGCTTACGAGGGAGGAAGCATTAGCTCTTGAAAGAAGGGTGACGGAAGAAGAAACTTGGAACGCGGTGAAAGAATGTGGGTGCAATAAATCGCCGGGACCGGACGGGTTCACAATAGGCTTTATAAAAAAATTGGGGGATCGTGAAAGATGACTTAATGAAGGCTATAGAGTGGTTTTGGGAGAGGGGTGAAATAAGTGAGGGATGCAACTCATCTTTTTTGACTTTAATCCCAAAAAACGCAAATCCGATTGGCCTAAACGAATTTAGGCCAATTAGTCTTATTGGGATCCTTTACAAAGTAATTTCGAAGGTTTTGGCGGAAAGAATGAAGACGGTTATGAGCAAATTGATTAGTAAGGAACAAAGTGCCTTCATAAAAGGAAGATAGATACTTGATGGCATCCTCATTGCTAACGAGACGGTAGATTACTTGAAGAGAAGTAAGAAGAAAGGTGCAATTTTAAAGGTTGATTTTGAAAAAGCGTATGACACGGTGGAATGGTAATTCCTTTTAGATGGGTTGAAAGACATGGGATTTGGTTCTAAATGGAGGAGATGGATCGAGGCGTGCTTAAAATCGGCAAGGATATCCGTGCTAGTGAATGGAACGCCAACAAATGAATTCCCAATGAAGAGGGGATTAAGGCAAGAGGATCCCCTCGCCCCCTTTCTTTTCTTGGTAGTAGTCGAAAGCCTCCAAGTAATGATGGAGGAAGTCGTAGCAAAAAAGGTATTTGAAGGTGTTAAAGTGGGAAAGGAGAACATAGAAATAACTCATCTTCAATACGCGGATGACGTTATATTTTTTGGGGAATGGAAACCGACAAATCTAAAATATCTTATGAAAATTTTGAGATGCTTCTACGAGGTGTCAGGCTTAAAAGTGAATTGGAACAAAAGCAAGCTCTATGGTATCGGTGTCTCGGAAGAGGTTGTCCAATATTGGGCGAGAGGATTGGGGTGTGGTAGCGATTCATTACCGTTCATATATCTCGGACTACCGGTAGGTTCATCCATGAGAAGGATCTCTCATTGGAAGCCGGTGATTGAGAAGATGAAAAATAAGCTATCGGCATGGAAGGCAAGATTGATGTCATTTGGAGGAAGATGGACGTTGGTAAGATCAGTTCTAGGTAGTGTTTCCTTATATTACTTTTCCTTGTTTCGGACCCCGGTGAGTGTGCTGAAAAAGTTGGAAAGTGTGAGATGTAATTTCTTTTGGGGGTGGGGGGTATTGGTGAGGAAGATATCGTGAGGAAAGGTCATGTTTGGGTAAAGTGGGAAAAGCTTTGGGTTCTTTTGGGAGGGGTGGATTAAATATTGGTGGGCTAAAAGAAGCCAATTGGATGGTGGTGGAGATTCCATAATGAGAGTGACGCGTTATGGGTCAAAGTGGTGAGGAGTATCTGTGGGTGGGATGGAGGTTTAAGAGAAGGTGATCCAATAAGGCCGAGGGGAAATTCCATTTAGGCAAACATTATAAAGGTGGGTAAGGATATTGATAAAGTAGGGATAGATTTTTCGAAATCTTTTGGGAAACAAGTGGGGGATGGTATGGGAACTAGATTTTGGGAGGACTCTTGGGTGGGAAACACGAGGCTTAAGGAGAGATTTAGCCGATTATTTCTACTAGAATCGGACAAAAGAGTGATGGTTTCGGGAAGAGGGGAGCGTCAAGGCGAAGAGTGGGTGTGGAAATGGGGGTGGAGAAGGGATCCACGGGGTAGGGAAGAAGGGGAATTGGAGGAACTACGGAATGTTGTAGCGGCTCTATCACCTAAGAGGGGTTCAAAGGACCGGGCTTGGTGGTCGTTTGACCCCCTAAAGGGGTACACTGTGCACTCTCTTCGATCCTTGTTTGAGGAGAAACGATCCATGGCGGCAAATAACACAGCAACAACTTCGTGGATAAAGGTTGTCCCAAAGAAGATCTGCATCTTCTTATGGAGGGCTAAACTTGGTAGGGTTCCGACGCGAGAAGTTTTGGATAAGATGGGTATCGATTTGGATACTACACTTTGTCCAAAATGCTCTAAGGAGATTGAATCAGTGGATCACACTCTAGTCAAATGTGTAGACGTGAAGAACTTGTGGAGGCTTTTGGGGAGATGGTGGAAGATCGATGTGGAATCGGTAAATTCGTTACAGGAAATTCTTGATGTCGGCAACCAATTGGGAGATAGTGAAAAATGCTTAAGAAGGTGGACAGCGGTGGTTTGGGGTACGCTCTACCTTATATGGTCAAATCGAAACAAAATGGTGTTCGAAAAGGGTAGTGGTGCTCTCTTGGATCGGTTCTTGGAATTCCAATTAAAATCGTATGAATGGATCTCAAAAAGGGACAAAGATTTATCCTTAGATTGGAGTTCGTGGCTTACAAATCCCTACGGTGAGTGAGTGAAGAAGATTGGATCGAAGGGCTGGAAAGGAAGTGAAAAGTAGTGAACCGCCTTCAGACCTGTTAAGCGACGGATGTCCCCAATAAGCCGGACTGGACAAGTCTGCTCGAGAGGGGCGCTACTATTAGGTGTGTGGACCGGTGTAGTTTTGTAATACCTCGGGTAAGTTCGTTAGTTAAAAACCCTTTATGTTAAGAATTGTTAACTTTATAATAATTATGTTTAGGGTAAAAGTTGGGTAAATTGCAAGTTTAGGGTGTTTTGGTCTTTAATGAAGAGTTTAAGGTCTTAATGGTACATATGGCTGATATTATCTTTTAAGCCATAAGATATTTTCTAGATCAGCAGAAATTGTGTGTGTAAGTGTGTGTTTGAGAGAAAAAAAAGGAGAAAAGAAGAGAACTAAGGTTGAGGAGTCACTTGGTGTACTTGAAAGTGAAATCAGGTATGTTTCCTTCACAAAGTATGTTTATAATTGTTAATAGATAGTTCCTATCGGAGTAGAAACACTGATTTCGTATCTAGGGTTAGTTCTGTCGATTTCTGGGCAAAAATAGGGGTGAACAGCAGCAGTTTCCGGACACCATGAATGTGTCCGGATAGGTTGATTGGTAGTGTCCGGGTATTTAGCTGGTGGTGTCCGGATGATGTTCTAAGGTGTCCGGACGAGTCAATATCCGGGTAAGTCTCCCTTTTCTATAGTTTCCGGATGAGTTAAGATACCGGATGCTGTCCGGATTGTATAGGTCGTCCCGAAAAGTCCTGTTGTCCGGATTAGTCACGCTGTCCGGAAAAGTTGTGTTGTCCGGATAATTTGAGGTCCCCGTGTTAAGTCGCCGTAGGGGAACAATTGAGGATAAGAGTTTGATAGGTTATTTAGGATTCTCAGCCTGTTAGAGAGTCTTAGATGTTCTATTTGGTGAAGAGTGATTGTATTTGAATTGTTTCAGATACTGCGAATTCGAAGTGAAAGATTGAATCTGTGGAAAAGGCTTGAAAGCATTTTTGTTAAGCTAACAGGTGAGTTTTACTTTAAAACGTTTTCAACTGGAATATATATATCTGTGTTTATATATATATGAGATGGATATGTGTGGAATGGATATACGATCAAGGTGTGAATATTTTGTGTTTATAATATAGTAAGATATTATATTTATTGGTGCATTACACTACACAAGTGCACAGTAGCCGGGTTCCGGTGTGCGGACCGGTGAGTAGTTGGGTTCCGGTGTGCGGACCGGTTGTTGATTTATTAGTTGGCTTGCTACCAACTAATATGGCCATTTGTGGAGGAATAAGGTGGATGAGATATACACGATGCACGAGTCTGGATTGGTATTTAAATACGTGTGGTATGTTTATATTTTACAAAAGGATTACCAAAGGTCTATCTAAACTATTTTGATACAAATGATTTACATAAAAAGGTTTTATAATGATTTTGGAAAGGACCGGGATTAACTCACTAGACCCGTTTGGTCTAACCCTCATTTTGTTTTCAAAAATATGTTTTCCAGGTCAAGGATCTTTGGTTAACAAAGGGAAGAATAAAGCATAGGAGGCGATTGCTAGCTGATGAAGATTAGGATATGTTTACATTTCTGTATTGTATAGTTTGAGACTTTGAGACCGAATGTGAATTATCATGTATTTTGTTATGAAAGTAACGACGTTATGTATGAAATGTTAATTGTTATATATTATGTATGTTATGGGATACCGGGTCGTTACAAGTTTCCCTCTTAGTTGGCTTCTGTTTGAAGTAGTTGGGTGGGAAGGTCTGAATGACAGGCAGCTTAATCCATACAGTAGGCCTGATTGAAGCTTTACAACAGTCTTATTGGGTTTGTACCTCGCAAACAGGGGTTAGTTGCTGATACGGTACCCTTCTGTGTTCGGGGCTTAATTAGGTTTGTTCTTGCTGTGTTCGTGGCTTAATTAGTGCTTGTTTCTTGTTATTCTGTTTCATCTTGATTGTATGCGGCTACTGTTGCTGCTGTATGTGAACTTGGTATCTGCTTGGCTGTTTTGGGTAATATATGTGGTATTATTGTTGTTCAAAAAAAAAGATTTTTTAGAAAAGGTTTTTGTTTTTTGTTTTTTGTTTTTTTAATAAAATTTTTATATCGTTTATTAAAATAGATAAACTCTAGTTTTATAGAATTATCTAATACCCACAAAGAGTATATAAATAAAAAATTTGTTTAACTTTCAATTCCTTATTTTAAAGAAATTATTGTTGAGATACCACCGCTGTTAGCAGTCGCCCTACTAAAACTCGTGGTAGAATTTTGGAAAAAGTCAAACGGGTCAAACATATTGATATTGCGAGTGTGAACAGAGATTATAATAATCACCGACGTGCCTTTTCAAGCCAACCCTTTTGTTTTTTCCCATCCACCCAATAAAATAATCATTTTAATTTATCTTTTTTTTTCGTAGGGTTCCTGGGCCGAAGTCCAGTACATCTCTGACAAACACATCGACCGCGAAGTAATGCAGCCTTGAGATAATTCCCAGTGGCCACAAGTGCTGCGTGTGGGACTCGAACCTCAGGCCCTTACCACCACGCCACAACCCTTGTGGTTCATTTTAATTTATCTTCAATTAAATATATTTTTTACTTTATTTTTAACCAACTATATCATTTTTGTTAGGGCATTTCCAATGTATTTCTCTATTTTACTCTCTATTATAGAGAGTAAAATAAAAAGTGAGTTAAATCTTTTCTAATTTATTACTTTATTTTACTCTTTAAAAGAGAATATTTCAAGTATATTCTATTTTGATTACATGTATTTTCAATAATACTCTTATATATTTATTAACTTTATAAATTGCATCTTTATATTTTTTATTTTCACAACACCCTTATATTTATTAACTTTATCATATTATTTAACAACATTATAATTCATATTTAATATCGCATTAAATTATCAAAAATCAAATTTCATTAAATAAAAATGTTATATTTTCAACACATATCTAAAATTAAGATACATAACAACTAACACATTTAAATTAGTATCAATGTTATTCAAAATCTGTCTTCCGCTTACGTATGCTTTTATTACGGTCTTCGTTGTGTATTTTTATCTTTATCATTTGTAATACTTTTATGTTAAAATATGTGCTAATGGCGTGTTTTAATTAAATATGTTATGTTGTAAATTGTTAAAGTTTATTAGTTTTTAAAATTAGTTGGATAAATTTAATTTAATTTAAAACTTAAAGATAAATATAATTCTAGTTTATTAAAATTGGTATTAGACAACAAATAAAATAAAAATACAAGAATCTAAAAAATAGAAGGGTCATTTTGTAATTATCAAAAGTTAGAAAAAAATAGAGAGTAGTGAATAGTAACTCTCTATATATAGAGAGTTACTATTCAATTCTCTATTTTAGAGAATAAAATGGAGAGTTCATTGGGGAGGATATAGAGAGTAAAATAGAGAGTTCATTGAAGATGGTCTTAGCAGTTTAATGAGTTTAGGATTTCGTTTATGAAGTGTTTATTAATTTATTCCGGTATGGTATTAGTGATAAGAAATTTTTAGTGTTTGAATGGAAAAAAGAAATGTTTAGACCTCTTGGGTACCGGTAATAAGAAGTTTTTGATCAACTTCTAACTTATTGTTTCGGTTTGGTACCGTTATAAGTTACTCTCTTCTAACTTATTTGCTTATTTGTCAAATACTAAAAAACAACTTATCAGCTTTTTACATTTTGGTACTATAATAAGCTAATCCAAACATTGTTTTATTAAACTCCAGTTTGACACCACATAAGTTGATAAACACTTTTACAAAAAAAAACACAAGTTGTTTTAAATAAGCAATTCCAAACACCTCATTAGTTTAATAAGACTCATAACTTATTCGGTTAATTACATGAGTGTTTGGTAGTGGCTTAATGTTATATAAAGTGGCTTATGCATTAAGCTTTTAGAGGGAAACTTTATACAGAAAACTAGGTTTTTTTCCAAAATCGCCCCTCCCAATCAAAAAGCATACTTTTATCTAGAAAAAAACTCTCACAAATAAAAATATTCCCCACAAATTAATCAATATAGACGGTTTTATTCTTACAAGATTAAAAAAAAAACAATCCAACATCCCTTTAATCAACACAAATGTAATTTTATGATAGAGAATGACACTTTGATAAGTCTAGAAATTAGGACTTAAACTTTGATTAGTCCAAAAATGATCCGTGTAGAATTCATTTTGTTCTAAAACTATATTTATTTTCTTTGTTACAACAAAAGGCATGTTAGTCTTTTTCTCAAAATCTTATTTTCTCTAACATGAAGTTTTATTTTATACTTTCTTTTATAGCAATAACAAATTTTAGATTGAGATAGAGTTTTTATAAGAAAACAAGATATTATGTTAGTTTTATTAAAGAAAATTAAAGATTTTAATAAAAATACTGAAATGTCTCTTACTTTAACATAGTCAACAATCAGCCACCACTTCCAAAATAAAATGAAAACTACAAAAATAGTTTTTAAACTTATCAAAATTTAGATCTCACTTTTAAACTTTTTATTAAGGGGCCGTTTTGTTCATTTTAAGGAATGAAAATGAAAATGAAAATGAAAATGAGAATACAGGAGAATGGGAATAGGAATGAGCATTCCATTTATGTTGTTTGGTTAAACCAATATAATTAATAAAAAAATTATATAAACTTTTCAATACAAATATGTGACTTCCAACGTGAAAATAAAAAATATTTTTCATTCAATATCGAGAAATGAAGGGGATGTATGAGAAAAAATGACTAAGCAGGAATAAAACTTTCATTCCCCCCAATTTGGTCATGAATGAAAATTAATGGGTTTGGGGTAATGATTTCATTATATTATATCAAACCAAATAGCAGTTTTCATTATCATTCACATTTCTTACCCCTCAATATCCCCAACCAAACACCTCCTAAATTAACAAAAGTCAAATCAAGTGGACACATGTTTCTCCTATGATAGTTTTTTATTTAGCATATATTGGGATTTTTTTTGGGTAACCGTGGGTTTTCGGGCCAGCTTACGCGCACCGACTAATCATTGAGCGACCACGAATGATTTGGAGTCATCGCAGGTGAACCTCCATGACTATAAAGGCTTTGATAGTACCTGGATTTGAACCCTGAGTAGATGAAAAATACATAAACAATAAAATAGCATTGTCAAATTGAAAAATATCTAATTAAAAAAGAATAATTTCAAAAAATATATATAATTTGAGGTAAAGAATCCATTTAAAAGTCTATATCTCAAAAAGCATTCATTTAAAAGTCTATTTTTAAAGAGTTTTCTGAAAGCATGCTATCATAATATGATGTTTTTAACTATAGAATTTTAAAGAAACATATTTAAGTTGGTAGGCTTTTAAACATGAATTTTAAATAGGGAAATTAATTAAAATACTTTAAGTTTGAAGTTGACTTACCAAAATACTCCAAAAAATGAAAAGTTTACCCAAATGCCCCAAATTTCCGCGGTGGAGTCCCGCAATCGCGGGCAGGGACCATTTTTGAAATTTTATGTGCTTCATATTTACACTTTCAGTCCCTGCCCGCGGTGGGGGACTGAAAGTGTAAATAATCTTGCAAAAAAATTCACAATTGGTCCCTGCCCGCTATAGAGGGCCCCTTCCGCGGAAATTTGGAGCATTTGGGTAAACTTTTCATTTTTTGGGGTATTTTGGTAAGTCAACAACAAACTTAGGATATTTTAATTAATTCCCTTTTAAATATATATATATATATATATATATATATATATGCAATAACCATTGAATAAAATAATGTACTTTTTGCTTCAAAAAAATAATAAAAAAATAATGTACTTTAGTCGCAGCTAATCATTATCAAATATGAATAAGTTCTGTCATACAATGACTGAAAATTATTTTGCAAAACTTTAGTTAGGGGGGGGGGGGGGGGGCTACCTAGTCTTTGTTCTTAATTATCTCTAGAGTTAAATGCAAATTTGGTCCCTGTGAATTACATAAATTATCGAGTAAGGTTCCTTGAAAGAATTTTTAACAAAAGACATCTCTATAGTATCATTTTTTATAATGGATATGGTCTCTTCCTCTAACGCCGTTAATAAATTCCTGTTGGTGACCCTTTTCTCCATCAACTTTCACTTTTATTAACAAATTTAGTCTTTACAACTACTTTTCAATTTATTTCTATAACTCTTATTTCCTTTTATTTATATTTTTTCTTTAAATATACTCAAAAAATGTATCATCTAGGAACCCATAAAACTATAAAGAATTTCGAGATCGAGTGTATTATGTGTCATTTCATATGTTTTTATTTCATAAAATGCTAAAATTTAGAGATTTAATTGATATATATATATATATATGTGTGTGTGTTTCACAGCATGAGCTTAATTTTCGGGCTTTTTTGGGAAACCGGTGGGAAATGGGGAACTTTAGACTTAGTGAAAATTTTAGATTTCGTGAAAATTTTCCCCGACTTTTTAGGCTTGAAAGTGAGAAGGATGTTGTAGAAACCAGGATTGATCTTACAATCAATCAAACAATAAGAACACAATCAAACAATAGAGAAATAGAGAATTGATGCCAAATGATTTGTATTCATTGAAGAACATATTACAGATCTAGAGAGAGAATCTCTCAAAGATTACAAAGATTGAATACGAAAGTGTTGCAAAAGTTAGTTAGCTTACAATTGCTAACTCCTATATATACTGTTAAGAAAAGCTAACGCTACAGTACATATACATAACAGTCTAATAGAACAATGACATGTGTTCTAATGTATAACAGAATAAAAGAGAAAATGTCTAAGACATAAGTTCTGAACCACATGTTCAGAACTTCTGAACATTCTTCTGATTAAGCATACTCAGAACATACACTTGTAATATATTGACATTTTCATCTTCTTCAGATCTTCTGAGTTCTCCTTCTTAGAACTCTGAGTCTTCTTATCAGATAAACACTTGACATCTTTAACAATACTTTTCATTCAGAACTTCAGAGTTCTCCTTCTCAGAACTCTGAGTCTTCCATTCAGATTTCCAACACTTGGGTTTTTGACAAACTTCAGATCTAACAATCTCCCCCTTTTGTCAAACAACCTTATATTGATCAACGTTGAGCTCTTTCAAGGCAGACACAATCTTCAGAAGAATTACATTTCTCAAAGACAATCTTCTATCAATCTTTTCAATGATTTCGTGTGCCTCCTTAACACTGATTCCTCTTGCTATCTTTTTCTGCAAACTATGTTTGATAAATCTGAGAGTTCTATAGCAGTACTTGGCACAAATATCAATTGGAATTACTCTTCTCAGACTTCTGTGAACATTCTGACCATTAAGAGCATTTACTAACACACTGTGCATTCTCCTTACCAAAATATTGTTCATTCTCCTTTCTTCAAATTCAGAGATCAGATTACCTCTAGTGTAAGGAACAATATCTGAGCATGTATTCACCATATTCTCTTCAGAACTGTCTGCCATGTTCACTTCAGAACTAGTGACCATATCAACTTCAGAACCAGTAATTTCCAGATCCATATCAGTAACCATATCAGAAGACTTTTCAATGACAACTTCTTCTGATTCCAATTCATCCTCAAAACTTTGTCTCTCAGAACTAGTACTTGGCACAAATATCAACTCAGTGCTTTCCTTCTGCCTTTTCTCCCCCTTTTGATGATCATGAGAATCATTATCATCAAATTTTCTTTTCAAAGACTGAGTTGTGCAGATTTCTGTCGCAGCTACAGACAAAGGCATGACTTCCAGAGGTTTTGAAACAACTGCCAATTGTGAACTGAAAGCCTTAAGCAAAGAAGTGTTCAGATCATCCATACCTTTCTGAATTTCGTGTTGAAACTTTGATAATTCATCTGTGATCTCCTTTTTTATGAGATTCCAAAGAGACTTTAACATCAACCACTTTTTGCTCAACAGACTTAGCCTTTCCTTCCAACATGGTTCTGAGTTCCTTGACTTCATCTTTCAAGGAAATTACAGTATTCTCCAAATTCTAAACTTTGTTTCCCAACTCCTGATTATTGTTCTGAATCTTTTCAAATTCAGAATGTGACAGTGGTAACCCTGGAACAACTTATGAACAAGTTTGCATATGCTCAGAGAACACATGGCATGTAGGTGTCATAGAGGCACCTAGTGCAACATATGCACTTTGTAAAGAAGCTTTTAAAATGTTCAACTCCCCAGGTCTTCCATCCAATCCTTGACACCCAATATTAGGTATGTCTATGGATGTTGTAACAGGAAAACGAATTCCCTGTGATGTGCGTGTGTACAAAGAAAAATCAGGCTCAAATAGGATGTTACTGTGTAACCCTGACTCAATGTGATGAATAAAAGGTTGGGATTGATTGCCAAACTCCAAATGAGTAAGCAATGGTTCCCCTGTAGGAATTGAAATAGTAGCATGTGGAGATGCTTCTGAGTGGATGGGATTGGGTAATTCAAATTCTACCATGGGCTCATTGGTATGTTCAATATTGGTCACGAAGATTTGTGAACCAATAGCAGATGTGGCTGCCCAGTTTCGATCAGCTAGTGCAGAGTCATCTCTATTTTATAACTCTGGTGACAATCTCTCATTCTCACCACTCTCTATTTGTTTTTCATTCTCACCTCTAACCAAGCTCTCAGAATTTTCCCTCTCAATTCTCTCAGAATATTCTCCCACCTGAACATTCTCCCCCTCTCTTTCTGCATTTGACCCCTCACCTCTCCTCTCAGGGTTGTCCTCATGGGTAGGGACCTGAGGTTCTTCAAGTCCTATTGAGGTGCAATAAGCTTTTAAAATCTCACTATCCCTTGGAATGTATGACCTAAGAGCTTTTGTCAATGGTTTGTGATTTGGAAAGTTCACAAGTTTAAGGGAAGATGTCATTTTACCCATGTAGAAGATTGGCCCATGCTCCTCATCAGCTCTCCTTGGAATTTGAGGATTTTGCTTCATTGCATACCAAATGACCATTTACCAATACCTCTGATATGGAATGTAGGTCAGAGGCTTTTCTCTTGTTTCTCCCCTCAGTGCTTTTTGGTTTCTTTCAAAGGTATTCTTCATAACTTCCCATAAGATAGAAGCATAGTTGTAATGCCTGTTCTTCACCAATCCATGAAAGATTTGCATAATCTGTCTTGAACCCTGATCTCGTGAACTGTGCTTTCCAGACAAACACTTGTTGACTATTGTGAAAAAACATGCCCAAATCGATGGTAATTTGTTTCTTCTGAATGAACTAAGATTCCTCAACTCATCACAATACCCCAATCTTCTAAATTCAGCTATCATCTCCGTTGAAGTAGGTTCATCTTCAAAATCAGATCTCCCTTCTAAATCATCTTTTTCTGGTAACCTTAACATGATCCTTAGAAAACTCATTGTCAGAGTTAATGGAACTCCCCCTACATTGGATATTAACTCATTACCCTGCAACTCTAGATTCTTCCACCATTGTTGAATATATTTCACAGGTACTGTTTTCTTCAAAGTGAACCATTTCTTGAAAGGGTGATATTTCATTAACTCTATGATGATTCTATGTTCCTCTTTAAAATTTGTTTCATCAAGTATCAGAATACAATTGTTCTCCAAAATATCCAAATACTCACTTTCAGATACTAACCTCTCCAATGAAACAGGTCTCGATGACATTGCAGACCTTACCGCACTCTATGATGTACACTGTTTGCATTCCCCTGTTCTGCATCACCCTCTGATTCAACCATTTGATTTTCATTTCCCCCTTCTTCCACAATCGGATTTTCTAAAATATTGCCTCCAATCACTTTCTCTACAACACCTATTCGTTCAGGCATCATCACCTCATTTTCTGAATCTGAAGAAGATTCCATTAAGGTTCTTGCGGTGTGTAATGATATAGTTCTACTTCTTCGTGGAGCAGACATGATTAATGCTCAAGAATTTGAAAGAAACAGAATCGATGAACTCAAGAGTTTTGCTTATCTCCCTAGCAATCTTAGGATTTGAATGAATTTGAAAGAGGAATTTTAAGGTCTATTTAAAATCCGCGAAGCTGAAAGAATTTAAACGGCCAAAAACTGCTTTATGTCAGAGTTATAACGGTTGCAAACACTGTGAAATACCATAAAATGAATTCTTTGAATAACATGGTAGTTTCATTCAATAAGAAGCTGACACGTGGTATGAGATAGAATTCAACACAAGTTAAAGTTCAGAATTCTGAGAATGCATACTCAGAAGTTCTGAGTACACAATTCAGAAGAATTTCTTTGATACGCTAACACATTTTAAAACTCAACTTCTGATGATATAAATCATTTAAGCATACAGAAGTAGTTTGAACAGATTGGAAATTATTTTGTCATCAAAAGTCTGTCCCTCTTTTGATGATATGAGATTTCTGAAAATCATTTAGAATCTAACTTCTCATCTTGTAAATCTTTTTAAGAATCAGAAGTAGTTTGAACAAGTGAAAAAAAAATTATCATTAAAAGCTTGTTCCTCTTAAAATGATTTGAGATAAGAAAAGAATACAAACCTTGTAAACTCCTTAGAACGATTTCTGAAAGATATCAATGCTCCCCTTTGACTCAAGCATATACTCAAACACATATTAGACATAAAAGAATTATATGAAAAGAATTATATGAAAAAAATAAAACAGAAAGAACTTAACAACTAATTGAAACACTTGTAATTTTCAGAAATGAGAATGTTCTGAAAGGTATGTTCAGAAGATCTGAGTGACCTTGTCAGAAGTAAAAAAATAGTCAGATTTCTGAAGTATTGAATCAGAAGTTTTGAACTCAAGACTCAGAACATCTGAGTAAGAGAGTCAGAATTCTGAGTACACTACTCAGATGATCTTACTTAAAAAAAATCATTTCTGAAAAATAGCAAACATACACAATTAGTCAGATTAAGCATTCCAATCTTGCATATAAGAAAAGTGAACCTTTTATGATCAAGAGGCTTTGTGAACAAGTCAGCCAATTGATACTTTGTGTGCACAAAATGCATTTCTATAGTTTCTTTTTCTACATAATCCTTAATGAAATGATACCTTACATCAATATGTTTGGTATTTGAGTGTTGAACAGGATTCTGAGTGATGGCAGTAGCACTTTCTGAATCACAGTAAATGGGAATCTTGTTAAGCTGATAGCCATAATCCATGAGTTGTGTTTTAATCCACAAAGTTTGAGAAAAGCAAGCAGCAGCAGCTACATATTCTGCCTCAGCAGTTGATGTGGATACACAATTTTGCTTCTTTGAAGCCCAACTCACTATCTTATCTCCCAAAAAGTGACATGCACCAGAAGTACTTTTCTTGTCCAGTCTGCTTCCTGCATGATCTGCATCAGTAAAGGCAGTTAGCTTGAAATCAGTCTCTTTTGGATACCAAAGGCCCAATTCAGGTGAACCTTTGAGATATCTTAAGATTCTTTTAACAGCCAATAAATGAGATTCCTTGGGATTTGATTGAAATCTAGCACAGAAACATGTAGCAAACATGATATATGGTCTACTTGCAGTTAGATAAAGTATAGAACCAATCATGCCCCTATATATCTTGTTATCTACTGAAACTCCAGAGAGATCAGCATCTAACTTAACATTTGTAGCCATTGGGGTTCTCATAGCAGCATAATCAGACATCTTAAACTTTTTCAAAATATCTTTTACATATTTTCCTTGATTAATGAAAATCCCATTTGGTAATTGTTTCACTTGAAGACCAAGGAAGAAATTTAATTCTCCCACCATGCTCATTTCAAATTTGGATTTCATGATGTCTGAGAATTCTTCACATAACTCTGCATTTGTAGAACCAAATATTATATCATCTACATATATCTGAATTAAGATCAAATCATCACCTTCCTTCTTTAAAAATAAAGTTGTATCAATTTTACCTTTTTTGAAGCCAGATTCTAATAAGTATTGAGTTAGAGTGTCATACCAGGCTCTTGGTGCTTGTTTCAGACCATACAATGCTTTATCTAATACATACACATGATCTGGAAACTCAGGATCAACAAATCCTTCTGGTTGATAGACATAAACTTCTTCATTCAGTATACCATTTAAAAATGCTGATTTGACATCCATTTCATACACTTTGAAGTTCTTATGTGCAGCATATGCCAAGAATATTATGATTGCTTCAATTCTGGCAACTGGTGAAAATGTCTCATCATAATCAATTCCTTCTTGTTGTGAATATCCCTTTGCAACCAATCTAGCCTTATTTCTAACCACAACACCTGACTCATCTTTCTTGTTTCTGAACACCCATTTTGTTCCAATAATTGATTTTCCTTCAGGCCTTGGAATCAGTCTCCAAACTTTATTCCTTGTAAACTGTAGCAACTCATCTTGCATTGCTAAAATCCAGTCTGGATCCTCTAGGGCTTCAGTGTCTTTCTTAGGTTCAATCATACTTAGGAATCCTGCAAACATTGCCTCATTTGTTGTTGCAGATCTTGTCTGCACTCCAACTAATGGATCTCCTATCACTTGATGAATAGGATGGTCTTTTGTTCATTTATTTGAACTTGGAAGCACATCAATATCAGAAAGATTGTTGTTTGTATCATTCTCATCCATAACAGCTTGTAATTCTGAACTACCTCTTTGCTCTGAGAATTGTTGAGGTGTCACATCTAAGTCCACATTCTGAGTAGTAGAGTCAGAGTTCTGAGTAACTTTTTCAGAATTCTGAATACCTTGTTCAGAATTCTGAGTATCTTGCTCAGAATTCTAAGTACCAGACTCAGAAAGTTCACCACTTGTATTTATCAAAAGTGGACATTCCTCAGATGGACCAGAATAAGAAATTACTGTTGTTGTTCGATCCTCTGAACTTTTCTTTTTCATTTCTTGAACCATTTTAGGATTTTCAAACTCTGCATAACATTCAGAAGTTAGTTCCAGAAATGCATCCTTAAACAATAAATTGAGTTCTAAACAATTAGGATTAGAATTTGATTCAGAAGTCATTGTTTTTGTCTTATCGTGATTGAGTTCTGAACTGTTTTGTTCAGAAGTCTTTGCCTTTGACTCATCAAATGTGACATTGATGCTTTCCATAATCCTCTTGGTTCTTTTGTTGTAGATTCTGAATGCTTTGGAAGTTAATGAATAACCAACAAAGTATCCTTCATCTGCTTTCTTGTCAAATTTACCAAGACTTTCTCTATCTTTAAGAACATAACATCTGCATCCAAAAACATGAAAGAATTTAATCAGTGGTTTTCTCTTATTAATCAGTTCATAAGCAGCTTTATTTAATCTTTTATTGATCAAAGTCCTGTTTTGAGTAAAACAAGCAGTGACAATTGCTTCAGTCCATAAGAAGGTTGGGAGATTAGAATAAGCCAGCATGGTTCTTGCAGCTTCAACTAAAGTCTTGTTCTTTCTTTCAACAACACCATTTTGTTGAGGAGTTTTGACAGCAGAAAAATTATGAGAAATTCCAGTGCTTTGTAAAAAGTTCTGAAGAGTCTTATTTCTGAATTCTGTTCCATTGTCACTCCTAATCTTCTGAACTGGAAGTTGCAAAAACACTTGAATTCTTTTGATGAAGTTAATCAATATTTCAGCAGCCTCAAATTTTGCTCTTAAGAATTCAACCCATGTATATCTGGAATACTCATCAACAACGACGAGCATATATTTCTTCCCACCCATTGACTGAACTGCCATTGGACCACATAAGTCTGTGTGAATCATCTCTAAAGGTGACATGCATGAGGAGTCCATTTTCAACTTGTGAGAACTTTTC
Organism: Saussurea involucrata; assembly: GCA_033807775.1. Lineage (NCBI taxonomy): Eukaryota > Viridiplantae > Streptophyta > Magnoliopsida > Asterales > Asteraceae > Saussurea > Saussurea involucrata. The sequence goes on along the minus strand of CM066319.1, from coordinate 140,915,006 downwards.
TTCATTTTGCCCATCTCACATGCTGAACACAATGATTCCCTTTCAAACTTAATCTTTGGCAGTCCTTTAACCAAATGTTTGCCAACTAGATTGTTCAACTCCTTAAAGTTCAAGTGAGAACATCTTCTGTGCCATAGCCAACATTCATTTGCAGTTTTATTTGACAGTAGACATACTGGAGTTAATGCTTCAATTTTTGAAAAATTAACCACAAATAAGTCCATGTGTCTTTTGGCCCAGAACACCTTTATTCCATTCTCACTCAGAATTAAACATCCTGTTATACTGAACTTGATCTCACAAAGACTATCCAAGAACTGACTTATACTGAACAGATTATGTTTTCTGAATGGTTAAATCTCCCTTAGTTAAATCACCATAGCCTCTAACTTGTCCTTTACTGTTATTGCCAAAATTAACTGCTCCACCAGCTTTTTCTGTGAAATTTGACAGTGAGGACTTGTGACCTGTCATGTGTCTTGATGCTCCAGAGTCTAAAAACCACACATGACAGCCCTGCAAAAACAGTTAGTTGTATTTAGGTACCCATATCAGAATAGGTCATTTCTTGTTAGCTTCAATCACAGATTTAACAAAAGTACCTTTAACTTTCCATTCATAGTTTTCTTTTAGGCACCATTTTCCTTGTACTTTTATGAAATCAGAACATCTTCTGTTTACAAAATTATTTCTTTTTATCTTGAAAACTTTTGGTTGAGACTTAAAAACATTTTCAGTTTTCTTTTCTTTTAACTTGAATTGAGAAATATGTCGAGTCTTCTTTTCTTTTGAATTCTGTTTTGCTTTAGACTTAAAAGATGTTTTAGAAATTTGAGTTCTCTGAGAAAGTTGAAATGATTGACTACCACAATGAACACATTTAAGATGTTTTCTTGCATGAAACAACAAATCTGAATGAAAAGAATTTTCATTTTTTATTGATAGTATTCAGATTACATTTGCATCGATTACAAGAACTACTGGCATTTAGTTCAGAAGTCGTATTCAACAAAATCTTCTCAGAGATCTTTTTCAGATCATCTTTCCTTTTGCTCTCTTCCTTTTCTGAAACATTCAACTTTGCAGAATTAGTAGATGATCCAGATGATTCACCATGCTAAAAAATACTTGATTCATTAAAGAATTCCTTATTCTCTTTTAAGGCATTAATCTTAAAAAGATCATACTCAGCTTTTAACTTCTCAAGCTCTTCTATTTTCAAAACATATTTTTTGTTCTCTTTTAAAGCTTCCTCAAGTTTAAAGTCTATATCACAAAAATCATTTTCAAGTTCATCAAAACTTTTTCTCAGTTCTTCAAGTTCTTGGTTAACCAGTTTAAACCTCTTTTTAAGTTCTGAAAAACTTTCTGATTCAGAATTCTGAGAAGTTTCATCAGAACTTTGAATTGACTCTGAATTCTGAGTAGATTCAAAATTCTGACTAGTAGATTCAGATTTTTGACTAACAGATTCAGAATTCTGACTTGCTGTTTCAGAATTTTCAGAAACCTTGCTTGCTTCATTAAAGAATACATTCTCAATGTCAGTATAGGAAAAACTTGGTTGTTTATCTTTATAACTAACATTCAGAGAATCATACTTGAATTTAGCAGTATTATATCTTGGTTTTTCTTCAGTAGGTTTTGAAATTTCTCTCTTAACCTTTTCTTCTGAACTTTCTGACTTTTCAGCTTTTGGTTCAGAAATTTTCTCATGTACTTTTTCAATATTTGGTTTCTATAAATTATCAGAACTTGTTATTGAACTTGCTGGTCTCACAAAAATTTCAACTAAATCTGGGATTTCTGGTTTAGGACCTTGTAGTTCCTCAAAATCATAAAGATTTATTGGAGCCTTTTTCAAAATAGCATTTTCCTCTAAACCTAATCCAATTTTTGGATTGTAAAACCTTGTGTCTTTAACATTGCTTGTGAGAAGACTTAAAGTTTGTTGAGTTTGACCTCTTTTCAAATTAAGATCTTCTAACTCTTTAATTTTAGTATATAAATTCTTTCTTTCATCAAGTAACATATCCACTTTAATTTGCAAATCACCTTTTTCACCTATTACTTCTGAAAGTTCATTTTGTAACTCAGATATCCTTTTCAAAAGTTCAGAATTGTCTTTTCTGACATCTTGTTTCTCAACCTCAGTTTCTTCAAATCTCACTTTAAACATTTCTTTTTCTAATCTAAATTTGTTAACTAGAATCCTTTAACCTTTTATCTGTTTTCTTAGATTAACAAATTCAGATTTCATGTTTCCTATTTGAATCATTAAGTCAATTTCAAGACTAGAGTGTACCTCAGCTGAAGACTCAGAACCTCCTTCTTCATAGTCTGAATCATCTTCATCACCCATTTTGGCCATATAACTCTGCATTTGTGAGAAGTGAATGCAGTCCTCTTCATCAGATGAATAGTACAGCCAATTTTCTTGTTCTGCCAGGAGTGCAATCCCACTGTCTTTGGTTTTGGCCAACTGAGCTTTCTTTGCATAGTACTCATAGTCTTTAACAACCTTTACTTTACATTCTCTTGCATAGTGACCAGGTTTCCCACATTTGAAACATAGATCCTTCTCTTTCTTCTCTTCCTTCTCTTCTCTTTTCTCATACCTATTTTCTTCTCTATCATCTTTCTTCTTGTATCTATCTTCTGAGCTCCCCTATCCATCTCTTCTGAACTTACCCTCAACATACTTCTTCTTTCCATACCTTTTATTGAAGGTGTTGGTCAACAGGGCCAATTTCTCTGCTATCAACTTGATATCTGCATCCTCATCAGATCCTTCTTCTTTTTCAGATTCCTCTTCTAACTTTGGAATTTCAGAAAGAAACACAGACTTCTTTGTTGTCTTGTTGATCTTAGATTTTCTTTCAGAAAGCAAAGCTAATTGATCTGAAACGTTTTTCTTTTCTTCAACAACCAGTTTAAAAGAATTTTCATGCTGATTTAACACACAGAAAAAATCATTCAGATCTTCTTCACACATATCCTTGTTCATCTGAAGACTTATAGCATAAGATGACCATTCTGAATTAAGACAATTCAGAAATTTGTAGTTGATCTCTGACTTGGTTTTCTTTAGCCCATTCCTTTTAAGATCATTCAAAATTATGCAAAACTTATTGTATGTTTGAGTCAAACTCTCACATTCCTTTGCTTTGAATCTCTCATATGCATTGATGCATTGATTAAGTTTTGCCTGAATTGATTTTGTTGTACCAAGCATCTGCTTCTCCACTTCATCCCACATTTCTTTAGCAGATGTTCCACTATCAATCCGATTGAAGATGTCATTAGGAATTGCCAAAGTCAACAAAGTAATAGCCCTTTTATCTATTGCATGTCTCTTCTTCTGCGCTTCAGTATAATGCGAGAAACTCTTCTTTACTCTGGTAGCAGGAATCTCCGGTGTAGTTGTTGTAGCAGGTGTAGCAGCAACATCAACATATACTTCAATTGGACCTTCACGAATTGAGATCATCATATTTTCATCAATATTATCCAAGAATTGAATAATCCTGATTTTCCATTGTTGATATTCTTCAGGAATTAGAACAGGTGGCTTCGTCTTAGACCCCATCGAGAGAAATTCTTTAGAAGACATGATTGTAAGATGAATTGAATCGATTCAACAGAAAGACAAATTCGAATCTCTTAATCAATACAGAACGAATTCAAGAATCTAAAAAGAATTCAAGAATTACGAGTAGTAGCGGAATTCAATTATCGAATTGATTAAGAAACCTTCAAGAACACGATCAATAAACCTTCAAGAACACGATCTTGACCTAATTTGTTTGTTGACAAGCTCTGATACCAATTGTAGAAACCAGGATTGATCTTACAATCAATTAAACAATAAGAACACAATCAAACAATAGAGAAATAGAGAATTGATGCCAAATGCTTTGTATTCATTGAAGAACAGATTACAGATCTAGAGAGAGAATCTCTCAAAGATTACAAAGATTGAATACGAAAGTGTTGCAAAAGTTAGTTAGCTTACATTTGCTAACTCATATATATACTGTTAAGAAAAGCTAACACTACAGTACATATACATAACAGTCTAATAGAACAATGACACATGTTATAATGTATAACAGAATAAAAGAGAAAATGTCTAAGACATAAGTTCTGAACCACATGTTCAGAACTTCTGAACATTCTTCTGATTAAGCATACTCAGAACATACACTTGTAATATATTGACATTTTCATCTTCTTCTGATCTTCTGAGTTCTCCTTCTCAGAACTCTGAGTCTTCTTATCAGATAAACACTTGACATCTTTAACAATACTTTTCATTCAGAACTTCAGAGTTCTCATTCTCAGAACTCTGAGTCTTCTATTCAGATTTCCAACACTTGGGTTTTTGACAAACTCCAGATCTAACAGATGTGAAGGTCCAACCCGAGTGCTTTCAGTTAATGGGGTGTGGGGTGGATCTTGGGATTGAGTGAGGGATCTGTGAGGGAGGTCGGAGGGCGATGTGGACGAGTTAAACTCTTTGTTGCGTAATGTCTCCTTAAGGGTAGGTGAGAGAGATTCGTGGGGTCTGGTGGTTGAGGGATGATGTTAAATTTTCGGTCAAAGCTCTAAGGTACATGATGGACAATAATTTGTTGCAGGTGGCACATCAAATCTCTCAAACTCAATGGTGCTCAATCATGCCGAGAAAAGTATATATCTTCATTTGGCGGCTAAGGATGAGAATGATTCTAGTCCGTGAAGTCTTGCTTGACAAAGGCATAAAAATCCAATCTGTCATTTCTCCATGTTGTGAAGAGAAAATCGAGTCCATTGAGCACTGTTTTATCACGCGTCTGAAGATCTTTCACATATAGAGACAAATCTTTTGATGTGGAGTCGATCTTTCTCTTGTTGGATGATATTCTTGTTTACTCACGCTATAGCTCTGGATACTCATAGATCCCTTTGGAGGGCGGTGGTGTGGTGCATTCTCTATTTTATTTGGTTGCATTGTAACAATCGTTTTTTCTCTCGACATTTGACTCATCAAATAGGTCGGTTCTTCAATCTCCAACTCCTATCGTTTAATTGGATCTCCAAGCGTGCGAAGACTTTCAACCTTTCTTGGTCGGATTGGTGTAGTGGGTGTAGGTTTGTTATTTCCTGTCGTTCCGTCGAGGCTCGTTTTGTTTTGGTTGTCGTTGGCATTGTGGTTCGTCTTTTGTTGATAGCTTTCTGTAATCTTGGTTAGTGTTGTTGTTTGCTTATGCCTCTTATAGAAGCTTGAACTTTCTTGTGTTTCTTGGTTTTCTTTGATTATATTTGTTGTCTTTCAAAAACAAATTACGTAAAAAATTTCAAAAGCAAACCAAATTCATGTAAAATATTATTTAAATACAAAATCTTCTCTAGTAATTACAATATATTAGATTCTCATTTGATCATATATATATATATATATATTTTTAATGTGCAGGTAACTATTATTCATATGAATTTATTCAAGAGAAATTAACATAAATAGCCACATTGGCTAGTTATTAAAAAACTTTATATGGTCTTTTTTGTTTTTTGTTTCTTGTTTCTTGTTTTTTGTTTTTTTGGTAGCCAACCTTCCCACCGATCTAGTAGCCTACTTTCCTTTCTTCTCCCCCCTCCCCCCCGCCTTCGATCCCCTTTTTGTGTTTCTTCATCGTTTCAACTCAGGAATGTATATCGAGTACCAATGCTGAGATTCGTTGTTTCAAGGTAACACGCTCACACAGTGACTAATCAAATACTTCGATAAGATTAATTAGGTAGGCTTTTTAAATAACTCCAAATGAATGCTTCAAATCTGGAGACTAATACGTAGATCTGTTTAGACTGGTTTCGAGACACTGAAGAAGATGAAGTCACCGGAAATAGTGGGAGAAGCATATATGTGTCGATGTCGTTGATATGTGTTCATCGTCGCATATCTCCGGGGATCTATGTTTCCCGCCTGTGTCACGAACGAGAGAGGGCTCCAGAATCAGATCTGTGTCGACTTCATATATGTTGTAACGACCCGGTATCCCCATAACATACATAATCTATAACAATTAACATTTCATACATAACGTCGTTACTTTCATAACAAAATACATGATAATTCACATTCGGTCCCAAAGTCTCAAAACTAAACAATACAAAAGAAACGTAAACATATCCTAATCTTCGTCAGCTAGCAACCGCCTCCTATGCTTTATTCTTCCCTTTGCTAACAAAAGATCCTTGACCTGGAATACATATTTTTGAAAACAAAATGAGGGTTAGACCAAAAGGTCTAGTGAGATAATCCCTGTCAGTTTAGTAAACCTTTGTATCAAAACCATTCATATAAAACTTTTCATATACATCCATATATTACACGTATATCAATACCATTCAAGACTCGTACATCTCATCCAACCTTATTTCCCCACAACTGGCCATACTAATTGGTAGCAAGCCAACTAATAAATATCAACGTTACCGGTCTGCACACCGGAACCCGGCTACCCATCGGTCCGCACACCGGAACCCGACTAATGTGCACCTGTGTAGTGTAATGCACATAGGAATATAATAACTTACTATATTATAAACACAAAATATTCACACCTTAATCATATATCCATTCCACACATATATGTATTCCAGTTAAAAATATTTTGAAGTAAAACTCACCTCGATCGCTTATCCAAAAACACTTCCAAGCCTTTCTCCAAAAGATTCAGTCTTTCAATCCAAATCCACAGAATCTGAAACAGATTAAATACAAATATCCCCTTACCAATTGAACACATGAACTCTAGATAAATCTGTAAAACCCGTGTCCCGGTACGGTTTTATTTTTCCCGTTACGTATTTATTTATTAAATATGTTTCTCAAATCGATCTCGTGATAATAAGTTGTCAGGGAAACCATAATTGTTAACATTTTTGTCCAAATGGGTTATATATCAAAGTCCTAATCTATTTGGTTATAATTGAAAATGCCTTAAAACCTAGGGTCTAAAGATGTCAATGTGTATATGAGTTACATCTTTCTTTCTCGTTTTCCTTCCTGCGGCATTCAAAAAGAAAAGAAAACCAACCACAAACCCTACTTTCCATCCTCCTTTCTCTTTGTTCGTTTTTGGTATCCCATCGCAAGAAAACAACCCAAGAGAAACCTAGCTTCTTCCTTCTTGTGTGCTGTCACCGCCGACCACCCTACGACCACCAGCAGTCGCCGCTGGTTCTGCCGGCGAGAGAGGAGAGTCACGAGTGTGCAGCGAAGAGAGAGAGAGAGAGAGGAGCAGCGAAGAGAGAGAGAGCATCGAGAGAGGGAGCAGGTCGGCTGTGGTTGCGGCGGGTAGTCGTCGAGGTAAGGTCCTTCTCCGCCCCCTTTCGTTTCCTTTGTCGTAGTTGAACCACCGGAAGAAACCACCGCCGCCGCCGTCAGCCGTGGCTGCCGGCGGTGTGACCACCAGCGCACACCACCAGTTGTGGTGGTGGCCTTGTGCGTGGTCGGGGATGGTGGGTCGTGTATGTGTATGTGAAGGAAAGTCGAGTTGAGAATGGGTTTCGCGTTATTGTCTCGCCGAAATTTCGTAAACCACCGCCGTCGCCGGTGACCACCGCTGCCGGAAGTGGCAGCGGGTGGTGCGCGGTTGTGACCAGCCCTTTGTAACCTAATAACACTAATCGCGTGAACCCTGGTGCAAGCCCGTATCAAATTTAATCGATCACGTAAACCGTTTTATAAAATCGTCATTTATGTGAAAAACGTCCTTCCGCCACTGTTTTGCGTCAACCATAACTTTTCTGTCGTAACTCCGATTGAGCTGAAACTGGCGCCCACGGTTCAAGCTCGGGGTCGGGCATGTTTTCCGTGTTTTAGCGGAAAACTGGTTCGGCCTCTAGCTAGGTGGAAAAGTGGTCGTAAGTTCGGTGTTTCGTCATTTCATGTAAAAATTTCTGGAATCTGCCTTGATCTTGCGAAAACCATAACTTTCTGCTCGTAACCCGGTTTGGGGTGAAACCGGTGTCAAAAGTTCCCTTTTTGAGTCTAGAAACGTTTCTGTGTTTTGTGCAAAACCCAGTTCGGGACGTAGCATGGGTCGAATTGTCGTTTTATACTGAAAGGTGCTGAATTTTCGCTGTGCTGGAATCTGTTTTTGTAAAATCCGTAGTAAATTGTAGAAAAATCGTTAGGAGGCGTATAATATGTCCTTGGAACCCTAACTCAGAGTACTTTCTGGTCATGAAATAATATTGGGAATTTTATGGGTTTAAAGGGGTCGAAACAGGTCCCGAACAGACCTGTTTGGCGGTTTTAGTGACGGTTTAAGCGTGTGTCGTGTCATAGGGTCCGGGTCTCGTATTGACACGTTTTAACATGCGTTTAGGTGCTGGGAAGTGACCGTATTTGTGAAGCTTGAATTGTGTTATTAAGCTGGGCGCGCTTTCGAGGTGAGTTCTCTCACTGTGTAGTTAGGGGTTGTATGCATGTCATAATAGTTTGTATGTACTATTGTCTTTGTGGTGTGAACTAGTTGTTTGCGGTGTGTAATATTTGATTGGTTTGAATGCTTGGTATAAATGTGTCACATTACAATTCGGTGGGACCGAGGCCTCGATGGTACTGAGGTGTTGGATACATTACAATTCGGTGGGACCGAGGCCTCGATGGTACTGAGGTGTTGGATACATTACAATTCGGTGGGACCAAGGCCTCGATGGTACTGAGGTGTTGGATACATTACAATTCGGTGGGACCAAGGCCTCGATGGTACTGAGGTGTTGGATACATTACAATTCGGTGGGACCGAGGCCTCGATGGTACTGAGGTGTTGGATACATTACAATTCGGTGGGACCGAGGCCTCGATGGTACTGAGGTGTTGGATACATAATTACTTGTAGATGTTTACTCGTTTTATGTAACTGTGATGTTGTTGCTTATGTGCGGATATGGGTGATGTGTATATAATTCCTATTTGCGCATGTGTTGGAATTCACTAAGCTTCGTGCTTACCCTTTCCCAATAAACTGTGGTTTCAGGTACGGGCGGCTCCAAGGCGTGACGAGTACACACTGGCGCGCGAGGAGAACTGATTGCTTTATGGTGTTTGATAATTAAACGTTTATTCTGCTGGTTTTTTTTTATTTTGAAGCTATTAATTATGTGTTTGCAAACGAAACGTTGGTATCAATTAATGAGTTGTTATAAATGAATTGTTTATTTAAAAATTTAAATTTGCTTGAAATTTTTGGGACGTTACAAAATCTACCTAACTCTCGCCATCAAAACAACCAAACAACTATAGTTTCCGGACTGCCCAAAGCAACCCGGACAGCTCGACTTTTTCGGACAGCATAACTAACCCGGATAACATGAATTATCCGGACAACACAGACCAATTCGGACAACTCGACTTTTCCGGACAACTCAAGGAATCCGGACACCAAAGTAATCCGGACGTCATCCGGTATCTAATTCATCCGGAAATCATCAAACAAATCATCCGGACACTATCAATAAACTACCCGGACACCACCCAAGAAACTACCCGGATACCTTCATATCATCCGGACACCTCTGACTGTTTATCCCATTTTCACCCAGAAATCGACTGAATCATTAACAGATGTGATTTTGACTATTCTACTCCGATAGGAACTATCTAAAAGCAATTACAAACATAAAATACAAAGAGACATACCTCAGATTCACTTCCAAGCATACCAATTGAAGCCTTAACCTAGTTTTTCTTCTTTTCTCCTTCTTGCTCTCTCATAACACACACACACACTAAACTGAAATCTGGATAATATCTGAGTTGTGAAATATCTGATATGCTTAAGAGATAATATCAAACTTAATTACCACATTGGTCCTTGAACTTCTCAATAATGACCCAAACACCCTTAACTTATAATTTAACCTAATCTTACCCTAAAATCCAACTTTAAAGTTAACTTTACTTAACGGAAAAAGGGATTTTAACTAACGAACTTACCCGGAGTATTACATATGTAGAAAGGGATGGAGAGAGACACAAGAAATAGGGGGAAAGAGGGCGCCAATAGATGAAGTCATCGGTTTGGATTGGTTTCGAATCATCAGAGAAGATGAAGTCGCTGGAAATAGTGGGAGAAGCAAATATGTGGCGGACTCCACCGTCACCACCATGGAACTCATATTCAAACTAGGCAGATGGAGAAGAAGATATGTGTTCATTGTCCTTGTGTTCTAGATAGAGAAACAAATATGTTTCTCGTATGTATCACGAAGGAGAAGGAAAGGAGAAGGAGAAGCATATCTGTTTGTTTTTAATATCAGGGGGGAAGATGATGGGGAGATGGGGTTCATCAGAGAAGACATGAAAAATAAGACAAAAATCGAAAAAGACGAAAATACCTCTTATTTAATGGGTTCTTCTAACAACCGTCAGACCCAAGAACCAAATCCGGATGGATTTGCATACCCAATGTTTAACTTGTAATTTATAAATTGTAAGGACTAAATATGTTATAAACAACAAACCACAAGGAACAAATTTGTAGTTTACTCAAAAAAAATTATTTTTGTAGCTAAATTTTTTAAAAAGTTAACAAAATGACTATTTCATGTTAATTAATCATTTATTCAAACAACAAGAATTTGTTAAATTTTGCTCCTATAGTTGAATTTATGCGTTTGTTTGTTGACGCTTCCAATAGAAAATGACACGTCTATATTAACGCTTTAAATTTTATGATTTTTTTTATAAATATTTTCCCAAATTTATAATAAAATTACTAGAAGTCTACTCGCGCAATGCAATGCGATATATCTCGATTTTAATGTTTTAATTTATTTTAATGTGTGACTTTGAGAAAACGGTAATGTTTTTTTTATAAATTTGTTTAAGAATGACGCTTTTTAAGGAGTTCATGACTTGAGAATTTGAAAGTGTTAGAGATAAGAATTAATTAATAATAGTCCACGTTTAAGGATTTAAAAGTTATTAAAGATAAATATTAATCAAGTAATTAGCATTAAAAGCGGTACATAAAGCTTCATTAGTTGTTTTTAAGAGATTTTAAATAATTAACATTAAATAGCGGTAAATTAAGATTTAAGTGTTGTTTTTAAGAGCTTTTCATAAATGCTTTATAATATAGTATAGATAATTTTTATAGATAATTTCTAAAATCATGACATTAATTATTAAAATCCCAGGTGGTCGTACGCTTACGTTGTACTTGTACATAAGACGGTGGGATGCAACCCCCGGAGACATCAAATATTGAACACAATGTGAACGTAATTATTTTGTTATATAATAATATTAATTTTCTTATATTTGGAACTAATAAATTGAAAATACAAATATAACGATTATATAAGTTTGAGTTTCGATAAGAATAATGAAATTTATGTTGACGTGGTAAAAAGAGATCTCTATCTTTGAATTATTTTTAATTGAAAATCAAAATTAAAGGGATATATCAGACCAATTTTCTTCTAAAACACAATTTATGGATTGTTTTAAGATTGAAAATGATCAATGGTCGATATCATTTTTTACATTTCTCATACTTACTTTTTTTACACACAATCATTCGTCTATATATACATGTTATTTTTGTACAAAAGATTGATATCGGCAACCCCAACCGGCCCACAATCGGCTGTCTATCCATAATGTGGGGGCATACCTGACTCACTCAGCGGTTGTGGCTTTGGGGTGTCTTGGGTTCGAACCCAAGACCTTCTGCTTTTTGTACAAAGATGCCCTCACTCATTACCAACTGAGCTACGTATAACAATAAAAACAACACATTCATTCAAATGAAAAAAAAAATTGTGTGGATATTAGAAAATAAGAAATATATGTATGCTTAAAAATAAAAATATTGGTTCAGAATAACTAGTTTGGTTGCGTTTCTTGTTTTAAACATAAATATTAGTTGGTATTTAGTTTGTTGAAATCTTGCGGAATTAAGGATTGGTCAATTTCATTTGTGTGATTGGTTCATCTTTTGAGTTTTCGTAAGGAATTCGAATTCCACAAATGATGGAATGTTAGTTCCTTAGGTTCTATAAGGGAATTTCAATTCATTTTCAGGGCCGGTCCTAGCCACGTGCAACCCGTGCCACAGGACATCAAAGCCCAAGGGGGCATTAAGTTGTCTTCCATTACTAGTTGTGAGTTTAATTGGGAATTTGACAACTGAGTTTTAAGTATAAAAATAGACCAAGGCCTCGTAAGGATTGATATTGAATGCACATCATGAATCAGTGAACACCCAACATTTCAACAACTCAAGCCGATTTTTATTTAACATCTTAATGAACAAACAAATTTTCTTAATGAACGAATATGGGCACAAAAAGTTTTGTTCGTTTATGTTTGTTCGTTTAGCATCTTAATGAGTTAATACATTTTCTTTACAAATGAACACGAATACCAAAAATTCCATTGTTTACCATTCGTGTCCGTTCGTATGTTCTGTTAAGTATAACTAATGAACATAAACATAAAAACTTCTGTTCATTTACCGTCCGTTTTTGTTTATTCAGTTAAGTTAAACGAATTAACACAAACAAGCCTTCGTTCGTGTTTGTTCAATTCGTTTTGCATATTGAATGCACATGACTACACGAGCGCATCACTTATGAGCACAAACAACAATAACAACATTATGATATTTCCTAATTGGGCATTTATTCTTTGCAATGCATAATAACATATATTATGAATTTTACAATTTATCATTGTTCTTTGACTTTTGTTTACTTTGAAATTTGACATTACCGTATTAAATTTAGAATTTAGTTTTTAGACCTTTAACTGTACGAGTTTACTCTTTGCTAACTATGACATTGACTTCCATGTAATTTACTATTTTAAGGCTATGTTTGGCAAACTAGCTGATAAGCTAGCTGGTAGCTGATAAGCTAGCTGATGAAAAAGTCACGTTTGGCAAAAGTAGCTTATAAGCGTGTAAAATAACCAAAAAAGACATCTTCAAATAATTATCAATTACAAATTTAATTATGTAATTAAAAAAAATTATAACAAAATAATATGTTAATTAATACAACCAATGTAATAAAGAAAAATTAAATAATATAATATGTTAATTTAAAGAAATTTAAAATTTCTTATTACATATATACTATAAATTTTGAATTTGTTAAAACAAGTTTTAGAAGAAAAAAAATATTAACTTATGATTTTAAATAACCGTTACATAAAATATGAAAATAATCAAATAATAATTAAAAAATAATACTAATTGATAATTAAAATATATTCATTAATATTAAAAAATAAATAAAAATAATTTATATGATTAATAATAATACTAAATATTTAAAATTTAATATCAATGTATAATTAAAATTTAATTTAATAATTTTCAGTTAATATTAATTAATATTAATTATTTATTTATAATTAAATTTAAAAAATTAATATTTATTAATAATAATAGTTAGTAAATAATAATAAAGAGCAATATTGGAATATTCACAAAAAGCTACTGAAACGCTACTCTAAGTAGCGTTTCAAAAAGCTAGCTTATGGTCATCCAAACATGTACACCAAAAATAGCTAGCTTATAAGCTAGTTTTTTTTTTGCCAAACAATGCCCAAGTTAAAACTAATATTTTCCATACCTTTTAGTTTTAAGTTCCATATATCGAAGTAATGTTCTATTGTGCTAATTTCAATTTGAAAAATGAAATACCGGAAAACATAATCTTAATTCAAATTTAATCTTTTTATCATTCTTTATTTTGTAATTCGGGGTTTTGGTTTTTATGTCCCATTTGTATTTTTGTAATTATAATTAATAAAAATCAATGTGAGGATGAGTCATCTAGCTTGACTAGGTTTCAAACCTTAGAACCTACCCTGTTCATTTCTACTATCTTTTAAGAAACTAATTATTATACCATTTATATTACGTCATTCCATTATACTCCATCACGATGGATGTCACCACCGTCGTCCCCGCCACTACCGTCATCATTGCCGCCACCACCATCACCTGTTGCTACCGCCGCTATCACACCACTTGTTGCTGTTGTCACCGTCGACGCCGCCACCACCTATCGTCACCGCCACCACACCACTTGTCGTCACTGCCATGACTGCTTGTCGTTATCGCCACCACCACCCGTCGTCGTCCCTGCCACAACCACTTGTCCTCACCACCGCCACCAAAACCACTTGGCGTTGTCGACACCACCACCCATCATCACCACCATCACCACATACCACCACCACCAACACCCACCGTCGCGATCACCACCATCCCACCACCAATATAATAATTACTGAACCAAACAGACAAATTCATATTATTTTGACATATTTCCTTTCAATTCATGCCAACCAAACACATGATCAAGTTCATTCCGGCTCCTTCAGATTGCATTTCATTTGACAAATTACAATTCTGGTAGATTCCATTCCATGAACCGAACGCCACTTTACTCTCTTCTTCCTAAAATGCGTGTCTGTATTACTATTTTAATTTGTCCTAAACTAAATGTCCACTTTAATTTTTCATTCTACCCTTAATTTTGAGATATATGAAATTTCTCTCACTATAATTAAGAGTAAAATTACTTTCTTACTAATTAAAAGGTAATAATTACAAATTCTTACAAATATCTACCATTTTTCTTATGAACATTTTAGGATGCAGAGAGTATTTCAATTCATTTTTTGTTGTACAACATTAAAAAATATTACTCCATCTGTCTCAGAATAGGTGTCTACTTTCAAAAGTAAATATATATATTTTCCTATTATATCGTCAAGTATGTGCTAATTTTTTTCCTCTTTTAGGGGCCGTTTACCTAATCACTTACCCGGATAAGTGCTTACCGGTAAATTCAAGACTATCACTTACTTCCCGGATAAGATTTTAGTTCACCAAAATGACATCGTATGCAACAATTTAGCGGGTAAGACTCTCGGTCCTTGCTTTCGACTCTCGATCCTTGCTTCCGCTCTTACCGGGTAAGATTCTTGGCCATTGCCATATTCATCCGGTAAGCTAATGTGACTTGGTAAACACTTACCCGGGTAAGTGTTTTGTAAACGGCCCCTTAGTTTAATTAAGGGTGTAATTATCTTTTTGTTAACTTAAAAATATAATAATTACATGTTTTGAACTTTTTATCATAAAGAATCATTGTTTGACATTCATTTTGAACGAGAGGGAGTAAAAAAGAATTAATATTTGCATTTAAAGTGAGGTTTAGAGGATCATTTTAGTTTGATTTTTTAATTAATAAAATCGTTTTTTATTTTAAAAATTTATGTAATAATCCACACACGATTCTGTCTGACACACTTAGCAAAATTCCTTTCCTTTATCTTCGTAGATCAATTAACTCAACCCACCTCCCCCTAAAAAAACCTTAAAGATACCCTCTCTCAAGTCTCACCCTCAATTACTCCACATTTTTAATTCTCTGCAAACACCCATTGATCTTGTTCATAGCTTTTCAATGATCTCTCTTTAACTTTTTATTTAAATTGTGGGGTTAGTTTCTTGTCTTAATGAACATGGGGGGTTTTATCTTTTGTCCCCCAAACAACGGCAATCTGATTCCATCTTTTTAATTATGTGTGAGATCTCATGGTACCATTAAAAGCTGCAGGATTGAACTTCTTTATGTTTGTAAATTGATCTTGTCTGTGTTTTTTTTTGTGTTGTGGGTCTGGTTTTGAGCTTCAAAATGTGTTCTTGAAGATATTGCACGTAAGGTGTTTGATAAAAATCCTCAAAGAAAATGGGATCTGGGAATGGGTTTTTTTCAACTGGAGAGTTTGATTTGGAAGCCAAATGGTTGATTGATCCGAAGCTTCTTTTTGTTGGTCCAAAAATCGGAGAGGGTGCACACGCCAAAGTCTATGAGGGCAAGTAAGTCATTTCATTTAAGAAATCTCCATTGGCCATTGTAATTTGTGATCAATTTGGGAAGATGGATCTCATTTGTTCTTGATTTTTAAGCATATGTTGGCAATTCTTGATCTTTTTGTTCATATGATAATCACTTTGGTTTGAAGCTCATTTTGTTGTGTTTTTATTGATTGTTTGCATAGATATAAAAACAAGATTGTTGCCATTAAAATTGTGAATAAAGGCGATACGCCGGAGGAGATAGCGAAGATCGAAGGGCGGTTTGTGCGAGAAGTCGCGATGTTATCTAAAGTTCAACATAAGAATCTAGTGAAGGTAGTCTGTTTGATACCGTAAAATGGATAATCTCGTCTTACAGACCGCGGGTTAAATCTTTTAGGAAAGTATCCGAAATTGCCATTTTTTACCCTCCCCAAGTTCACTTTATAGCCGCTTTTCTATATAAGCGACTGCAATAGTCGAAATTTTGCAAATAGCACTCTAGCAACGTACGAAATCCACATTTTTACGAATATAATATTCGTAAAGTAGCAATTTCACAAGTCGCTAAAGTGCTACCGGCCACGTCTTCATTTTGCAAGGTAGCACTTTAGCGACGTACAAAACCCACTTTTTTACATATATAATATTCATAAAGTAGCGATTTTGCAAGTTGCTACTGGCCATGTCATCATGTATTCATGTCGCAAGGTAGCACTTTAGCAACGTACGAAACCACTTTTTACAAATATAATATCCATAAAGTAGCAATTTCGCAAGTTGCTAAAGTGTCGCTTGCTAAAGTGTAAAGTGATACTGGCCACGTCATCATTTCGCAAGGTAGCACTTTAGCAACTTGCTAAAAGGTTACTCTATGAATATTAAATTCATAAAAAGTTAGGATCTTGCAAGTTGCTAAGTGATATTTTGGCTATTTTGGTTAATTAAGTAGAAAAACGGCTAAAAATGAATTGGGGAGTCCGGAATGGCTATTTTGGACATTTTCCCAATCTTTGCTATGTTTTGACAAACTAGCTGTGAAAAATTAGCTGTTGGCTAGTCATGTTTTGTACAAACTAGTTGATGTTTTATACAAACTAGTCATGTTTTGTACAAACTAGTTGACGAGTCAAATGAAAATGTAAATTGACCTGAAAGAACATATTGAAAAAAATAAGTGGTATAATTGGAAACAAGTGGAAAAGCTCTAGAATAAGCTAGCTTATAAGCTACTTTATGGCTAACCAAATGGGGCTTTTTCATTACGCTAAAAAAATAAGCTAGCTTTGTCAAACATAGCCAATAGTTTTCGAAATATCAAATCTTTTTTTTTGGCTGCAAAAACAGTTCATCGGAGCTTGCAAGGAACAAGTGATGGTGATAGTAACCGAGCTTCTTACGGGTGGGACTTTACGGAAATTCTTGGTTAGCATGCGGCCGAATGGGTTGGAGACACGTGTCGCTATCGGGTTTGCACTTGATATCGCTCGTGCAATGGAATGTTTACATTCACATGGGATCATTCACCGTGACTTAAAACCAGGTAAATCTCCCTTTCTTTACTTGCTATAAATAGATCTTATGCAAAATGTAGGAATTTTTCCAACTGTTAACTTCATTTTGAATAAATCATCACAATAAACCATCTTAAAATGGTATTCATTAATGAATAAAAATGTTTAAGTTGCAACAAACTCATGTTTTTTTGCTTGTTTTCAACCTGTTTTTAGGTTTATGTTTTCATGGAGTGTTCATTTGATGCTTGTTATTGTGATTAAAATTTTAATTTTTGTAAGATGAAAAGGAATTATAGACGGCAAAAGTGGAAAATAAGAAAAGAAATAAGAAAACCAAATCAAACGATGGGGTTTGGCAGTTACAGGTAGCTTTTTTTGGGTTAAAATTATGCAGTAATGAATTCCTAAAAGCTCAATGGTTTATTTATTAAAGAAAAAGGTTCAAAAGACTTAAATCATTCAAAATGAGCAAGTTCAATGATTTATTTATTTAAAAAAAAGTTCAGGAACTTAATAATTCAATATGAGAAAATTCATTGGGTTTTTTTTCTGAACTTTTCCCTTTGGTGGTTTGGAGGGTGGGATGTATGCAAACCTGACCGCTACCATAAGTGTCTACATTTCTATTTATGTTTGTCCCAAAAATAAGTGTCAGGTTTCAAAAATAGATAACTAAATTCTCAAATTTACCTTTGACTAATGCACAGATAATTAAGAGTTGGGAAGAGAGATGAATTAATTAAGGTAAATCTGTCATTTGGTTAACTTAAAAATTGTAATTGAGAAAGCTCGTTCTTTTCAGAAAACTTGCTGCTTACAGCCGACCACAAATCCGTGAAACTTGCTGATTTTGGTTTGGCAAGAGAAGAATCGTTAACAGAGATGATGACTGCAGAAACTGGAACCTATCGTTGGATGGCTCCGGAGGTAATCCATAATTACCGTCTGTTATTTTTTCTTTTATGCAGTAAAAAGTAAAAAAACGGTTTTTTTGTAGCTTTACAGCACGGTAACTCTTCGGCATGGCGAAAAGAAACATTATAACCACAAAGTAGATGCCTACAGCTTTGCAATTGTTATGTGGGAGCTCATACACAACAAGTTACCATTTGAGGGCATGTCAAATCTACAGGCTGCATATGCAGCTGCT
This sequence comes from Saussurea involucrata, assembly GCA_033807775.1. Classification (NCBI taxonomy): domain Eukaryota; kingdom Viridiplantae; phylum Streptophyta; class Magnoliopsida; order Asterales; family Asteraceae; genus Saussurea; species Saussurea involucrata. The sequence goes on along the minus strand of CM066319.1, from coordinate 140,896,455 downwards.
TTCAAGGTATTAAGGCCATTTTTATCTTATTTTTTGAATTTATTGAAAAAACTCTGTTAGATAGCCATAAACTAGCATAAATATGACCCTTTTATTTTTCTAATTAAAATTTTAACATAGCCTTTTAGGTTACTTTACATAGTCATCTTGCTTATCAACTAGCTTTTACCAAACATGATTAGTTTATAGACACTAGCTTGTTAGCCAACAAATAGCTTATCAGTTAGCTTTGAGCATCTCAAACAATTATGTTAAAGTAGATATTTTGTAGATTTAGGAGTTTTTTTTTTTCTTTCTCCAACAGCTATGCTAAAATATAGAGAAAAAAAGAAGTTAAAAATCTCCAAATTTGGATAAATCTCCAAATTAAATATTGAGGATATATATATATATATATATATCTTTTTAATACCAATGAGATTGAGTATGTAATAACTATTTATTAAGTTTTTTTAAAATGTATTTGAGATGATAAATTTATAAAATATTTTAATAATATAATTAATGTTGGAATTGTTAAAATAGAGTAGTTGTTGGAGTTCGCTTTAGTATATTTAGAGATATTAATTGTTAGATGCTCTATTCTAGATTTTTTTAGAGATTTTTTATTTTTAGATGCTCTTATCAACAAGTTTGCCAAACATGGCCTTGTTCTCTTCCATCAACTTTTTTTTTTTCTTAAAATTTTGTTTGGTGACAATGTAGCTTTGTTTATAAGTAAATTCATTATTAAAATAGAAAAAAGGGACTCAAATATGATTTTTTTTATTCATTTATGAATAGAATATAAGCAACCCCATTCAAAATACAAATCTTGAAATTCACTCGTCATATTTAATCATTTGATTACAAGATATTTCCATGAAAAAGTTGAATTTTTGGTTTCAGCTCACAAGAAATACCTTCTATGATGGACCATATCAAAATGGGAAAATGTTGTGGGCCATGTTTAAAAAAAATATCTCATATCCCTTTAAATCCATGTTCTTTCTCTATCCACCGATCAAATGAAGCCACATCGTCACTTTATTGAGCAGAGAGAATAAAAAAATAATAATTAAATAAAATAATGATGGATCTTGCAATGATTGGTGGGACAGGGAGGTACATGAGATTTGGGACAACAAATTTTTATTCGCCAAGGCCACCAATCTTTTTTTGGAAATTTTATCGTGATCGAGAGATATGAGCCGTTGATATCAACCGATACGATTATGACGGTTATCGTGTTTCTTGATTTTGTTTTTGTAGAATGTAAGACCGAGTGCCGATGAGCTCCCCGAGGATTTGGCTCTAATCGTGACATCATGTTGGAAGGAGGATCCGAATGCTCGGCCAAACTTCACGCAAATAATACAAATGCTTCTTCATTACCAATCAAACAACACGCCTCCGGGACCCACAGCGATCCCGCCTCGGATCTTCACTTCCCAAAATGCCCTCTTTTTACCTGAATCTCCCGGTACAAGCACTTTAATCGGGAAGCGGGATGAGCCACAAGAAACACCGAAAACACCCGAGGAAATCCCCAGCGGTCTATTCTCTTGCTTTTATCGATGTTGTTAATAACAAAGACACAAAAAGAAGGTGTTTTATGTTAGTGACTTAGATGAGAAGGGGTAGGGTTGATGTGATGTTGTTATAGGTGTTAAAAAAATAAGGTCCATCCAAAGGCCCTCTTAAATACCCTAAAGTTATAAATCTAGCAATCTTTTTGCTTCAAGATTTTGTAGATATGATTTTTTTTTGCAAGACAAACCATTTTATTAAACCACCAAAACCATTACAAAGTTTAGAACCAAATAGGCCCAGCCTGGGCAAAACCAAACAGAAGCATCCATGACCACAGGACCAAACCATGGCCATGGAGGGAATATCCCACGGCTATAATACAAGACCGACCAATCGACATCGCAATCACCCTAGTCTAGCTTTCCAAAGGAAGATACAACCCTTCTTTGGAAACACTTTTGACCATAGCGTCTCCTCACCGTGCTCCCCTTGCACCGACAATCTTTCCTCGATCAAAGACTTTAGTTGTTGTACCGTGAACTTCCCCTCTTCACCGTATAACAATTTCACTTGATCTCGGACCTCGGCCTTCGGCTTCCACTCTTGGATAATCTCTCTTAAGCTTTCCAATTCCCCAACCTCTCTACCCCTCGGCTCCATCCTCCAACTCACTTCCACTCCCAATTACCTCCTACCCACTCCCCCTTGTCGGCTAAAGACCCTTATTTATTTGTTTCGAGTTGGAAGAGTCGTTTAAACCTCTCGCCCAATACCTCATTCCCAACCCATCTATCACCCCAAAAGCAAGTCTCATCCCCTCTTCCCACTTCTATCCCGAATGATGATCAAAACTCCACACCTATCTTCTCTAACTCTTGAACCACCTTGATGATGTTTCCCCACACCGACCCCCTCCCGGAATAGCTAATGTTCCTCACTTCCTCCCAATACCCCCATCCTTCCCATAAATATCTTTTATCACCTTGGCCCACAATGATTCTTTCTCCATCCCGAACCTCCACCACCACTTACCCAAAAGGCCCCAATTTGCACTTTGTAGACTACCTATGTTGAGCCCGCCTCTCTTAAAATCTCTCAAGACCCTTTCCCACTTTACCCAAGCCACCCCTCTTATGGTTCATACCTTTCCCCGATCCCCCTCCCCAAAAGAAGTTACATCTCACTCTCTCTAACTCACTAATAAATCCTCTCGGGACACGAAAAAGTGAGAAAAAAATATAAGGCAATGCTACCAAGTACCGACTTTACCAAAGTAAGCCTACCGCCAAATGAGATTATTTTGGATTTCCACGATACAAGTTTGTTTTGAACCTTCTTTATCGCCTCCTTCCAACTTTCGATCCTTCCCATATGACTCCCAACCGGGAGACCAAGATAGATAAACGGAAGTTCCCCATGACCACATCCCAAGCCTCTCGCCCATCCTTGAATTTCCTCTAGCCCAACACCCAAACCGTACAATTTACTTTTCCCAATGTTAATCTTCAATCCGGACGCCGCGTGAAAGCAATCAAGGATTTTCATGAGATTCTTAATATTCTTTATGCTCCACTTGCCAAAAAAGATCGCGTCATCAGCGTATTGTAAGTGCGTCAAATCCACTCCCTCGTTGCCGATCTTTATTCCTTCATACACGCCTTTTTTCCTTTGCTTCAAGCATCAACACATTCAAATATTTCGCCACCACTAAAAAGAGGAACGAAGCAAGTGGGCAGACCCGTTTCTGACATTTTTTGGGCCCTGGGCAATTCGTAAATTTTGGGCCCTCAATATGTACCTAAAACAATTTCTAGTAGACGTTTTTTATCATTAAAATAAACTTTCATACAATAAATACTAATAATTCATACAAAACAACTTCTTCGAGCATTTTTTTAATACTAAATCACCAATAATAGCCTCTAATTCGTACAAAACAACTTCTTCGGCCGTTTTAGATGCAAAATCATTAATAATAACATCTAATTCATACAAAACAACTTTTTCGGGCATTTTTGGATGCAAAATCATCAATAATAACATCTAAATCAATACTATCTAGCATGTCTTTTTCAATGCATAATATTGCCAAACAATTCAACCTTTCTTGTGACATGGATGACCTCAAGTATGTCTTAAATAACTTCAGTTTTGAAAAACTCCTTTCGGCGGATGCTATGGTCACATGTGACCGTCAATATAATTCGATAAGCAACTGAAACATTAGGATAACAATCTGCAACTTTCACAAAATCAAGAATTTCAATTGCGGACATTAATTTAGGTGACAAAGTCACCTCTAACACCTTCAATTAAAAAAAAAGACCATTTACATCATCCGCCATATTATTATGAGAAAAAGTATCACCAAAATTAGCACAACATTTCATCAATTCATTCTCATCCAATGACTTTATTTTATGAGAATCAAATAAGAATCCAAAGATACTTTCAAATATCTTTAGTTGCTCAAATCTATCATTCAACGAAGCAATTGCCATATCCACAATGGTTAGAAAATAATTAATTCTAAAATTCTCCTCTTCCGATGCTTGCATGACTTCTCCATGATTACTTTCATCAAATTGTTTTTTCCTAATAATACGACGCTTGATTAAAAATGTAGGATCTACATTCATTTCACATGCTATTTCTTTTGCGGTAACCATACTTGATGCAAACCCTTCAATCCTATATTTTTCAAAAAACTTCGTTACACCTTTAAAGTGTTCCATGGTAGCATTAATGCACATAGACTTCAATTGCAACTTTTTACTAGTCGTATTTATTACAAATAAAATATTTACTCTTAGTTCATTCCAAGATAACATGTTATTCATATGCTCAATACTATTCTCATGTTCTTTAAGTCTCTCACCAAGATGCTTCCAATCTCTAAATCCTTCGTTGGCTATTTCATTTCTATAATTTTTGGATTTGAACAACTTACAACAAAAACAATACACTTTATCCTCATATTTTGAATAAACTAGCCATTTACGATCACTAGTTTCACTATTACTTAACTTTCTATCATAATAAGTATATGAAAAATGTCTAGACATGTTGTTTAGAGGAAACACGATACCAAATTCTCTAATGGGTCCTTTTTCAACTAGGATGTCTCTTGATTTAGTATCAAGATTATCCCAATTTCTAGGATCACACATATCAACAAACGGAATTGATTGATCATCTACGGATAAGTTTTCAGTATTATTGGGGATCTCATGTTCACTCATATTTGGGTGCTCAACATCATGTTCATCTAATTCCTCTAAGTTTTCATTAGAAGAACCTATGGCCTTAACAAACTTATCCATAGCTCCTCTTTGTGACAGTTTCAATTTCTCATCTAACTTTCTTTTTTTCCTTTTCTCACTTCCAGACAAGTACTTGTACTTTTTAGGCAACATGATTGAACTTATTACTTGAACTAATAATAAGTAAAACTCAAGTAAAAGACTAAAAGGGAACAAAAGCACATGAATTGGAAATTGTCAAGAGTGTCCGACAGTTCGAGTTCAAAGAATTCAACTCCACATAATGTAATCTGTTATCATATACAACAAAAATAAAAAATTAAAACAAGATTACAATTCCAACATCTTTTTTATTACATTTCGTGGACTTTCAAGGCCATTTAAACAAATCCAACATGTTTTTTTATTTATTAAGACAATTTCTAACATCTTTTTTCCTTTTTTATTAATGTTAAAGTAAACTAACTAGTAAACAAATGCCTTCCTAGAAACAACTATTAGGATCTGTGAGTGTGAGCTTATTATTTGAAGATGACAAATTGACAACGTGGATCATAAATTGATTAAATTCATAATATATTAATATGTTGGTATAATTTATTATAACATATGTAAATTCTGGACTTTTGGTTTAGAAAAAGCATCAATACAACAGATTATCAAAATTCATCATACGCGTAAATAACAAAATTAGAGAAAAAAACAACAGATTATCAAAATTGATGTGAAGAGAAACAGAAACATATAAAAGCAAGAAACAACAAATTGAACTTATAGAGCAATTTACTGAACTTACCTGTTGAATTGATGAATTCTTGTCTCTGCATATTCACTCTCAAATCCTAAATTCTGAAATTCCCAAATCCAATCGATTATATTATCTGAAGTTTAGAACACAAAGCAGAAAATCCAAACTCTAAAAAAGGAAGGAAATCGAATTTTAAAAACATAGTCTAGCAAGAAATCGAACCCTAACCTTCCATAGAAGAAAAAATCGACTTCAACGACCGTTGTGGATGTTGTTTAGCAGCATCGGACTCCTCATCGAACGTTGAGGAAACCGAATCGTCGTTTTTATTGAGTTATTCAATCACCCGTTTAAGCCGATTTCTTCTTCATCGTTGCAATCGGGAGTTGTGTACTCGTGTGTGGTGAATGGATGAGTCGTGAAAAGTTGAAAGCGGCAAAAGCTTCCAGGCGTGCGTATGTGATTGAATGCAACCCAAAATATTGATCCATACTTTGTAGTTGGGCCCATCCATACTTTGTAATTGGGCCCCTCCGAAAAAACTGATCCATAGTATGATATAAATATATTTTTTAACTAATATATAAACTAATTTTTTTTGGGCCCCTTATTTTTTTGGGCCCTAAACGAGTGCCCAGCCCGCCCGCCCTCCCCCAGGTAGGGGCGGATGGAGGTTGAAGGGGTAGGGGTCCTAGGCCCACTACCAGCCCAAGTTTACATAGGCAAAAAAAATTATTACCTTTTAAATCAGTCAAAATTAGAACTCGGCCCCTAGAGTTTTTAATTGAGACCCCTTGGTGGCTGGTCCATTAATTAAATCTATGCCAGTCAAAAAAGAAAAGGCCGACCACATCACGATTCACACTCGATAAAAACCTAAATTTTTTACTCCTCTTCAATCGATTATGTTGCTGCTCCAGGCAGGGGCGGATGGAGGTTGAAGGGGTAGGGGTCCTGGCCCCCTACCAGCCCAAGTTTACAAAGCAAAAAAAATGATTACCTTTTAAATCAGTCAAAATTAGAACTGGCCCTAGAGTTTTTAATTGAGGCCCCTTGGTGGCTGGTCCATTAATTAAATCTATGCCAGTCAAAAAAGAAAAGGCCGACCACATCACGATTCACACTCGGTAAAAACCTAAAATTTTTACTCCTCTTCAATCGATTATGCTGCTGCTCCATGCCTACTGCCTCCACGTGCAGATGTGCTGATAAGCTGATTGAATCGTTGTTCGGTTGCTCAACGCCTCCTGCTGCCACATGCTGTGTTTTGGCCATTAGGTAAATTAAGTGCTCCACCTGTTGTTTCAAATTTCAATTTTGAATTGTTCATTTCAAACCACTGCAAGTTAGATAGATATCAAGGACCCCAAAAATAATTAAATAAGCTCTTTTCAATTTGGTCCACTCATAAGTCATAATTAATCAATTGAATTATTGAAACTTCTAATAACGAAGTGAAAGCCATTGGGTAAAAACTCTTTACAATTGCTAATTTCTTTTACCACTGTTAATTTGTCATTTGTTAAGTGTTAATTTAGATTGTTATTTTTTATTTCTATAATAATACAATTGTTAATTTATTATTGATTTTTATGTAATTGTATTATTATTGTCATTGCAAGAAAAAATGGAAAGATTTTACAAAAGGAAAGCATCAACATCTGAATCCGGTTCCACTCCTTCAATGCTTTGTGATATTGATTTGAGTAATCTTCCTTGGGATCCCGCCGAGAGGAAAAGAATTTCGGAGTATCATCCTAACCAAAGAGATGAAATAAGGAGAAAATATATAATTAGAGGACCTTGTCTACCACGTGGCCATGCCTTTCCAAAACAATATGTCGGGAGTAAGGAAATACGTTTTTGTCCAGCTTGGTTTGATCAATACTCTAACTGGTTGGAGTATAGTGTAAAAACGGATAAAGCTTTTTGCTTGTGTTGTTATTTGTTTAGAGATCATTACGTAGGACAATGTGGGAGTGATGCCTTTGTGACGAATGGCTTCAATAGTTGGAACAAAACGGAGAGACTTGGTCTTCATGTCGGTGACGTTAATAGTTTTCACAATAAAGCACTTAAGAAAGTGAGGATTTAATGAGACAAGATCGATCTATTGTCGTTGCCTTTCATAAGCAAACCGAAATGGAGAAGAATGAACACCAGATTCGATTAAATGCTTCAATTAAGGCTTGTAGATTCGTGTTGAAGAATGCATTACCCATTCGTGGTCACGATGAATCTGAAATGTCTATTTCTAAAGGCATGTTCTTGGAAACATTAAGCTTAATTGGTGATTGTAATGAGGATATTGATAAAGTTATATTAAAAATGCTCCAAAGAATAATCAAATGGTTTCTCCAAGTATTCAAAAAGACATTGCTTCTTGCTTTGCAAATCTAATACTCAAATCCATTTGTGAAGAAATTGGTGACGATGTGTTTGCATTGCTAGTTGATGAGTCTTGTGACTGCTCTAAGAAGGAACAAATGGCGGTGGTTTTTCGATATGTTGATGCGTGTGGTATTGTTAAGGAGAGATTTTTTGGTATTGTTCATGTGACAGGTACATCTTCTTTCATTCTTAAATCTGCAATTGATAATTTATTTGCTGAACATGGATTGAGTCTGAAACAGTTAAGAGGGTAAGGTTATGACGGAGCAAGCAATATGCACGGTGTAACATCTCGAATTTTCGTTATATTATGTTTAATATGAATGAAGTTGTTTTGTAATTGGGTTGTTAGTTTTGTACTATTTTGTAATTATAAAAATTAATGGGGTTTAAAATACAAAGGAGTAAAGTTTAGTTTCTATTTTTGGAAGTTTGGAACTAGTAGGTGTATTTGGTTATTTTGGAAAATTGGAGGGCTACTTAAGAAAAGAGGTTTTGCTTAAAACCTTGTTTTCTGTCAAATTAAATGTTAAGACATGTGTATAAACTGTATTGGGATTGTATGGTTGTGTTTAAAACAAGCTGAATGGAACAGATATGGTTTTAGGATGAATTTCTAAGCTGCAGGTCGTGGTTTCCGGGTAAAATGAAAGTATCCGGAAACCACTGTATGAAGGTTTCCGGACAAGGTAAAATATTCGGTAAGTCTTAAATCCTCGTAGTTTTCGGATGTAAATAGTTACCGAAAGGTATCCGGATTATCTTGGTTTCCGGACATCATCCGGATTAGATAAGTACCCGGTAAGTTGTGTATTATCCGGAAAGATGATGCATCCAGACAATTTGTGTATTCGGTAAATTATGGGTATCCGGAAAGTGATATTATCCGGATAGAATGAGGTGTCCGGAAACTTATGTTGTCCGGTCACTTTTGAGTATTTAGTAACTTTAGGATTTGCTGATTTCTGAAAGAGTGCGATTTAGGAATTTAAATGCGATTCTAGTAGCTTGAACATACTTACAGCTGAATGGTAGGTTGTTAGGCTTAAAGACTGTTCTAGTTTGATACTAGGCAGGTGTGTAGTAAGTGTAATGGATCCATAGGCACTAGTGGTTATGAACACGTGGAATAGATGAGGATTATTCAGTATTCTGATGTGTGTGAGAAATCATGGAAATAACGTAATTCCCGATTTCTAAGGAAAAGAAGGATTGGCATGTGTATATTGTAATCTTTATTTCCTTTCCAAGAAATGGGCATGTGTATATTGCGATTTCTTGGATGTGAGCATTAATCTAGAATCCGTTGAGATTCGTAGTGCGGCTCTGGACCATGAGAAATGACTGACTCAGGGTCAGGTCGTAGTCATGGAATTGGAACATGAGAAATGATTGACTTAGTGTCAGATCGTAGTCATGTAATCGGGTTTAACCCCGTTATTGGAAGATGGTTATGCATGTGGTAAGAAAAAGGGTAATCAGGTTTGTTATAACTTGTTTACATTGATGTTTTTAAAAATATTATTTTGAAACCGAATGTTCTCACTAGGCGTTAGCCTAATTGTTTCAAATAATGTTTTCTTACCAGGTACTAGCTCGGGAAAGTAAAGGGATGTGGGACGAGCGTTTTGGGATAACAGAGAAGTCGATTAACGGAAGGAGATTTTGATGGATTTGCTTAGATAACTTAGTTAATCTGATTATAGCGACATAATTAGATTAATAGGTTATTCGAAGAATTCAGTGTTTGTAAATATACTCCTTATGGTTAATTCACTTCTTATATAAAAGTTTGAAGGTTATTTTACTCATAACTTGTTATAATTTGAGGTTCAAATTAGCCCTGATTTTAGGGTGTTACAATATGGTATCAGAGCAATAGTTTAAGCGAACTAAGTATGCTGATGAGATACTTAGACTTAAGCTGAGACGAGTTAAGTTATGATTCGTGAGATATGGGTAGAAGTACTAAGACGGGATAGTCTTAGAGTCGACTGAAATACGTGAAATTAGTACTGTAATGATGGTAACGAGGATTCTCATGCATAATATGTTCACAATTCCAATTAGCTACTGTTATTATGAATATATTGTTACACAAGCATACTTGTTTCTAATTCGTTACAGTGACTAATGATCGGTAAAGTACGTTTGTATGTCTAGATGTATGTGTAACCATTTCCTATGGTTATTTCTTGTGTTATATCAGAACGATGGTGAATACGCCACCGAGGTCCTCTAATTCTTCGGAGGACAGGGTAGTAAATGATTGGAGGGAGGGGACAACCTGGAACAGGCGGAACTCATGAGAGCCCGCCGAGGTTACATTCTACTGGAGGAGCGGATAGTCAGGTGCATAGAGCGGGTACCAGTACTGCCTCCCAAGAAACGCCAGAGTCGACGGTGGAGTCGTGTATGATGGAGAACATGACTCGAATGATGAATGCGGCTATGGCACAACAAACATAAATGTTTATGAAAGCACTGAACGATCGAAGTACGGAGCTACGTCGAACGGGAACTGATACTGGGGTAATAAACCCAGTTGGTAACCTTGGGTTAGAGGCGGAAATGAGAGTTGAAAGAATCTGCTCATACAAAACGTTCCTAAGCTGTAAACCGCCAGAGTTTAAAGGAACAGATAATCCAGTAACTTGCATGAACTGGATCAGGGAAATGGAACAAGCTTTCCGAGTTTGTGAATGCGATGAGAAGTCAAAGGTTAGATTTTCATCTCAGATGTTAAGAGGCAATGCGCTGACTTGGTGGAATGTTGTGACGGCTACAATTTCGACTCTAGTCTTGACTGCTATGACTTGGGAGTCGTTCAAGAAGAAGATTCTAGAAGAGTACTGCAATGAGAACGAGATGGATAGGATCGAAGAAGAGTTTCGAACTCTTAAAAAGGGTAATATGTCTATTAGAAAGTATACTGAAACGTTTATGGAAAAGCTGAATTTGGTAGGGCATGTGGCTCCGAATGAGAAAGAAAAGATTAAAGCTTACTTGAAAGGTTTGCCGGCGGACATGATGTCCCGTGTAAGAAATGCTAAAGCTTCAACACTGAGGGAAACTATTGAAGAAGCTAAAGTGATGGAAGAAGTCTATGCCAAAGATAAAGAAGAAAAGACCCAAGTTGGAGACAAACGAAAATGGGAAGGCCGAACAGAGTCTTCTCAGAAATCAAAGACAGCTGGTAAAGGTACTCATTACGAATCTCGTCGTGAGCCAAATTGGTGTCCAAAGTGTAGGAGTAAGCACTATGGACCATGTCGGGTGACAACGTTGGAATGTTTTAAGTGCGGTAAAAGTGGGCATATGATGAGTAACTGTCCGGTACAAGGATTAACGTGTAACGAGTGTAAGCAACCGGGTCACTTCCGTCGGGATTGCCCAAAGTTGAAAAAGGGCGGGGATCAAAGTAAGAAACCAAATGTTCCTAAGCCAACGGGTAGGGCCTTTCATATGACAGCTGATGAGGCCAAATAATCGAAAGACGTCGTTTCGGGTACATTCTTTGTTAATTCTATTCCTGCGCGTATTTTATTCGACTGTGGTGCGAATTTATCATTTGTGTCCAAGTCATTCTTTCACAAGCTAGCTATGCCTGTCACTACTTTGGAAGATGCCTTAGTAGTTGAAGTAGCTAACGGAGGTCAAGTCTTGGTTCGTGAAAGACTTGAGAGTTGTTTGATTTCGGTAGGGGAAACCAAATTTCCGATCGACTTATTGTTGATGGAAATTGGAGGATTCGATGTGATTGTGGGTATGGACTGGCTGACAGTCAATCAAGCAGAGATACTATGTGCAAAGAAATTAATCAGGATTCCGATGGCTGATAAGGATGATGTTTTCATCTTTGGAGAAAAGCAAAAAGGGGAAGTTCCGTTAATTTATGTTGCAAAAGCGCGTAAGTGTTTGATGAAAGGATGTTAATCCTATCTGGCGTATGTATTAGATGTAAAGTCGGAAAAGAAACAAGTGGAAGATATCAAGGTGGTACGTGAATTCCCGAACGTATTTCCCGATGATCTTCCAGGCCTACCGACTGAACGGCAGGTAGAGTTTTGTATTGACCTTATCCCTGGATCAGCACCAATCGCGCGAGCACCGTATCGTCTAGCGCCGGCCGAAATGAAGGAGATGATGACTCAACTTCAAGAGTTGTTGGATAAAGGTTTTGTTAGACCGAGTTCTTCACCTTGGGGAGCTCCGGTTTTGTTTGTTAAGAAGAAAGATGGCACCATGAGGATGTGCATCGATTACCGAGAATTGAATAAGGTAACTATTAAGAACAAGTATCCGCTTCCAAGGATTGATGACCTATTCGATCAACTCCAAGGTGTGGGATGTTTTTCAAAGATTGATTTAAGGTCAGGGTATCATCAAGTTCGAGTAAGAGATGAAGATATCTCGAAGACAGCTTTCAGAACAAGGTACGGGCATTATGAATTCCTTGTAATGCCATTTGGGTTGACAAATGCTCCTGCTGTGTTCATGGATCTGATGAACAGAGTGTGTCGACCATTTTTGGACAAGTTTGTTATTGTATTTATTGATGACATACTTGTTTATTCAAAGACTGAAGCAGATCACGAATATCATCTACGTGAAGTCTTAGAAGTGTTGAGAAGATAGAAATTGTACGCGAAGTTCTCGAAATGTGAATTCTGGTTAAAAGAAGTACAATTTCTAGGTCATGTGATCACTTCGGAGGGAGTCAAAGTAGACCCAACCAAGATAGAAGCTATGACGAATTGGGAGACACCAAGAAGTGCGTCTGATATAAGAAGTTTCTTAGGCCTAGCCGGTTACTACCGTAGGTTTATTAAAGACTTCTCAAAGATTGCTTCTGCCTTGACTTTACTGACCCGAAAGAACGTGAAGTTTGTTTTGACGGAGAGACAAGAATCAGCTTTCAGAACTTTACGTCAAAAGTTATGTGAAGCCCCTATTCTTGCCTTACCAGAAGGAACAGAAGATTTGGTGGTATATAGCGACGCATCAAAGATGGGTTTGGGATGTGTATTGATGCAACGAGGCAAGGTAATTGCTTACGCGTCAAGACAACTTAAAGAGCACGAGAAGAATTATCCTACCCACGATTTAGAGTTAGCAGCAGTTGTTTTTGCATTGAAGCTGTGGCGACATTACTTGTATGGAATGAAGTGTACTCTTTTTACTGATCATAAGAGCTTGAAGCATGTTTTCGATCAAAAAGAGTTAAACATGAGGCAACGACGCTGGTTAGAGTTACTTAAAGATTACGATTGCGAATTGCATTACCATCCCGGTAAAGCAAATGTCGTAGCTGACGCTTTAAGTAGAAAAGAGTATAGTGGGTGTTTGAAAACGACCAATGCTAGAATTGATGTAACATCCAGTTTAATTGAAAAGATAAAGGAGGCACAAGCGGAGGCCCTATTGGAAAAGAATCTGAAAGATGAAGTCATGAATAAGCAACATCTTCTATTGACTGAAGATGGTCGTGGGATTAAACTATTCCAAGGTCGTGTTTGGGTGCCTAAAACTGGAGGAAATTGAGAGCTAATACTCGAAGATGCTCATAAATCTAAGTATTCTATACATCCTGGGAGTACTAAGATGTATAGAGATTTGAAGTTGCACTATTGGTGGCCAGCTATGAAAGTAGATGTGGCACGAATAGTAGAGAAGTGTAGAACATGTTCATTAGTGAAAGCGGAACATCAAAAGCCTTACGGAAGTTTCCAATCTTTGGAGATTCCGGAATGGAAATGGGAGAAGATTACCATGGATTTTGTGACGAAGTTACCAAAGACGCAAAAAGGTAACGACACAATATGGGTAATCGTAGATAGATTGACTAAGAGTGCTCATTTTCTGGCTATGAAAGAAGCGTCACCAATAGATAAATTGGCGAAGCTGCATATTGATGAAGTGGTGTCAAGACATGGTATACCGGTATCTATAGTGTCAGATCGTGATAGTCGGTTTACCTCAAGGTTTTGGCAATCACTACAAGAAGAATTGGGTATGAAAGTTAATTTGAGCACTGCTTATCATCCACAAACTGACGGGCAAAGTGAAAGAACCATTCAAACTTTGGAAGACATGCTCCGGTCCTGTGTATTAGATTTTGGAGGTAACTGGGATGCGCATTTACCTTTAATGGAATTTGCGTATAACAATAGTTACCATTCTAGTATTGGAAGAGCACCTTTCGAAGCTTTGTATGGCCGGAAATGTAGAACGCCGGTGTGTTGGTTAGAGGCCGGAGAGAAACAGTTTGCTGGTCCGAAATTGGTACAACAAACATCTGACAAAGTGAAAGAAATTCGGCAGCATATGAAAGCAGCTCAAGATCGACAAAAGAGTTATGCTGATCCGAAAAGAAGACCGAAAGAATTCCAAGTTGGGGAGCGTGTAATGCTTAAAGTATCCCCGTGGAAAGGCGTGATAAGGTTTGGCAAACGTGGGAAGTTAAGTCCTCGTTTTCTAGGACCTTTTACTATAACTAAGCGAGTGGGATTACAAGCTTATCAGTTGGATCTTCCACCTGAATTGGAAGGCATCCACAATACTTTCCATGTTTGTTACCTTCGAAAATGTTTGGCTGAAGAGGACGATGTGATTCCACTTACTGATGTAAGAGTAGACGAAAAGAGCCACTGTGTGGAAGAACCAGAGGCAATTTTGGAAAGATCAATTAGAAAGTTACATAATAATAAGGAAGTGGTTATGTTAAAAGTACAATGGAAACACCATCGAGGTGCTAATGTAACGTTAGAGCCGGAAGAGGATATGAAGATTAGATATCCTCACTTGTTTACCTAACTTTGATTTCAGGGACGAAATCATTTTCAAGTTGGGGAATATTGTAACATCTCGAATTTTCGTTATATTATGTTTAATATGAATGAAGTTGTTTTGTAATTGGGTTGTTAGTTTTGTACTATTTTGTAATTATAAAAATTAATGGGGTTTAAAATACAAAGGAGTAAAGTTTAGTTGCTATTTTTGGAAGTTTGGAACTAGTAGGTGTATTTGGTTATTTTGGAAAATTGGAGGGCTACTTAAGAAAAGAGGTTTTACTGAATTGAGATATTATCTCAATCCAGTGTTTGAGTCGGCAAAAGAAGGCAGAAAGAAAAGAGAAAGAAAGGAGAGAAAAAGGAAGAGAAGAAGAAGAATCAAGCTGAATCTTTGGTAAGAAATCAAAGGGTTTCGTAAGTTTGATTTCCAGTAGCAAGATGATATCCATAACACAATCTAAATTCGTCTAGGTACTGTTTTGATTTTGGAATCAGATTGTGCATTGAAGTGGGTTTTATCTCATTAAGGTGAGTTCATTCATTTTTGCTTAAAACCTTGTTTTTTGTCAAATTAATGTTAAGACATGTGTATAAACTGTATTGGGACTGTATGGTTGTGTTTAAAACAAGCTGAATGGAACATATATGGTTTTAGGATGAAATTCTAAGCTGCAGGTCGTGGTTTCCGGGTAAAATGAAAGTATCCGGAAACCACTGTATGAAGGTTTCCGGACAAGGTAAAATATCCGGTAAGTCTAAATTCCTCGTAGTTTCCGGATGTAAATAGTTACCGAAAGGTATCCGGATTATCTTGGTTTCCGGACATCATCCGGATTAGATAAGTACCCGGTAAGTTGTGTATTATCCGAAAAGATGATGTATTCGGACAATTTGTGTATTCGGTAAATTATGGGTATCCGAAAAGTGATATTATCCGGATAGAATGAGGTGTCCGGAAACTTATGTTGTCCGGTCACTTTTGAGTATTCAGTAACTTTAGGATTTGCTGATTTCTGAAAGAGTGCAATTTAGGAATTTAAATGCGATTCTAGTAGCTTGAACATACTTACAGCTGAATGGTAGGTTGTTAGGCTTAAAGACTGTTCTAGTTTGATACTAGGCAGGTGTGTAGTAAGTGTAATAGATCCATAGGCACTAGTGGTTATGAACACGTGGAATAGATGAGGATTATTCATTATTCTGATGTGTGTGAGAAATCATGGAAATAACGAAATTCCCGATTTCTAAGGAAAAGAAGGATTGGCATGTGTATATTGTAATCTTTATTTCCTTTCCAGGAAATGGGCATGTGTATAATGCAATTTCTTGGATGTGAGCATTAATCTAGAATCCGTTGAGATTCGTAGTGCGGCTCTGGACCATGAGAAATGACTGACTCAGGGTCAGGTCGTAGTCATGGAATTGGAACATGAGAAATGATTGACTTAGTGTCAGATCGTAGTCATGTAATCGGGTTTAACCCCGTTATTGGAAGATGGTTATGCATGTGGTAAGAAAAAGGGTAATCAGGTTTGTTATAACTTGTTTACATTGATGTTTTTAAAAATATTATTTTGAAACCGAATGTTCTCACTAGGCGTTAGCCTAATTGTTTCAAATAATGTTTTCTTACTAGGTACTAGCTCGGGAAAGTAAAGGGATGTGGGACGAGCGTTTTGGGATAGCAGAGAAGTCGATTAACGGAAGGAGATTTTGATGGATTTGCTTAGATAACTTAGTTAATCTGATTATAGCGAAATAATTAGATTAATAGGTTATTCGAAGAATTTAGTGTTTGTAAATATACTCCTTATGGTTAATTCACTTCTTATATAAAAGTTTGAAGGTTATTTTACTCATAACTTGTTAAAATTTGAGGTTCAAATTAGCCCTGATTTTAGGGTGTTACACACGACGAGTTCAATGGATTGAAAGCTTTGATCTTGAATGATAATAGCTCGACATATTATATTCATTGTTTTGCTCACCCACTTCAATTAGTTGTTGTAGCGGTTGCAAACAAACACGAGGGAGTTGAGAACTTTTTTAATATGCTAAACATGGTGGTTAATGTGGTTAATGCTTCTTGCAAACATAAAGACATGCTCCGACAAAGTTACAAAGATAGAGTGCAAGAAGCAATTGGTAAGTGTGAAATTGAAACCGGACGTGGGTTGAACCAAGAGATTTCTCTTATACGAGCCGGAGATACACGATGGGGTTCCTATTACAAACCCATGGTGAGTTTGATTGCTTTATTTCCGAATGTTATTGAAGTGCTTCAATATGTTGAAGAGGACGGTGATAATGGTTTTAGTCGCACTCAAGCAACCGTATTCTAGCTTATTTGAAGACTTTTGATTTTGTAATTTTTTTGCACTTGATGTGTCGTATTTTAGAGGTCACATATTTATTGTCACGTGCACTTAAAAAAAGGATCAAGATATCGTGGAAGCAATTTCATTGGTAAGAGGAACCAAGCAACTATTGCAAACGTTTAGGGAAACCGGGTTTGAGTCACTTTTGAAGAAAATGTATTCTTTTTGTGAAACAAATGGTCTTGAATCGTTGGACATGGCAGAATGTTATAAAAAGAATGGAAGACGAAGGACCAACATCACCAATCGTCATTATTACGAGTTTGAAATTTTCAACACTGTTGTGGACATGCAACTTCAAGAGTTTAGGGATCGATTTAGTGAGGTAAGCACCGATTTACTTAAATATATAGCAGCTTTGAGTCCATGTGATTCATTTTCTCATTTCAAAATACCGGATTTGTTGGAGTTGAGTAAGTTGTATCCTTGTGATTTTGATCGTTTGGAAAGGATCGCTCTTGAGAAAGAACTTAACATGTACTATGTGATAGTTCGTCATGATGAAAGATTTGCCGATTTGAGTGGTATTGCCGAGCTTGCTAGATTGATGGTGGATACAAAAAAACATAAAACTTATCCTCTAGTATATCGGTTATTGTTGGGTCATCAAGATTTGAAGATGACCTCATGATCTCCTTTTATACTTTGAAAAACATTTTATACTTAGAGAAATTTTGGATGCATGGTTCTTTGTAATGGCTTGTACAAGATATCAAATGTTTGGTGAAGTCAAAGATCAACCAAAGTCAAGATTAAAGATTCTCTCATTGTGGAAGTGAAAGATCTTTTCTCAAACATACAAGTCATTGTTCACCGAAATTGTTCTCACAATTTCGGTGGTATCTCCACCGAAACTTCTCTCTATTTCGGCCAAGTCTCAAAGAAGCTTTTCCCAAAGATGATGTCATATATCTCAAAGATGATGTCACATATCTCAAAGATGTGTCACATATCCCAAATGACATTTCGGTGGGACCTCAAAGAAGCTTCAAAGATGTTTTCTCCAAAGATGTGTCACATATCCCAAGTTTCCATCGGTGGTGCTTTTCTTGAAAGAAAATCTGAGAAGCAAAAGGAGACAAAAGTGAGAGACATAATAAGACAAAATGAGAAGCAAATTCATTTTGTCTTGGAAGAAATCTTACAACCTTTCTTCGGTGGTGCATTTGTTGAAAGAGATTTTGAGAAGCAAAAGAAGACAAAAATGAGAGACATAAGAAGACAAATTGAGAAGATATTTTCTACATGGATAAAGTGACCTTCTGTCTTATTATCCATTTCCATGCAAAGCTCTTTTCTCATGCATGAGCTCTTCTGACTGTACCTTGTAAAAGGTGACAAGGACTTCACAACTTTCCAGAAGTCAACATCCTCAGCAAGTGTGAAGATGACAAGTGTCCCAAGCATTCAATGCTTGCACACTCCTTGTCACTATAAAAGGAAGAGCTCTCCATACTGAAACACACATCTTGAGAGACTTTGAAGATTACTGTGAGCTCTTGATATTCTACGCAAACTGGAAGAATTCTCTAAGTGCAAGAATTTCCAGTTTGCTTGAAAAACTTTATAGCTTTGTTCTAAGTGTTCTTAGTTATTTTGTTGTATACTTTTTGTAAGATTGTTAGAATAGTTTATCTGTTCTTTTCCGCAACAGTCTTAAGTTTTCTATGTGTAATTCTTGTTGAAAGATTTTCAATAAAAAGAATTAAAATTGTGAAAATTTTGAGTATTGTATTCAACCCCCCCTTCTACAATACTTGTTATAGCCATCTGGGACTAACAAGTGGTATCAGAGCAGAAAGTTTAATCCCATAAACTTGATCTGCGATGGCTGCCTCCTCTTCTTCAACTATTGAAAACTCTTTTCAAAATAACTTTTCTGAAAATGGCTCCATTTCAAAACCTCCTAAGTTCAATGCTAACAACTTCTCTTTGTGGAAAAGCCGCATGATGCTGTTCATGGAAGGAGTGGATACTAGATATCCAACCATTCTCCAAGAGGGACCCTTTATCCCCAGAGTTTGGGCTCGCTATGAAACGCAGAGGCCGGGTAAAGAAACCATGGAAAAAGATGATTCTGATGATTCGTCTGATGAAGAAAAATCTGCTGCTACTGGTCGTTACATTCTTAAAAATCCTAAGAAATATACTGATGAGGAAAAACGACTTGTGTCTCTTGATTCTAAAGTTAGAACTATCATTGCTCTCTCTCTTCCTGATGAAGTGTACCACTCTCTGGTAAATCTCTCTACTGCCAAAGAGATGTGGTCCACTCTGTGTGTTTTGTACGAAGGTACAAATGAAGTTAAAAAGAGCAGAAAAATTGGTTTTGTTAGAAAATATGAACTCTTTTCTTATGAGAAAGGAGAATCTCTCTCCAACTACTATAATCGCTTTAACAGTCTTCTTAATGACTTAAAGCTGTTAGGTAGAGTGTATGACAATGAGGAAGTCCTGTGCAAATTTATGGACTGTCTTCCCGATTTTTGGGAAAATATCTGTACTTGTATAAAGACAACCAAGGATCTTGATCATATGCCTCTTACTGTTCTTTATGGTACTCTTTTCAACTATGAGCAGACGAAACTGCAAAGGTTTTTAAAGAACTCTTCTCTACTCTCCTAAGTGACTCTTCCAAAAAGACTAAGTGTTTTCCAAAAATCACCTACCCATCTGACTCTGACCATGATAGTCAAGAAGATCCCAATGATCATTCAGAGGCATATCTTAGTGATGCTAAGGAAGAATGTGAGGAAACTTCTGTTGATAAATTATCTGATGAAATGGTCATGTTGGATGGGCACTCTAAATCCAAATCTCATCTCTCTTCTGGAAAATCTAAGTTTGATAGAAATTCATCCTCTTCTCTCTCCAAACACTCTCCTTTGGATAAATCTAATGAGGAATGTTTTAACTGTGGTAAAAAGGGTCATTTTGCTTCTGAGTGTAAGAGTAAACAGTTTGAAAGACCCAGAACTGCTTCCTCAGGCCGATTTTCCTCAAAATCGGAAAGATCCAAATATGATTCCCAAAAGTTCAGCCAACACCTCTCTTCTGCAAATTATGACCGGGCTGAAAGATACAAGGAAAAATACAAGAGAGAAAAGGAAAGAAATGAAAGACTTATCAGAAGAGGAAAGGGTCTGCCTGCTAAATCTTATGATTTGGCAGATGAACCCACATCTGAAAGCGAATGACTCCTCAACTGCTCTTGTATCAGCTAAGTGCTTCTTCTACTCTTCACAGGTACATACTATGTGTTTTATCTATCTTTTATGAATTCTCTTATTTCAAACTCTTTTGCTATGTGTCCATAATTTCTGCCATCACATCTGAAAACATAAATTTTGGAAATTTTATTTGGCTAGTCTCTGGGTGTTGTTTCTGTCTTAAAAGGAAATCCTCCAAAATTTTTCCAAAAATAACTTTATGACTTCTCATACCGATTTTCTTCTTAAATCTGTGAGTTTCAAAATGTCCAATTCAAAAGAAAGGATTTATGTACTCCCAATTTTTGAAATATGAATTCTATGTGATGCACCCCCATTCTTTGTTATCTCTTCAAAATCTTTGAGCAAAAGTTAGGAAAAATGTCAAGTTTCTAAAAGGAACTCTCTTTATAGAAAATGCTATATCTGTGGTGATATTTCTCATTTTGCCAAAGACTGTGTGAAATAAAGAATTATTCTGAGTGATATAAATTCTTTTCATTCTTTTTCTTCTAACCCAAAAGGACCCACCTTCAAAATGGGTACCTGGAAATTAAATTCTTTGTGATTGCAGATTTTGAGCTGGGCAGATAGATCTATGTGAACAAGTGAGAAAGTTGACAAAACCTTAGAATTCTTTACTCTCATGACATCATAAGCATGTTGATGTCATTCTCATGACATCACCATCTCCAATCTCTTAAAATTCCATTTCTTTTCTAAACCTCACCACCGAAATTTTCCTTAACCACCAAACCAAAACCATATCCCACCATACTTTACTTCTCATCATATGTTTTGCCTCCTCGATCGGTGGTACCCCTCAAATTCGGTGGAACCCTTCAAATTCGGTGGTGAAACCCTTCTAAATTCGGTACAATCCTTCAAACTCCTCGGTGGAATCCTCACACCGATCCACCACCGAGTCTACACCGAATCTCCACCGATCCACCACCTCAAATCCCTCCACCGATCCACCACCTCAAATCCCTCCACCGATCCACCACCTCAAATCCCTCCACCAATCCACCCACTACAAACTCTTCTACAGATGTCACCCCAAATCCTCAAACTCAATCTTTTTGGGTCATCAAATTGGAAGATGAAATTCCAATCTTTTCTTCACTTTGAAGATTTTCTCCATAATATCTTAGAAGTTTTACTACTGATTTTCCACCGAAAATCCTACCGAAAATAGCCAATTTTCGGTGGATTCTCCTTCATTTTCGGTGGAAAAGCAAAAAAAAAAAAAAAAAAAAATCCTACCGATTTTCCACCGAAAATCCTACCGAAAATAGCCTATTTTCGGTGGATTTTCCTCAATTTTCGGTGGAAAGGTAAAGGTAAAAAAAAAAAAAAAAAAAAAATCCTACCGATTTTCCACCGAAAATCCTACCGAAAATAGCCTATTTTCGGTGGATTTTGCTCAATTTTCGGTGGAAAGGTAAAAAACAAAAAAAAAAAAAAAAAAAAAATAAAATAAAATCCTACCGATTTTCCACCGAAAATCCTACCGAAAATAGCCTATTTTCGGTGGATTTTCCTCAATTTTCGGTGGAAAGGTAAAGGTAAAAAAAAAAAAAAAAAATATCCTACCGATTTTCCACCGAAAATCCCACCGAAAATAGCCTATTTTCGGTGGAAAGGTAAAAAAAAAAAAAAAAAAAAAAAAAAATTGGTCTTGGTTCTGGCCGATCTTTTCATTTTCTCTTGGTGTTTTTCCTACGTCGGCCGCTGAGGGGGAGAATTCATCTGAGGGGGAGCAACATAAACCCTCAGTACTCATATACAGCGACCAACTTGAAAAAATGAGGAAATCGACGGACCGGTCAAGGGGGAGCACTTCAGTCCGGGTGGATCTAACTGAGGGGGAGAAACACAAAGACCGTCTGATCTAACTGAGGGGGAGCAAAACAAAGACAAAGGATGCTGATGCTAAACATGAAAAGATGCCAAGATGCAACAGTTGGGCAGAAGTATCCTAAGGCTGCTGATCAAAATGAAGAATCCTCAAGCCAGACACAAGTTTCAACTCGCCCCTCCAAAGATGCAAGTAATATTCATTCTGTTTATACTGTTTATACTTCTTTCCTTTTCCTTTCGATTATTTGTACAGCTATACCTTTTTATTTTTTCTTATATGTAAATATCATATATACATACACACACAAAAAATAAAAAAATAAAAAAAATGGACTGTGTGAAAAAGAACCCAAAAGAGTAAAGAAGGGTCAACTTGCATTATTCACTGTCTTACTCATGTTTTTCTAAGTATGGATGTCATCATCAAATAGGGGGAGATTGTTGGGTCATCAAGATTTGAAGATGACCTCATGATCTCCTTTTATACTTTGAAAAACATTTTATACTTAGAGAAATTTTGGATGCATGGTTCTTTGTAATGGCTTGTACAAGATATCAAATGTTTGGTGAAGTCAAAGATCAACCAAAGTCAAGATTAAAGATTCTCTCATTGTGGAAGTGAAAGATCTTTTCTCAAACATACAAGTCATTGTTCACCGAAATTGTTCTCACAATTTCGGTGGTATCTCCACCGAAACTTCTCTCTATTTCGGCCAAGTCTCAAAGAAGCTTTTCCCAAAGATGATGTCATATATCTCAAAGATGATGTCACATATCTCAAAGATGTGTCACATATCCCAAATGACATTTCGGTGGGACCTCAAAGAAGCTTCAAAGATGTTTTCTCCAAAGATGTGTCACATATCCCAAGTTTCCATCGGTGGTGCTTTTCTTGAAAGAAAATCTAAGAAGCAAAAGGAGACAAAAGTGAGAGACATAATAAGACAAAATGAGAAGCAAATTCATTTTATCTTGGAAGAAATCTTACAACCTTTCTTCGGTGGTGCATTTGTTGAAAGAGATTTTGAGAAGCAAAAGAAGACAAAAATGAGAGACATAAGAAGACAAATTGAGAAGATATTTTCTACATGGATAAAGTGACCTTCTGTCTTATTATCCATTTCCATGCAAAGCTCTTTTCTCATGCATGAGCTCTTCTGACTGTACCTTGTAAAAGGTGACAAGGACTTCACAACTTTCCAGAAGTCAACATCCTCAGCAAGTGTGAAGATGACAAGTGTCCCAAGCATTCAATGCTTGCACACTCCTTGTCACTATAAAAGGAAGAGCTCTCCATACTGAAACACACATCTTGAGAGACTTTGAAGATTACTGTGAGCTCTTGATATTCTACGCAAACTGGAAGAATTCTCTAAGTGCAAGAATTTCCAGTTTGCTTGAAAAACTTTATAGCTTTGTTCTAAGTGTTCTTAGTTATTTTGTTGTATACTTTGTGTAAGATTGTTAGAATAGTTTATCTGTTCTTTTCCGCAACAGTCTTAAGTTTTCTATGTGTAATTCTTGTTGAAAGATTTTCAATAAAAAGAATTAAAATTGTGAAAATTTTGAGTATTGTATTCAACCCCCCCTTCTACAATACTTGTTATAGCCATCTGGGACTAACAGTTATTGAAGCTAGCTTTGGTTTTGCCCGTCCCTACCGCAACAGTCGAAAGATGTTTTTTCTGCCATGAAGATCGTGAAGACTGATTGACGTAACAAAATCGGTGATGAGTTTTTGAATGCTACATTAATCTGTACCATTGAAAAAGAGACACTTCTCAATGTTATGAGTGATGATGTAATCGACCAATTTCAAAAGATGAAGAGTCGTAGAACACAATTCTAAAAGGTAACTTTTTATCATTTTTAATGAATTCGTATCTTTTGGTTAGCTATTATTTTATTTTATATTTGGCCCCATACTATAATTCTTTCTAGATCCGCCACTGGCTCCACGCCTACTGCCTCCCCGTGCAGATGTGCTGATAAGCTGATTGAATCGTTGTTCGGTTGCTCAACGCCTCCTGCTGCCACGTGCTGTTTTTTGGCCATTAGGTAAATTAAGTGCTCCACCTGTTGTTTCAAATTTCAATTTTGAATTGTTCATTTAAAACCAGTGCAAGTTAGATAGATATCAAGGACCCCAAAAATAATTAAATAAACTCTTTTCAATTTGGTCCACTCATAAGTCATAATTAATCAATTGAAATATTGAAACTTCTAATAACGAAGTGAAGGCCATTGGGTAAAAACTCTTTACAATTGCTAATTTCTATTACCACTATTAATTTGTTATTTGTTAAGTGTTAATTTAGATTGGTATTTTTTATTTCTATAATAATACAATTGTTAATTTATTATTGATTTTTATGTAATTGTATTATTATTGTCATTGCTAGAAAAAATGGAAAGATTTTACAAAAGGAAAGCATCAACATCTGAATCCGGTTCCACTCCTTCAATGCTTTGTGATATTGATTTGAGTAATCTTTCTTGGGATCACGTCGAGAGGAAAAGAATTTCGGAGTATCATCCTAACCAAAGAGATGAAATAAGGAGAAAATATATAATTAGAGGACCTTGTCAACCACGTGGCCATGCCTTTCGAAAACAATATGTCGGGAGTAAGGAAAGACGTTTTTGTCCAGCTTGGTTTGATCAATACTCTAACTGGTTGGAGTATAGTGTAAAAACGGATAAAGCTTTTTGCTTGTGTTGTTATTTGTTTAGAGATCATTACGTAGGACAATGTGGGAGTGATGCCTTTGTGACGGATGGCTTCAATAGTTGGAACAAAACGGAGAGACTTGGTCTTCATGTCGGTGACGTTAATAGTTTTCACAATAAAGCACTTAAGAAAATTGAGGATTTAATGAGACAAGATCGATCTATTGCCGTTGCCTTTCATAAGCAAACCGAGATGGAGAAGAATGAACACCGGATTCGATTAAATGCTTCAATTAAGGCTTGTAGATTCGTGTTGAAGAATGTATTACCCTTTCGTGGTCACGATGAATCTGAAATGTCTATTTCTAAATGCATGTTCTTGGAAACATTAAGCTTAATTGGTGATTGTAATGAGGATATTGATAAAGTTATATTAAAAAATGCTCCAAAGAATAATCAAATGGTGTCTCCAAGTATTCAAAAAGACATTGCTTCTTGCTTTGCAAATCTAATACTCAAATCCATTTGTGAAGAAACTGGTTACGATGTGTTTGCATTGCTAGTTGATGAGTCTTGTGACTGCTCTAAGAAGGAACAAATGGTGGTGGTTTTTCGATATGTTGATGCGTGTGGTATTGTTAAGGAGAGATTTTTTGGTATTGTTAATGTGACGGGTACATATTCTTTCATTCTTAATCCTGCAATTGATAATTTATTTGCTGAACATGGATTGAGTCTGAAACAGTTAAGAGGGCAAGGTTATGATGGAGCAAGCAATATGCACGGCGAGTTCAATGGATTGAAAGCTTTGATCTTGAATGATAATAGCTCGGCATATTATATTCATTGTTTTGCTCACCAACTTCAATTAGTTGTTGTAGCGGTTGCAAACAAACACGAGGGAGTTAAGAACTTTTTTAATATGCTAAACATGGTGGTTAATGTGGTTAATGCTTTATGCAAACATAAAGACATGCTTTGACAAAGTTACAAAGATAGAGTGCAAGAAGCAATTGGTAAGTGTGAAATTGAAACCGGACGTGGGTTGAACCAAGAGATTTCTCTTATACGAGCCGGAGATACACGATGGGGTTCCTATTACAAAACCATGGTGAGTTTGATTGCTTTATTTCCGAATGTTATTGAAGTGCTTCAATATGTTGAAGAGGACGGTGATAATGGTTTTAGTCGCACTCAAGCAACCGTATTCTAGCATATTTGAAGACTTTTGATTTTGTAATTTATTTGCACTTGATGTGTCGTATTTTAGAGGTCACATATTTATTGTCACGGGCACTTAAAAAAAGGATCAAGATATCGTGGAAGCAATTTCATTGGTAAGAGGAACCAAGCAACTATTGCAAACGTTTAGGGAAACCGGGTTTGAGTCAATTTTGAAGAAAATGTATTCTTTTTGTGAAACAAATGGTCTTGAATCGTTGGACATGGCAGAATGTTATAAAAAGAATGGAAGACGAAGGACCAACATCACCAATCGTCATTATTACGAGTTTGAAATTTTCAACACTGTTGTCGACATGCAACTTCAAGAGTTTAGGGATCGATTTAGTGAGGTAAGCACCGATTTACTTAAATATATAGCAGCTTTGAGTCCATGTGATTCATTTTCTCATTTCAAAATACCGGATTTATTGGAGTTGAGTAAGTTGTATCCTTGTGATTTTGATCGTTTGGAAAGGATCGCTCTTGAGAAAGAACTTAACATGTACTATGTGATAGTTCGTCATGATGAAAGATTTGCTGATTTGAGTGGTATTGCCGAGCTTGCTAGATTGATGGTGGATACAAAAAAACATAAAACTTATCCTCTAGTATATCGGTTATTGAAGCTAGCTTTGGTTTTGCCCGTCCCTACCGCAACAGTCGAAAGATGTTTTTCTGCCATGAATATCGTGAAGACTGATTGACGTAACAAAATCGGTGATGAGTTTTTGAATGCTACATTAATCTGTACCATTGAAAAAGAGACACTTCTCAATGTTATGAGTGATGATGTAATCGACCAATTTCAAAAGATGAAGAGTCGTAGAACACAATTCTAAAAGGTAACTTTTTATCATTTTTAATGAATTCGTATCTTTTGGTTAGCTATTATTTTATTTTATATTTGGCCCCCTACTATAATTCTTTCTAGATCCGCCACTGGCTCCACGCCTACTGCCTCCACGTGCAGATGTGCTGATAAGCTGATTGAATCGTTGTTCGGTTGCTCAACGCCTCCTGCTGCCACGTGCTGTTTTTTGGCCATTAGGTAAATTAAGTGCTCCACCTGTTGTTTCAAATTTCAAATTTGAATTGTTCATTTCAAACCAGTGCAAGTTAGATAGATATCAAGGACCCCAAAAATAATTAAATAAACTCTTTTCAATTTGGTCCACTCATAAGTCATAATTAATCAATTGAAATATTGAAACTTCTAATAACGAAGTGAAGGCCATTGGGTAAAAACTCTTTACAATTGCTAATTTCTATTACCACTATTAATTTGTTATTTGTTAAGTGTTAATTTAGATTGGTATTTTTTATTTCTATAATAATACAATTGTTAATTTATTATTGATTTTTATGTAATTGTATTATTATTGTCATTGCTAGAAAAAATGGAAAGATTTTACAAAAGGAAAGCATCAACATCTGAATCCGGTTCCACTCCTTCAATGCTTTGTGATATTGATTTGAGTAATCTTTCTTGGGATCCCAACGAGAGGAAAAGAATTTCGGAGTATCATCCTAACCAAAGAGATGAAATAAGGAGAAAATATATAATTAGAGGACCTTGTCAACCACGTGGCCATGCCTTTCGAAAACAATATGTCGGGAGTAAGGAAAGACGTTTTTGTCCAACTTGGTTTGATCAATACTCTAACTGGTTGGAGTATAGTGTAAAAACGGATAAAGCTTTTTGCTTGTGTTGTTATTTGTTTAGAGATCATTACGTAGGACAATGTGGGAGTGATGCCTTTGTGACGGATGGCTTCAATAGTTGGAACAAAACGGAGAGACTTGGTCTTCATGTCGGTGACGTTAATAGTTTTCACAATAAAGCACTTAAGAAAATTGAGGATTTAATGAGACAAGATCGATCTATTGCCGTTGCCTTTCATAAGCAAACCGAGATGGAGAAGAATGAACACCGGATTCGATTAAATGCTTCAATTAAGGCTTGTAGATTCGTGTTGAAGAATGTATTACCCTTTCGTGGTCACGATGAATCTGAAATGTCTATTTCTAAAGGCATGTTCTTGGAAACATTAAGCTTAATTGGTGATTGTAATGAGGATATTGATAAAGTTATATTAAAAAATGCTTCAAAGAATAATCAAATGGTGTCTCCAAGTATTCAAAAAGACATTGCTTCTTGCTTTGCAAATCTAATACTCAAATCCATTTGTGAAGAAACTGGTTACGATGTGTTTGCATTGCTAGTTGATGAGTCTTGTGACTGCTCTAAGAAGGAACAAATGGTGGTGGTTTTTCGATATGTTGATGCGTGTGGTATTGTTAAGGAGAGATTTTTTTGTATTGTTAATGTGACGGGTACATATTCTTTCATTCTTAATCCTGCAATTGATAATTTAATTGCTGAACATGGATTGAGTCTGAAACAGTTAAGAGGGCAAGATTATGATGGAGCAAGCAATATGCACGGCGAGTTCAATGGATTGAAAGCTTTGATCTTGAATGATAATAGCTCGGCATATTATATTCATTGTTTTGCTCACCAACTTCAATTAGTTGTTGTAGCGGTTGCAAACAAACACGAGGGAGTTAAGAACTTTTTTAATATGCTAAACATGGTGGTTAATGTGGTTAATGCTTCTTGCAAACGTAAAGACATTCTCCGACGAAGTTACAAAGATAGAGTGCAAGAAGCAATTGGTAAGTGTGAAATTGAAACCGGACGTGGGTTGAACCAAAAGATTTCTCTTATACGAGCCGGAGATACACGATGGGGTTCCCATTACAAAACCATGGTGAGTTTGATTGCTTTATTTCCGAATGTTATTGAAGTGCTTCAATATGTTGAAGAGGACGGTGATAATGGTTTTAGTTGCACTCAAGCAACCAGTATTCTAGCATATTTGAAGACTTTTGATTTTGTAATTTATTTGAACTTGATGTGTCGTATTTTAGAGGTCACAGATTTATTGTCACGGGCACTTCAAAAAAAAGGATCAAGATATCGTGGAAGCAATTTCATTGGTAAGAGGAACCAAGCAACTATTGCAAACGTTTAGGGAAACCGTGTTTGAGTCACTTTTGAAGAAAATGTATTATTTTTGTGAAACAAATGGTCTTGAATCGTTGGACATGGCAGGATGTTATAAAAAGAATGGAAGACGAAGGACCAACATCACCAATCGTCATTATTACGAGTTTGAAATTTTCAACACTGTTGTGGACATGCAACTTCAAGAGTTTAGGGATCGATTTAGTGAGGTAAGCACCGATTTACTTAAATATATAGCCGCTTTGAGTCCATGTGATTCATTTTCTCATTTCAGCATACCGGATTTATTGGAGTTGAGTAAGTTGTATCCTTGTGATTTTGATCGTTTGGAAAGGATCGCTCTTGAGAAAGAACATAACATGTACTATGTGATAGTTCGTCATGATGAAAGATTTGCCGATTTGAGTGGTATTGCCGAGCTTGCAAGATTGTTGGTGGATACAAAAAAACATACAACTTATCCTCTAGTATATCGGTTATTGAAGCTAGCTTTGGTTTTTCCGGTCGCTACCGCAACAATCGAAAGATGTTTTTCTGCCATGAAGATCGTGATGGGTGATTTACGTAACAAAATCGGTGATGAGTTTTTGAATGCTACATTAATCTGTACCATTGAAAAAGAGACACTTCTCAATGTTATGAGTGATGATGTAATCGACCAATTTCACAAGATGAAGAGTCGTAGAACACAATTCTAAAAGGTAACTTTTTATCATTTTTAATGAATTCGTATCTTTTGGTTAGCTATTATTTTATTTTATATTGGGCCCCCTACTATAATTCTTTCTAGATCCGCCACTGGCTCCACGCCTACTGCCTCCACGTGCAGATGTGCTGATAAGCTGATTGAATCGTTGTTCGGTTGCTCAACGCCTCCTACTGCCACGTGCTGTGTTTTGGCCATTAGGTAAATTAAGTGCTCCACTTTTTTTTTCAAATTTCAATTTTGAATTGTTCGTTTCAAACCACTGCAAGTTAGATAGATATCAAGGACCCCAAAAATAATTAAATAAACTGTTTTCAATTTGGTCCACTCATAAGTCATAATTAATCAATTGAATTATTGAAACTTCTAATAACGAAGTGAAGGCCATTGGGTAAAAACTCTTTACAATTGCTAATTTCTTTTACCACTATTAATTTGTTATTTGTTTAGTGTTAATTTAGAATGGTATTTTTTATTTCTATAATAATACAATTGTTAATTTATTATTGATTTTTATGTAATTGTATTATTATTGTCATTGCTAGAAAAAATGGAAAGATTTTACAAAAGGAAAGCATCAACATCTGAATCCGGTTCCACTCCTTCAATGCTTTGTGATATTGATTTGAGTAATCTTTCTTGGGATACCGCCGAGAGGAATTTGTTTTTGAAGTATCATCCTAACCAAATAGATGAAATAAAGAAAAAATATATAATTAGAGGACCTTGTCAACCACGTGGCCATGCCTTTCCAAAACAATATGTCGAGAGTAAGGAAAGACGTTTTTGTCCAGCTTGGTTTGATCAATACTCTAATTGGTTGGAGTATAGTGTAAAAAACGGATAAAGCTTTTTGCTTGTGTTGTTATTTGTTTAGAGATCATTACGTAGGACAATGTGGGAGTGATGCCTTTGAGACGGATGGTTTCAATATTTGGAACAAAACGGAGAGACTTGGTCTTCATGTCGGTGACGTTAATAGTTTTCACAATAAAGCACTTAAGAAAAGTGAGGATTTAATGAGACAGGATCGATCTATTGCCGTTGCCTTTCATAAGCAAATCGAGATGGAGAAAAATGAACACCAGATTCTATTAAATGCTTCAATTAAGGCTTGTAGATTCGTGTTGAAGAATGCATTACCCTTTCGTGGTCACGATGAATCTGAAATTTCTATTTCTAAAGGCATGTTCTTGGAAACATTAAGCTTAATTGGTGATTGTAATGAGAATATTGATAAAGTTATATTAAAAAATGCTCCAAAGAATAATCAAATGGTGTCTCCAAGTATTCAAAAAGACATTGCTTCTTGCTTTGCAAATCTAATACTCAAATCCATTTGTGAAGAAATTGGTGACGATGTGTTTGCATTGCTAGTTGATGAGTCTTGTGACTGCTCTAAGAAGGAACAAATGGCGGTGGTTTTTCGATATGTTGATGCGCGTGGTATTTTTAAGGAGAGATTTTTTGGTATTGTTCATGTGACGGGTACATCTTTATTTATTCTTAAATATGTAATTGATAATTTATTTGCTGAACATGGATTGAGTCTGAAACAGTTAAGAGGGCAAGGTTATGACGGAGCAAGCAATATGCGCGACGAGTTCAATGGATTGAAAGCTTTGATCTTGAATGATAATAGCTCGGCGTATTATATTCATTGTTTTGCTCACCAACTTCAATTAGTTGTTGTAGCGGTTGCAAACAAACACGAGGGAGTTGGGAACTTTTTTAATATGCTAAACATGGTGGTTAATGTGGTTAATGCTTCTTGCAAACGTAAAGACATGCTCCGACAAAGTTACAAAGATAGAGTGCAAGAAACAATTGGTAAGTGTGAAATTGAAACCGGACGTGGGTTGAACCAAGAGATCTCTCTTATACGAGCCGGAGATACACGATAGGGTTCCCATTACAAAACCATGGTGAGTTTGATTGCTTTATTTCCGAATGTTATTGAAGTGCTTCAATATGTTGAAGAGGACGGTGATAATGGTTTTAGTCGCACTCAAGCAACCGGTATTCTAGCATATTTGAAGACTTTTGATTTTGTAATTTATTTTCACTTGATGTGTCGTACTTTAGAGGTCACAAATTTATTGTCACGGGCACTTCAAAAAAAGGATCAAGATATCGTGGAAGCAATTTCATTGGTAAGAGGAACCAAGCAACTATTGCAAACGTTTAGGGAAACCGAGTTTGAGCCACTTTTGAAGAAAATGTATTCTTTTTGTGAAACAAATGGTCTTGAATCGTTGGACATGGCAGAATGTTATAAAAAGAATGGAAGACGAAGGACCAACATCACCAATCGTCATTATTACGAGTTTGATATTTTCAACACTGTTGTGGACATGCAACTTCAAGCGTTTGGGGATCGATTTAGTGAGGTAAGCACCGATTTACTTAAATATATAGCAGCTTTGAGTCCATGTGATTCATTTTCTCATTTCAACATACCGGATTTATTGGAGTTGAGTAAGTTGTATCCTTGTGATTTTGATCGTTTGGAAAGGATCGCTCTTGAGAAAGAACTTAACATGTACTATGTGATAGTTCGTCATGATGAAAGATTTTTCGATTTGAGTGGTATTGTCGAGGTTGCTAGATTGATGGTGGATACAAAAAAACATAAAACTTATCCTCTAGTATATCGGTTATTGAAGCTAGCTTTGGTTTTGCCCGTCGCTACCGCAACAGTCGAAAGATGTTTTTCTACCATGAAGATCTTGAAGACTGATTTACGTAACAAAATCGGTGATGAGTTTTTGAATGCTGCATTAATATGTTCCATTGAAAAAGAGACATTTCTCAATGTTATGAGTGATGATGTAATCGACCAATTTCAAAAGATGAAGAGTCGTAGAACACAATTGTAAAAGGTAACTTTTTATCATTTTTAATGAATTCGTATCTTTTGGTTAGCTATTATTTTATTTTATATTGGGCCCCCTACTATAATTCTTTCTAGATCCGCCACTGGCTCCACGCCTACTGCCTCCACTTGCAGATGTCCTGATAAGTTGATTGAATCGTTGTTCGGTTGCTTAATGCCTCCTGCTGCCACGTGATGTGTTTTGGCCATTAGGTAAATTAAGTGCTCCACCTCTTGTTTCAAATTTCAATTTTGAATTGTTCATTTCAAACCACTGCAAGTTAGATAGATATCAAGGACCCCAAAAATAATTAAATAAACTCTTTTCAATTTAGTCCACTCATAAGTCATAATTAATCAATTGAATTATTGAAACTTCTAATAACGAAGTGAAGGCCATTGGGTAAAAACTCTTTACAATTGCTAATTGATTTTACCACTGTTAATTTGTTATTTGTTAATTGTTAATTGTTAATTTAGATTGGTATTTTTTATTTCTATAATAATACAATTGTTAATTTATTATTGATTTTTATGTAATTGTATTATTATTGTCATTGCTAGAAAAAATGGAAAGATTTTACAAAAGGAAATCATCAACATCTGAATCCGGTTCCACTCCTTCAATGCTTTGTGATATTGATTTGAGTAATCTTCCTTGGGATCCCGCCGAGAGGAAAAGATTTTCGGAGTATCATCCTAACCAAAGAGATGAAATAAGGAGAAAATATATAATTAGAGAACCCTGTCAACCACGTGGCCATGCCTTTCCAAAACAATATGTCGGGAGTAAGGAAAGACGTTTTTGTCCAGCTTGGTTTTTGCCTCACGGTGAATTATTCCAATTTGATCCCGACATTGAACGAACGTTTAGACAACGAAGAAGAATCCAAAGAGCTAATCGAATCTTAAATTCTCCCGAGATGTCTGAACAAGAGTATATGACGGACAGTGAGGAAGAAGATCCCCCGTTTGTCAATCATGATGGGCAGCCTAATAATGATGGAAATCCAGAAAACCCGCCATTAATAAATAATATTGATGATGAGGAACAAAACATTTTTCGGTTAGCTAACTCCAAAGATGGTGGTATTATGTCTTAAGCTGTTGCTGTTTTAACGCAGTTACATTCAGGAATTCTTAAACCAACTTTGCAAGCCTACCATTTTGAATTAAAACCAATAATGTTCCATATGTTACAAACTAACGGCCAGTATGCTGGTTTGGCAACTGAGGACCCTCATTCTCATTTACGGTCTTTCATGGAAATTACAGATTCTTTTAAGCTTCCTGGTGTAGAAGATGATGGACTGAAATTAAAACTTTTTCCCTACTCATTAAGGGACAGTGCAAGATCTTGGTACAACTCTTTGAAGCCAGATTCTATAATTACCTGGGCCCAAATGGCGGAGAAATTTTTAAAAAAATATTTTCCATCTACGAGGAATGCTAAGTCCAGAAATGCAATTTGTACTTTTAAACAAATGGACGATGAGGTAGTTCCTGATGCATGGGATAGGTACAAGGAGCTTTTGAGAAAATGCCCTCATCATGGCATTCCATACTGCATTCAGTTAGAGACGTTTTACAGTGGTTTAAATATTACTGCAAAACAAATGCTCGACGATACTGCAAACGGAGCTTTCACATCTTGTACCTACAATGAAGGATATGACATCCTTGAGAGGATTTCAAACAACAATGGTCAGTGGGCTGATCCACGTGCAATACCAACCAGAAAGACAGTAGGAGTGCAAGATTCCGATGCTTATGCATTAATATCTACACAATTGAATGACATGGCGTCTTTGATTAGAAACCTTAATGCTGTGTCAGTTAATCCGGTGATGCCACCTGCTACTGTCCAATCTATACAGTGCACATATTGTGGTGATGGCCATAATTTTGAACATTGTCCTGGAAATCCTGAGCGCATCAACTATGTCGGTAATAATTATAATAATAATAACAACAATAATAAGGGAGGTCCCTTTTCCCAGACATACAATCCTGAGTGGAGGAACCATCCCAATTTTTCATGGCACAGTCCAGCTTTAAATCCAGCACCACCTAAATTGCAAGGTCAAAACCAGCAATTTCGGCATAGACCCTAAAAACAATCAGCACGAAAACTTTCAAAATAATCAACATGCTTTTCATCAAAAGTCAAACCATCATGCTGAATCATCTACTTCTTTGGAAGCAATGATGAATGGATTTATGTCCCAAACTCAAGCATCCATTAAAAATCTGGAGACCCAAATGGGTCAATTGGCTTTAGAAATAAGGAAACGTCCTCCCGGTTCTCTGCCTAGTCATACTGAGGTACCACCGAGAATCGGGAAAGAGCATGTAAAAGCTGTAACTTTGAGGAGTGGTAAGGATTTACCAGAAAATATACAAAAAGATTTAACAAAAACAAACAAAGCAGAGCCAGAAAAGAAAAACACAGTTTCAAACCCTGCTCAGTTTAGTGGAATTATTGGGCCAGAAAACACTGTTGGGCCCAGTAACACCACTACCATTCCAACTATCCCACTAATAATCCATGATGATCCCAAGAAAGATCAAACCAAAGATAAACATGTTGTGGATGTGTCACAAACTGGTGACAGTCCCAAAGTTCCTAATGATGACAAGAAAGACAAAACATTACCTACAACACCGGCACCTACTCTTCAAAAGACTATACCTCCTACAACACTTCCCCTTTACATTCCTTATCCTCAAAGGACGAAGAATGAGAAAGAGGAACTGCAATTCAAAAAGTTTTTAGATGTTTTTAAACAGTTACATATAAATATACCTTTGGTTGAAGCCATTGAACAAATGCCAACTTATGCAAAGTTTTTGAAAGACATTTTGAGCAAAAAGAAAAAGTTGAATGAGTATGAGACTGTAGCTCTGACTGAAGGTTGTAGTGCTATGTTATCCAATAAAATCCCTCCAAAGATGAAAGATCTTGGAAGTTTTACAATTCCATGTTCCATAGGAGGAAAAGAAGTAGGACAAGCCCTATGTGACTTAGGTGCCAGTGTTATCTGTTTTAACACTTTAGGCATAGGTGAAGCTAGACCCACCACTGTTTCACTTTTATTAGCAGATAAGTCCATAGCTTGGCCTAAGGGTAAGATTGAAGATGTCCTTGTTCAAGTTGATAAGTTTATTTTCCCTGCAGATTTCATCATCTTAGACTTTGAAGCTGACAAAGACATTCCTATTATCTTAGGAAGACATTTTCTAGCTACAGGTAGAACTCTGATAGATGTACAGAAGGGTGAGCTAACCATGAGAGTTCAAGACCAACATGTAACTTTTAATGTGTTGGACTCCCTTAAATATCCCGAAGAGAGAGAAGAATGCTCTACCTTAGGTTTGATTGAATGTTGGTGTCAAGACCAAAGTTTTGGGGAGGTCATGGGAATTGGAGAATCTGATAGTGAAGATGATATAGCAGAGTTTGAGGAATTAGAAGACGTACAGGTCACCTCTGCTGTTGAAGTTTTAGAAAATAAGGATCGGAAAACTCTTGTTCCTTCTTTAGAATGTGCTCCAAACCTAGAGTTGAAGCAACTACCCTCGCATTCAAAATATGCATTTTTAGGAGAACCAGGGAAGTTGCTAGTCATTATTTCATCATCCTTAGAATCTGATCAAGAGGAAAAGTTGGTTAGTATGTTAAAACAACACACCAAAGCCATAGGATGGACCATTGTTGATTTAAAGGGTATAAGCCCTACCATTTGTCAACATAAAATCATTTTAGAAAACAAAGATCTCACCTCAGTTGAGCCTCAAAGAAGACTTAATCCAATGATGAAAGAGGTTGTGAAAAAGGAGATTTTAAAATGGCTTGATGCTGGCATAATTTATCCTATTGCTAGTAGTACCTGTGTCAGTCCAGTGCAATGTGTACCCAAGAAGGGTGGAGTTACGGTAATAGCTAATGAGAAACTGAACTTATACCCACTAGAGTAGTATCAGGTTGGAGGATATGTATGGACTACTGGAAGCTTAACCAAGCAACCCAAAAAGACCATTTTCCATTACCCTTCATAGACCAAATGTTAGACTGACTAGCTGGAAAAGAGTTTTATTGTTTTTTAGATGGTTACTCAGGTTACAATAAAATTGCCATTGCACCAGAAGACCAAGAGAAAACCACTTTTACTTGCCCTTATGGCACCTTTGCTTTTAGAAGAATGCCTTTTGGACTTTGTAATGCTCCTGCCACTTTCCAAAGATGTATGATGTCTATTTTTTCAGACATGCTTGAACAATCCATGAAAGTCTTCATGGATGACTTTTCTGTTTATGGTACATCATATGATCTGTGTTTAGAAAACCTTGAAAAAAGTCTTAAAAGATGTGAAAAAACAGATTTGGTTTTAAACTGAGAAAAATGCCACTTTATGGTTAAAGAGGGCATTGTGTTAGGACATCTCATTTCCAGCAGAGGTATTGAGGTTGATAAGGTAAAGTTGGAAGTAATTGCAAATTTGCCTGAACCAACCACTGTGAAAGGGATCAGAAGTTTCTTAGGACATGCAGGTTTTTACCGGAGGTTTATAAAAGAATTTTCCAAAATATCCAAACCTATGTGTTCACTACTACAACATGACCATGCTTTCAACTTTGATGAAGATTGTAAAAAAAGCTTTTAAAATCTTAAAGGAAGCATTGGTCACTGCTCCTGTAATAGTGGCACTTGATTGGTCTTTACCCTTTGAAATAATGAGTGATGCTAGTGACTGGGCTGTAGGAGCCGTTCTAGGCCAAAGGAAAAATAAAGTTTTTCATTCAATCTACTATGCTAGTAAAACCCTCAATGAAGCTCAAATCAATTACACCACCACTGAAAAAGAATTATTAGCTGTGGTTTTTGATTTTGAAAAATTCAGATCGTACTTGATGGGTGCCAAAGTAACTGTGCACACTGATCATGCTACCATCAAGTATCTCATTTCCAAAAAAGATGCAAAACCAAGGCTAATCAGGTGGGTCTTGTTGGTACAAGAATTTGATTTGGAGATTGTTGATAGAAAGGGTATAAATAATCAAGTGGCTGACCACTTGTCAAGATTGGAAAAACAGGACACAAAGGAATACAAAAGTGATATATGTGAGGTTTTTCCAGATGAAAGAATTTTAGCTGTGCAACATACTGCATTACCTTGGTTTGCAGATATTGTTAATTATTTGGCTTGTGGGATCATTCCCAAGGAACTTAACAAACATCAAAGAAAGAAATTCATTTTTTATTCTAAGAAGTTCCTGTGGGATGATCCATATTTGTTTAAAGTTTGTGCAGATCAGATAATAAGAAGGTGCATCCCAAAGGATGAAGTGACATCTATTTTACATCATTGTCACACAGGACCATGTGGAGGTCACTTTGGTGGACAGAGGACAACTGCAAAAGTCCTACAATCAGGACTTTACTGGCCTACCTTAAACAATGATGCTCACAACTTTGCAAAAAGTTGCAATGAGTGTCAGAGAAGTGGAAACATCGCTCAACGGAATGAAATGCCTTTAAATGGAATTTTAGAAGTAGAATTATTTGATGTTTGGGGCATTGATTTCATGGGACCTTTTCCACTGTCCAACAACTGTGCCTACATTCTGGTAGCTGTTGATTATGTGTCTAAATGGGTGGAGGCTATGGCCTGCCACTCTAATGATGCTAAGTCAGTTGTCAAGTTTCTCCAAAAGCACATTTTCACTAGATTTGGTACACCACGTGCCTTAATTAGTGATGAAGGCACTCACTTCATAAACAACTTATTAGAGGAAGTCCTGGAAAAATACAGTATTCAGCACATGGTGGCAACTGCTTACCACCCACAAACTAATGGTTTGGCTGAATTATCCAATCGAGAAATCAAAGGAATTTTAGCTAAGGTAGTCAAGCCACACAGAAAAGATTGGGCCTCCAAATTAGATTATGCCTTGTGGGCATACCGAACTGCTTATAAAACTCCAATAGGAATGTCCCCTTATAAGTTGGTTTTTGGAAAAGCCTGCCACTTACCTGTTGAACTAGAGCACAAGGCCTATTGGGCCATTAAGGAACTTAACATGAGTTTAGCTGTAACAACCCACGCCAAACTATCATACCCAAAAGCTATACCTTTAAATTAAAACACCAAAAATGGCTCAATATAAAACATTTAAACAGATTACAAACTGGGTTTGCGGAAATAACCCTAACTACAGCTGAGATCGTAACTACAAGGTAAAAGGAAGGCCCTCTAATCCTTCTGTATGCAACCTCCGTCTCACGCCTTGCCAACTTCTAAGCAAGCTTTCGACTACCTGCTTACCTGAAAAGGTTTTAGTTTTGAAAAACGAGGGTTAGACCATGAGGTCTAGTGAGTTCCCTCAAAAGCCACGCCACAAAATACAGTTTATGGAAACTTTCAGTAAGAAATAATTGTACAAAACATGATAAGAACACACATAATGATCAGCACACTATGACGAGCTAATGGTACACGTTATGGTCACACACACCGTGACAGCGTAAACTGGGGCACAGACCGCCCATATATGAAACACATTCATATATCACACCACATGGGACACACCCCCTTCTCACACAAATGCCATAGCTCGTCCACACGAAGGTAGTTTAGGTCCACACGATTAAATCACACTTTTCATTCATGAGCAAATGATAATATGAACACTTACCATTAATTATGCATAAGGATTCATACATCAAACCATATGGGACACACCCCCATTTCACACCAAAGCCAGAGCATGGTCACACACATTTAAATCGCACATACTGTCACACATTTACTATTTGCTTTGAAATAAAAGCAGTTTGTATCCACGCAATTAAATCACACTTTCCATGCAAGGTTAAAAGAATAGTACGAGCATTTACCAATGTAAATATGCATAAAGTTCCACCTTTGAAAAGGGTTTTAGGATCAGAAAACTCACCTGTCGTCCTGCTTAATCCTCTCACTAGATTGATTTCTTCCTTCAACTGCACCTATAAGGATACATACTACCACGATAAGCCACTTGGTTGAACTACACACTCACACGGATAACCCCTCGGACTTACAGCATGCACTACAGTGTCTCTCAATACTTTCCGGATGCTATATCCGGACAGCCAAAACTATCCGGTCAACCACACTATCCGGAAGACTTATCCGGATATCCCTATTATCCGGAAGATTCTACCCGGACAGTAGGAACTATCCGGATGTAACGTTCCGGGCACTCCCAGATTCCAAAGGGTTTTCGGGTAACTACCGGGAACTATACAACCCGGACACTGCACCACATCCGGACACCACCAATCGTCCGGACACTCCCCTGAACTGAGGGTTTCCGAACGCGACGGAAAAACCCAAAATCGCAGGGAACTTAAACACCCCCTGCCTAATCTTCTCAACACCTTCAGATTAACAAAAGTGGGTCGATATATTACACACCATCCCACTCTACAACATCCCTTAATTAGGTTTAATGAGGAAACACAATAAACCCATAAAATCTAAGTTTCTTCTCCAATTACCCACAATACACACAATATCTAAAAGAGGAAAACGATTGATATTTCCTGAATGATTCTGGAGTCTTTCTCCAAAACTCAGCTGAAAATCTCTACTTCTTCTTCTTCAATTGCCACAAATTCCTTTTTCTTGCTCTTCTCTCAAGCCACACACACAACACACACATTGGACTATTGTTAAAATGAAGGAATTAGGGTTTCCTTTTCCTTTTTATACTTTTCTCACAAAACACCAAACTTTAATTCCTTACACTTAGACCACACAACTTTTAAATTTCGAAAATTCAACCAAAATTTCCCAATTATTGACTAAATGAAACCCGGTTATTACAACATCCACCCCTCAAAAGAATTCCGTCCCCGGAATTCCCTTTTCAAACAAACAAGGATATTGAGTCCTCATGCCCGATTCCAATTCCCAAGTTGCCTCTTGCCCCTTATGGAATCGCCACTGAACTTCCACTAGGGACACTTCTTTATTCTAAACATTGCACCGACTCCTACATGGAATTCGATAAATCTCCTCCTACTGCTCACATAAACCAGTGGCGTTCTTGAGCCACGCTTAACCTCTTGCAAAAATGTTCAACCTATCAGTGGTCAACCGTGTGACCTACGGTCTCACACAAAATCATTCACACATCTAGACTCCCGGTTCTAAAACGCGCCAAACTAAGGGTTTCATACACCGTTTTCACCTTCTTAAAGAACGAATTCTACCGAAGTTAACGTCACAACAACATGCAACCCTTATTTAAATAACGACGCTCAGTTTGCCAACTGATCACAAAATCAACCTTGAATATCACCTTAACCCGCAGTTAAGATTCTCTTCAACAGATTACACGCAATTCCACCATTACTCTTCCAACACATAATACGTCTAAGACAGATAACACTTCCTCACATTAATTAAACTGGCCACAATCCATTGATAACAATCAATTCACACGCTATTACCACAACGTCACTCCTATATTACTACCAAGTCTAATCCAATGTCCCTCACTCCGAGCACCACATTCGACTACTGTTTTCCACTTACTCCTCAACATAAAACATGTTTCCAAAGAATGACTCACTAGAAGGTGCACACTCTTGACCAATCACCCAAGCTAGCTCTCCCAAATGCTTAAACCAATCACATACACACAAATCCTCTTTCTCATACTCCCACTAGAAGTTCATGCACCCGACGGTGACGTTCTGATGACAATGCTTCCCACTTTCCGAGCCACTTATCACACCTTCTACTTCGCGCTTACTCTCTTATTCCAATCTACCGTCCCAATTAACTTAGGCTAGCATGGAACACTTCTCATCCAACATTGACCACTCCATACACGCGATTTCAACGGTTACTATGCCTAACCAACCGTTCCACCACATCTCAATTCTCAAACAATAATAACCCACTCCTTTACACTCCCTTTACATACAAGGATTAGCTCGACATTCCTAAAGGTTTCGCATCTACTACGAAACATCATAAACTAACCAATCCAAGAGCACACAATTTCCTTCTTAGCTAGCCACCAACTGCCCCTTAGACATCCATGCATCACCACACAAAATCTTGCCATATTTGAACAACTTATAAACAAATCCGAGCAAGGATCTCCATTTACGCTCACCCCATATCAACACTAGTCCATCACTTAACCTCACAGCCAAACATTACCACCATGCCTCACATGCTTACAAATTATAAGTTGCCGCCATCTTATCCACACAACCCCACACACTAGATATTAAATCCCCACGATCATTTGTGCACACACTAGGCCATGCTTTCTCCACACCAAACACGATATAAATTTGAAAGAGTTGCGAAAACATAAAGCAATAATTAGTTTTGCAAATCAACATCTACACACCTATAACTGGAATTTCTACCTGGTCAATCTAGGGCACACACTCACCATTGTGAACAGACCAAGTCCGTTTGAATAGTCCATATGCAATCACACAATAATAAGTACACATGCACAATTATCAAGCAAGTATCACCAAGCTTTGATTTAGAACACTCACAACTTTGCCTTTCTCTAATCTAGCTGTACCGTAAAATATGACTGTCTACTTCACTCGATCGAGTCTTTATCCCCAATCGACTCTTCAGAATCCACTTGAAGCACACTCAAAAATCAAACGATAGAACGCTCCCTTGCAAACAGACCTAATCCACATGTCTCACATGAGTTGTGCTAACTACTTCATTTGCAAATGACATAACAATCACACAAGAAGAATCACCTATCCAACTATTAATTCCCCCACCTTCAAGATACTCACAAAAAGCGGTCCACCCTCTTGACAGATTCACACCTTCCCAACCGACCACTTATCTCCACGCACACACCTGACTAAATAATCACACCATGGTTAACCTTTCAATTTCAAATCTCCCGAAAATGACTTCACACCCGACGTTGACTTCAACATCAATGCCTGACAATTAGTCTAAATACAGTTCTCCCTAACTCCGGCTCCACGCCGATACTGTTTCATCCACATACCACAATGCTACCCTTCGAGGTATTTTGCCTGCTTCAAAATCCCCCGGGA
Source organism: Saussurea involucrata (assembly GCA_033807775.1). Lineage (NCBI taxonomy): Eukaryota > Viridiplantae > Streptophyta > Magnoliopsida > Asterales > Asteraceae > Saussurea > Saussurea involucrata. Next base: position 140,853,686 of record CM066319.1, on the reverse strand, counting down.
CACTTCCCCCGCTGTCCGCCACACGTCAACTTACCAAACGAGAGATAAGACTACTATCACAAAAGCATCTCTAAGGTCAAAGACTGAGACTACAGTGAGACGCCGCCCTCCCTAAACGGTAACTCTAAGGCCACAAATCGACCATCGACGTTTTAACCGTACTTTCCACTCTCGGAACTTTGCACATTAATAAGTGCAATATCTCTTACCGCTTAGCGATCTCATAGCCTCCATGCATGACAACACAATGATTTAAATCGTTTTACATACTCGAAATATTCCATAAAACGAGGTTTGATATGCAAGACACGATACCCCCATGAAGAACAACCACACACACACACTGATCTCAAGGATCGCTCACACGCAACACATGACATCTCACAACATGGTCCATCTACTGAAAGTGTACACATTGAAACTCTCTGTGTGTAAAATTTTAAAAATACAGCAATATCGTCCACGCTGGGATGGTCAACCGACTCCCACACTCGCCGATATGTCAAAACGTGTTCACATCATTTCACCCATAAAACCATACGATCAAACGTTGTTATGATTTATACAACAAAGTTTAACTCACTCATAAAGAAGTGAAATAATTCATTATTTCTTCAAATTCGAAATTTATCACACCACGTAAATAAATTTTATCTTTTTCCTTCAAGCACACACTTGCACATGTCGACTCGTTTTCAAAATCAGAAGTTTACAAGGCACGCACACACACTCACACGTTTTGACACGAAGGACTTATGTAACTTGTTTGAAGATGCAATGCATGACTCACTTTACATTGAAGGCTATTCGCTCAAGCAAGGTGAACCGTTTGCAGTTACAGCACATCAACGCCGACACCCTACTCTCAACCAAACTATTAGGTTCCTTATATTTGTAACAATCATCGGTATCGATACTTCCCACACACTTGGAGGTTCCCACCTCACAGTTACCACCTGCCTACTACTGCGTAAAAAATACAGCTTAACCTCGACCCCAAATAGGTTAACCAACACTAGTGTTATCAATTCATACGTCTATCATTAGTCAACCACCCTTAACACTCTTCCACTAACTAGAGAGTAAGAAAACACCTCCCTAACATCCGATCCTTGAGTTGAGCGCTCAAGATCTCCATTTACCGACATCAGGAAACTCCCAGAATAAAGACTTTTCAGAGATTAGGAGCTCACCTCCAATCAATTATTTTCCCTAAGAACCTTAAGGATTCTACTTCACACAGACATTCACAAGTACCCTTCTAAATAGTGTCATTAGTCACACCAAGAATAATCTGCACAACACACTAAACCGTTGCCATCATGGCAAGGTTAAAACTTTACACACTACTGTTATTCTCCACACTCCATCCACAACACTCCACACACCAACAATATCAAAACAACGGTAAGCAAGCACACCCATGCACCTGTAAATTCATAATGACATTAGCCAGCTGTGATTTGAATTTACCTTACATGAGAGTTCTTACAATCATCGTTCTAAATTCTCAGTGGTTAAGGTCTTCCCTAAAGGCTTCCTATATCTCAGTTGTGTCCTCCTACTCCACAGTTTAAGTTTAGGCCCATCCGGTCACCTAAATCTCTTAAACTAGGGCTCTGATACCAACTGTAACAACCCACGCCAAACTATCATACCCAAAAGCTATACCTTTAAATTAAAACGCCAAAAATGGCTCAATGTAAAACATTTAAACAGATTACAAACTGGGTTTGCGGAAATAACCCTAACTACAGCTGAGATCGTAACTACAAGGTAAAAGGAAGGCCCTCTAATCCTTCTGTATGCAACCTCCGTCTCACGCCTTGCCAACTTCTAAGCAAGCTTTCGACTACCTGCTTACCTGAAAAGGTTTTAGTTTTGAAAAGCGAGGGTTAGACCATGAGGTCTAGTGAGTTCCCTCAAAAGCCACGCCACAAAATACAGTTTATGGAAACTTTCAGTAAGAAATAATTGTACAAAACTTGATAAGAACACACATAATGATCAGCACACTATGACGAGCTAATGGTACACGTTATGGTCACACACACCGTGACAGCGTAAACTGGGGTACACACCGCCCATATATGAAACACATTCATATATCACACCACATGGGACACACCCCCTTCTCACACAAATGCCATAGCTCATCCACACGAAGGTAGTTTAGGTCCACACGATTAAATCACACTTTTCATTCATGAGCAAATGATAATATGAACACTTACCATTAATTATGCATAAGGATTCATACATCAAACCATATGGGACACACCCCCATTTCACACCAAAGCCAGAGCATGGTCACACACATTTAAATCGCACATACTGTCACACACTTACTATTTGCTTTGAAATAAAAGCAGTTTGTATCCACACAATTAAATCACACTTTCCATGCAAGGTTAAAAGAATAGTACGAGCATTTACCAATGTAAACATGCATAAAGTTCCACTTTTGAAAAGGGTTTTAGGATCAGAAAACTCACCTGTCGTCCTGCTTAATCCTCTCACTAGATTGATTTCTTCCTTCAACTGCACCTATAAGGATACATACTACCACGATAAGCCACTTGGTTGAACTACACACTCACACGGATAACCCCTCGGACTTACAGCATGCACTACAGTGTCTCTCAATACTTTCCGGATGCTATATCCGGACAACCAAAACTATCCGGTCAACCACACTATCCGGAAGACTTATCCGGATATCCCTATTATCCGGAAGATTCTCCCCGGACAATAGGAACTATCCGGACGATAAAACTATCCGTATGTAACGTTCCGGGCACTCCCAGATTCCAAAGGGTTTCCGGGTAACTACTAGGAACTATACAACCCGGACACTGCACCACATCCGGACACCACCAATCGTCCGGACACTCCTCTGAACTGAGGGTTTCCGGACGCGACGGAAAAACCCAAAATTGCAGGGAACTTAAACACCCCCTGCCTAATCTTCCCAACACCTTCAGATTAACAAAAGTGGGTCGATATATTACACACCATCCCACTCTACAACATCCCTTAATTAGGTTTAATGAGGAAACACAATAAACCCATAAAATCTAAGTTTCTTCTCCAGTTACCCACAATACACACAATATCTAAAAGAGGAAAAGGATTGATATTACCTGAATGATTCTGGAGTCTTTCTCCAAAACTCAGCTGAAAATCTCTACTTCTTCTTCTTCAATTGCCACAAATTCCTTTTTCTTGCTCTTCTCTCAAGCCACACACACAACACACACATTGGACTATTGTTAAAATGAAGGAATTAGGGTTTCCTTTTCCTTTTTATACTTTTCTCACAAAACACCAAACTTTAATTCCTTACACTTAGACCACACAACTTTTAAATTTCGAAAATTCAACCAAAATTTCTCAATTATTGACTAAATGAAACCCGGTTATTACATTAGCTGAAGCTGGAAGAAAAAGAACTTTACAATTATGTGAACTAAAAGAGCATAGGAATTTTTCCTATGAAAATGCCAAGTTTTACAAAGAAAACACCAAAAAATGGCATGACAAGAAAATTGTTCAAAAATAGTTCTTTGAAGGACAACAAGTCCTGTTATTTAATTCTAAACTCAGGTTATTTCCAGGTAAGCTAAATTCTAGGTGGATGGGACCATATCAGATTGCAAATTTTTTTCCCTACGGTGTTATTGAACTGATTGATCCAGAAAATGGAACTACTTTCAAGGTAAACGGACAAAGGGTAAAACCTTTTATCGAACCCTCTGCACTGATACAACAACCTCTTGAGGTTGTTCATCTCCTAGAATGATAACTTTGGTAAGATCTTGGTTTTTAATTTAAATCCAAGAAAGTGTAAATATTTATTTTATAAAAGAAAAGAAAAACCAAAAATATTTAGTTTTTACTAACAGTTTTGGGAAGGGTTTATGAAAGAAAGTTTTGGAGACTACAATATTATGGGAAGAAAATAAAAATTTCGGCTCTTAGCCAAATTTTTACAAAAAAATATATATGGAGTTTTGAAGTGAGGTATTTGGTTTAAAAATCTGATTTTGATTTTGATGCATTTGATATAAATAAGAAATCCACACCGAATAGGTTCGGACCACACCATTTTCTTAGTAAACAAATTGATGGCCCAACACGTTTATTCTGTTGGACTCAACTTTCGGCCCATTGGAATTGTGGGATTATTCACAAATCTCGGCCCAAATGGTTTATGAATTACTTTCAAAAAAGCTCAAGAATCATATTCTTAAAAATTGGGCCTGAACTTTGATAAAAAAATCAGATACCATTTTGGTTATAATGGAACTAATCCAATTAACAGATTTAAAATAGAACTAAAGATTTTTGTTAAAAATCTAATTCAGTTTAAATTTAGATTTGAGAAGTACAGTATCTGATTTTTTTTCTTTTGTTGTTTCAACCTTAACCAAACAAACCCTATGATCAATTCTCCTTTCTCATGCCTGCACAACCATCACCATCGCCGACTTCTTCTTCTTCTTCTTCTTCTTCTTCTCCTGACACGAGATCCCTGTAGCCGCCAGTCTCTTCTCCAAAATCAAATTGTGTACTTGATTGCTTTCCATTTTGAGTATAAAACCAATCACCGGTGGCGATGGCGATACCCACGAAGAATGAACCGACACCAACCCTTCATCTTCTGTTTCTTCTTACTCGATTTTGCTTCCAATCAACACAAAATGAATCGAAACATGAACTTCGGTCCTTTCCCCAACAACCATCGAGCAAACAATCCACCCTCACCATTGCTTACCCTCGCGTCTGTCGCCGATTCCATATCGATGCAACCTCAACCAAACCAAAATCAAACCGGTTTTGGAACACCACCATTCAACACCATGTCTCGAAACTCGGTCACACCCGATCTCAACTCTCTTTTCCAAGAATCGCCGGAGAGTCGTCGTATGATCACCGGAAATTTCGATCGAACTTTCTTCTCATCTAGAGACTTTATTCACCGGTTTGATCACAGACCACTCACACTTCGAAGACCTGTGTCTCCTCCACCGGGATTCCCTCCATTGAGACAACAGTATCACAACCCTAACCCAAGTGGGTCACATGCAATCCCTCGAGTCATCATCCTTAACACTCGAGGTGAGGCCGTTCCAAACCCACATTCGGCGTTCCGAACAGTTCACACTACTCGACCAAATCCTGTTTACCCCCTACCTCATCCTCATCGGTACCTCTCGGTCACCGACAGAACCCTAGCCTAAACCCTTCAAACCCCCAACCTTCGATTAATCCGAACCCTCACCAAACCCAAGCTGCTCAAGTCGCACCCATTCAATACAAGCAACGATTTAAGGGGGTGATAGAGGCAAACACCGAAGAGATGAAGAAAAGAAAATCCGATGAAGAGGAAGGAGGTGCGTTGCAAGAAGCAGGAGATGAAAATACACTAAGGATCGAGGAGATTGAGGAACCACAACAGTTCACTCCACCCACTGCTATTGAAAAAGGAAAATTTAAAGTGGGTAACTCACATAATACTCTCATTTCTAAATATGAACTGTTTAGTTGTCATGAAGATTTATTACAACATGCTAATTTTAGTTCAAAGTTATGTCACACACCAAAGTCATTTCATTTGAGTGCACTTCTTTCACACCCAAAATTTGGTTACACAATAACGAAGTTAGGTTGGGAAAATTTATGTGAAATGAATACCATGTTCAATCTGGATTGGGTCAAGGATTTTTACACTGAGTTAGCAGTTACTAATGGTGTAAAAATCAAAGTCCGTCAAACAGATATTGATTTTTCGGTCACGGCCATAAATCAAGTTCTGGGACTTAAACCACCCAGGTATTCTGAATTTCAGAGACTAATTGATTGTGTATCTGATGAGGACATTGAAAATATTTGAAATGTTATTGCTCATGATGGGTCTGAATGGGAATTTAAGGGAAATACACGTTTTCTACGTACACATTGTCTCAAACCCGAGGCCAATGTATGGTTTTATTTCCTTAGGCACACGTTATTTCCCACTTCCCATGATGCATCACTTTGTATGACCAGGGTGTTTATTCTCTATTGCATTATGACTGAACTGAAATTTGATGTTGGTCGTTTTATATCTGATATAATTGTTGGGGGCATTGACAGATCCAATGCACGTATGTCGTATCCCACAATTATACATGCGTTAATGGAAAATGCAAACGTCATCACCCTACCCGCGAACGGGGTTTCAAATGAAAAAATGGTTTCGGATAAAACCAATGTGGATAGATTGATGAGGAATAACACGCATTTTGGACCTGAACCTAACAGTGATGGAATTGCTTCCTTGGAAGCAAGTCTTTGTTTACTGAAAGGTGAGATCAAAGCAACCCTAAAAGAGCAAAGGGTTTTGATAACTAAACAGATAAGACAATTGTCTGAGCAGATGTCAGATGAGAATGCTGAGATGAGAGGTATGATGAAAGAGGTGATGAGACGAGTTGATCGTTGGTTCCAGTATGAGAAGGCGAAAGATGATTTGCATAGAGCAGTTTGGATGAAGGAGCATCCTGAGTTGGTTAAGGATCTACCCCCGTTCCCTATGGAGTTGTTGTGGACACCTGCGGAGCGCCAACCTACTCACCGCGAGTAGGGCAGGTTTCATTTTCTATCACATCCTTTATCCCTTTAGAATAAAAGTTTTACGTTTTCAGAGTCTTGCATGTTAGTTTAATAGAGTCTGGGATTGTTGAGTGTTGAGTAATTGTTATTTTCTTCATGCCATCTTACACACAATTCACACTTGGTTTTATTTGTTCATTGTTTGCGTTGATAGTCTGAATAAAATAATAAGTCTCAAGTCTTCCATTTTTGTATCACTAGAACTAGCCTTGTAATTCTTTGATTCACCAATTTTTTGTTAGAATCCATGCAACACCCATGTTCACCACCTTTCTCCATGCAAACACAAAACCTAGACACATAATGTTCAATGAGGACATTGAACCCTTCAAGTTTTGGGAGGGGGGATAATATGGTAAATATTCCACGTTCATTTCCATATCATCTCATGAACACATACATCTCTTTGCATTAAGTGTTCCAAATTTCAAAAAAATGCCCCAAATTTGAAAATTTTCATAAAAGAAGCAGAGCTTTGGTAAAAATTTCAGTGCATTCAGAAAAGTGTCAAAGACACCAAAGAGACCAATGTGTCTCATTTCAATCCTCACAAAGAGAAGATGGCAGAAAAATTGTGCCATAAAGTCTTGGAAAAAGGCATGCATGAGATACAATGAAAAAGCCATATGCATGATCACCTCATGGTTGCATAAATGGATTCTAATTAGTCAAAGAATTAGTCGGCTAGCTTATGGTTGGTAATTTTTGATGAGAGATGTTGAACAATTATTTTATGGGTGGCTATCAAATTGCATAAGGTGAATAGAATGAGAAAAGTGTGTTTGTTGGTATAGTAGTTATGGAAGAATAATAATTTCTTGATAGTCTAAATTTGTAGCTCAAAATTGTGTTCTTAATAAAGTTGCTTGAGGACAAGCAACAATTCGAATTTGCGGTTGTGATAGGGTTATTTTATTAACCCTATTTTAGGCGTTTAATTCCAATTTTGAGCTCGTTTTTGTTCCCCACTGAGTCATTTATATAATGTTTTCTAGTAATTATAAGAGTAAAATAAAATTTATCGTTTTTATATAAAAATTGAGAAAAATACAACAAAAAGTAATTAATTTATGTGCACATTTCAGATTTGATGATTTGGCCGTGAAGAATCCGATTTTGAAGAGATGCGGTTTACGGAAGATTGGGCTGCAGCTTTGGACGTTTTTGGATGGACTCTCTTTTTTGGGCCGTGCACATAGACAATCGAAATTATAAACACTATTTTTGGGCTCGGTTTAGACCGATTTGGGCCGGCAAAATTCTGGGCCGGTTCCACTTTGTAATAACTAAACAATCATTTGGGCTTTTTGTTTATCTAGAATTCGGCCCATGGTAGGAAAGGCCCATGGATCTTATCCAACCCATGGATTCGATCCATGGATCCTTTCTTCCTCTTCAAGTCTTAGTTAGCTATTTAAAGATGTGTTGGGTTGCTAGTTTTATTCATCTTCAAATTAGTTGTTGATCAAAGTAGTTTAGTTGTTTTAGTGAATTAACATTGTTCGGTTTCACCAAACCAAAACTGCAGCTCACGGTCTGGTCCTTTTCGGGTCGACCATTGTTGGTTCTCGATTAGTTAATCAAGCTATGTTACATTTCCGTTCTCTCTTTTATTGCTTAATCTTTTCTTAACTGCATGTGTTTGTGTTCGGTTGTTTATTGCAGATTCCATCGAGTTTCCTGAAATCTTTATCCATTCGGTTTTAAACGTAAATTGCGATTTGATTTATATAAAGTTCGATTACGATTCCGTAACTATCATTCACCGGAAGTCCGACTAATACTTTCGGATCCCCAACTAGATTGGTTCACGGTTGAATATAGTCCATAGAATTTTAAGAAGTTTTAATATAAAGAGAGTCGTTATTTGCACGTTACGTTCTCGTTTATAATTCATTTAAACGTTTTTGGATTCTTTACTATTAATTCTAATCCGATTCCATCAGTATCATTCACCGGAAGTCCGACTAATACTTTCGGGTTCCCAACTGGATTGGTTCACGGTTGAATATAATTCTTGGAGTTGTAAAGGTTTTAATACAAAGATATCCGTTTTACTTGTGGGGCAAGTCTCGTTTTGAATTTCCACATTTGAAACAAGATTTTCCTTTGTGATTTAAAGCTGTCATTAACTTCTCATTTAATAAATTCTATTCTTATTGTTAAATCGTTTTTATAAAACTATAGTTAGATTCTCGAGATTTGGTTACTTGCACGACAAGTTACGTAATTCCGTAAATAAGTATTGTAGTTTGTTTGTGTATTGTCCATCTCCATTATTTAATTTTCAAGTTTATACATCTTTTATAATTACTAGTTTGGGGTATAAAGTGAAGTTGGGAGCGAAATCGACAATAAAATAAAGAGGTGTATCGTACTGCTTGATTGTCCAAAGTTATTTAAATCAAGGTTATATTTTATGGTGGATCACAATTGACCAATTAACACCTGGTACTTGTATCATAAAATAGTGGACTCTTGAGATAACCGAGGAATGTCGTCTCATCTTTTTATCTAATTATTAATTTCATTCCAACGGAACTTTATACCCTGCACTTCTTTTACAATTGATTTTTAGTTAATTGTTAACAAAACCTCCAACAAAAATATTGTTTTCAAATTCGCCATCTGAAACTCGCTTTTACGAACTGGACTTTTAAAGAGAAACTTTTCCACGCTTCCCTATGTGATCGATATTCGGTACTTAGTACCATTATTACTTGTTTTGAGACGATAATAAACCAAGATGTATACTTGCGTTGAGGTTTATTTATAGTCAATTTTAAAGATACACCCAATTCCTATTTTAGGCGTATAATTCCAATGTTTGAGCCATTTTATTATCCCATTGATTTAATTTTAAGCAATTTTAGTAATATTTACGTAAATAAAATATTAATACTTCCGGGTATTAATTTGGCTAAAAATCACACAAAAACACATAAAAATCACCCAAAAATCTAATTTTATACTCTATATTTTTTAGGTTACAAAAAGACGGTCATTTGGAGCTCTAAATTAAAGAAGATTGCGGATAGCAAATTTTTAGACGAAAACGAAGACTCCGATTTTTGAAGACCGGGCTAGTAATTTTTGTGGATCACCTCTCATTGGGCCGAATCTTTGTACATGGGCCGAAAGCTTCAATTTGGGCTCAAGAACACTTAATTTTGATGTGCTTGCAAAATGGCCCATGGGTATTTTGACCCATGGATATGACCCATGGAGCTTTTCTTGTTACCAAGTATTTTAGACACTATATATAGAGTGCTTAGTGCTCAGTTTAGATCATCTTCAAATTATTTTGTTGATCAAGTAGTTTAGATTTATTAGTGATCTATTAAGCTATCGGTTTTACAACCGAAGCCATAATTCACGGCCTGAACCTTTTCGGTTCGGTCATTGTCGGTTCTCGTTAGTTTATCAAGTTACGTTACATTTCCGTCTTATCTTTTATTGCTTAATCGTTACTTATCTGCATGTTTTTATTTTCGATTACTAACCATTGTCATCTCTATGTTTTATGCATTTCTTTATCCCCACGGTTTTAAAGGTAAGTTACGGTTTTATTTATATTGATTCCGATTTCAATTCCGTAACTATCATTCACCGGAAGTCCGACAAATACTTTCGGGTTCTTAACTAGATTGGTTCACGGTTGAATATAGTCCATAGAATTGTAAGAGGTTTTAATCTAAAGAGAGTCGTTACTTGCACGTCAAGTTTTCGTATATAATTCATTTAACGTTTTTGGTTTCTTTACTATTAATTCTAATCCGATTCCATTATTATCATTCACCGGAAGTCCGACTAATACTTTCGCTGAATATAATTTATGGAATTGTAAGGGTTTTAATACAAAGATATCCGTTTTACTTGCACGACAAGTTTCGTTTTATAAAATCACCAACTTTTGTTTTAATACTTGTAACTTAGTGATAAATATTTTTTCCGAGCTTTCTAAGTAGCCAAATCCATAGTTTGGCGTTTGAAATTATATTTCAATCGTAATCGGTGGTGGTTCACTTAAAGGTTCTTTTCACTTAAATTTCACATTTGAAACAAGATTTTCCTTTGTGATTTAAGGCTGTCGTTAACTTCTCATTCAATAATTATTGTTTTTATTGTTAAACCATTTTCTAAACCATAACTAGATTTTCGAGAATTGGTTACTTGTACAACAAGTTACGTACTTTCTTCAATAAGTATTGTAATTTGTTTGTATATTGTCCATCTTCATTATTTGCTTTTTAGTTAATACATCATTTATAATTAGAAACCGAACGATGATGGGCTAAACGTCCCAGTTCGGGGTATAAAGTGAAGTCGGGACCGAGACCGATAATAAAAATAAAGAGGTGTATCGTATGGCATGATTGCCCAAAGTTATTTAAATCAAGGTTATATTTTATGGTGGATCACAATTGACCAATTGACACCCGGTACGTTGTATCATAAAGTAGTGGACTCTTGAGATAACTGATGAATGCTGTCACATCTTTTTATCTAATTATTAATTCCATCCCAACGGAACTTTATACCCTGTGTTTCTTTTATAATTGATTTTAGTTTAATTGTTAACCAAACCTCCATCAAAAATATTGTTTTCGAATTCGCCATCTGAAACTCGCTTTTACAAACTAGAATTTTAAAGAGAAACTTTTCCACGTTTCCCTGTGGGATCGATATTCGGTGCTTTAGTACCATTATTACTAGTTTTGAGACGATAATAGATCAAGATGTATACTTGCGCCAAGGTTTATTTATAGAAATATTGTATTTTAAAGGATACACCAAATCAGTCAATAAGTTTTTGGCGCCGTTGTCGGGGAAATAAACTCTTTAAAGGATACACCAAATTCCTCTATACTTTCTGTCCCATCTGAACTCTTTAATTCGTTGGAAATCGTCAACTAGTCCTCCGATTCGCTTCCTCCCCATTTATTTTTTAGTTTGTGGTCGTAATAACCGAAAATCCAACATTTCGCATAACATAAACAATAAGCCCAAACGGGTCCCAATACATCACCGTTTACAGAGTTATAAAATTTGGCAGCGGAAAATCGACTGCCACAACCGAGTATCTAACTACATAGAACTAATTAAGTAACAGTCTACGGTGCTCTAATCCTGGTATCTCCGTCTCTACCTTCAAGCCTTCTCCTTCCCTTTGGAAGAAGCTCCACTAACACGGTTCCCTGAAAATGGTTTTGGTTTTAAAAGCGAGAGTTAGACCATGATGTCTAGTGAATTCCCTGTCAGAAATATTTCCAACAATATCATCGAAATAACTGTTTAAAACTTCAAAACAATCAGTAACATATATAATTAGATTCACACAGGGCATTTGCACAGTGGTCTTCCACATTCGTTGCCTTCAGGTGACAATTACGACCAGGGCCCCAGTAGATCCCCATGGCCCCCTAGTAGATGCCAACCCCGTGTGCACGTGAAACAGATTCAAGGCACATGGCTCATTACGACTCCCAAGAGTCCAAAAGACTCAAGGGTATAACTCAACCACCACTGTGCAACCCGACTCCGACATAGGCATATAGAACTAAGATATAATTAACTCAACAGTGCATGAATCTTAGGCAACAGTTCATAACGTGCAATTATAAAGATTTCCAAATGTTGATCCAAACCCTCAGTGATTTGATAATGACCCTCTCTTTAACACTTAGTGAAAATTGTAAGTAAACAATATGTATTAGAGTTTCACTATCGCTGATAAGTACTAAGACTTTACAGTACCGCTGATAGGAACTCTAGCTCTTTAGATTAGACATTCAGCGAACATTGTTCATCCAGTAGCTCTGAGCCTGTTCAGTCTCTGTGATGATCGCTGATAGTTTAGTTGTTTACTTATGATCCCTGAAGACAAGTTTCACGTCAACAAAGGTTCTACGCTGAAGTCGAAGATCAAGCCCAAGAACCAGCGACAAGTCTACTAATGAACTGATACGGATATCAGCGAAGTCACAGGATTGTCCATTCAACGTGAAGTATCAAGTAGAAGACTTCAGCAATCGCTGAGCTTTATCATTCGCTGATAAAGTACTGATTCAACGAAAGCTGATCATGAAGTCTCCTTACAAAGTACTATTGTCTTACCTCCCTTGCACGTCTCCATACGAACTGTCAGAACGGACATCCCTTTTGTCTATGATCATACAACAAACTCTGATTCTACACTGTGCACCATGCGACTACTAAGGTTGTCTACAAAGGTCAATGACATTCAACCACTCAGCTGCTGCCACGTGTAAAGCAATACTGCCATGCATTAAATGCATGCAGTATATAAGAAGAACCCTACTTCAGAAATGAAGTGCTCGGGCCATCTTCTTCTTCCTTACTACTGTGTGTTAGGTTATTACTCGTAATTTCCTTATCTCCTTTCTGTCTTTATTCTAGTGCAAGAAACTTAGTGTTCTTAACTTGTTCAGATTAGGTTAATCCTTAATCTTGTTCCGCAACAAGTTGTAAATTGTTTTAAGATTTATCAATAAACAATGTAGAAAGTAAAAATCGTGTGTTTGTATTCAACCCCCTCTTCTACAAACTTGTATAACCCTTCGGGACCAACAAGTGGTATCCGAGCAGATTTGTTTAATCTCATAAACAATATCTTATCTATACTAATCTCTTCTTCCTTGCTATTTCTTAAAATGGCTACCAACACAGACACAAACTATATTGACAACGGTTCTCTTGCAAAACCCCCAAGATTCTCCAGAGATAACTTTAATCTGTGGAAAAATAGGATGATTCTCTTCTTAGAAGGTGTAGACCCTACTATGCCTTACTATCTTGAAAACGGCCCATATATTCCTGTAAGAATTGATCCTGAAGTTCCAGCCGCTGAGAATAGAGTTGCTATTACAGAAAGGTTGGTTCCCAAGGAAATTCATATGTGGACAGATGAAGATAAGAAGAAAGTGGCTATCGACACTAAAGCCAGATCCATTCTTTCCATGGCCCTTCCTGATGAAGTCTACCATTCCGTCATGAACTTGAAAACCTCCAAAGCCATGTGGGACACAATCTGTGTTCAGTATGAAGGTACTTCTGAAGTCCAGGACTCACGTAAGATCAACCTGGTAAGACAGTACGAAAGCTTCATTTGTGGTAAGAATGAATCTCTCTCTGAAGTACACCAACGTTTTAACTGCTTAATAATAGATCTAAAAACTGTTGGTAAGGAATATTCTAAGTTTGAAGTACTGACAAAGTTCTTAGAATGTTTACCTGAAAGTTGGGACTCTCGCTGATAAGTACTAAGACTTTACAGTACCGCTGATAGGAACTCTCACTCTTTAGATTAGATATTCAGCGAACACTGTTCATCATCCTATAGCTCTGAGCCTGTTCAGTTCTATTGATGATCGCTGATAGTTTAGTTTGTTTACTTATGATCTCTGAAGACAAGTTTCACGTCAACATTTGTTCTACGCTGAAGTCGAAGATCAAGCTCAAGAACCAGCGACAAGTCTACTCATGAACTGATGCGGATATAAGCGAAGCCAAGATTTATCCACTCAACGTGAAGTATCAAGTAGAAGACTTCAGCAATCGCTGAACTTTATCATTCGCTGATAAAGATCTGACTCAACGGAAGCTGATCATGAAGTCTCCCTGCATGTTACTATTGTCTTACCTCCCTTGCACATCTCCGTACGAACTGTCAGAATGGACATCCCTTTTGTCTGTAATCGTACAACAACTCTGATTCTACACTGTGCACCATGCAGCTACTAAGGTTGTCTACAATGGTCAATGACATGCAACCACTCAACTGCTACCACGTGTAAAGCAGTACTGCCATGCATTAAATGCATGCAGTATATAAGAAGAACCTTACTTCAGTTTTGAAGTGTGCTCGGACCATCTTCTTATTTCTTTCTTATTGTTAAGTTATTATTCGTAAGTTCTTTAACTTTTTCTAGTGCAAGAAACATAGTGTTCTTAACTTGTTTAGATTAGGTTTATCCTTAATCTTGCTCCGCAACAAGTTGTAAATTGTCTTGATTTATCAATAAACAATTTAGAAAAGTAAAAATGTGTGTTTGTATTCACCCCCCCCCCCTTCTACAAACTTGTATAACCCTTCGGGACCAACAAGTGGTATCAGAGCAGATTTGTTTAATCTCATAAACAAGATCTGATGTATACTAAGATTTCTCTTCCTTGCTATTTCTGAAAATGGCTACCAACACAAACACCAACTATATTGACAACGGTTCTCTTGCAAAACCCCCTAGATTCTCCAGAGATAATTTTAATCTGTGGAAAAATAGGATGATTCTCTTCTTAGAAGGTGTAGACCCTACTATGCCTTACTATCTTGAAAACAACCCATATATTCCTATAAGAATTGATCCCGCAGTTCCAGCCGCTGAGAATAGACCTGCTATTCCAGAAAGGCTGATTCCCAATGAAATTCATACGTGGACTGATGAAGATAAGAAGAAAGTGGCTATCGACACCAAAGCCAGATCCATACTCTCCATGGCTCTTCCTGACGAAGTCTACCATTCCGTCATGAACCTGAAAACCTCAAAAGCTATGTGGGACACAATCTGTGTTCAGTATGAAGGTACTTCTGAAGTCCAGGACTCTCGAAAGATCAACCTGGTAAGACAGTACGAAAGCTTCATTTATGGTAAGAATGAAACTATCTCTGAAGTACACCAACGTTTTAACTGCTTAATAAGAGATCTGAAAACTGTTGGTAAGGAATATTCTAACTTTGAAGTACTGACAAAGTTCTTAGAATGTTTACCTGAAAGCTGGGACAGTTATTCTATGTGTCTCAAGATGTCAAAGGATCTAAAATCAATGACCCTTTCTACCTTATATGGCACGATGCTGAATCATGAGCAATCGAGTCATCTTAAGAAGAATCTTGTAAAATATTCCAAAAGCACCCCTGTTGCTTTAATCTCAGAGTCACCTTCCACTCACCGATCGACTATCACTGTCACTGAGTTGGAAACTAACTCTGAAAGATCATCAGACTCTGACGTTTCAGATAATGATGAAACTCTGGCATTCCTAGCTAATAAGTTCAGACGATTTGCTAGAAAGAGTAATTTCAAGAAGAACAAACCTCTTGCTATTACTGACAAGCCAAGATCATCAACCCCTGTTGATAAGGCTACTGCTACTTGCTATAACTGTGAAAAGATAGGACATTTTGCTAGCGAGTGCAGATAAAAGAAAGTCTCTAGACCCTCAGCTTTTCCCAAGAAGAACTTTACTCACAGGACTAGAGATGAAAAATACAAAAAGCTGAAAACCTTTAAGAAGAAAGGCAAAGGCCTTATGGCTGACTATGATTGGGCTGCCTCTGACGAAGAAGAATCATCTGACTCTGAAGATGATGATGAAGCCAATCTATGTCTCGTGGCCAAACTTGAAGATGAGGAAGAAAATTCTGACATTCCCTCTACTTCAACCTCTGCCACTAAGGTATCACCTTCCTTCTTTACCAATATTTTAAATATTGATGAAGCTGATAGTCTTCGAAGGATCGATCTCTTGACTAGAAGTTTATATGAAGCCATGAATGGCAAAACTGTGGTTGAAAATCAAAACCTTGATCTCGCTGAACAGCTTAAAAACTGTCACCTTCAAATAGAAAATCTTTCTAAAATTGAAGAAGATTTTAAAGAACAAGTTCACTTAAATCAGCTAGTCAAAATTGAGCGCGAAGAAGCTATCGCTGCATTAAAAGCTGAAAAAGCTACTGTTGATGGATGGTATAATTCCTCAACAAAGATCACTGAGATAATTAAGTCTTAGATTCCCCTGAGTGATAAACGTGGTCTTGGTTACAAAGCTGATACTCTAGAACCAACCACTGACCGTTCCAGGCTTAAGTTTGGAATATTTGTATCATCTATCCCTGACACTTTCTCATCTCAGTGTTCCTCTTCTAAACCGCCTATCCCTGAGGAAATCTCTACCTTAACTTCTAAAGGTAAAGAAAAAGTTGTTTGTCCAAAACCTACCTCAATCTTTAAAAATAAAGGTAAAGGAATTGCTTTTAACCAAAATCCTCAGAAGGGTACCTCTGTACCAAAGCTGAATACTTCTAAAGCTTCAGTGACTTATCCCTCTGGTTCAAAGAATAAGATCCCTGGATTTATTCAGCGTGGATATATTCCGCGATCTACTCCTAGAATCAAAGTTAAAATTATTGGTAAGAAATCCGAAGAACTGAATGTTCCTCCCATTTCAAAAGCCAATAGCTTACTTGGTGCTGGTCCTTCAAATTCAAAATCAAAAGCTCAGCATGCAAATGGTCCTAGAACTACTTTTAGTTATAGGAAATGTTATCATTGTGGACTTACCAATCATATTGCTAGTAAGTGCCCCATAGCCACCCAAGCTGAAAAGATAGCTAAGGTGAAGATCATTGCCTCCAAGGGAAAGAAGACCACTGAGGTTAAGAAATTAACCAAATTGAAGACTGACAAAGCTGAATCTTCAAATGCTGCGAAGACTGCTGAACCTTCCACTTCCTCTTCTACCCCCACTGACAAGTGTGTACACATGGTTAAGTGGGTACCCAAGACAAACTAATCTTCTTTTGTAATGCAGGTTAAGAAGGGTATCTGGTATCTCGATAGCGGATGCTCTAGACACATGACTGGTATGAAGAACCTGCTCACTGAGTACAAAGAAGAGAAGGGTCCCTCTTTAACTTTCGGTGGAAATGGAAAAGGACATACCCGAGGGTTTGGTGTACTCTATAATGGTACAACAACCTTTAGAAGTGTCGCATATGTTGAAGGGCTGAAGCATAATCTTCTAAGCATCAGTCAGCTTTGCGACAAGGATAACAAAGTAATCTTTACTAAGGAATCCTGCTTTGTCGCTGACAAAAAGGAGAAGATAGCTCTCAGCGGTTATCGTTTGGAAAATGTTTATGTAATAAACATGGACTCAACAACCACTGAGAACTCCTGTTTCTTCTCAAAAGCCTCATCTGATGTCAACTGGTTATGGCATAAGAGGCTCTCTCATCTCAACTTCAAGACACTGAACACTCTTTCTTCAAAAGAGTTAGTCACTGGTCTACCTCAGCACTCATACGCCAAAGAATCCTTATGTTCAGCGTGTGAAAAAGGCAAGCAGACCAAAGCAAGCTTTAAGTCAAAGTAAGTTTCCTCAGTGTCATCTCCTCTACAACTTCTCCATATGGATTTGTTTGGCCCTGTTAACAAACAATCCATCGTTGGAAAGAAATATACACTGGTCATAGTTGATGAATTCTCTCGATATACATGGGTTATGTTTCTCCGTTCTAAGAGTGACACCCCTGAAGAACTCATCACCTTTGTCAGGAAGATGGAAACCCTGAACAACTTGACCGTTCGCTCAATAAGGAGTGATCATGGGACTGAATTCAAAAACAGTTCTCTTGATTCCTTGTTTGAGAGTAAGGGTATTTCTCACAACTTTTCTTCAGTGAGAACACCGCAACAAAATGGAGTCGCTGAAAGAAGAAATAGAACTATTATTGAAGCTGCACGTTCAATGCTCAGCGATTCTCACCTGCCTACTCAGTTTTGGGCAGAAGCTGTCAACACTGCTTGTTTTACGCAAAACAGGTCGCTGATAGTCAAAAGATTTAATAAAACAGCCTATGAACTTTTTCATGGGAGAAAGCCTTCAATTAGCTTTCTTCACATCTTTGGTTGTCAGTGTTTCATACTGAACAACAGAGATGCCCTTGGAAAGTTTGATCCTAAGGCTGATGATGGAATCTTTCTTGGATACTCCTCAGTCTCCAAAGCCTTCAGAGTCTTCAATCGAAGAAGACAAACTGTTGAAGAAACTATTCACGTCACTTTTGACGAATCCCGTTCAGTGAATTCTTGACCTTCTGCTGATACTGAAGAACTGAATCAATGGATGTTTTCTCATCTTGGTGATTCAGAAGAAATTCCCACTCCTCATACTCATACCGTTGAAGATGATGGTCCTACTATCATCCCAAACATGCAGAATAGTGAAGCTGAAACATCATGGGTCTCAGTTGTTCCTTTAAATACTATGCCTGCTTCTGAACCAAATGTCTCAGACATTCCATCTACTTCTCAGCAATCAGTGAATATAATGACATCTGCACCTACTCCTCTCTTGGCTGATATTCCAGAAGTTGCTGAAGCTTCATCTTCAGCTCCTCCAGTTCAATTTGAGTCAGCGATTCTTGCTCCGGCTCAACGATGGACTGTAAATCACCCAATTGATCAAATCCTTGGTGATCCAAATGCTGGTGTTCAAACTCGACGAAGTGCAGGTAATATATGTTTATTTGTTAACTTTATTTCTCTGATTGAACCAAAGAAAATAGATGATGCCCTCAAAGATCCAAACTGGGTCAGCGCTATGCAAGAAGAGCTGGCTGAATTCGAAAGAAACAAAGTTTGGAAGCTTGTTCGAAGACCAACTGACAAGACAGTGATAGGCACTAAATGGGTCTATCGAAACAAGTTGGACGAACATGGAACTGTAACCCGCAACAAGGC
Source organism: Saussurea involucrata (assembly GCA_033807775.1). NCBI lineage: Eukaryota > Viridiplantae > Streptophyta > Magnoliopsida > Asterales > Asteraceae > Saussurea > Saussurea involucrata. The sequence goes on along the minus strand of CM066319.1, from coordinate 140,834,484 downwards.
TCGTCTTGTTTCTCAGGGATACAGACAAGAGGAAGGTATAGACTACGACGAAACATTTGCTCCAGTAGCAAGACTAGAATCTATTCGTCTATTCTTAGCATACGCTGTACACAAAGGCTTCAAAGTATATCAAATGGATGTTAAGTCAGCATTTCTCAATGGAAAGGTGAATGAAGAAGTCTATGTGGAACAACCTCCAGGATTCTCAGATCCTAAGCGTCCAGGTTATGTGTATAAACTGGATAAGGCACTTTATGGCTTAAAGCAAGCTCCACGTGCATGGTATGACACTCTATCCTCTTATCTCCTAATTGAAAATTTTGAGCGAGGTAAAATCGACAAAACTCTATTTTTCAGAATAGTGAAAGGTCATATCATTCTTGTTCAGATATATGTTGATGACATTATATTTGGTTCCACTAACCCTGATCTTTGTACTTGTTTCTCTGAAAGGATGAAAGAAGAGTATAAAATGAGCATGATGGGTGAGCTAACATATTTCCTTGGTCTTCAGATAAAACATAATGAAAAGGGAACTTTCATTAATCAGGGAAAGTATGTTAAAGATATGCTGAAGAAATTCGATTTAACTCGGAGTTCAGCTATGAAAACCCCTATGGCACCACCGCTGACACTAAACAAGGTTTCAAATGGAATACCTGTTAATGTCACGCTGTACCGTGGGATGATCGGCTCTCTCTTGTATCTTACAGCTAGCCGACCCGATATTATGTACGCAACTTGTTTGTGTGCACGATATCAAGCTGAACCTAAGGAATCTCATATGATCGCTGTAAAGCGAATCTTTCATTACCTTAAGGGTACTATGAACCTAGGTCTTTGGTATCCCAAAGATTCAGGGTTTGATCTAATCGCCTATTCAGATAGTGATTTTGCAGGTTGCAAATTGGATAGGAAAAGCACCACAGGAGGCTGTCAGCTCCTGGGTGGAAAGCTGGTGAGTTGGACAAGTAAAAAAACAAAACTCAGTGTCCACCTCCACCGCTGAAGCTGAATACGTAGCTGCTGGAAGCTATTGTTCTCAGGTCTTGTGGATGAGAAATCAACTACTAGACTATGACCTTCAGCTCTCGAAGATTCCAATCTATTGCGACAGCATTAGTGCCATCGCTATAGCCAACAATCCAGTGCTACATTCAAAGACCAAACACATCGAAATCAGGTATCATTTTATCAGAGATCATGTGATGAATGGTGATATAGAACTTCACTTTATCCCAACTGATTTTCAGTTAGCTGATCTTTTCACCAAACCTCTTGATGAGACAAGATTTAACTTTCTCATCAGCGAGCTTGGAATGTTGAACTTTGAAGAATAAACTCTTCAGCGGTTCGCATTTGATCAGCGACATGATAAAATCAACTTACATAACCCATTCTATCATCTTCTCTCTGAACAAACTTGATTCGTTGATGTCAATGTATGTTCTCTTTACTCGCTGACGTTCGCAAATGTATGCAAGATTTCAAAACAATTTACATCGCTGAATATCTCTTCCTTTCAGTGATACTTTGAAATTTCTAAAACCAACACTGATATTTCTATTCAGTGCTTCATATTTTTCAAAAAGCGTCCCTGAGCTTTCAAAACCTCAGAGACATCCTAAAATATGAAAGGACGTTTGTGATGTAATCAAACGGATAAACCCTGACACGTTCTTTTTTCTGACACACGTTTGCACGTTTTGTTTACCATCCAATCAAATGCAAACACGTGTCCGTGTCATGATGAAAAACTTTCCCGCTCTAGTTTTTCTCTCTCTCTAATCTCACTATATAAACACATTCGGGTTTATATTTTTCCTTTACGCAAACAACTTCTTCTTCAAGAAAAGATTTACGGTTGCATCTCGAATTCTCGAATTCTCGTTTCAAGAACTGTTCATCTTCTTCTTCGACGACAAGGTTAATATTCTTATTATTTACCTGTTTTAACTTGTTTCTGATCTTCTCATTGTTTCTACAAGATCAAACAAAAGAACTTTTTAAAATGAAATCATTTTCTTTCGTGATTTTATAAACACAATCTTCATGGTTGTTCTTCAAGTTTAAATCTAAAATCTTAAACTTGTCCTTCATATGTTTTTCCAGAATCCTTATCTCTAAAGGAAACTGGAAAATAAGACATTCACTAGTTCTTGTCTCTTTTTGTCAAAACTAGAAAACCCTAATCTTCATTAAGACATTTTTGGTCTGAATGAAATGGACAAAAATAATACCATCTTATTTTGGATTGTCTTTCCACATTAAGACTGTATTCTTTATCTATATTCTTTGGTTGACATGATAAACAGCAATGACATTTTCTACTGCTGCTCCTACTGCTGAGAAATCTCCTGCTGCTGAGAAACTGACTCTCCCCAAAGTTCCTCAGGTCAAGTTCACACCTGAGAAAGTAACTTTCAACAACAATAACCTCTATGCACTTTTCGATTTTCCTCCTCGAATGCAAGTCACGCATCTGGATGATGCTGTGAATTTTCTGAAAACCTGTTGCTTATCCAAAGCCCTAACCTTCGTACCCCTGCTCATAAATTCCTTCTATCTCAGTTCTTGTATACTTCCAGAACAGCTCAGGTTCCTTCACCCAAAGACCCTAAGAAACTCCTTGATGTCATTCTCTGTGACACCAAATTTGGCACAACCAAAATCAACCCCGCCATTATCAGGCGTGCACTCAGCCTACCCACTGCCACCAAAGAAAAAACCTTTGTCCCTCTGACTAACCACAAAAACCATGCTGATAGGGAAGCCATCACTGCATTCTTTGATGCAATGGGTTACGCATGGGACACAGGGAGGGATAAACTGCCCGAGAAGAAGCTGACCCTGATCAAGAAGTCCAAAATGTCGAGCGAGATGAACTTCATCTTCGCCCACTTGATAAGCTGCGTGACAGCGAAGTCCGGCTCCTCTGATCAAGCCGCTCAACCTCAGCAAGCAATGGGCTATGCATTGCTGAAAGGTCTCCATGTTGACTGGGCCTCAATCATCTACGACGATCTTGCGATCAGAGTGGACATGGCTGATAGACCAACATGGGTTCCATATCCCCGATTCATCAGCGCCGTCTTTCTACAAGGACTTGGGGACAAATACCCAAAAGAGGGTGATCTGAGACTCTCTCAGGTTGGCCCTAAGGTGCTCGACTTCAGCCCCATGCCAAACTAGGTACGTCTCTCTACTCTCTTACCTCTTCTCAATCCTCCTTCTTCTACTTCTGCAGCTACTTCAGTGGTAATCCCCACCGCTGATACCCAGGCTGCACCCTCCACTCCTCGTAAAAGGAAACATTCTACTACCCAATTTGATTCCAAAAGGATCAAGAAAACCAAGGAGCAACCCTCCAAGCCATCAACGGTTGAAGACTCCTCGACTCATCTTCTACAAGAGTCGCTGGATAGTTTCGTGGTACGCTCTGCCATAGCTGCTCAAGCCACCTCTTCCATCCCAACCTCAACGTCTCTAAACACTGAGGTTATAAACTTGGAACTGAACCCACCTCCTTCAGCCTCTCTACAGACTGAAGTGATTGTCAACGGATCCAACGCTGAACCCTGCACCCAACCAATCTTCTCATCCTTCACTCCTCCCACTTTTTCTTTGGACACTCCACCAAATTTCCCACCGTTCTCAGGAACCAACGTCATCGTTCATGATTCAGCTGCTGATACTCTACATGCGATGATGGGAACAAACTTAGGATCTGCAGGCACCTCCATGCGCCAAGGCACCCTCGAAGGCGACATGGAATATCATTCAGGGTTACGAGGCTTCGACAACTTTGCCAACCCGCCTGCAGGTATACACATAACTCAACCTACTCCTCTCTCAAAACCCCAAACTTTTGAGCTTTCCTCTGTTCATAAGTTAATAACTATTTCAGGTCCTAATTTGGGGGATATCAACACCTTCCTGAAGGCCCTGGAAACAAAGGTGGAATCTTACAACACCACTCTCTCCACAAACTCTTCAGCGGTTACAGACGCTGGAGAGAACCTCAAAAAGTTGACCGAGGTCGTTGATGAGAAATCCTCCAAAGCTGATATGGAGAAGGTGGATGGCAGCATAGGAACTTTTGCTACCACTCTCGCTGAAACTTCCACAAACATCAACAATCTCAACCTCACCAACACTACCCTCGCAACAAACTTCACCACTCTGTCCAATGAAGTCACATCATTGAAGACAAAGGTTGGTACTCTTAAGGGTGAGGTCACCACGGTCAAAGATCTCCTTCAGCAGATACTCAATCGCCTGGATACCCCAAAGTCTCACTTTACTCAGGCCGATAGAGATGATCTCCAAAAGATCAGTCCTACTATTTCTGGCCTAGAAGCAAGAATAGTTGTGATTGAAACCTGCATGGGACTTACTGGCCTGGAAGACAGTAATCCTGTGACTGCTTCTACTGATCAATCTGTTTCCTCCCCCACTCATATTGTGGAAGAGGGGGAGAAGAAAGCTGAAGATCTTCCCCATAATTCGGAGGGGGAGAAAAATGAAAATGCTGTTGCTGCTGAACAACCTCAGGGAGATGAAAACCCTGAGGGAACCGAGAAAACTCCCTTTGCTCTTGAGGGGGAGCAACTTGATGAGGAAACTGAAGCTGCTGCTGATGTGACCGAACCTTACGCAGATGAGGACGAGTCTGAAGAAGAAGCTGAAGCTGAAGAACCTATCGGCATCGATGATGAAGAACCATCATCATCCCCTAAACATGATGATGATGATGACGATGATGACGATTTCTTCTACGTCCAACCTGTCGCAAAAACCTCAGCTCAAAAAGGGATTTCAATAAATGAACCTTCAGGGGAGACGACCAAGACAAAGCCTGAAGCGTCTGAAGCTGACAAAGGCAAAAACAAAGGCCTCGCTGAAGAAGACAATCTGACGATCTTGCTTCAAAAGCCAGCTTGTCAGGTACACTACTTTCTATTCCCTTATACTGCATCCCTCCTCTATCCCTTCTCAATCTCAGTTCTCCTCTCCATAAAACCTCTACACACTTAACCCCATTTTTTCTCTATCTCTTTCTTCCTATATTCTTACTTAAACAATCGCTGTGATTCTGCTAGTCCTCTCCCCTATTTGAGGATCCAGCTGAAGTCCCCACTGCTGCACCAACAATAATCCCAGTCACAAGAGCTGAAGAAATAATCCCGGTCTTGGATTTAATCACTGAGACCGATGAACCTGAAGAACAACTTCTCTCTCACAAAAACAGACCTTCCTTAGCTCCTCAAAGGCTAAGTGAAGAGGATCAGAAAAGGAGAGAAGAAATGATCAAGAAATTCGAAGATCAGCGAATCATCCTCCCTCGCTCCAAAGTCACTCCTGTTCCCACAAAGTTCAGGTTGTCAAAGAAAGAGTTCGTTGATCATGTTAGAGCCATAAGATTACTCGCCGAAAAAAAGGAAGCTGAAGAAAAAGATAAGGCACTCGCCATCCAGCTTGCCCAAGAATCGGTGAATGACCCCAAACTGAAAAGAGCTCCCATCTAAGTCCAACGTCAGTTATGGGAAGACGCCCAGAAGATCGTTGAAGAAAAGACCAAGGTATCTGATTCTACCTTAGAATGGTGCAAAGAAAGACTGCACTATTGATATTGGGCTGTCAGAATTCACAAGGTATTCATCAGAGGAAAATCGACCATAGATGTTCCAGTTGTTAAGGTCGATCTATTCAGAGAAAACGGTATCAAGGAAAACATCTACGCTGCTACGATCAATAAGTACGGTTTCTCTGAATGGTTGGAGATGCGAATAGCCATTCAGCGATCTACCTCACAATATAAGAGCCATGTCGAGAAAATCATAAATTCTCAGATCGACTTGGTTTCTTCTGCTGTGGATATTCCTCCTCCTCCTCCTCTTGAGACTCAACGAACAAAGGCCTCTGCAAAGAAAAAGTCCAAACCATCAGATTCAGGTCCTCCTATCCGAAACGAAACAGGTATTGGTTTTTCACGTGCTGAAGTACTTGGTTCTGATCCTGATCTCTCAGCGCTGGATACCTCTCTGCCACCTGGTAAACGTTTCGTCCCTGGTAAAGTCATAAGCGAACCTTATGGTTTCTTCTTTCTCGACTACGATGAAGGACAACGTTTTCAACGTGTCTCTGAGCTTTCCATCACTCCCATCGAATAGCTCAGGGATCTCATCTATTGGTGTGAATTTAGACGTGATCTCTAGTCACGATACCTCAAGCCCTTGATCTTTGCTGAAGCAAAAAATAAACGAGATCAAGGAGTAACTGTCCCTGACTGGATGATCCCAACAACAAAGACCCTTGATGAACTTCTCGTTAAGGAAGAACCCTTTGAAAGCTGATACGATTTCCTTGTATTTCTTATATCCTTGTCAGCTTATATCTTTTGTACTTGTAAATTTATTTGCTGTACTTGTAATTTTCTACTTCCCTTTGTAACCTTATACGAAGTTTAAAGAAAAATTTCAGCGAATGTACTTTACTCCATCAGTACTGAAAAGATCCCAGAAAACAGTAAAAGGGACAAATATTTTATTAGTTCTTTTTATCCTTATGTTTTCTTACTTAGCAATTTTCTTTGTTGCTATGTCATAATCAAATAGGGGGAGATTGTTGATCCAAACCCTTAGTGATTTGATAATGACCCTCTCTTTAACACTTAGTGAAAATTGTAAGTAAACAATATGTATTAGAGTTTCACTATCGCTGATAAGTACTAAGACTTTACAGTACCGCTGATAGGAACACTCGCTCTTTAGATTAGACATTCAGCGAACACTGTTCATCCAGTAGCTCTGAGCCTGTCCAGTCTCTGTGATGATCGTTGATAGTTTAGTTGTTTACTTATGATCCCTGAAGACAAGTTTCACGTCAACAAAGGTTCTACGCTGAAGTCGAAGATCAAGCCCAAGAACCAGAGACAAGTCTACTAATGAACTGATGCGGATATCAGCGAAGTCACAGAATTGTCCATTCAACGTGAAGTATCAAGTAGAAGACTTCAGCAATCGCTGAGCTTTCTCATTCGCTGATAAAGTACTGATTCAACGAAAGCTGATCATGAAGTCTCCTTACAAAGTACTATTGTCTTACCTCCCTTGCACGTCTCCGTACGAACTGTCAGAACGGACATCCCTTTTGTCTATGATCGTACAACAAACTCTGATTCTACACTGTGCACCATGCAGCTACTAAGGTTGTCTACAAAGGTCAATGACATTCAACCACTCAGCTGCTGCCACGTGTAAAGCAATACTGCCATGCATTAAATGCATGCAGTATATAAGAAGAACCCTACTTCAGAAATGAAGTGCTCGGGCCATCTTCTTCTTCCTTACTACTGTGTGTTAGGTTATTACTCGTAATTTCCTTATCTCCTTTCTGTCTTTATTCTAGTGCAAGAAACTTAGTGTTCTTAACTTGTTTAGATTAGGTTAATCCTTAATCTTGTTCCGCAACAAGTTATAAATTGTTTTAAGATTTATCAATAAACAATTTAGAAAGTAAAAATCGTGTGTTTGTATTCAACCCCCCCTTCTACAAACTTGTATAACCCTTCGGAACCAACACCAAAACAGGTTGTTCGGTCGATTTATAAAGATTTGAAAGTAAAAGCATGCATGTACTCGTACTAAATTCAGTAATGCTTAAAACATTTAACACATACTCCATGTAAAAAGGCGTATGGGAACTCACCTGATTATCAAGATTAGAAGCACCCGTGCCTCACTCCTAGCTAATCAATACGAATACCTAATTTTAGCAACAACAAGCCACGATCAGGACTCATGTCCGAAGGATTCATAGTCTGAGGAAAAACTACCCGGAAACCCCACTTATCCGGACGGTTTACCGGAAAACTCGCTAATCCGGATAATCGGTATCCGGAGACCTGTATCTGGAATCCGGTTATCCGAAACCCATTCCCGGAAAACTCATCCGGAACCCATTCCCGGAAAACTCATCCGGAACCCACTTCCGGAATCCCATATCCGGAACACTTATCCGGAACCCACGTCCGGAATCCTATATCCGGAACACTTATCCAGAACCCACTTCCGGAATCCCATATCCGGAACACTTATCCGGAACACACTTCTGGAAAACATCAATCTGGGAAAATCCCAGTTGTCCGGACCCGACGATATCCGGAAGTTATGAACTGTAAAACCCCAAACTCTCCCAAATCGATTAGAATAGGCGATTAAGTCCAAAACTGAGTTAGATACTTAGTTAGGTTCATATTTCCAACTTAAAACACTCCCATTTACAATCATTAGGCCTCTAATCGGTCCAAAATCAAGAACTTCAATAACATCTTTGCAACAAGTAACCCAGTGAGAAATATAACGTTCCTCCAAATTGAAACCCCAAGCATTGCACAACACCATAAACAATAATCAATCCAAAGAGAGAGAATCGAAGTTTACCTTATGAGGACTCCTAAGCCAACTTCTCGATTTTGCTCTTCTCCACACCTCTCGATTTCATCCGCAATAATGAAACAATGATTTCTTCCTAGGGATTGCTTCCCTTTTATATCTTTCAAAACATACCCCTTTGGTCCCTTCCTTTGCTAGATTTACGATTTAGCCACCATTCTCATTCATTTAATGACTAATCGGAATCCAGTTATTACAACACTCCCCCTTTAAAAGAATCGTTGGTCAAATAGATGCGGGTACTTGTCCCTCATCTCGGTCTCCACTTCCCAAGTCGCTTCTTGACCCATATGAAAACGCCACTGAACTTTCACGAGACTGATCTCATTGTTCTCAATTTCCTTACCTTGCGATCAACTATCGCTTCGGGCTCTTCAACGAAATTCAACTTTTCGTCCACTTGCACATCTTGCACTGGCACCATCTTATCCACCTGAGCCAAACAACATTTCTTTAGGTTGGAGACGTGAAACGTATCGTGGAAGCATTGAAACTCGGCGGGTAAGTCCAACCTATACGCCACTTCCCCAACCCTTTCAACAATCTCAAACGGCCCAATGTAGCGGGGGCTTAACTTACCCCTCTTCCCGAAACGAATCACCCCCTTCCACGGTGATATCGTTAACATCACGTGATCCCCGACTTGGAACTCAATGTCCTTCCATCTTTTATCTGCGTAACTCTTCTGTTTGTCACGTGCTACTTTCAACCTTTCCCGCACTTGGACTATCTTATCCGTGGTCATTTGCACGATCTCGGGTCCTGTCAGTTGTTTTTCCCCAACTTCATTCCAACACAAAGGTGTCCGACCCTTTCTACCATACAGTACTTCATAAGGAGCTGCCTTGATGCTTGCATGGTAGTTATTGTTGTAGGCAAACTCGACCAGAGGTAAGTGGCTCTCCCACGACCCCTAAAAATCTACGGCACAAGCCCTCAGCATATCTTCCAAGGCTTGAATCGTCCGCTCACTCTGACCGTCCATCTGGGGACGATAGGCGGTACTCATTTTGAGTCGTGATCCCATTTTTCTTTGGAAACTTATCCAAAACGTCGACGTGAAACGGCTATCCCGATCCGATACGATTGATGACGGTACTCCATGACGCATCACTATTTCGTCAATATAGAGTTTAGCCAGCTTTTCCAACGAACTATCTTTCTTTATCGGCAGGAAGTACGCTGATTTAGTAAGTCGGTCCACTATTACCCAGATAGTATCGTTCCCCTTCAGAGATCTAGGCAGTCCGGTCACGAAGTCCATCGTGATCTGATCCCATTTCCAGACCGGAATGTCTAACGGTTGAAGTTTTCCATACGGACGCTGGTGCACCACCTTCACTCGCAGACACGTCCCACACCTTTCCACAAAATACGCTATATCCTTCTTCATACTCGTCCACCAATAGTTTTGCCGCAAATCTCCAATCATCTTATTCTTCCCCGGATAGATGGAATACTTCGATCTATGCGCCTCTTCCAGAATAGCCTTTCTAGTCTCACCCAGCTTCGGTACCCAGATCCTCCCATTAAAACACTTTAGCCCACGACTATCCTCCGTTAAGGAGGTCGCATTACCCACCATTCGTTCCCCTTTAATGTTTTCCGAAGTCAACGCTTCTAATTGCCACTTCTTTATGTCATTTAACAGGTTAATCGTCACTTTCCCGGATGATACTCGATCTGGCAATCGTAATCTGTTAGTAGCTCCATCCATCTCCTCTGTCGCATGTTTAACTCCTTCTGATCAAAGAGGTGAAAAAGGCTCTTATGATCCGTGAAGATCTGACATTTCGTCCCGTAGAGATAGTGTCGCCAAATCTTTTAAGCAAAAACCACGACCGCCAATTTCAAATCGTGAGTGGGGTATCGTGTCTCGTGCTCCTTCAGCTGGCGAGATGCGTACGCGATCACCTTTCCTCGTTGCATTAGCACACACCCCAGTCCGAGGCTAGAAGCATCACTGTATACTACAAAGTCGTCTGTACCGTCCGGTAATGACAGGACCGGAGCGCTACTTAGCATGTCCTTCAGCTTCTCGGAGGCCTCACTATGTGCCTCCGTCTATGAAAACTTCGCGCTCTTCTTAGTCAACGAGGTCAATGGCGTTGCAATGAGCGAGAAATCCTTGATGAACTTCCGATAATACCCCGCTAGACCCAGGAAACTTCGAACCTATGATGGATTCTTATGCTGCTCCCAATCTTGGATGACCTCGATTTTGGATGGGTCCACCTTATCCCGTCTTGGGACACTATGTGTCTAAGGAATTGCACCTCCCGAAGCCGAAACTCGCACTTCGAAAACTTTGCGTAAAGCTTCTCTCGTTTCAGCAATTCCAATACAGCCCGAAGATGATCTTCATGCTCTTTCTCTGACTTTGAGTACACCAAGATGTCATCTATGAATACAATCACAAACTTGTCTAAATAGGGCTGACACACCCTATTCATCAGATCCATAAAAGTTGTTGGCGCGTTGGTTAAACCAAACGGCATCACCAGAAACTCATAATGCCCATACCTGGTCCGAAAAGCCGTTTTTGGTATGTCCTCTTCTCTTACCTTAAGTTGATAGTACCCTGACCTCAAGTCAATCTTAGAGAAATAACCAGCTCCTTGCAATTGATCGAATAGGTCGTCTATCCTCGGAATCGGATACTTATTCTTGACTGTAACCTTGTTGAGCTTACGGTAATCTATGCGCATCCGCATAGTACCCGTCTTTCTTCTTTACAAAGAGTATCGGCGCACCCCACGACGAGGTACTCAGCCTAATGAATCCTTTGTCTAACAACTCCTGTAGTTGTGACATCATCTCCTTCATTTCAGAAGGTGCCAACCTATATGGCGCTCGAGCTATTGGTGCAGCTCCCGGCACCAAATCGATTCAAAACTCAATCTGGCGATCCGGGGTAGGTTTGTCAAATCATCCAGAAACACCTCCGGGTACTCACTTACTACTAACACATCCTCTACTCTACGTTTCTCTTTCTTAGCATCGACAACGCAGGCTAGGTATCACGAACACCCTTTCCTCAAGCACTTAGTAACCTTCATCATAGAGATGAGACTTGCGCTTCTATCGCGTCGATTACCGTAAATCACTATTGTCCCCTTATCCAGTATTTGCACCCGAATCAACTTCTTATTACACACGATATCTACACTATTCGAGGCTAACCAATCCATACCCAACACTACATCGAATTCTCCCAATGCCATCGGATACAACCGCATAGGTATCAAACTCCCCTCTATGTCTATGACACAATCTTCCACCACACTTCTAACGAGTACCCGATTTTCATCGGCAGGCTCTACTTCTAACACCCACTCTGAACCCTTAGGTCTCACCCCCAACCATTTCGCAAAATCATGGGATATAAAGGAACGGTTTGCTCCAGAATCAAACAACACCTTCGTGCATAAAGAGTTTACCAGAAACGTACCTGTCACCACATCCAGAGTCCCTTCTGCCTTCGTTGCTGTCATGTTGAATGCACGCCCCTTCGGACGTGCCGGCTTCGACCTCTTTTCCTTCCCTCTATTCATGGTTCTACCTCCAGTCTGTGCTGACCCTCCTCTCTTAAGCTGCGGACAGTGAAACCGCATGTGGTCAGGCGACCCACACTGATAGCATGATCTCTTGCTTGGGCAATCCCTCGACATATGACCTGGTAGCCCACACTGGAAGCATGACCTCGACTCCACCGCACATTCTCCTCGATGCACCCTTCGGCATTTCCCACATGGATTAATCCCAATTCCCTGATTTCTACGTTGTTCTGGCCTGAAGGTCCTTCCTTTCCTGGCAACACTCCCTGGTCCATCTCACTTCCTCTTGTCCCCAACTCTTTCAGTCACTTGGCGGTTCTTTTCTTTTCGTCAGCTCGGCCGCATTAATGGCCGCTTGAAAGGTGGTAGGATTCCTTGTCGAAGCCAACTCTCGGATACTGCTCTTCATCCCATACAGATACCGCTCCACGCGCCGCTCCTCAGTTGGCACGTACATCTCGGCAAAACGTGACTTCTCGATGAATTGGGATAATCGATATCCGGACTCTCCACCCGAAAACCCCACTTATTCGGGCAGTTTACCGGAAAACTCGCTAATCCGGATAATCGGTATCTGGACTCTCCTAATCGGAGACCTGTATCCGGAATCCGGTTATCCGGAACCCACTCCCAGAAATCTCATATCGGGAAAACTCATCCGAAACCCACTTCCGGAATCCCATATCCGGAACCCACTTCTGGAATCCCATATCCGGAACACACTTCTGCAAAACATTAATCCGGGAAAATCCCAGTTGTCCGGACCCAGCGATATCCAGAAGTTACGAACTGCAAAACCCCAGACTCTCCCAAATCGATTAGAATAGGCGATTAAGTCCAAAACTGAGTTAGATACTTAGTTAGGTTTATATTTCCAACTTAAAACACTCCCATTTACAATCATTAGGCCTCTAATCGGTCCAAAATCAAGAACTTCAGTAACATCTTTGCAACAAGTAACCCAGTGAGAAATATAATGTTCCTCCAAATTGCAACCCCAAACATTGCACAAAACCATAAACAATAATCAATCCAAAGGGAGAGAATCGAAGTTTACCTTATGAAGACTCCTAAGCCAACTTCTCGATTTTAGCCGCAATAATAAAACAATGAGTTCTTCCTAGGGATTGCTTCCCTTTTATATCTTTCAAAACATACCCCTTTGGTCCCTCCCCTTGCTAGATTTATGATTTCGCCACCATTACCATTCATTTAATGACAAATCGGAATCCGATTATTACAGTAGTCTCCTCTAGTAGTATCCGACCGTCTATGTCCCCCTTTCTGAGATTGCCTCTTGGCTTTTTGCTTAAGCAAATGAAAGCTCATCTGCCCTCTCCCCAGCCCCATCACGTCTCCTTTTTTCTATTTTGAACACTCCCTTCTTTTCCTCGCTTCTCCCTTCCTGCTTCCTGCTTCCTTCACGCCTTTTGTTTTTTTCTCACTTGTAATTTGCGTTCTGGTAGGTTCTGTCGAATTTCCAATTGAATCCACGTCCCTATTGGCATCCCTATTGCCGTTCTATATGGTTACAATTTTGTTACTTTCTTCATTTCTTAATGTTGGGTTGGCCAATAGTGGCCCACCATAATTAAATTGTTGGTGCGCTGAACTTTCAAAACTAACACTATTTTCTAGTTAGGCCTGTTTATTAATTCCTTGGCCCATTGACTTATCCGACCCAAGATCCATATGCCTCCCTTGGTCAAACCCTTGAAACCCTTCCCCATTTGTTTCAGCCGCCAAATGATCCTTCCTTATGTCATGATTACCCATCGCATGCTTCCTTCTTTCCTCGAAGATTGGAACCCAATCATTTTGTTCCTGTACCGTCCCTCCAACTTCTTCCCTGAAAGATTTCGTCGACATCGTTTTTCCGATGGAGAATCTCCTGTTATGTGATTGATGTCGCTGTTTGGATCTGCATCTTTCTCTAGAACTGTCTTTCCTATGCCGCCATCTTGTTTCTCAAAAAAGCTCTCTTCTAACTCCCAATCATCATCCCCATTCTCCTCATCTAACCACTCCGATGGATTTGAGGAATCATCATCCTCCATCTCGCTGTCGCTTTCTGCTTGGTCAATCATTGTCAATGTGTCGAAACCTTCCTCCACCACCCTTACTCGACAAAAAAAGTTTCCTACTTTTATGCTTCGCAACTCGTCTGTTTTTGATCGAAGGGATGTAACCTTTGTGAATTCTAGATTGGAACTCCCTTCCAATCACAGTTAACGAATTTTAGAGAATGACCCCATTTGATCACAATACCGTTAAATCTTGATTGGTTCAGGCATGCAATGGTACCCCATAGATTCTCAACCAGGTTAGCCTTTCTGCTGCGCAAAAGCCGACCGACCATCTTCTCAAGTTCTTGATCCAATGATGGAGACCATGAACTTTATTTTCCAGGATATTCGTCATCGTTTTTGTTGGATATAGTGTCCAGAGTCATTAACTATTGGTAATATTTCTAATAATAGCAGGGTCCTTTTGGGTTGCCCTTAAGACCCAAATAAACAATCAGAAGAATGAAAGGGAATTAATGTAGTTAGATTATTAATTTGTCATTTGATGATAAATTAATTACAAGCTACAATATAATTAATTAGATTAATTATAGGGACTAAATGATAACTTGTTAAAATAGTTTTTATCAAGCTTATATGTTCAAGGGGGCTACTTGTAAATAGAGAGGTTATAAATAAGATGCTAGGGATCAAACCCTAAGATTATTTTTTGGTGTGATCTCTCTCTCTCTCTCTCACACAAGGCCGTAGCCTCCCCTCTCCTCCCTCTCAAAATCGTAAACCCTTCCAAGGGTTTAGGGTTAAAGCTTCAATCTTGATTGTTGGTTTGGTGTTCTTAAGTGTGAGCCACTAGAGGGATTCACACTATTGATCCTTGACATCCAAGAAGCAAGAACAAGGTTTAATTCATCTTTGTGTTTTCGACAATCACAAGAAACAAGTAAGTGTTCTTGATTCTTTCTATTGTAGTTAATCATCTAGAACGTATGCATCTTTATAAGTTGTTTGTTTGTATTGCCATGGATGATTCAATTTTAAATATGCTTCCGTTGCCTATATCACGTGGTAGTACGGTTTAACAAAACCTTTCAGTGGTATCAGAGCCAAAGTTCTTAGATTTTAGCTCAATAGCATAAAATTCGTATTGAATTTTCTGGAAAACGCAACGAGCCGTTTTATCTATTCCAGGAGTTTGGACCGTCAGATCGTCGCGTTTTTTGGACAATAGTTTCACGACATTCTGTTTTACCTTCTGGACGGTTGGATTAATCGTTTGAGGTCCAGAAGGCCCATGTTTTATTTTCGACATAGTGCAGTAAGTTTGTGACCATTAGATTGCTTAATCCCTAAATTAGGGTTTTATGGTCATAACCTCTAAAGCTATAATTTTGGAAACTGAAAAAAATTCTTGCTTGCATGAAAAAGTTTCTATTTTTAGCGATTAAAGTTTATCGGTATCCCTAAAGGGTGTAGGGTAGTAGACGTTTTTTATGCATGTTATACCATAATTGTGTATGGCGTAGTAGTCGTTTTTTATGCATGTTATACCATAATTGTGTATGGATAGTTTCCTAACTTGCCTAAGAAAACACATCAATTATAAGCTTCGGAAAATATTGAATGGATAATCTTAAATTGAATAGATAATACTAATTGTGAATGGCTAGTTTCCTAACTTGCCTAAGAAAACACATCAATAATAAGCTATGGCAAATATCGAATGGATAATCTTGAATTGAATAAGATAATCTTAAATACCTTCTTACAATAAACAAATATATTCAAGTTTGAATAAATATTGTAAGATAAACATTGACATTATTTATATAGTGAATATAATTTATATGTCAAATATTCACATTAATTATTAGCATGTGTCCTCACATGTTTAATTGGAATCAAATATGGAAACAATTATATTAATTGTTAAATATGTGCTCACATGGTTAATTAGAATTAATTGGATAATCATAATTTTAAATTGTTTAAAATTCCATTCAATTTTTATATATATATATATTAGACCTCAATTATATATATATATATATATATATATATATGATTAAATAATACATTGATAGTCAAACCGAGACTAGGCGTACCCACTATAAACACTCTAAGGGGGTTTAAGGAGGTTACCTATAATATGGTTACCGAATGAGTCAAGGGTTTTTAAAACGCCATGCGTTACCAAACTCACCGCCTCTTGTGTGGACTAGTGGAATTACCGAAAAGGTTTGATAGGTCAATGTGACAAGTTAAAAGTATTAACTATGAAGTATAAAACGAAAATCCCGTTTTAGATATACTAAGAAATGTGAAAGTCGTATGCTACCCATGATGAAGAACACACATAATCTTATAGTTTGTTAACGGAGCGTGTGCGGTTTGCCGGCACGTTAATATGAAACTATAGTTGAAAATGATGTGGCGCTCGTGATTCTCAAGCGTACTTGAGCCGAGGGGTCCATGTGTTTTTCCATGGTCGATTCACTGTCTTGTTTGTGATCCTCGGCATCCCAGTCACAAAAAGAAGATAAGCATAATCGAGATTAACATGCCATTGACATAAGTCAATGAATCTCAAAAGACCTAGGAGTTTCATAGTGAATGAAATTAACAAATAGCATTTGTTTACCTAAAATAACCTTGTGATGTGATTACGGCATCCCTTCTCACATCATAAGATAAAATATGGATCCTAGCCTTGTTAAATATTTTTTGGAAAATTATTTTAAGGGTTAAATATCAAACTAACGAAAAATCTATATCTACAGATGGCTGAAAATAATCCTCCTCCTCCTCCTTCTCACTCAACATCCAACCTTACGTTACTCTCTATCCTAAGTAAAGATAAGCTAACTGGGCCAAACTACTTGGATTGGATTCGTGCCTTAAGAATTGCCTTGAGGTACGAAGACAAAGAGTATTTGCTCGACGGGGATCTTCCTATACTTAATGATTATGCAAGCCCTGAAGCAGTAACTGAATACAATAAGCAATTCGCGGAATCCACAAAAGTCGCGTGTCTCATGTTGGCATGTCCCCGGAACTTCAAAAGAGTTTCGAGAACATGGGGGCGTTTGAACTAAATGAGCAGCTTCGTGAAATGTTTCAGGAGCAAGCGAGGCAAGAAAGGTACCAAGTCGTAAAATCGCTTATGGAATGTAAGCAACAGGACGGTGCCCCTGTATGTGCGCATGTGCAAAAGATGAAAGCATACATTGACAGGTTAGGCAATCTAGGTGTCGATTTCCCAAGAGAGCTTGCCATTGACATGGTGCTAAACTCTCTTAGTGGGGCATATAAACAGTTCATAGTGAACTTCAATATGAACAATATGGACAAGACCTTGATGGAGCTCCATGGCATGTTGAGATCTGCTGAAGCAAGTATGGGTAAGACCCAAAGTGCTCACTCAACTGCTCCCGTCCTTGCCATTAGGGAAGGTGGCTATAAGAAGAAGAAAGTTTCTCATCCCAAAGGGAAGGGAAAGGCTAAAGTTGTTCCACGCAACCAAGGCCTTAAGAGAAAAGCTGATTCTTCTGACATACCACCCATAAGTGACCCTAAAGAGGCCATATGCTTTTACTGTCAAGGAAAGGGCCATTGGAAGAGAAGCTGCCCAAAATATCTAGAGGACTTGAAAATGAACAAGGTCAAAGGGTGTGGCACCTCAGGTATTTTTACAATTGAACTCCATAGTACTTCGATTTCTAACTCTTGGGTCCTTCATACGGGATGTGGTACTCACATTTGCTCTAATTTTCAGGGACTAAAGGGAAGTAGGACGTTGAAGCATGGGGAGCTGAATCTGATCATGAGAAACAGGATGACTGTCGCTGTTACCAAGATTGGAGATTTTGAGCTCGTGCTTAGTAGTGGTTTTTCAATAAAGTTATTAGATTGTTGCTACTCGCCAGAAATGGCTCGAAACATTATTTCTTTTCATGCATTGTACAAGGATGGTTTTGAATTTCAATTTGATAATAATGATGGTTGCATTTTGGTTTATAAACATGGTTGTTTTTATTTTAAAGCCTCTCCTTGTAATGGTGTGTATGAAAGCGTGATTTGTGTTGGTAGAAATAATAATAACTTAACTCTAAATGTTGGTTCCTCCAATAGTGAATTGGATAAATCATCGTTATGGCATCATCGTTATGGCATCATCGTCTTGGCCACATAAACAAGAAATGCATCGCCAAGCTCCAATCGGACGGGGTCTTGGAACCATTTGACTTAAAGTCTGATGAAGAATGCGAGTCTTGTTTACTTGGCAAGATGACGAAAGCACCTTTCAAAGGAAAAATGGAAAGGGGTAAGGATCTGTTGGACTTAATCCACACAGATGTATGTGGACCATTCAGATCTGCCACGAGAAACGGTGAAAGATACTTTGTTACCTTTACTGACGATTTCAGTAGATATGGATTTATCTATCTGATGAAAAACAAATCGGACACCTTTGAAGTGTTCAAAGGATTCAAAAACGAAGTAGAAAACCAACTGGGCAAGAAGATCAAGATGCTCTGATCCGAAAGGGGTATGGAATGCTTGAGTCATGAATTCTACGACTATCTAAGGGATTGTGGAATAGTTTCACAATTATCTCCTCCCAGAACACCACAACTCAATGGTGTTGCTGAGAGAAGAAATCGAACGCTACTTGATATGGTTCGGTCCATGATGAGTCGTGCTACACTTCCAATATCGTTCTGAGGCTATGCCTTAGAAACTGCAGCTCATATCTTAAACCTCGTTCCAACTAAGAAGGTTGCAAAGACACCCTCTGAAATGTGGAATGGGACTCGTCCCTCGTTAGCACATATAAAGGTCTAGGGTTGTGAAGTCTTCGTTCGGCGCGAAACTAACGACAAGCTAGAACCTAGAGCAGAGAAGTGTCGGTTCATTGGTTATCCCTACAAATCCTTTGGATATATATTTTACAAACCTCCGGAGAACAAAGTGTTTGTAGCTAGAAGGGGAGTCTTCCAAGAAAGGGAGCTCATTTCCAAAAGGGATAGTGGGAGCAGTATTGATCTTGAAGAAATTCAAGAAACAACCAATGATGAACCTATAGTTGACACTAGCCCTCAACATGAGGTTGAACCACCTGTTGAGGAAACCAACATACCTCCACCACCTCTTCGCAGAACTAGTAGAGTAAGTCAACCTCCTGAGTTTTATTATGGTTTTCATATTACAAAGGAAGGAGACACATTAGTCAATGATAAAACATTTGATAGTGCGGATGAGCCATCCAACTACGAGGAAGCGATGGCAGGCCCTGAGGCTGCCAAATGGAAAGAGGCCATGGAAAGCGAGATTCAATCTATGTACGATAACCAAGTTTGGAAATTGGTTGATCACACACCAGGTCGCAAGACAGTTGGGTGTAAGTGGATCTTCAAAAAGAAGACCGACATGGATGGGAATGCACACATTCAAGGCTAGACTGGTTGCAAAAGGTTACACTCAAACTCAAGGAATTGATTATGATGAAACCTTCTCACCAGTGGCAAAGATTAAGTCTATCAAGATATTGCTTGCCATAGCTGCATTTCATGACTATGAAGTATGGCAAATGGATGTAAAAACCGCTTTCCTCAATGGGAAACTTGATGAGGATGTGTATATGGCACAACCTGAAGGTTTTGTACATACCGAGTATCTAGATAAAGTGTGTAAGCTTGAAAGATCCATTTATGGACTTAAACAAGCGTCTCGTAGCTGGAATCTTTGTTTTCATGAAAAGGTCAAGGAATTTGGATTTTCTCGAAGCGAAGATGAGTCCTACATATACGTTAAGGCTAGTGGGAGTAATGTTGTATTTCTAGTCTTGTATGTTGATGACATACTACTCATAGGAAATAATATTCCGATGTTGCAAGATGTAAAGGTCTGGCTCGGGAAATGTTTCGCTATGAAAGATTTGGGAAATTCAGCATACATACTTGGAATAAGAATTTATCGAGATAGAACCAAGCGTTTAATTGGACTTAGCCAAAGTACATACTTGGATAAGATATTGAAGAAATTCAATATGAGTGAATCCAAGAAAAGGGTTTTTGCCCATGCAACATGGCATAAGATTGAGCAAAGATCAATGTCCCAGCACTAGCAAAGAACTGGACAGAATGAGTCGAATTCCATATGCATCTGCTATAGGATCGATCATGTATGCCATGGCATGTACTAGACCTGATGTCTCATTTGCTTTAAGCATGGTGAGTAGATATCAAGGGAACCCAGGCGAAAGTCATTGGACGGATGTAAAGAACATTCTTAAGTATCTTCGGAGGACTAAAGATATGTTCTTAGTCTATAGTGGAAAAGATGAATTACGAGTAACAGGTTATACTGATGCGAGTTTCCAGACAGATCGGGATGATTCCAGCTCGCAGTCAGGATGGGTGTTCTTGTTGAATGGTGGGGCCGTGACTTGGAAAAGTTCCAAACAGGACACGGACTGAAGCCATAGGTGTTAGAATTATCAATATATCTTGAATGTTTTAGTTGTTAGTTTGATGTATTAAAAACGTAATAAATTGTATTTGATTTGGAGATTATTATATGGAGATTATAACATATGCTGGATTGCGTCCATTTACATTTAATTTATTATTGTTTCGTTTTGCATGTTTAGAACCAACTTCCTGAGTATTAATTTACTTAAACCTCCACAGTCAGTCATACTCCTGGAAGTAAGTAGTGATTCAAGACTGTCATGGAGTGTTAGAAGCATAGAGAATGCAACTAACGCTCATGAGTACCTAATGGTGATTTAGGTATTGAAAAGACCCGCACTCAAAAGTTTACTTCATGGATTAAGTCAGAGTAATTTTGAGATGATAATATTTTATGTTCTTCAAACAGAGATGCATAGAGTTTTGCTCTAGGATTCTGTTATGCTTTGGTGTGCTCCAACGCTGACCATGACTGGCAGTTATACAGGGTATGTCCATGTATAATATGATGAATAGAAATGAACTGTGTAGTCAAAGTTTATTTGTTCCTTCTGCCTAAACAGGAGAAGCGATATCCATGGGCCCCTCGATGATTTTGTGTTGACACTAAGTGTTTGGCCAAACCCCGACTAGAATTGATGTGTTCAATTGAGTAGCCTGATGAATTCAACACATATCGGAAATCGGGAAACATAACCTTGATCCACGAGATAGACGTTTATCCATGTCTCAGGATCATATGTTATCTTGTAGAACAAAGGAGCATTAAATCACTTATCTTAGGACCGAATCTTTATCAGAGTTCGGCAGCTGCATTGGATGGCTTGCTCTCTGCTGATTATTTGAAAGCGTTAAACCAAATAGAGTTAATAACTTGTCCAAGTGGGAGACTATTGGATATAGTGTCCAAAGTCATTAACTATTGGTAATATTTCTAATAATAGCAGGGTCCTTTTGGGTTGCCCTTAAGACCCAAATAAACAATCAGAAGAATGAAAGGGAATTAATGTAGTTAGATTATTAATTTGTCGTTTGATGATAAATTAATTACAAGCTACAATATAATTAATTAGATTAATTATAGGGACTAAATGATAACTTGTTAAAATAGTTTTTATCAAGCTTATCTGTTCAAGGGGGCTACTTTTAAATAGAGAGGTTATAAATAAGATGCTAGGGATCAAACCCTAAGATTATTTTTTGGTATGATCTCTCTCTCTCTCTCTCTCTCACAAGGCCGTAGCCTCCCCTCTCCTCCCTCTCAAAATCGTAAACCCTTCCAAGGGTTTAGGGTTAAAGCTTCAATCTTGATTGTTGGTTTGGTGTTCTTAAGTGTGAGCCACTAGAGGGATTCACACTATTGATCCTTGACATCCAAGAAGCAAGAACAAGGTTTAATTCATCTTTGTGTTTTCGACAATCACAAGAAACAAGTAAGTGTTCTTGATTCTTTCTATTGTAGTTAATCATCTAGAACGTATGCATCTTTATAAGTTGTTTGTTAGTATTGCCATGGATGATTCAATTTTAAATATGCTTCCGTTGCCTATATCATGTGGTAGTACGGTTTAACAAAACCTTTCAGTTTTCTCATTCTCGAACATGATTAGAACGTTCCTTCCCCCCAAATGTTTTACCGAACATTCCATAAGGTTCTCTGATTTGCACAAGTTCTGAATCGACTATGTTATCGAGCGATGTTACATTGCCTACCACACAATTTTTCAGCCTTTCCTCTGCCTCTACGTCCGGTTGCCATACTCCTATTATTTCCTTCATGTGATTCTTCTCCTCTGCCGTTGCTTCCTCTTTACAATCTTTCTCTTTGACTACTTCGCGGTACGATCTCCTCTCTCATTTGTCATTAAACTTTGTTCCATACATGAATAATCAATGAGGCATTACTTCTCTCCTGTCAGTTCTTCTATCCTTGTTTGTTTCCTTATTTGCCAGGAAAACCCTTAGTTTATAACTTATAAGTCCCAATCCACATTGTGTTTAACTTTCTTTCCATCTCCATCTCGTTGTTTACCGTTTTAAAGCGAACAAATCTGAATCTATTACCGCTTACCGTTATCCTCTTAGCCATGTATAAATCTCCTACCTCTCCATACAATTTAAATGCTCTCCATAGCTGTGGCACATCCCAGTTGTCTCGAAAATTAAAGAACATGTATGAAACCATTCTCCGT
The DNA here is from genome assembly GCA_033807775.1 of Saussurea involucrata. NCBI lineage: Eukaryota > Viridiplantae > Streptophyta > Magnoliopsida > Asterales > Asteraceae > Saussurea > Saussurea involucrata. The sequence goes on along the minus strand of CM066319.1, from coordinate 140,811,782 downwards.
CAGGTAGTTGTGGTTCAGTCGTGACTTAGCTGCTGCCTCAACATCGTTCTCACTTTTCTTTGCCCAAACTCTCGCACTCTCGCCTCTCCTCTCTCTTGCTATCGCACCCATACCCACTCGTTCTCTAACGCTCCCTCATCGCTGTCGTTCTCTCTCTTGCCGGCGTCTACTCCGGCCACTCTCTCTCTCTCTCTCTCCATTTTTTTAGTTTATAAGAACCTTGTTAAATCTTAATAATTAGTAGAGAAATAAATTATTTTAATTGTTTCACTGATATGCATTGATTATTCAATGCATAAAGTGCCTTTTTACTCTATTTTTAGGTAGAATATTTTGCTTTATCCGAACCTTTGAGTCATTTTATTCTCTTATTTTCATCTTTCTTAATCATGGAGCTAAGTAAATGATTTTGCTTGTTTTTACAAAATAAAGTGGCTAACTTGTTCTTGGGCAGGCTGTTGTTGCTTCTCAATGCTGCAGCATTGGTGTCTAGACGAATGGAAGCGGTTCAATGGCATGGAGCGTAATTTTTGGAGAAGAAATCAAGATCAATCCAATTCCAACTAACTAGTTACTTCTAAAAACTGATTCAATTGGGTTGTAATAAGACAAGTACTAGGAAGTTTCTTTTGTCAAATGTTAGTACATATAATGTACTTTCATGGTACATTAAAAGATCCATTTTGATATTTACCTTTGTGTCACACCTCCCTTGCATAAATAGGTGTGCATGGCATTGTTTGTAGGGATCGATTTCCATCAGTTCACAACTGGTGAGAAACCTCTTTAAGTTTTATGCAAGTATTTATAAGTTCTTCATCTTGTTCTTATTATAGTTCTTATGCATGAGTTGCTGCAGCATTGCTGACAACATTGATGCACTTCTTTCTTGCTTTGAATTATTGCATCTTACATTCTTGTTATTTACTTTTATGTCATTTACATTATGTATTCAATTACAGTCATTTACATTTATTGCAATTTAATTTCAAGTATGAGTAGCTAAGTTTCATAGCTTGGGTGTGAGATTAAAGGGTGAAGTTTTAAATATAAAGAAAGGTGGACATCGTTTCTCAATAATGATGTTCACCATTTCATGTTAAGTTTTATAAAGATAAGTTTACTTCATGACGTTTTGATCACTTTGAAAGTGTTAAAGTGTCATGGCTCAGGAATGAGCGATTGATACGCACGTCAATCCGAATGACAAAAGAAGTAAGACTTGGAAGAGCTACTGACAAAAGAATTTGTCATCTCTGTCTTTTCTTGGTTGATTTTGCCCGATAAGTTGGTCATCTTCATGATGGTAACAGTGTAGAGTGTGTATCAGGAATGGACCACTCAGAACACGTCAACTTAACAGATATGGGATCAACTTAGAAGGGTGATTTTTAACAAAGTAATTTGTTTATCCATATACTTGGAAGGCATCATTTGCTATTGATAGTCCTGATACAACACCAGGAATGGGTTGATTGAAAGCTAGATCAATAGTATAATGTTGAAGATCCGAAAGGGCATACTGAAAAGTAGATGGTGAACTTAAGTGTTGAGAGACCAATGTTGTAGCATTGCCACAACATTAGTCTGCTGGAATTTATATTTAGACTTCACCCCAACATCTTTCACCCTCGCTTTCTTTATTAATTGTTCAATATAATCTGTGATAAATCCAACCAAAATATTGTCTTCGACTTGATCCTTGGAAATCATATCTTTTATTAGACTTTTATTACGCTTTTACTCCAATCTTTGTGGGAACGATACGTGGCTCTCATCACTTTATTAATTGAAAAGACGACATTAGATCTCAATGTATACTTGCGTTGAGGTTTAATTAGCACACGTTTATCGGTGTATTCAAAGCACTGTCATTCACCAAGGGAAAATTGCATCAAAATAAAATCAAGTTTCACCTGATTAAATCGTCATTTAGGGGTTTGTATCAAACTTTATGTTTATTTAGGTAACCTGTTCAACAGGTAACGGTAATATTTGATATATCAAAATGAACTAACTTCCACATGATTCCTATTTTGAGATACCAACTTTCAAAATCGTCATTAAGGGGGTTATATCAAACTTTATCTTAATTTAAGGGTCCGATTAATATATTGACCTAATAATGATGAAACAAAACTTTTGTCAACTAAACTTTCACGTTATTATTATAATTATAAATATAAATCTAAAATACATATTTTTTAGTTGAAACTAAATATTCACTCCATATTATAAAATATAAAATAATTAAAAATTAATTCTACTATTAAAATTGACTGAAATTCGTTTTTTCAATACATAATTAAAAAATGCAATAAAATTCTGTTAGAACCATAAATGTCCTACATATTAGAAAGATATATAAACAAATATATAGCGTTTAATTAGTTTAATTAATTATTGTAAAAGCCCTTAATTGTGTTAATTGGGCTTAGTTTAGCCTAATGGGCTTGGGCCTTGTTTGTCTAAGGCCTAAGTATATAAGGTTTAGTATTAACCTAGTTTTAGGTTAGAGCTAAGAGAGATCCACAATCGTTCCCTACTTTGAATTGTAAAATTCTCTGAACGATTGATACTTTGAATGAATATGAGATGGATGACAACTTGAAATCAACAATTGTTCTTGTTATTGCTCATTGATTTTATTGTTACCTGTCAATCTGGGATCTACACGTGGTATCAGAGCTAAATCGGTGATTTGAAGAATTAGAAGAAATCGAACGAAAGCGAGAAAAAGCAATAAAATTTGTATTGAATTTTCTGGAAAACACATCCGTGCCGTTTTGCCTATTCCCGGAGTTTGAACCGTCGGATCGTCACGATTTTTGGACAGTAGCTTCACGACATTCTATTCTACATTTTGAACGGTGGGATTAATCGTTTGAGGTCCAGAAGGCACCCTTATTATTTTCGACATAGTGCAGTTTTTTTTGTGGGTAAATCGATCATCAATCAGGTTTGCAAAGTTCTTTCGTTGATTTAATAATTCGTTTGTTAGATCTCGATTGTTTAATCGTTATTCTCAAAGGTATCAATTTTTCAATTTAAAACCAGTTCTTGAGTTTTGGTGTTGTTCTTAATTTTTTTGTGGTGATTATTGAAAAATATGATATATTTTGCTTAGAAATAGATTTGGGTATGTTTGTTTTTGTGTTTTGGTTGATTTCAAACCTTTCAGGAGTGAAATCAAGCAACCCTTGTCTAGCGAAGATCCGAATTGCAAGCACAGCCGTCGTATCCGAAAGTTCTTAATTTTTTCGGGTAAGTTTCCTATTTCTCACCACTATCCGGACAAATCCATCCGGATTGTTCTGGTGGATAAAATTTCTTCCCGGAGACAAATATTTTCCGATTAAAACTTCTCTTCCCGGATAAATACTTGCTTTCCGGATGCATGTTTCTTCCCGGATGAAATCTACTTTCTGGATACCATTTCACTTCCCGGATGCTTCTAAATCCCGGGTATCCTTTTATTACCGCATGCATACCTCACTAGCCATCCATCTTTGACTCACATCATCTTTGACCGTGCTTTTTTCTTATTTCTCGTTACATGCAAATATTCGCCACATGCATTTACATATAGATATCCATTTCATGCATATTTTTTGATTTACATATCCATCTTCACAAAGAGCAACCATTGCATACATACATACATATATATATATATATATATATACATATATATACATACATACATACATATATATATAATTCACAAAGAGCAACCATTGAATACATATATATATATCGTGCTAAACCATCGGTTTGATCGTACATCGCTAGGTTCGATTCTTTTGCATCTATATATCGCACGAACTCATCTCGTGTTTGAAGGTTTATCGCACGGATTTGATCGGTACCCGAGTTACCGAACGTCTCGTGATTGAGAGTCTTACGAAAGTTGCGAATTTTTTTTAACGATTGGTTTGAGAATTATTGCGACGTTTTTGAGCTTATTTTCGTCGTCTTTGATCTAACTTGGTTTGTTTATCTTGCAGGCTTTATTCTCGAAGTTTGATTTTGTTTGTTCCGGTTAACTAATCAGAGTTTAAATTGTGAAAACAAATTTATTTTTTAGATTTGTTTTTCTGATTTAATTTTGATTTTCTTCCGCAATTTTTGATTCTTCAAAACAACACCGATTAACGATCATAATTTTCAGGTAACAATGTCTTATTCATCTCAGTCTGAAGCAACTTGTCAGGTATGTCTACCAACTCATAATGCTTTAGTTGACAAGATTCAACTGCTTGGTCAAAAGGTAGAGTCATATATGTTTTCCTCGAATGAACAACTACTTGAAATTAATTCGCTTAAAGGAAAGTTAGATGTTCAAACGAAGATCACAGAAAAGCTTAAGTCTGACAACACCTACCTAAAAGAAAAATGCTCAAATATTTCATTAGCACCAAAGGACTTAAGGGCCAAAATATCTGAACTGAATTCACAGTTGGATCAGTGTAAGAATGAGCACACAAAGATTGTTTATCAATGCTCTTCTCTTCAAATTCAGCACAAGAAAATAGTTTCCAAAATAACTGATCTTGAAACCAAACTCCACAAAAGAGGTCAAACAGACTAGACCATTCACATGAATAAACTCAAGGAATTCACATACTTTAACAAGGAATGGGAATCGGATACGATAACCCTCAGTACTTGAAAAAGATTGTGGCCAAAAGACCAACACTTTATCACTTTAGTTGTCTCGGTCTGGACAAAAAGTATCCTGAATATAAGATAAAATGGACTGGTCCTCTTGAACCGGAGAAAGAAGAGGAAACTGAGAAATACAAGCACAAACACACCACTAAAATGCAACTTCCTTTTTGCTACGAGCCAATGAACTACATGTACAAGAAAAATCCAAAGAAATACCTCTCGAATGACTACTTTGACGGCTATAAGGTTGCGACGCCCAAGGATTCCTCCAAAAAGGATGAGGCCCAAGCACCTGAACCCAAAACTGAGACGGACGAGTTTAAACTCTATGTCCCTCCTCTCATTTAGGAAGCAAAAATAATCGAATTAGAGGAGTCACTCGAGAAGGAAAGATCATGTTTTCAAAAGGAAAAGCAAGCGCTTATGACAGAACTTGAGAATCTTAAATCCACAAAAACCGAATCTGTGTCGGATGAGGGACAGGAAATCCTTCCGAATGAAATCAATCGGCTCACATCAAAACTGTATGCTTTGGCAACAGAAGCGATGAAGGAGCATGTGAGAAATGGTCAACTTCAAGAGTCGATTGACCAACTCCAAACCGAAAAGCTGAGTTCACCCGAACTTTCCTCCGACTCATCTGATACATCTTCGTGTAAAACTTTCATTGTAAAACATTTTCACGAAACGGTAAAGAGTTTCAAGATAAATGTGTTTTAAAGAATCTAAACTCTGACTTTTTCTTAGCTTCCGCTCCAGATTCACCTAAACACACAAACACAAAGTGTTCCTCACCTCCCTCGACCAATCCTAGTCCATCGATTCCGGATATCGATTTTTCTAAATTCATGAATTCCGAGTGTAGTTCAGATGAAGAGTTTGAATCATTTCCATTTGACAAACCTCTTCCAAGTCACACCGACTTTCTTTCAAAAGCGGTAAATCGCCCGGTCAATTTTCAAAAAGGAGAATGTTCTTCAAAACCAAAGACCCCGACTGTGAATAAGGTTTCTAAAACTGATTCTCGCTTTCAAAAACAATCACAGCCGCGGGAAAAGACTGGTCGATCAACTGATAAACATCATGTCTACTCAAACTCTACTGATCATACCTTTAATGATAAGTCAGATAATAATGGTCGGAGAAAGAGGTTCAAACAAGTTTGGGTGGTGAAGAAGTCAAATGAAAGCAAAACGAATACAAAGTCATTTAAGCCAGTTCCGCATGTTAGGACATACAATCGCCATCATGATTTTTTAATTCTCGTACTTCTGTTGAACAAAAGGTGATGTTTCCCTTAAGAGTTTATTCAATTCAACAGTTGCTTCAACTTTCTCATGATTGTATCTGTTGTTCTACATGTGGTTCGAATGATTTTGATGATCATAAATATGAATCTCATTGGCATGGTACCTATAGTATCCCCGGTCCTCACTATAATAGGGCATCTAACCGTCAAGGATCCATCAATGGATGGATACCAAAATCCTTCTAATTTATTTTGCAGGAACGTCATGTGCACTTAGTTCAGAACATTCTTTTCACATGACTGCATTCAGAGGTTATGCCAATTTTGAGGGGGAGTACTATTTTATGAAAGGTAAGTGAACTTTAACTGAATTCAAAAATCGTGGTAATTCATTCTGAATAACTCACTTGTGTTTGTTATTCTCCAATTTTAACTTCCATAATTGCCACGTGTTATGTTTCCTTGACTTAGTTATTTCCATGTCTCACATATTCGTTGATTTTTTGATGGAAATATACTCGTTTGAATTCCTAGTTGTTTTCTAAGTTCGCTATTTCTTGTAAATGATTCAATTCTTTTCTGATATATTAATTGTGACTTGTTCTTCACAATTAAACTTTCTAATCATTGTTTCATTTTTGAACATAATGTGCTTACTGAGTCATTCCGTTTAGCGCTTGATTTTGTTTCTTGAAATTCTATATGACTTATGATTACCTCGGATCAGAACTCGAACTTCATTTTTTATGACTTCTGATCAACTCAGATCAGGACTCGTTCTTAAAAGTTTTGACTTCTCAACATTTCAGTTTAGAACTCGTTCTTCACTGGTTACTAAATTGTTCTACTCGATGCATGAAAAGGAGTGTTAGGAATTACATCGTTTCTATGGTTTATCCAAAACCGGAAGGACCTACCAAAGAAACACATCCCTTATAGACAGTGAGGGGTCTAGTTTGATAGATGAGTTTGGAGTGAAAAGAAAAATGGTGAGGATGTGACAGGACTTAAAAGAATTATTGGTCCTTACCAAACCGAGTCAGTTATCCGGGTAACCACACAATCTATTCATTCTCGTTCTTTGGAGATGAATATTGAAACAAACATGGACCCAGTGTCGATAACTTGTGTCACCCCACCTAGCCACTCAAGCATCTCACAACATATGCTTGTTTCATAAATGCACGGAGAATTAGCACATAATCTATCTATTCCTCACTCGGAGATCTTAGATATTGAAAAAGGAAGACATCAGCTCCGGTCTCCGAACTTCATATTCTAATCACTGTGTCAATTGATTTTTAACTTGAGTCCCAATTTAAATCAATATTTGAGCCTAACAGATATAATTTATTTCTTTCACACATGCACGAGTCTTTGTGATTCCAATCGCATATCTTCGTGATATTGCCGGAACAGTTTGAGAAGTAATTTTTTACTTCAGTGATAACTGGAAGTCCTATCAGAGATACCCCATTGCCAACTCTGAACATAGGCCACACAATTTTTAAATTGTTGTGATAACAGTTACTTTTGTGTTTATGTGTTAGATATTTACCCCATTCTGGTTACTTAATGTTTTGATCTGGAATTTTTGCTACTCGTCACTATTGTCTTTGAACATACATGATGCTCCGGATGCTCCTACTCATCATGAGGGGGAGAAAGGGTACAGATTCAAAGACACTGAATATCAAGTTGAGGGGGAGTTAGCAAAAGCCGAGGGGGAGTAACTGTTGATTGATCAGTTCCGAGATTGATAAGTTCCGAAATCCAAAAAGAGTTCAAAGTGCTTACAAGTGATCAATTCTTCTCATCCTTATCAAGTGGTGTTCGCGACAATTCATTATTTCCTCCATCGAGCATATTGGTTCTACAAGTTGAAACCAAATTCAACTCGCGGTTTGAAAGACTGTTGGTCCCGAAAGGCCTATACAAGTTTGTAGAAGGGGGGGTTGAATACAAACACACTATTTTACTTTTCTAAATTGTTTATTGATAAATCATTAACAATTTACAGCTTGTTGCGGAAACAAGATTAAGGATAAACCTAAATCTAAACAAGTTGGAACACTAAGGTTTCTTGCACTAAGAAAGATAAGAAGATTACTAATAAAATCCTATCTTAAGAGAGATTTGAACTTGTCCAGAGTTAGCAAGTTACTTCAAATGAAGTGAGTTCATCTCTTTATATATTGCATGCATTTAATGCAATTCAGTATACACTTTACACGTGTCATCAGCGGATTGGTTGCATATCATTGACCTTTGTTGACAACCTTAGTAGCCGCATGAATGAACAGTGTAGTATCAGAGTGGTTGTACGATTTCAGATTTTCGGAGGTTCTTTTCTGACATTTCGTACGGTGGCGTGCAAGGGAGGTTAAGACAAAAGTACTTTGTACGGAGGACTTCATGATCAGCTTTCGTTGATTCAGCGATCTATCGTTTCATATCAGCGAATGATAGAGTTCAGCGATAGCTGAAGTCTTGTACTTGATACTTCACGTTGAGTGGACAAATCTGAGTCTTCGCTGATCCGCATCAGTTCATTAGGAGACTTGTCGCTGGTTCTTGAGCTTAATCTTCGACTTCAGCGTAGAACCTTTGTTGACGTGAATCTTGTCTTCAGGGATCATAAGTAAACAACTAACTTATCAGCGATCACCATAAGGACTGAACAGACTCAGCGATATGGTGAACAGTGTTCGCTGAATGTTTAATCTAAAAGAGCGAGAGTTCCTATCAGCAGTACTGTAAGATCTTAGTACTTATCAGCGATAGTGAAACTCTGATACATATTGTTTACTTACAATTTTCACTAAGTATTTAAGATAGGGTCATTATCAAATCATTGAGGGTTTGGATCAACAATCTCCCCCTATTTGATTATGACATAGCAACAAAGAAAATTGCTATTTAATGAAAACATAAGGATAAAAAGAACTCATAAAATATTTGTCCCTTTTACTGTTTTCTGGGATCTTTTCAGTATTGATGGAGTAAAGTACATTCGCTGAAATCTTTCTTTAAATCTTTGAATCAGGTTACAATTTGAATAATAAAGATTACAAGTACAAGCGAAATAAATTACAAGTACTGAAGGATGACTGATACAATAGAGAATGAGGTGATTGTTGTCAGCCTTCAAAGGGTTCTTCCTTAATGAGAAGTTCATCAAGGGTTGTCTTTTCAGTTGGAATCATCCAGTCAGGAACCTTTTCTCCTTTATTCTTTAGCTTCAGAGCAGCTTCAAAAATCAAGGGTTTTAGGTGTCGTGCCTGAATGTCTTTTCTGAAGTCGCACCAGTAGATGAGATCTCTGAGCTGTTCGATTGGAGTGATTGGAAGCTCAGCGATCCGTTGAAAGCATTTACGTCCGTCGTAGTCAAGAAAGAATATTCCATAAGGATTACTGATGACTTTACCAGGGACGAAAAGTTCACATGGTGGCAAAGAGATGTCAAGGGCAGATAGATCAGGATCAGGACCAAGTACTTCAGCGCGAGAGAAACCAATTCCAGTTTCATTTCGTATGACAGGACCTGAGTTTGAATCTTGACGTTTCTTCTTTGGTGAGCCCCTTTTTCTTTTCGGCTTTAGATCAGGAACAGGAGGAATATCCACACAAGAAGATATCAAATCGATCTGTCTGTTTATCAGCTTTTCGAAATGATCCTTGTACTTAGATTGTGATGGTTGGATAGCTAACCTCATCTCCAGCCATTCAGAGAGACCATACCTTTTTACAGTGTCAGCGCGAAAGGTTTCAGATGTGCCATCTTCTCTGAACAGTTTGATGTCAACAATAGGTACTCCGATGGAGGTTCTTCCAGAGATGAATACCTTGTTGATCTTCGCTGGACGATATCTGAAGTGGATTTTCTCTTTACACCAGATCAGGGTGGTCTGAGAAACTTCAGCTTTCTTTTCCACGATCTTCTGGGCTTGTTCCCAAAGCTTTCGTTGGATTTGAATGGGAATACGCTTCAGCTTGGGGTCTTTGACAGATTCTTGAGTGAGCTTGATGGCGTATTCTCTGTCTTTATCTTCAGCTTCCTTCTTTTCAGCGATGAGGCGTTCAGCTCTGAGATGTTCCTGGTATTCAGCTTTTGAAATTTTGAACTTAGGAGGAACTGAAGGTAGTTGATCGCGCCTTAGAATGATTCGCTGATCCTCGAATCGCTTTATTATTTCTTCTCTCCTCTTTTGATCTTCTTCACTCAGCCTTTGAGGAACTGAGGAAGGTCTGTTTCTGTGCGAGAGAGGTTGTTCTTCTGGTTCATCAGTCTCAGAGATTAAATCTAAGACTGGGATTATGTCTTCAGCGGTAGCTGGAATTATTGGTGAAGTCGCAATAGTAGAGCCTTCAGCGATATCCTCAAACAGGGGAGAGGACTAGCTGAAACGCAGCGATCTTACAAATAAGAACTGGGTAGAAGAACTTGGGTAGAAAAGATAGAAAAAAATAATGTGGAAGTGTATGGTGTTTGTGGAATGGATAACTGATTGTTCAGAGATGATCAGGGAAGGAAAAATAAGTTTAGTGTACCTGACAAATCGGCTTTGCAAGCAAGATCGCCAGATTATCATCTTCAGCGATGCCTTTGTCTTTGCTTTTCTCAGCGCCAGAGGCTGAGTGCTTTGTCTTTGTTTTTGTCTTCTCCCCTGTGGATTCGGTTATCACGATCCCTTTAAGAGCTTTTCGAGGAGCATGTTTGACGACAAAGAATTCGTCATCTTCATCATCATCATCATCATCGTTCCTTGGAGAGGAGGATGGTTCAGCTTCAGGGATGTCGATGTCTTCGTCTTCTTCTGCTTCGGATTCCTCAGCATCTTCTTCGAGTTGCTCCCCCTCAGATACAGAGGCAAGGTTCTCGGTTCCTTCAGGGTTTTCATCTCCCTGAGGTCCAGTAACCAGATCTTCATTACCCTCTCCCCTGATAGATTCATCATGGGAAAGGTCTTCAGCGCTCTTATTTTGATCTTCAGCGCTCTTCTCTTGTTCAGCGCTCTTCTCCCCCTCTTTCTCATGATGGGCGGGGGAGGAATGGGTAGACTCAGCATTGGTGTTATCTCTGTCTTCTGGGCCAGAGATTTTCACACAACCTTCAAGCTTAGCTATTCTGTCTTCTAGGCCAGAAATAGCAGGCGTGATTTTCTTCAGCTCTTGGCGATCCTCTGCGGTGAATGAGTCCAAAATAGGTGCAGGGGCCGGAGCAGGAGCTGGATTGTTTGCCTTGTTCACCAGCGTCTCGATCATTGTCTTGACAGAACCAAGGTCGGTTTTCACTGAGCCCAAGTCGGTCTTGACCACTGACATATCACCTTCGAGTGTACCAATCGATTTCTTCAGCGTTGTAACCTCGCTGGAAACGGTGGAAACTGACGATTTGAGGTTGGTGTAGTCAGTGTAGATGTCGGAGAGCACTTTGGCAAAGTCGGCGAGAGTTTTATCAAGGTCTTTGATGTCATCAGAGGAGGCCTTCTTTTCCACCACAGCAGTCAGCTTCGTCAGATTCTCTCCAGCGTTTGTTACAACTGTAGAGTTATTTGATAGACCGGTGGTGAGATCTGTAAGTTTCATCTCCATGGACTTCAGAGACTGGTTGATGTCTCCCAAATAAGGACCTGTAACATATAAGTACTTGTGAACAAAGGAAAGCTCAGAAGTTTCAGGTTTAGTTACAGTTTAAGGTGGGATTTGTACCTGCAGGAGCGTTGACGAACTCATCAAAGTTTCGAGTCCCTCCATAGTGTTCCATATCTCCCTCAAAAGTTCCGTGAGGGGTGGAGATCTCTGCAGGTCCTTTCTTCGTCATTCGCTGAGAAGCTTCAACGGCTTCTTGAATGATGACATCTCCAGTTTTAGCTGGAGGAGTGTCCAAAGAAATAGAGGGAGGATCGAAGGATAAGAATTGGGGTTGGGTTTCAAGTTCAGCGTTGGATTCGCTGAGAAGTACTTCATCAGTCTTTTGAGAGACTGAAGAAGGTTGGGTAGATTCCAAAGTTCTAACCTCAGCGTTTAAGGACGCTGAAGTAGGTTTAGAAGGGATGGCTTGAATTGGTGTGGCAGAGCGTACCACGGAACTTTCCTTCAGCTCTTCAGAATGAGCTGAGGAGTCTTCAGCATGGAATTGCTGGGGTTGCTCCTTGGTTTTCTTGATCCTTTTGGAATCAAGAGGGGTAAGAGATTGTTTCCTTTTCTTAGAAGGAACGGATTTTGTGGCCTGGGAATCAGCGAGGGGTATTGTCGCTGAAGGAGCCACAGAAAGCAGAGAATTAAGTAGAGTGAGAAGGGTAGAGAGACGTACCTCGTTGGCGACAGGCTTGAAGTCGAGAACTTTAGGGCCAATCTGAGAGAGTTTCAGATCACCCTCAAGATAGCTGTCCTTCAGGCCATATTGAAAGATGGCGCTGATGAATCGTGGGTAAGGAACCCATGCTGGTCGGTCAGCGGCAGAATCAACACGTTGAATGAGGTCTTCATAGATGATGGAGGCCCAGTCAATGTTGAGACCTTTCAGCAGTGCGTAACCCATGGCCTGCTGAGGTTGAGCGGCTTGATCAGAAGATCCGGATTTCGCTGTCATGCAGCTGATCAGGTGAGCGAAGATGAAGTTCATCTCGCTGGGCATCTTGGATTTCTTTATCAGCGTCAGCTTCTTCTCAGGTAGCTTGTCTCTTCCAGTCTCCCAGATGTAACCCATCGCATCAAGGAAAACAATGATTTCTTCCCTGTCAGCGTGCTTCTTGTGGTCAGGTAATGGAATGAAAGGATTTTCTGAGGTAGCGTTAGGGAATTTCAGGGCTTTGCGGATTATTGCGGGGGTTATCTTGATGGTGCCATACTCAGTATCGCTGAGTATGCAGTCGATGGTTTTAGATGGATCTTTGGCGGAGGGTAGGTCGGTGTGTCTGGCAGAGTACCAGAATTGGGATAAGAGACGCTGACTGGCAGGAGGTGTGATTGTCAGTGCTGTGTAGATGGGGCTATTCTTCAAAAGATTTACAGCGTTGTCTAGATGGGATACCTGCTTCCGAGGAGGAAACTCGAGAAGCGCTGAGAGGTTGTTTGCCTTTGTCCAGTCTAGTTGATCCAGCTCAAACTTAACCTGAGGAGCTTTGGTGATTTCCAGTTCCTCAGAATCAGCGGAGATGGACTCAGCGGTAACATTCAGCTTTGAAGTTGCCATTTCACTGTATTATCAGTTCAACCAAAGATGTTAACAAATAAGAATTATCTTAATGTGGAAAGAAAATTTCCATTAAAATTTTTCGAATTTTGTCCATTTCATTCAGACAAAAAAGTCTTAATGAAGATTAGGGTTTTTCTTGTTTTTTTTTATTTATTTATTTAAAAAGAACGAATATAACACCCATAAGCCTTGTATTCCAGTTTCTTAAAAAATTGGATACGAAAGAAGAACAAGTTTAAGATTTTAGATTTAAAACTTGAAGAACAACCATGAAATGGTTGTGTTTATAAAACCATGAAAGAAAATGATTTTATTTTTGAGTTCTTTTGTTTGATCTTGTGTAAAACAATGATAAGATCGAAAACAAGTTATTCGCATTTGATAATAGATAAGAACATATTAACCTTGAGTTTGATGAAGAAGATGATGAACAGTTCTTGAAGATTGAGAGCACAAAATGCAACAGTGTTCTTTTCTTGCGGAGAAATATTGATTCGCGTAAAAGACAAATATAAACTTTGAGAGTGTTTATATAGGAAGAGGGTAGAGAGAGAAAAACTTGAGCGGGAAAGTTTTTCATCATGACACGGACACGTGTTTGCATTTGATTGGATAGACAACGAAACGTGCAAACGTGTGTCAGAAAAAGGGCGTGCCTGGTGTTATCCGTTGCAATGACGTCACAACTGTCCTTTCACATTCTTTCGTTGTCTCTGAGGTTTTGAAAGAAAAAACTCAGGGACTCTTTGGAAAATATGAAGCACTGAATAGAAATATCAGTGAGGGTTTTAAGAAATTTCAAAATATCGCTGTTAAGGAAGAGATATTCAGCGATGTAAGAATTTGAAATCTTGCATTTTCATGCGTTTTGTCAGAGAGAGAAAACATACCTTGATATCAGTTTAACCAAATTTATTCAGAGAGAAGATGATGAAATGGATTGTACAAGTTTATTTTATCCGAGAGCCTATACAAGAATGTATAAACGTATCGCTGATTAAATGTGAACCGCTGAAGATTTATCCTTCAAAGTGCAGCATTCCAAGCTCGCTGATGAGAAAGTTGAATCTTGTCTCATCAAGAGGTTTGGTAAACAAATCAGCTAACTGATAATCAGTTGGGATAAAATGAAGTTCTATATCACCATTCATCACATGATCTCTGATAAAATGATATCTGATTTCTATGTGTTTTGTCTTTGAGTGTAGCACTGGATTGTTTGCTATAGCGATGGCACTTGTGCTGTCGCAATAGATTGGAATTTTGGAGAGCTGAAGATCATAGTCTAGTAGTTGATTTCTCATCCACAAGACTTGAGAACAGCAGCTTCCAGCGGCTACATACTCAGCTTCAGCTGTGGAAGTGGACACTGAGTTTTGCTTCTTACTTGTCCAACTTACCAGCTTTCCACCCAGGAGCTGACATCCTCCTGTGGTGCTTTTCCTATCCATTTTGCAACCTGCAAAATCACTGTCTGAATAGGCGGTTAGATCGAATCCTGAATCTTTGGGATACCAAAGACCTAGATTCGCTGTACCCTTAAGATATCGAAAGATTCGCTTTACAGCTTTCATATGGGATATCTTAGGTTCAGCTTGATATCGTGCGCACAGACATGTTGCAAACATAATATCGGGTCGGCTAGCTGTAAGATACAGTAGTGAGCCGATCATCCCACGGTACAGCGTGACATTGACAGGGACACCCTTTGTGTCCTTATCAAGTATCAGCGGTGGTGCCATAGGGGTTTTCATAGCTGAACTTTCAGTTAAGTCGAATTTCTTCAGCATATCTTTAACATACTTTCCCTGATTTATAAAAGTTCCTTTTTCAGTTTGCTTAATCTGAAGACCAAGGAAATATGTTAGTTCACCCATCATACTCATTTTATACTCATCTTTCATTCTATCAGCGAAACGTGTACAAAGCTCAGGGTTAGTAGAACCAAATATAATGTCATCAACATATATTTGAACTAAAATGATATGACCTTTTATTTTTCTAAAAAACAAAGTTTTGTCAATCTTACCTCTCTCAAATTTTTCAAGGTGGAGATAAGTAGAAAGAGTGTCATACCATGCACGAGGAGCTTGCTTCAAGCCATAAAGTGCCTTATCCAGCTTATAAACATAACCTGGACGCTTAGGATCTGAGAATCCTGGAGGTTGTTCCACATAAACTTCTTCATTCAGCTTTCCATTTAGAAACGCTGACTTAACATCCATTTGATGTACAGTGAAGTTTTTGTGTACAGCATATGCTAAGAAAAGACGAATAGATTCAAGTCTTGCTACTGGAGCAAAGGTTTCGTCATAATCTATGCCTTCCTCTTGTCTGTATCCCTGAGCAACAAGACAAGTTTTGTTGCGAGTTACAGTACCATGTTCGTCCAACTTGTTTCGATAGACCCACTTAGTGCCTATCACTGTTTTGTCAGTTGGTCTCCGAACAAGTTTCCAAACTTTGTTTCTTTCGAATTCAGTCAGCTCTTCTTGCATAGCGCTGACCCAGTTTGGATCTCTGAGGGCATCATCTATTTTCTTTGGTTCAGTTAGAGAAATAAAGTTAACAAATAAACAAATATTACCTGCACTTCTACGAGTCTGAATACCAGCGTTGGGATCACCAAGAATTTGATCGATTGGGTGATTTACAGTCCATCGCTGAGCCGGAGCATGCGTCGCTGACTCAGTCTGAACTAGAGAAACTGAAGATGAGGCTTCAGCTACTTCTGGATTATCAGCTAAGAGAGGAATGCTTGCATTTGTCACTTCATTCACTGATTGCTGAGAAATAGATGGAATTTCTGAGACATTTGGATCAACTGCGGGTATAGTGTTTATAGGAACAGCTGAGACCCAAGATGTTTCAGCTTCACTATTCTGCATATTGGGAATGATAGTAGGACCATCATTTTCAGTTGTATGAGCATGAGTAGTGGGAACATCTTCTGAATCACCAAGATGAGAAAACATCCATTGATTTAGTTCTTCTGTATCAGCGTTCGGTTTAGAGTTCGCTGAACGGGATTCGTCAAACGTGACGTGAATAGTTTCTTCTACAGTTTGTCTTCTTCGGTTGAAGACTCTGAAGGCTTTGGAAACTGAGGAGTATCCAAGAAAGATTCCATCATCAGCTTTAGGATCAAACTTTCCAAGGGCATCTCTGTTGTTCAGTATGAAACACTGACAACCAAAGATGTGAAGAAAGCTGATTGAAGGCTTTCTCCCATGAAAAAGTTCATAGGCTGTCTTTTTGAATATTTTGACTATCAGCGACCTGTTTTGCGTAAAACAAGCCGTGTTGACAGCTTCTGCCCAAAACTGAGTAGGCAGGTGAGAATCGCTGAGCATTGAACGTGCAGCTTCAATAATTGTTCTATTTCTTCTTTCAGCGACTCCATTTTGTTGTGGTGTTCTCACTGACGAAAAGTTGTGAGAAATACCCTTGCTCTCAAGGAAGGAATCAAGAGAACTGTTTTTGAATTCAGTTCCATGATCACTCCTTATTGAGCGAACAGTCATATTGTTCAGAGTTTCCATCTTCCGAACAAAGGTGATGAGTTCTTCAGGGGTGTCACTCTTAGAACGGAGAAACATTACCCATGTGTAACGAGAGAATTCATCAACTATGACCAGCGTATATTTCTTTCCAGCGATGGATTGTTTGTTAACGGGGCCAAACAAATCCATATGGAGTAGTTGAAGAGGAGATGACACTGAGGAAACTTGCTTTGACTTAAAGCTTGCCTTGGTCTGCTTCCCTTTTTCACACGCTGAACATAAGGATTCTTTGGCGTATGAATGTTGAGGTAGACCAGTGACTAACTCTTTGGATGAAAGAGTATTTAGTGTCTTGAAGTTGAGATGTGAGAGCCTCTTGTGCCATAGCCAGTTGACATCAGAAGATGCCTTTGAGAAGAAACAGGAGTTCTCAGTGGTTGTTGAGTCCATGTTTATAACGTAAACATTTTCCAAACGATAACCGCTGAGAGCTATCTTCTCCTTTTTGTCAGAGACAAAGCAGGATTCCTTAGTGAAAATCACTTTGTTACCCATGTCGCAAAGCTGACTGATGCTCAGAAGATTATGCTTCAGCCCTTCAACATATGCGACTCTTCTGAAGGATGTTGTACCATTTGAAAGTACACCATACCCTCGGGTGTGTCCTTTTCCATTTCCACCGAAAGTCACAGAGGGACCCTTCTCTTCCTTGTATTCAGCGAGCAGGCTTTTCTTTCCAGTCATGTGTCTAGAGCATCCGCTATCGAGATACCAGATACCCTTCTTAACCTGCAATACAAAGGAATATTAGTTTTGCTTGGGTACCCACTTCGCCATGTATACGCGTTTGTCAGTGGAAGTGGTTGGAATGGGTTCAGCAGTCTTCGCAGCATTTGAAGATTCAGCTTTGTCTTTCTTCACTTTGGTCAATTTCTTGACCTCAGCGGTAGGAGTCACCTTGACCTGAATTGCAACTGGTTTGGTCTTCTTGGGTGCTATCTTCACCTTAGCTATCTTATCAGCTTTGGTGGCTGTGGGACACTTACTTGCAATATGATCGGTAAGTCCACAGTGATAACATTTCCTATAACTAAAATTAGTTCTAGGACCACTTGAGTGCTGAGCTTTTAATTTGGAATTAGAAGTGCCAGCACCAAGTACACTATTGGTTTTTGAAATAGGACGAACATTCAGTTCTTCAGATTTCTTACCAAGGACATCTACTCTGAGTCTAGGAGTAGGTCGCTGAACTGATCCAGAGGTCTGATTTCTAGAACCAGATGAATGAATCACTAAGGCTTTGGAAGCATTCAGCTTAGGTACTAAGGTACCCTTCTGAGGATTTTGATAAATAACAATTCCTTTACCTTTGTCTTTAGAGACAGAGGTAGGTTTTGAATAAACCATTTTCTCCTTACCTTTTGAGGAGGTAGGAGTTTCCTCAGGGATTGGTGTAACCGACGAGGAGTACTGAGATGAAGAAGTGTCAGCTACTGAGGATACGAACGTTCCAAATTTAAGCATTGAACGTTCAGTGGTTGGTATTGGAGTATCATATTTATAACCCAGACCACGTTTATCACTCAGAGGAATCTGAGCCTTAATTATCTCAGTGATCTTTGTTGAAGAATTACACCATCCTTCAACAGTAGCTTGTTCAGCTTTTAATGCAGCGATAGCTTCCGCTCGTTCGATTTTGACTAGCTGATTTAAATGGACTTGATCTTTAAAATCTTCTTCAAATTTAGAAAGCTTTTCTATTTGAAGGTGGCAGTTTTTAAGCTTTTCAGCGAGATCAAGATTTTGGTTTTCAACCACAGCTTTGCCGTTCATGGCTTCGTATAAACTTCTAGTCAGCAGTTCGATTTTACGGAGACTATCAGCTTCATCAATATTTACAATATTGGTAAAGAAGGAAGGTGATACCTGAATGGCAGATGTTGAAGTGGAGGGAATGTCTGAACTTTCTTCCTCTTCTTCAATCTTGGCCATGAGACATTGATTTGCTTCATCATCTTCAGAATCAGATGATGAGGCTTCTTCATCAGAAGCAGCCCAATCATAGTCAGCCATCAGGCCTTTTCCTTTCTTCTTAAAGCTTTTCAGCTTTGCATACTTCTCCTTCAGCTTTGAGTATTTGTCGTCTTTATTCCTTGGAACAAAGGATTTATTTGTAAAAGCTGAAGGTCTCATGATTTTCTTTGACCTGCACTCGTTAGAGAAATGACCTGTCTTTTCGCAGTTGAAACAAGTAGCAGTAGCCTTATCAACAAAAGCTGGTGACTTAGGCTTGTCAGCTATAGAAAGAGTTTTGTTCTTTCTAAACATTTTCTTCTTGGCGAATCTCCTGAACTTTTTAGTTAGGAGAGCCAAGGATTCATCATCATCTGAAAAATCAGAATCTGATGACCTTTCAGAGTTACTTTCTAACTCAGTGATAGTGACCACGGGTCACTGAGTAGAAGGTTCCTTTGAGATTAAAGCAACAGGGGTGCTTTTGGAATCTTTTACAAGATTCTTCTTAAGATGGCTAGATTGCTCATGATTCAGCAATGTGCCATATAAGGTAGCAAGTGTCATTGATCTTAGATCTTTTGACAGCTTGAGACACATGGAATAATTGTCCCAGCTTTCAGGTAAACATTCTAAAAACTTTGTCAGCACTTCAAAGTTAGAATATTCCTTACCAACCGTTTTTAGATCTATAATTAAGCAATTAAAACGTTGATGAACTTCAGAGAGAGTTTCATTCTTACCAGAAATGAAGCTTTCGTATTGTCTTACCAGGTTGATCTTTCTTGAATCCTGGACTTCAGACGTTCCTTCATACTGAACACATATTGTGTCCCACATGGCTTTTGAGGATTTCAGGTTCATGACGGAATGGTAGACTTCGTCAGGAAGGGCCATGGATAGTATGGATCTGGCTTTTGTATCTATAGCCACTTTCTTCTTGTCTTCATCGGTCCAATGATGGATTTCCTTTGGAATCAGCCTTTCTGGAATAGTAGCTCTAGTTGCAGTGGCTGGAACTGCAGGATCAATTGTTACAGGGATGTGTGGGCCGTTTTCAAGATAGTAAGGTATAGTAGGGTCTACACCTTCTAAGAAGAGTGTCATCCTATTTTTCCACAAGTTGAAGTTATCTCTGGAAAATCTAGGGGGTTTTGCAAGAGAACCATTGTCTATATAGTGAGTGTTTGTGTTGGCCATTTTCAGATAATAGCTAGGAAGAGAAATATCTTAGATTAGATCTTGTTTATGAGATTAAACAAATCTGCTCTGATACCACTTGTTGGTCCCGAAAGGCCTATACAAGTTTGTAGAAGGGGGGGGGGGGGGGGGGGGGGGGTTGAATACAAACACACTATTTTACTTTTCTAAATTGTTTATTGATAAATCATTAACAATTTACAGCTTGTTGCGGAAACAAGATTAAGGATAAACCTAAATCTAAACAAGTTGGAACACTAAGGTTTCTTGCACTAAGAAAGATAAGGAGATTACTAATAAAATCCTATCTTAAGAGAGATTTGAACTTGTCCAGAGTTAGCAAGTTACTTCAAATGAAGTGAGTTCATCTCTTTATATATTGCATGCATTTAATGCAATTCAGTATACACTTTACACGTGTCATCAGCGGATTGGTTGCATGTCATTGACCTTTGTTGACAACCTTAGTAGCCGCATGAATGAACAGTGTAGTATCAGAGTGGTTGTACGATTTCAGATTTTCGGAGGTTCTTTTCTGACATTTCGTACGGTGGCGTGCAAGGGAGGTTAAGACAAAAGTACTTTGTACGGAGGACTTCATGATCAGCTTTCGTTGATTCAGCGATCTATCATTTCATATCAGCGAATGATAGAGTTCAGCGATAGCTGAAGTCTTGTACTTGATACTTCACGTTGAGTGGACAAATCTGAGTCTTCGCTGATCCGCATCAGTTCATTAGGAGACTTGTCGCTGGTTCTTGAGCTTAATCTTCGACTTCAGCGTAGAACCTTTGTTGACGTGAATCTTGTCTTCAGGGATCATAAGTAAACAACTAACTTATCAGCGATCACCATAAGGACTGAACAGACTCAGCGATATGGTGAACAGTGTTCGCTGAATGTTTAATCTAAAAGAGCGAGAGTTCCTATCAGCAGTACTGTAAGATCTTAGTACTTATCAGCGATAGTGAAACTCTGATACATATTGTTTACTTACAATTTTCACTAAGTATTTAAGATAGGGTCATTATCAAATCACTGAGGGTTTGGATCAACAAAGACAGATTCATGATTTTCAACTGAAGTTGCATTGTGAAATGTCACGTAACTCGCACATTATCATTCTTATGTGCTTATCCGATGTGTTGAGATCCTACAGTTGAAAGTTGTTTTTCGTGCACTCAGTCGAGGTTATTGTTCGTTGAATCTGATTACAAAGTTGAAACTGAAGACATGAGCTTTATTCAAGGGGGAGCGTTGAAAGACATGAACACAAGCAACACCAAAGTGTTTCAAAGATTCCAAAAGAGAGAAGATAAAGTCCTGAAGATTTCAAGACCGATTTTGCTTTATATATCTTTAGGAGGAGATTGTTAGGACCATAAATGTCCTACATATTAGAAAGATATATAAAGAATTATATAGCGTTTAATTAGTTTAATTAATTATTGTAAAAGCCCTTAATTGTGTTAATTGGGCTTAGTTTAGCCTAATGGGCTTGGGCCTTGTTTGTCTGAGGCCTAAGTATATAAGGTTTAGTATTAACCTAGTTTTAGGTTAGAGCTAAGAGAGATCCACAATCGTTCCCTACATTGAATTGTAAAACTCTCTGAACGATTGATACTTTGAATGAATATGAGATGGATGACAACTTGAAATCAACAATTGTTCTTGTTATTGCTCATTGATTTTATTGTTACCTGTCAATCTGGGATCTACAAATTCATTTTTGTATTTTTTTAAATTCTAATATCAAATCAAAAATTGTTTTCTATTAATGCAATAAAAATTTAATGTGATAAAAATTAATTGATGCATTAAAAATTGATTTAAAAATCAACTGATGCATTAAAAATTGATTTAAAAATTAATTGATGCGTGCCAGACTTATCTCAAAAGACGATGGAGGTAGAAGCAAGAGGGAGGGCTAGGGCTGCGACGAAGGGACGGAGAGGTAGCAGACAATAGCGGGAACGAGGCGGTTCGTTTTATGATTTTGATTTGTTAATGTTTTAATTTTTTCTAATAATAATGATGATTTGGCAAAGTAATATCCATCTAATATTTTTTTAAATAATTATTTGTCAAGTCATATTAAATATTACCGGTTACCTGTTAAACAGGTTAACCAGACCCTTAAATGAACATAAAATTTGATACATACCCCTAAATAATGTACCAACCCAAACAAAGATAAAGCATAGCATGGCATTGAATATAAAACATTCCAACAAGGGTCTCAAAATTTCCAATACATCTGTCTCAAAAATCTAGGTTGGCAGAAACAACCTATTCACTACTGAGAATTTAAAGAAAGTCTATAAAGTGAAAGTGAAACACTATCTCTAGAAGCATCTATACTCTAATTCTTCTCTTGGCTCTTACCGGAGCTTCCTACTATCTGCTTCCCTGAAAAGATTTAGTTTGGAAAATATGCGAAGGTTAGACCATGAGGTCTAGTGAGTTCCCTCAAGAAACAACAGTTCTATAAAACATATTTAAAGCAGTTCATAACTTTCATAAATAACAAGTTTAAATAAAACTTTCATGTAACACCACACATGTAGATGGCACACTGAAGTCACTCGGAAGTGACAACGTGTCAGTCTCACACTGCCTTACTGGGTCACACCTCCCATGGCGTAAACGGGACACTCCCCCCGGTATGAGCACAGACGGGCCACATCCCCCGACTTAGCCAATCTACACCTCACGACAATGTATGCATACATCTCAAATAAACATTCATACATGCATTTTCATGTAATAAAGCATGACATTTCTAATCATTTTCTTGCTTCAGAAAACACGTTTAAAACACGTATTTAGTTAGAAACACTCACCTGTCCACTTGCACAATGTTTCCCTCGCACGCCCTCGATTTCTAGATGGAACACCTACGAGATTAAAAGATTATGAATAATAAGGCTTAGATGCCACTCGCAACATTCTGAACATACTCCCAAAATTTGCTAAAAAGGACAACCGAATCCGGAACCAGAGTTCTGGACTCCGCCCTTGCTCCGAATTCACCCCCGGTCTCCGCTACTAATCCGAATCTAATTCCGGATTCCCAAACATCTCAGATGTCTTCCGGACTCCGCATCCGGTTCCTAATCCGGAATCCCACTATACCGGACTTTGTTCCGGAATCCTATCATACCGGACTCTATTTCGGAATCTACTTTACCGGATCACTGCTTCCGGATTCTAAGCCCGGATCCTTTTCCGGATTCGGGATCTACCAGTTCCGGATTTGACGATCTGCTTAAATAAAATACACTGGACACTCAAACTCAACCCAAGCAGAGGTATTCAATCTGCTACTGGTAGGGTCTAATACAAAAATCGCTAGATCACAATTGCTCCATTGAATAAATTCTAAATCCACTGTTCCTTGCTCAAGTCCTCAACACACTAGGGACTTCTATTAACAGGAAACTAAATCACATAGCAATGATAATCTGAGATTGGGGTTTACCTTTACGAAGATGATGATAGAATTAATCCCAGATACACACCCTCCTTGCCTTCTTCAAAGTTCTCCAGAGATAACTTGATTTCCTCCATCTTGCTTCCAAAACAAAATGCTCAGCCGTTCTCAATTGCAATAAGCCTAGGGTTTTGTGCCCAAAATGAGGGTTTTATACCTTCTCTCTTATTTACACTTTGGTCCCTCAAGATCCCAGATTTTTCTCTCCTTCCCACCTTTTACGATTCCTTTACTTTTCAACCTGGTTATTACAATACCTCCCCCTTAAAAGAATTCTGTCCCAGAATTCCATTGCTGAAAAGGTGAGGGTACTTGGACCTCATGTCCGCTTCTACTTCCCGAGTCTCCTCTTGGCCTATATGAAACCGCCACTGTACCTTTACCAACCTGATATCCTTGTTCCTTAACTTCTGAATCTTGTTGTCCACAATTTCTACCGGTTTCTCTACGTATGTTAGTCTCTCATCGACACTGATATCCTCTAATGGAACCCTCACATCTGTTTCTGCTAAACACTTCTTAAGGTTCGAAACGTGAAACGTCGGATGAACTCCTTTTAACTCTTCCGGCAGGTCTAACTTGTAGGCCACTACTCCGACTCGTTCTGTAATGACGAAGGGCCCCACATATCTCGGTCTCAACTTTCCTTTCTTCCCGAAACGTACTACTCCCTTCCAAGGCGATACTTTCAGCATTACCTTGTCACCCACTTGAAACTCGATGGGATTCCTTCTTTTGTTTGCATACTTTCTTTGCCGATCTTGCGCGATCCTCATTTTCTCACGGATCAGCTCTATCTTATCCGCAGTCATTTGCACAATCTCTGGACCTGCTAATTGCCTTTCTCCCACTTTGTTCCAACACAACGGTGTTCGACACTTCCGTCCGTACAAAGCTTCGAATGGTGCTGCTTGGATACTCGAGTGATAACTGTTGTTATACGAGAACTCTATCATAGGTAGGTGCACTTCCCAAGAACCCTTGAAATCGATCACACAGGCTCGGAGCATATCCTTTAACGTTTGAATAGTCCTTTCACTCTGACCATCCGTTTGGGGATGATATGTTGTGCTCAACTTCACTTGCAAACCCAACTCTCACTGAAGACTTCTCCAGAACGATGACGTAAACCGGCTATCACGGTCGGACACAATCGATCGCGGCACCCCGTGCCTTGATACGATCTCATTAATATACAACCGTGCTAGCTTCTCCAATGGATCCGACTCCCTGATTGGTAGAAAATGCGCAGACTTGGTGAGACTATCCACAATCACCCATATCACATCGTTACCCTTCGGAGTCCTTGGTAACTTCGTAACGAAATCCATAGTGACGTTGTCCCATTTCCACACTGGTATCTCCGTAGACTGAAGTTTCCCATAAGGGCGCTGATGTTCTGCTTTAACCTTCAGACACGTCACACATCGTTCCACAAAATGGGCGATGTCCTTCTTCATTCCTGGCCACCAGTAAAACTGTCTTAAGTCCTAGTATATCTTATTCGTCCCCAGGTGCATAGAATATCGCGACTTATGCGCTTCTTCCAAAATGTTCACCCTCAAGTTCCCTAACTTAGGAACCCACACCCGATCTTTCATACACTTCAACCCACCACTGTTGACACTGAGCAATGACGTAATCCCAACGATCCTTTTACTCTTTACATTCTCTTCTAACAACGCCTCTTCTTGGGACTTCTTGAACTCGTCCAGGAGGTTCGATGTCGCCTCGACCCTGAAGGCCACCACTTTGGTCGATTCTCCTCGCTCTTTCCGACTCAATGCGTCAGCTACCACATTTGCCTTACCCGGGTGGTAAAGGATTTTGCAGTCGTAATCGTTCAG
Source organism: Saussurea involucrata (assembly GCA_033807775.1). Taxonomy (NCBI): domain Eukaryota; kingdom Viridiplantae; phylum Streptophyta; class Magnoliopsida; order Asterales; family Asteraceae; genus Saussurea; species Saussurea involucrata. Next base: position 140,786,605 of record CM066319.1, on the reverse strand, counting down.
CAGTTCCATCCATCTCCTCTGCCTCATGTTCAATTCCTTCTGATCGAAAAGATGCTTAAGACTCTTGTGATCGGTGTAGATCTGGCACTTCACTCCATACAAGTAGTGTCGCCATATCTTCAAAGCGAACACCACTGCTGCTAGTTCCATGTCGTGAGTAGGGTAGTTCTTCTCATGATCCTTCAACTGTTGAGATGCGTAGGCAATCACCTTCCCATTCTGCATCAGTACACACCCTAACCCAAGCTTAGAAGCATCACTGTAGATTACAAAACCTTCTGATCTGTCTGGTAATGACAAAATTGGAGCGCTGCACAGACTCTCCTTCAACCTCTCAAATGCGGCCTTTTGAGCTTCGGCCCAAACGAACTTGAAATTTTTCCTCATCAAAGCGGTCAACGGTGTGGCTATCCGAGAGAAGTCCTGAATGAACTTTCGATAGTAGCCCGCTAAACCAAGAAAACTTCTCACTTCCGACGGCGACTTTGGCGACTCCCAATCTTTAATAGCCTCGATTTTAGCAGGGTCCACTTTGATTCCGTCTGCCGACACCACGTGACCTAGGAACTGAACTTCCCTTAACCAGAACTCGCACTTTGAGAACTTAGCGTACAACTTCTCGCGTTTTAGCAATTCCAAAGCCGCCCGAAGATGCTCTTCGTGATCTTTACGGGTTCGAGAGTAGATCAGTATATCGTCGATGAAAACGATTACACACTTATCCAGCAACGTACTACACAGCAACGTACTACACACCTTGTTCATCAAGTCCATGAACATTGTCGGGGCATTAGTCAAGCCAAAGGGCATAACTAAAAACTCGTAATGTCCATATCTTGTACGAAAGGCCGTATTGGGCACGTATTCCTTTCTCACCTTCAGCTGATGGTAACCCGATCTCAAGTCTATCTTCGAGAAATAGCTCGCACCTTGCAACTGATCGAAGAGGTCATCAATCCTTGGAAGCGGGTACTTGTTCTTAACCGTTACCTTGTTGAGCTCACTATAATCTATGCACATCCGCATAGATCCGTCCTTCTTCTTGACAAATAGTATCGGCGCTCCCCAAGACGATGAGCTCGGGCGAATGAATCCCTTGTCGAGTAGCTCTTGCAGCTGCATCATCATCTCCTTCATTTCCGCTGGTGCCAGACGATAGGGCGCACGTGCAATCGGTGTCGCCTCAGGCATCAAATCTATTCTAAATTCTACTTGACGATCTGGCGGCAGGTTCGTCAAGTCATCCGGAAACACTTCCGGGTACTCATTTACTATAGGCACATCCCCGGCTCCCTTCTTCTCTTTCTTAGCATCTAGCACGTAAGCTAAATACCCCAGACATCCCTTCCCCAAACACCGCCTAGCTTTCAACATAGATATCATACAAGACTTCCTATCTCGACGATCCCCATAGATTACCACTTCTTTCTTATCAGGCAAGGCGATACGAATTAACTTCTTATTACACACTATGTTAGCGTCATTATCCGCTAACCAATCCATCCCTAAAACCACATCAAACTCCCCCATTCCCATGGGGTACAAACGCAAAGGAAACAAATGACCATCTACGTCAATGCTACACCCCTCATAAACCTCTTTCACCCAGACTCGGCTATCATCTGCTACTTCTACCTCAAACCCAAAGTTCAACCTCTTGGGTTTCACTTGCAATTTCCGAACAAAATTAGGCGACACAAACGAACGATTGGCACCCGAATCAAATAGTACTTTAGCAAAAGTCGAGTCAATAGGGAAAGTACCTGTCACCACATCAGGCGTATTCACCGCCTCATCTGCCGACATGTGGAAAGCCCTCGCCTTCGTGCGAGCAGGCTCCACCTTTCTATCTCCATCTCTTCCTCCACTATTTCCGCTGGAACCCCCAGCAAACCCCCTCTTCAACTGCGAACAATCCAGCTTGACATGGTCTGGCGAACCGCACTGATAACACGACCTCGAACTACGGCAATCTCGTGCCATATGCCCCGTCTTCCCACACTTGAAACATCCTTCCTTATCCGCCAAACACTGCCCCTTATGCATCCGGTTACACTTGCTACAAGGTTTCTCTCCTGATTTGAATCCCGCCCGCATCTCGGCATCTTAACATCGCGATTCGGTCCTTCCCATTTCCGCTTGTATCCAACTCACTCCGTCATCTGCCTATTCATCTCTTTTTCTGTGAGCTCTGCAGTATCTACCGCAGCCTGAAAAGTAACTGGATCTTTCACCTGCACCAACTCCCTCACGCTGCTCTTCAGTCCCCAAATGTATCTCTCTATGCGCCTCTCTTCAGTAGGCACATACAGTTCAGCAAACCGAGCTTTCTCAATGAACTTCAACGTATACTCCTGGACTGACATCGTCCCTTGCTCTAACCCCATAAATTCTTCTTCGAACTTCTTAACGGCCGCTACTGGGCAAAACTGAGTTTTGAATCTTTTTGTGAACAGTTCCCAGATAGTTGTTTTTGCAATCTCAGAACCCTTACCTCGCGTCTCGATATCCCACCAGAAAATGGCATCTGCCTTCAGTATAGACATGGCAAACAACACCTTGTCTTCCTCGACACACTTGCTCGTGTCGAAAGCTAACTCCATCTCCCGTATCCACCTCAGAGCTAAAACTGGATTGCGCTCTCCGCTGAAAGACGGAGGCTTGCACGATGCAAAAGTCTTAAAGGTACATCCCTTCGCTGCCTTCGATTAATTAGCCACAACTGGAGTTGATAAAGAATGATCTCCCACCACAGTCGGAGGTAGGCTAGACGCCTCAGTCCTAGTCTCGTTCCCAATTCTAGTTCGTCCCTCTGACGTAGTCTTGATCTGATTTTCCAACAACACTTGCAAGGTCTCCTGTAATTTACCCATCTCAGTCGTAAACTTCTCCTCAGTCACAAAAGCTTGATTCTAGTTTCTCCTCGGGCTGTCCGACTGACTCCCTCCGCCTACCGAAGAGGTACTTTCTTGGTGCAGGGGCTCACGCACTTCAGGTGCTCCCACACTCTTAGCTCGACGGGTGGTTGGCATCTTTTTCCCTCCGCGGGTTGCCACACCAGCCCCAACTACCTGAGAGGCAGCTTGCAACGGCGGTCTACCTCGTCCTCTTCCTCGGCCTCCGCCTCTTCCGCGGGTGGCCGCTCGTCTCGAAGGATTCACCGGTTCCTCCTCCAGGATTTCCTCCACGCGAATCTCTCCTACAACTGGATTTGTACCCACCACGGGCACGGATCTACTCCTCAAGGTTCTTTCAGACATACTGGATTACTGAAACAAGCCAAAATGAATTACTTAAGACTACTGCTCAAGAATAATAAGGCAATTTAAGCACATACATGTACCTATAAATTCGTAATTACACTGGCCAGGTGTAATCCCGAATCTACCTTACATGACTGTCCTCTCTACTCTATTAGTCTTATCCCTATTATAGTGCCCTCCTAACGCATTCCTGATTCTCAGTTGTGATTTCTACTCTCACAGTTTAAGTCTAGGCCCGTCCGGTCACCTAAATCCCTTAAACTATGGCTCTGATACCAATTGTAACAACCCAAACAAAGATAAAGCATAACATGGCATTGAATATAAAACATTCCAACAAGGGTCTCAAAATTTCCAATACATCTGTCTCAAAAATCTAGGTTGGCGGAAACAACCTATTCACAACTGAGAATTTAAAGAAAGTCTATAAAGTGAAAGTGAAACGCTATCTCTAGAAACATCCGTATTCTAATTCTTCTCTTGGCTCTTACCGGAGCTTCCTACTATCTGCTTCCCTGAAAAGATATAGTTTGGAAAATATGCGAGGGTTAGACCATGAGGTCTAGTGAGTTCCCTCAAGAAACAACAGTTCTATAAAACATATTTAAAGCAGTTCATAACTTTCATAAATAACAACTTTAAATAAAACTTTCATGTAACACCACGCATGTAGATGGCACACTGAAGTCACTCGGAAGTGACAACATATCAGTCTCACACTGCCTTACTGGGTCACACCTCCCATGGCATAAACGGGACACTCCCCACGGCATGAGCACTGGCGGGCCACACCCCCCGACTTAGCCAATCTACACCTCACGACAATGTATGCATACATCTCAAATAAACTTTCATACATGCATTTTCATGTAATAAAGAATGACATTTCTAATCATTTTCTTGCTACAGAAAACACGTTTAAAACACGTATTTAGTTAGAAACACTCACCTGTCCACTTGCACAATGTTTCCCTCGCACGCCCTCGATTTCTAGATGGAACACCTACGAGATTAAAAGATTATGAATAATAAGGCTTAGATGCCACTCGCAACATTCTGAACATACTCCCAAAATTTTCTAAAAAGGACAACCGAATCCGGAACCAGAGTTCCAGACTCCGCCCTTGCTCCGGATTCACCTCCGGTCTCCGCTACTAGTCCGGATCAAATTCCGGATTCCCAAACATCCTGGATGTCTTCCGGACTCCGCATCCGGTTCCTAATCCGGAATCCCACTATACCGGACTTTGTTCTGGAATCCTATCATACCGGACTCTATTCCGGAATCTACTTTACCGGATCACTACTTCCGGATTCTAAGTCCGGATCCTTTTCCGGATTCGGGATCTACCAGTTCCGGATTTACGACCTGCTTAAATAAAATACACTGGACACTCAAACTCAACCCACGTAGAGGTATTCAATTTGCTACTGGTAGGGTCTAATACAGAAATCGCTAGATCACAATTGCTCCATTGAATAAATGCTAAATCCACAGTTCCTTGCTCAAGTCCTCAACACACTTGGGACTTCTATTAACAGGAAACTAAATCACATAGCAATGAGAATCTGAGATTGGGGTTTACCTTTACGAAGATGATGATAGAATTAATCACAGATACACACCCTCCTTGCCTTCTTCAAAGTTCTCCAGAGATAACTTGATTTCCTCCTTCTTGCTTCCAAAACAAAATGCTTAGCCGCTCTCAATTGCAATAAGCCTAGGGTTTTGTGCCCAAAATGAGTGTTTTATACCTTCTCTCTTATTTACACTTTGGTCCCTCAAGATCCCATATTTTTCTCTCCTTCCCACCTTTTACGATTCCTTTACTTTTCAACCTGGTTATTACAAATAACGATTTTGAAAGTTTGTTCCCCAAAATAGGAATCAGATGAAAGTTGGTTTCATTTTGATAAATTTTCCTTTTCACCAATGAGGTTGAATGTGTTATAATTCTTTTTATATTTTTTTAAAAATATATGTATTTAAATAATAAATTTATAAAATAATTTAAACTTTTTTCGTCCCAAAATAAGTGTATTTTTCCATACCATCCTTAATTATGACAATGATAAATTAATTACTCACTCTATTATTAAGGGTAAAACTCATATTTAGTTTATTTAAAAATGTAGTTATTACACTTTTCTAAAACCGTGTGAATTTTTCATTATGGACTAATACAATTAAGAGTAAATTACGAATTTGGTCCCTATGGTTTTTTCTGAAATTTTGGATTGGGTCCCTCAAATGAATTAATTACAGATTAGATCACTATGGTTTGGATTTTGTTTCGGATCAGGCCCCTCCATTTGTTACCGTTTAATTGACATTCGTTAAACCCCTAACATGCCTCCCACATGAGGGTATTTTTATCATTTTAATAACCCTATTTTTTAATAATTTATTTGGAAACCATATTCTTATACGCCTACGCGAACATGAAAAACCAAGTCAAAACATTCATATTCAACCTCCATACTCTAGAACATTCATATTCTAAGTCAAAACATAATCTCTAGAATCAAAGCCCTAAACTAGATTCAAACCAAACAAGTTTAAACAAGTTATATAAATAAGTGTACATTAATTTTAAGAGCAGGAAAAATAAATTTCTCAAGAATATAAACAAGTTTAAACGAATTCATCAATAAGATTTATGATATATAAAAAATTCAAACCCTCAAAATATCTGAAATCAAAAACCTAAATTAAATTTCTAAAGTCAAACCATCAGATCCAGGTTTCAACTTCAAAGTTCAAACCCTAGAGTAGATAAGAATTTTGACTTCAAATCCTACCAATCTGGGCTTAGATTTCGTTTAAGTTGATAAACATGGATCTGGGCTTCAAGTTCAATAGCATTTGAGAAGACCAGTTAGGAAGGATACCATCGTATTCAAACCCAGATGCCGTTTCTGGTTTGAAAAACACCATCACCACTCACCAGGTTCTAGAACTAGATCTGCCATTAGACTTGGAAACTGAACTTCAATTACCAAAGTTGAATCTGGAATCAAAACCATATCTGATGACATAAATGCCCCTCACGTAGAGAGCATGTGAGGGGTTTAACGGACTAGAGTTAAACAGAGTTAGGTGGAGGGGCATGATATGAAACAAAATCCAAACTATGATGATCTAATCTATAATTAATTCATTTGAGGGACCCAATCCAAAATTTCAGAAAACCACAAGGACTAAATCTATAATTTTTATTTCATTTATGATTGATAAAAGGTATGTTGAAATATGAAAATATAATCAATAAGAATGTTTGTTTTTAAAATTGATAAATAACGAAATGTTTGTAATTGTCTATTTCACCCCTCATAATATAACTTATATTTTTCAAGAAATATTTTGTAACTATTACACGTATATTTAAATATTGCTACATAATTCCAACAATTTCTCATGTTTATTCACAAGTATTGTGGAAAATTATAAAACATAACTAATATATGATAAAATAACATAATGTTTAATATTCAAAATACCGTTATTGATTTAATAACGTATAACATTTTTTTTTTAATTTAATCATGTATCACATTTTTTTAATAAATAAAACAATAAAATAAAATAATAAGACAAAATTTTTGAAAAACAAAATTGCACTAAAAAACTAATAAAACATGGGTTTATCTTTTGTCCAATATTTTTTTTTGGAAAAGCAATGCATATTATATTACCCACCAAACCTTAAACATACAGCAAGTCCAAAGAATTCAGCACATAACAAACCAAATCACAGAGCAACAGGAAACAACACGAAACCAACCAACCGCACGGAGTAACTACTCAAAACCAAATAGCGCCCGTTCGCAAGAGACAAAACCAACGCCAACCGGAGAGCACCAAAAACCAAACAGCCACAGCCGCTGGGCTTAATCCACCGGCTGCTGTGCTTAATCCTTCCAGCCACTGTCCCCGAACAGAAGTCAGAACGAGCAGCCCCCCAAGCTGATACCCAGCAGCCGCAGACAGCCCATCCCTCATTAAGCCGCTGACCACATTAAGCTCTGAGCCGAATACCCTTAGAAACCGCACCTGCTGTCCCCAATCAGCCGCCTCTACACTGTCCCAGGATCAACCATCCACCTGCACCAATCGAGCTTCCTTCCACGGCTCCGACTATCGATCCACTCAAAGCACCTTCGCCGAAATTCAAAGAAGCGCTCTTCCAGCTTTCTCTTGTCGTTTTTGAACACGATTTGATTTTGTTGAGCCCAAATAAGGTATCCAAAGCACCATACCGTCTCTATCAACAGTTTCGATCTATTCGAATTACCTGACAATAAAGAGTTTGATTCCAAAAGGTCTTTAAACGTACTAAAATTAGTCATACTTTTTCCCCACCACGTAAGCACCTTGCGCCAAACATTGACCTCATCTTGACATTGAGCCAATGCATGATCCACCAATTCCATTTCCTCCCCACATCTCGGACATAGCACCGAATCTAAGTTCATCCCCATCTTATCTAGAGGAGGTCCAATAAAATGATCATAAGAGGTTTTAAGTTCTTATAGCAAGAAAAAGAAAGTCCGATTAAAACCTGTTATCCGGTAAGACATGAGTGCTAATTAAAAAGATTTTTTTTTCTTTCAAAAAATAAACAACACCTAAATGTTAGAATTAAATGCAATTATTTTAAGGAAAATTAATTAAAATACCCAAAGTTTGACTCTGACTTACCAAAATACCCACTTTCTCGCTGAGTTTACCAAAATTTCCGCGGTGGGCCCTGCGATCGCGCGCTAGGGTCTACGTGTCACCCCTGTTGGGCCAAAGTGTCCCGCGGAGCCCCCCAACTATGCCCGCGGTGACAGAATTGGCCCCTGCCCGCGGTGGTTGTCCGCGATGGGCAAAAAAATTACATTTTTGGTCATTTTTTGCACGAATCTTTGCATGCTTTTATTGTTTTTTTCCACAATTATTGTACTTTGAAGACCAATTTGTGGTTAAAATTCATCTTCCTCACTGAGATTTCATCCATAAATATCAGTAAAATGCAATCCATAATTCACACTCATTCCATACTTCTTTCTTGCTTTCTTTCTTGCTTTCTTTCTTCAGTAAACAAATGGCATCGTCATCTAACCCATCGTCTACACCTGAAAGAATGCCACCTAAACTCCAGATCGCGATAGCAGAAAGGGAAAAAGAGATAGACCAACTGACAGAAGAGTGGAAACAGATGATGGTCAGGAAGGAAGTCCACTTGATAAGGATCGAAGTGGAAGAAAAGGAGATCAAAAGGATGAAATAGGATATAAAAGATAAGGAGACTCGTATTCGTCGAGAAAAAGAAGAAATTCACCACATTTTGCAAGACTTCGCAATTCTTCAAGCGAAGGTAAGTGACAAGCAAAGTTGGATTGATCAAACTAAAGCAATTTTTCAGTTGGTGGTGATACGGGTGTTGCTTTAGTACTTTGTTGTTTATGTGGTGTTGTTTTGTACTTTTCCAGTTCGACATTGTTGTTTCGTTCCTTTCCTGTTTGTATGTTGTTGTTTCCTTCCTGGAGTTTTTATGTTGATGTTTCATGTTGATGTTTGCTCATGAATAAAGGTCTTTAATTTGTCTGAAAAGTAGTGTTTAAGTAGTCTGAAATTTGTCTGAAAAGTAGTGTTTAAGTAGTCTGAAATTTGTCTGAAAAGTGGTTCATATTAAAAATACAACTCATAGATGTTATACAATATTATTTCATAACAAACACATACTAATCAATACAATACAAAATTATCCAAATTTGAGGCTACGGCTAGACGATGGTTTGGTTTTTGACAATCCGGGTCGACTTCTTACATGCTCAGGCGAGACGAGTCTCAAAGTGTTAAGCTCCACTTTCTCGATGTACACTTCAATCACAGTATGGTCGTCAACATACTGGCGTATGTTGGCTACATCTTCGTCGGTACTCAATTCTACCAGTCCAGTCAAGAAGTCTGCATTCGGCCTCTTAAAATACAACCTATTATATTTTGGTTCTTCATAGTCCAGCTCTTTCATGATCTGTTCAAGCAGTTGCATAGAAAGATCCTCCACATCTAACATGTCAACATAAATTTCTAGACCACGGAAATAATGTCTTTTGGGTGGTTCCGTGAAGTACCCACCATGGTGGACTTTCATAGTGAACAACTGTGGATATGCATCTGTTGATGAACATTAATTAATATAGTTAGTTCGTAGAACAACGGTAGTAACAAGCAAAACTTAATGAAACATGCACACTAACCATATAACTCTTTGCCAGTGTCTGAAAGCGATTCAGATAAACGCCTAAAGCACCAAACATGAAGGTTTGGGGATGCCATGTAAGAATACGTTAACGAATAATATGTTCTCGTATATGTGTTTTACAACTAATCTAGCGTGGGTTATTTATAGGCAAATGTGGATGCTTTTACTGCATGTTGGCTATTTTTGGTCTCTGTCTTTGCTCTAACACAACTTAGGTCCCTGTCAACGCTATCATATGATATAGTTCTATATAACCATTACTATTCTCTCCATTTAGACTACTACCATTATGATCATCATCCCATGCCATGTGACCATGATTATCCATGTCCATGTTCAGATCAACGTACATAAGTTATGTTTGATAAATTACAACGGGCCGATAAAGTAGATAAAATCATGTTATATATCAAAACAAGCGCACTAAACATACAATATTTATCGTCCCAATCAAGAGAAACAATGTTCAGATCAACTGTATCATATGATATAGGTCCATGTGGCTGACTGAATTTTAACCACAAATTGGTCTTCAAAGTACAATAATTGTGAGAAAAAAAAACAGTAAAAGCATTCAAAGATTCGTGCAAAAAAGGACAAAAAATGTAATTTTTTTGCATACCGCGGGCAGGGGCCAATCCTGTCACCGCGGGCCTAGTTGGGGGGCTCCGCGGGACACTTTGGCCCAACAGGGGTGACACGTAGGCCCTAGCCCGCGATCGCAAGGCCCACCGCGGAAATTTTGGGTATTTTGGTAAACTGAGCGAGAAAGTAGGTATTTTGGTAAGTTAGAGTCAAACTTTGGTTATTTTAATTAATTTCCCTAATTTTAAAGATTTTAATTATAAATATTCTATTTTATGAAAATTATATAACTAAGAGTCTGAGAGTGGAGATGGTTTAATTTGTATTTTTGGTAACTTATAACTGCACGAAATTGAAAATGTACAACTGTCAATGCATATGTACAACTCTCAATACATTAGATTGCAATAAACGATCCAATTACTTTAAAATTGGAATGCAAAAAAATCGCCATTGCCGGGGATCGAACCCGGGTCACCCGCGTGACAGGCGGGAATACTTACCACTATACTACAACGAGACTTTGTTGCTCAAGTGGATCGTGTAATTTATATATTCGATAGTAGTTGTAATTTGTGTAGTGTAAGCTTTGTGTATAAAATGAAAGCATGTATTGTGAATTTGTGATTAGAAATTTAATAGTTCTTTGTTTTAAATTAAATAATTTCATAACCTACCCATTAAATTTGCTAAATACTTTTATCTCGGGTTTTTTATATGATATTTTTTCATCTAAATCTAGTATTTATAATATTGATTAACATATATATTTGTTTCACAATATGTACATGTCCGTTTGTCGAACAAAAGTTACACTTAAAAAAGTTTTACATTGTGAAACGAATACATATGAAACAAACACATTGTGAAACAAATATATGTTCATTAATATATTAAAGGTTAGCCTTAGATTAGAAAAAAAATCATGTGAAACAATATCTTAAGGTAAAATTTCTTACAAGTTCATAAAATTTGAAGTTTTCAAATGAATAAGTCTCTTTATATATGAATTAGAAAACAGAAGATACAAATTTTTAAATAAAATTTATAGTTTAATAATTATAAATTCTTTACTTACCAGAGGTTATGCAAAACCATTTAGTTTATTCTAATTTTTTTGTGTTTCGAGTTTTTATAAGAAAAAGTAAATACTAAATAAGATAAACAAATTACAGTACTAAAAATGTCTGATAAAAGGGATCTATGTAGTTTAACGGAAAATTCGAGTTCTTATGCTCAATTGTGTCCTAAATATCATAAATATAGCTATAAAACATGTTTATCGATCCTTTTTATCGTCAAAACTATCGTAAACATGCCCCATTCAGATTTGATGAAGATGAAAACGCCTCTCTATACCGACCCTCATAAAAAAGATGGTTATAATCTTGTTGAAAGATGTAAAATTCTCTTTATATAGAATGAATGTTTCTTTTTGAATACAATATTTATTGTTATTATTTTACAACAAAGTCAAATAGTCTCGACATCCAAAGGTCGACCCCAACCTAAATTTCTAGCTTCATCTCTACAAAAACCTTTATTCCCTCTAATAACCGCCATACAGATTTATTCGTAGATGAAGTAGAAGAAGATGCAAGGAGAGGGAGAAAATCCATTCTTTTTCCTCCTTCATCTAAGGTGCCTCCGTAAACAGTGCGGTTTCACCTAAATATGTTATGCTTGATGGGATTCTTTTAGACTTGTTAGACCTTGACGGGTTTCTTGGGGCATGGTGGCTTGACCGAATTTGACATACTCGATGAGGTTACAAGTTAAAGGCATAACTAATCGAAGGAAACAACCAACAAGAGGCAAGTTAACTCAGGTTGTTCCAGTTAACTGTTGATTAGTTTAGTTTAAAAGCGAACATTTATTGTTATTAAGAGGCAAGTCAATTCCAATCGAGTTGTTCCTGAGCCCATATGAACTGGCGTCAACACACTGTAATATTAACAACATATTTAGTATTAAACATTATTTGAACCTGTGCACCGTTTTAGAGTGTTAATTTTGTTTAGAGTTGTTAAGTCATTGATTAATTTGGTCTCATCTTCTTGATTTTGTTCTACCTATTTTTGTAGGATAAAAAAAATACAATTTGTCTCACTCATTGTCACATCTCAGTATAACGCTACACAAAACATAGCATAACCAGTTTTTTATTTGTCACCTTTCATCGTGTTTCACGTATCAAACGCACCTCGACAATTATTTAGGACAATCGGGACGTCTCTAAAACATATTTTTCAAAAAATGACAATATTAAAAACATATTTCTGATATTTAAAACACCATTAAACATAAAAACTCAAATTTCCATTTAGCACACGGTTTAATGTTGCCATGTAATGTTACTTGGCGAGCAAGCCTTATGGGGCCCGCATTTTCAGTTATTATTTAGTAGTTTTATAAGGAGCAAAAAATTGTTAACAGTGTTCCGACAAGATCAGCTTCGGAGTTAAGTTCGGTTCGTGTTGTAATAAATCTCAAATTCACCTTTTGTCCCTTAAAGTTTCAAAAGTTTCATTTTGACCATAAAGTTGATAAGTTTTACATTTGGTCCCCAACAAGTTTATATAAGGATGGTAACATTCCAACATCAAATTCTACACATCTATAAAAATTAATTTAAATTGTGGTGCAAACAATAAGGGTCCATTTGTTAGCAACTTAATAAGAGTTACATATATATGACTGTTTGATAGTGACTTAATGATATAGAAAATAACTTATTTGGTAAGTTTTAAGAAATAAACTTTATGTAGAAAGTCATGTTTTTTAAGCAAGCCCCTCTTAAATAAAAAAAAACGTGCTTTTTCAATCTATGAAAAAACCCTTGCAACAAAAAATGTTCTCAATATATACAAATAGATTAATTAACATAGACAACTTTATTCATACAAAACATAATGGAAAACCAATCAAACAACCCTCAAGTCTTCTCCAATAAGTAACACTAAATCTTAAACCAAAATATAAGATTCTAAATATCTTCTTTTTTATCTTCTCTAATTTGGTATAAAATTTGGTGTAAATAAATAATGTTATACCTAATTAGGTGTAAATTTTGGTTTTTCTATTGAGGTGGATGTGGTGTCCCTATTGAAGTGATTTGGTGTCAAAATTTGGTATTTGATGTCGCAATTGGAGACAATTATATTATTTGATTATAGATCTATTTATGCTTTGTTTTATAGGAAAAAAAATACTCATAATTGATATGAGTTCAGGACCGTCCCTGTGGAGGGCGGGCCGAGTGCATGTCCAGGGCCCAAAGAAAATAGGGGCCCACAAATTTTAAGTATACATTATATAGTGGTTAAAAAAATTCGTAAATAAAAATGATAAAAAAAATTAATGTATAACAAGACCCAAAAAGATATTAAGGGCCCAATGTATTAATTAATTAAGTTGAACAATAAAATTTGTAAAAAGTTAATTAATATTTTATTTTATAGTATTGCTTATTATTTCTTGAAGTTTTTTTATTAGTACTAATATCTAAAAACTATTTTTGCCTAGAAACCTTGATATATACTTCTGTGTCAAGTAACAATGGATTTGCAATGTATTGAATGAGAGAAAGATACAAGAATATGAATGGGATTTACTTTCTCTCTCTAGACTCTCTCTCTCTCTCTCTAGAGTCATCTCTCTACAGAAGCTCTCTCTCTCTCTCTCTCTCACGTATACAAGCCCCACTTCACAACTCCCTTAGATCAAAGGTATTTAACCTTTGACTTTCACACTCCCTATTACAATGACTTTAACTATTACTTACAATTACAAGACATTGACATTGACTTTTACTATCATTAAATCTTGAATACATTTTGGCACTAACAATCTCCCCTATGGATTCAAGATTTAAAAATTTATGACAACAGTCTTCAACTCTTTAATCATCAGATCTTCAACACTTTCAGCCTTTTGAAATATCTCAGACGAATCTTCAAATAAACTTTATCTTCAAAAATCCACTTCAAGTACTTTAATCTTCATTTAGCTCTTTAAAATCAAATAGTCATCAAGTCTTGAAACATAAACTTCAAATCATCGTATGGTTGATCAAAGTCTTGAAAACAAAATCTTCATATCTACAAATCTTCGTATCACTGATCTTTGCAGCTTTGAACTTTGACAGATTTCTCCAGTCTTTGACCGTAAACTGGCTTTGAGCTTTAACTAGCTTTGAGCTTTAACTATCTTTGAGCTTTAAAACATTCTTGATTTATTTTTAAACACGAACTGTCTTTGTATCTTCAAACATCTCATCATATCGAACATCTTGACTTTTATATATCCATGACTTTCAGAATAAGAAATCTTCAAACTATCTCCCCCTTTTTGATGATTGTGAGCATCATGATCATCAAAACTCTTTTCAATTTCAGCAATCTCTTTGAATGTACCAGTAACAATCTCCTCCTTTTGATATGTTTAACCGTCAATTCCAAAATACGTATCCAAATCTTTTCAAATTCAGATAAAATGAAAGTTGTAACCCTGAATCAACAAATGAAACGGTTAAAATGCCTGTAAGTTGCACAAAGCCACTTAGTACAACGTATGTACTTTGGAAAAGAGTTTTTTGATGTTCACTCCTCCAGGGCTTCCATTCAATCATCAAAAAATACAATGGAATTTCTATGAACGTTATGACAAGAAAACATATTCCTTGTGTGTAGGTGCATGTGTAGAAATGATTGAAACAACTTATCCTTGATTATATAGGCTCAAATTGTGTAAACTGTTGAGACAGCAACAAGTTTTCCACGGACTCAATGTGCATGATTGAAGTGCGAAGGTGGGGCAAACTTCCTTCTTTTTCAATATCCAAACCTTCCGAATGAAAATTAGATAGATTATATGTTGCGTCCCCAAGAAAAATTGAAACATTTCTTTGTTGAGAAAGAAATGAGCGGCTGGTGGGGTTAAAGCAAAAGTTGGCATGGGCTCACTGCCTGTTTCAATGATGGTCACCAAAGAATGTGAACCAATCAGTAATGTGGCTGCCCGGCTCAGAAAGTGTTTGGTGCAGAGTTCTCTTATTCTTTTAACTCTGTTGTCACACCCTCTTTTTGTTTTTTAATCCGCTCACTTCTACCTAAACTCTCATTTACATTTTACCTCAGCACAATGAGATTATTCAACCGGATGAGTTATCTCCCCCACTCATTGATGTAGACACCTCACCCCTCAATCACTCAAGGATAACTTCTTGGGTAGGAAACTGTTAGTCCCAGATGACTAATAAGAACAAGAACAGGTACTGTAAAGGGGGGGGGGGGGGGGTTGAATACAATACACAAAATTTTCACTTTAATTAATTCTTTTATTGATTTTTCAAATCAAGAATTACACATAGAACAATTAGATTGTTGCGGAAAGAACAAATGAAATCTATTCTAACAATCTTCACAAAGTAATACTGAAAACAACACAACTTCTAAAACACAAAGATTGAAAGTTATAAAGTTCAATGGAGGAAAAGGGCAGAATGTCTTGAGCACAGAGAAATCTTCAAGAGTTGTTATATGCATGGAGAAGTCTCCATCTTTAAATAGTACCATGAGCACTTAATGCATGAGACACTTGTCACTTTGTCATTTGAAGGTCAGGTTTGACTCTCAAAAGTTGAAGTGTCTTTTCCTATTTTTCATGGTGCTAAAAAGCTTTGATGGTGACAATATCTAGGAATGGGAAAAAGGACAAATGACATTTTCCCCCCATACCAGATATTTATTCTTTGATGAAAATCTTCTTAGCAAAGATACAAGGGAGGATCCTCCTATTTTGAGGATCCCACCGATTTGTCATGGACAAAATAGGTGAGAATCTTCTTAGCAAGGAGATAAGGAAGGATTCTCCTATTGTGAGGATCTCACCGATTTGTCATGGACAAAATATGTGAGAATCTTCTTAGCAAAGAGATTAGGAAGGATTCTCTTATTGTGAGGATCTCACCGATTTGTCATGGAGAAAATCGGTGAGATAGCTTAGTTTGGGTTGAGAAGTCCATCTTCAATCCGCATTGGTAGATTTACTTCTTCTTGATTTCGGCTGATCTTTGACTTCACCAAACTTTGAAAACATGACGAAGCTATTACAAAGAACCTAAAATTTCTCTAAGTATAAAAGATGTTTTTCAAAGAATGTAAATAGATCAGGAGGTCATCTTCAAATCTTTGATGACCCAACAATCTCCCCCTATTTGAGGTTGACATCCATACTTAGAAAAACATGAGTAAGACAATGAATAATACATGTTGACCCTGTTTTACTCTTTTGGGTTCTTTTTCACATAGTCCTTTTTTTGGTTGTATAGCTGATATTTACAAATGAATGAAAGGAATGAAAGAATAAAGAATAAACAATATGAATGAAATAGAATGTACTTCTATCATAGAAGAAAATGATCTGCCCGATCCCAAAGTGGTGACAATCTTTGAGAGAGGTTTAAGATTGAGTGAATTAGCCTCAGGATGCCTCTGCCCATATCTTGCAATTTCTTTCTTTCTCTTAGCATCTTCAGCTTCCTATTCGGCAGTCATCACCCTTTTTCCTTTGTTTGCCTTCCCCTTAGTTACATGGGCCGGACTGATCTGCTCCCCCTGAGTTGGTTCGCCGGTTCCCTTATATTTGACCAAAATTTGAGTTTGGACGCTGAATATGAGTACTGAGGGTTGGTGTTGTTCGAGTTGGACGATGGTACTGCTCCCCCTCAGATGGTTTCTCCCCCTCAGCAATCGACAGAGAAGAAACACCATGAACAATGGGAAATATCGACAATTTTTTTTCTGAATCCCACCGATACCCACCAAAATTTGGCAATTTTCAGCCAAACAATCGGTAGAAAATCGAATAGTTTTTTTTTAATTTTTTTAATTTTTTTAATCCCACCGAAAATTAAGGGATACCCACCGAAATTTGGAAAATTTCGGCCAAAAAGTCGGTAGAAAATCGGAGAGAATTTTTTTATATCCTATCGAAAGTTAAACCCACGTACCGAAATTTGGCGATTTTCGGCCAAAAAATCGGTAGAAAATCGGAGAGATTTTTTTTAAATCCCACCGAAAGTTAAGGGATACCTACCGAAATTTGGCAATATTTTCAGGTATCTTCAAAAGTAGCATCTTCAAGATAATTTCAAGAGGAAATCTTCAAGACATCTTCAGGAGAGTTTGGAGGAAATTTTCAAGGCATCTTCAGAAGAGTTTGGATGAAATCTTCAAGGCATCTTCAGGAAATATTTAAGGTGAAGAAAAGATTGGAATTGTATCTTCCAATCTTTGATGACCCAAGAGAGATTAAATTCAGAGGATTTTAAGAAGGGATGTTTAAATTGGATTGATGATAAAGTGGAAGGTTTGGTGAAGTAGGAAGCATATTTTGAGGAGAAGAACTTGGGATAGCATCTTCAGGAAAGTTTGTAGTAGGAGAGTTTTAAAGAGAAGGAGAGGTGGTGAAGATTGTTAGAAAATGGCACATAGGGAGTTGGGTCTGGTGAAGTAAGATGAGGTCCTTCACCAATACAAATCATCAACACAATAAGAAATCCATTTATTTTTTAGAGAACCATCGATTTTTGAGGAAACCCACCGAAATTTCGGAGGTGTTAGCTAAAAAATCGGTAGATTTTTTTTTTCCGAGGTAGATCAGTAGGTAGAGAATCATGCTGATCGGAAATGAGTTTTGAAGAGATAGGTAGATCACCATTTTTGAAATGGAGGAACATGAGTGAAGGGAACTGAGAAAGTTGGGTTGGTAGAGGTTGTAAGAGAGCCATTAGAGGTTGTAAGAGAGTCATCACCAATGCATGAAGATATCCATCTATTTAGCTCAGAACCTGCAATCACAAAAGAATTTATTTCCTAGGTACCCATTTGGTAGTGGGTCCTTTTGGGTTAGATGTTGAAGAAGAAGAATTGATATTAATCTGGTCAATTCTTTCTTTTGGACAGTCTTTGGCAAAATGAAAAGTATTACCACATATATAGCATTTTCTATGAGTAAAAACCTTTTTAGAACCTTGACATTTTTATTTCCTTTTGCCTTTTATGTTTATCTTTAAAGAGTTTGAAGAAGTAACAAAGAGTTGGGGTGCAAGACCTAAGATTCCTTTTTCAGAATATGAGAGGAAATGAATCTTCTCTTTTGAATTGGACATTTTGAGGTTCATAGATCGAGGAACAAAATTAGTGGAGGAAGCCACAAAATTATTTTTGGAAAGATCTGAGGATTTTCTTTTTAAAGAAAGATCAGCAGCCAAAGACTTGCCTTTTTCAGACGCAAAAAGAATTTTGTTAGAGTTGGAAAAATTTATTTTCAGAATTTTAGAAGGCATGGGTTCAGAGGAAGATGTTTCATCTAAAGTCAAGATTTTCAGAAAGCTATGAACAGGTTTGGGAGAGTCATTTGAATCTATAGCTTCTTCATTTGGAAAGGAGATGGGATCTTTTGCTTTTATAAACATACCAAATTTTAAAGCTTCAGACAAATCACCATAATTCATGGACACAGACCCAATGGAACTAGAATCGGTGATTTCATAAAAGGTTGGTGAAACACAGGAGGTAGGAGCATGAGCTTTTGAAGATTGATCAATTTCCATTTTTCCAAAGCCTAAACCAGTTTTGTCATCGCAAGAAATCTGATCTTGAAAAATCTTTTCTAGATTTTTGGAGGAACTGTTCCATTTTTTCACAATTTCTTGCTCCTTTTCAAAACGATTAAATATTTTGTTTTTCTCCTTAGCATTTATGGTTTTCAAATCTTCAAGCTCAGCCTTGATTTTATCAAAATGTTTGAGTTGAGAGAGACATATTTGAAGTTGAGAGAAAAGAGATTTTATCTGAGCATTTGCCTTTTCTTTGCATTTTTAGAATCATAGAAATCAATGGTTAAAGAATCAAATGCTTCAATCTTTTCAATGTCAAATAGAGAGTGAAATGGATGTACCTGTGAAGAGGAGGAGAAGCACTTAGCTGATACAAGAGCAGTTGAGGGAGAGTGATCTTCTGGATCATCCATGTCATTTATCTTGGCCATGAAGCACACATTTGAAGTTTCCTTCTCGCTTTTAGATGTGGGTTCATCTGCTAAATCATGAGTTTCAGCAGGCAGACCCTTTCCTCTTTTGACAAGTCTTTTGTTTCTTTCCTTTTCTCTCTTGTATTTTTCTTTGTATCTTTCAGCCCGGTCAGAATTTGCAGAAAGGGAGGTTGGCTGAATTTTTGGGAAGGGGAGAGATTGATTGTGAGTTCCAGATTCGTGCAACGAACAATATGAAATCAATAGATAAGAACAGGTTTGTATGATTTCAATTGGTCATCCAATTCACTTTCAATAATGCAGAGTGTTTACAATAAGTTTAGGAAAGCAAAAATGACAACTAGCTTAATTCTAAGCTAAACAAAGCATTTAAATACTATGGGCCCGTGGTAACAAGCCCACGCCCCGTTCACTAATAAGGCTCAAAATAAAGAATAACAATTCAGCCCTTGAACTTCTATTCAACCAAATATTGCCCTAACAATCTACCCCTTTGAATTGAAGTTCGAGTTGGCGCTAGTTATCAACATATCTCTTTCGAAGCGCAAAGTGTATCTCGAACGTTCTGATGGCTCGGCGGTAGTCGAGGCGTTCTTCAACCACTTCCAATGCTTTTCATGCGGTTGTCTCATTCGAGTTGGGAACATACGAAAGCTTTTGATTTTCGGATTCGAACGTGATGATTTTTCGAAGAGCATCTTGTACTTTGAAAAGCGTGCCATCGCAGAATCTGTCTACCTAGCTGAAGCGAAGAAACCTCTTTTCTTTCTGTTCGTTGAGGTATACTATCCCAAATTCCGGTTCTAGAAGCAGTGCGTTCTCGGGATACATTTTCAGTTCAGGAGCTTTCAGATTCGGTTTTATCAGGTTTACCTTCTTTGCGAGGTTATCGATTTCCATTTGAAAGTCAGTCAGGTATGACATCATGATTGAGTGAATCAGGAATCGACGAACAACCTCGAGCTCTTTAGTCACATGAAGAGGTCGGATGGTTCTGGTTCGTAGGTCTTTCATTAAAACGAGGAAGTCGAACGGCATAAGGTTCTTAAAGTCAGCTTCGGAGATTCTCCATTCATTATCGTCTTCTCGTCGGACAGTGAAAACTGGAAACATGACTCTAAGGCTTCTGCCTGTTTCGATGTTGAGCACTTCAGTGATTTTGTGCTTCATTCGGACTTGGCTAACTGACAGACACCGCTTCATGGTATTTATATACTAGATTTGGTATTCCTTGTCGAAGTGAGAAATACCAAGGCAAAAAGTCGGCTCGATAGGGCGTAACCTATGAACATACAGCTTTTTCAGAGATTCCTCCAGGTGAAGAATAAATATCATGATCTTCTCCCATCGAATTTGTTGTTGTTGAGGAAGAGGAGGAAGATCAGAAGCTGTTGGTTGTTGAGGAGATGTCAGATGTGCAGCAGTTGAAGTTTCGGGTCTTGTAGAAGTCTCGACGGCTTGAGCAGAGTGAACGGGTGTACCATAAAGGTTTTGCAGCAGAAACTGGTCGTAGTCAACGTTGTCGTCTTCATCAGTAGGAAAGATCAGGTTTACCTGGAGATTTATCGCACTGGCGGCTTTTTCGTACCATGCATCTTCGGTCTCTGGGTCGATCGCGGAATCTGGATCAATCAGGTTAAGTGTAGGCCTATCTGATGCTGAGTGTGTGACCAATTCCTGTGTTTCTCCCTCGGGCTTTTCAACCGTCGGGTCTTCGTCGTCTGAGATGTCCATGTCTATGACCATCTCGGATAAACTCAACTGGGCTAGCGGTTCGTATTCGGTTGCAGTTGCCACAGTTGAAGGTTCTGGTTGAACCACGGTAGTTTCAGTGAGGATCCGGGCGGACTCGATTAATCGTAGTCTTTTATTCTCCCCCTCACGGTGATCAGGATCATCCTGATCATCGTGCCTTCGCTTTAGTCCGCTGGCTTGACTTTTACAGGTTTCTTCCATGGAGGCGACTCTCTCGGATAGCGTTTTGAGCGCTTATTGAACATCTTTGAGAGTCGTGTCAAGCTGATCCATTTTGGTGGTTATGGATGACGATGGAGCATTTACCCGTGATCGGAGAACTGAGATCAGGTCTGCTTCTGTAGAGGCATCGGTGTCGGTGTGTTGGAGCAGCTGGGCGAAGAGCATAGTCTTCAAGGTGTCCACCGAATAGGTTGGTTGAACTGGATTCGGTGGAGGTGGTGGTACGGTTTCGGTTTCGACTATTTTCTCCTTACCTTTGATCAGGCTCTTCAGTTTGTCGAGCTCGGTGGAGAATCACTGTTCCATGGCCTTGCGGACAGCCTTTAGGGCGCTGTCCAGATATCCCTTTGACACAAAGTCGGGTAAAGTAACTCTGGGATCACTTAGATTACCCGTTGAGGCATTTTACCTTAGAGGTAGAGCCACCTACGTTCACGGTTGGCACATGGGTAGCCGTGGTAGGATTTCCTTCCGATCCTTGCGTTCCGCTTAAAGGCGGAGACACTACGGAAGTTCCGATCGGGTCACAAAAAGCCTCGATTTGTGGAATTTCATCTTGTGTCCTAGCCGAAGAATGTTCAATAACAAGTGGCTCTAGACTCGTTTGTGCTTTGAAAGAAGGCGAGACTGGGGGTTGCTAGTCTCTTGTTTTAATACCAGTACCCTCCGAGTGAGAGACTGGTAGATTTTGTGCTAAGTCCCCGTGAGAAGTTGAAACACCCGTCTTTTGAGAGACGGATGAGTGGCCAGGGAGGTTGTGCACTTGTGCCGCTAGGTCCACGACGGCTTCTTCAATACCCCGTCCCAACAGATGAGACGGGATAGCAGATGTGGCTACCTGGTCGACACTGGTTTGGATTCGCTCTGAAGCCTCTTTATTTTTTCGGCTTATTCACTCTTGATTCTTTTTAGACCTGACTTCACTCAGTCTCACCTCTTCAGCATTTTCAACTAAAACTCCCTCCATTCTCCTTGTGGCTCCCATATCAGGCTAGGTAGTAGGGATTAGGGGGGTTGTAGGTGAGTCAGATGGGATTCCTTCGGTCAATTCTGGGTTTGGTCCGATACTAGTAGGTATTAAAGATAACCGTATGGCCCGGGTCGTATCGGATTCGGTGGAGTCAGAGTCAACATCCTCAACCTGTCTGGTCGGTGAGGGAGGATCAGATAAGTATGGTTCCAGATCACGGTGAAGCATGGGTCTAGATGATTGTAACACCCCGCTTACCACGACACAATATTGTCCGCTTTGCCCCACTGGCTCACGGCTTTGTTTTTGGCGGCCTGGCAAGGACTTCGCAAGGACTTCCCAGGAGGTCACCCATCCTGGTACTACTCCCACCCAAGCACGCTTAACCACAGAGTTCCCAAGGAACCCGCATGCTTGTGGCCCCAAAACGCGTTGTGTCTGGTAAGGCCAAGGTTTACTAATATACCCAGCATCTCTCCTGTCCACGGCCGATGTGGGATATGCCTAAGGTGTTACACACACCCCCCCTTAGGGACTCATCGTCCTCGATGAGGTTTGCCCCACCATCCCGAATGGCACAGGAGTGGCTCTGATACCATTTGTAACACCCCGCTTACCACGACACAATATTGTCCGCTTTGCCCCACTGGCTCACGGCTTTGTTTTTGGCGGCCTGGCAAGGACTTCGCAAGGACTTCCCAGGAGGTCACCCATCCTGGTACTACTCCCACCCAAGCACGCTTAACCACAGAGTTCCCAAGGAACCCGCATGCTTGTGGCCCCAAAACGCGTTGTGTCTGGTAAGGCCAAGGTTTACTAATATACCCAGCATCTCTCCTGTCCACGGCCGATGTGGGATATGCCTAAGGTGTTACAATGATGTACCTACTTCGCCCATCGTTCGGGTGATAGGAATGGGTTGGTGGCTTGGTCCGGCTTGGGTATTACTGGCTCGCGTATCCAATGCACCGCCCGCTCCAGTTTCCCTCCCACGTACTCTCAACACACCCCGTCCGGGAGCCCCAGCTACCCGGACTCTACCACCTCTCGTTCTAGGACCCTCACGTCCCTCAGTTCTATGTCCCGAGGGAGGTCCCTCCGGCGCTGGCTGGACCATGGGATTTCCTAACTCTCTTCTATACTCTATCACACTCAGTGCATTGGGGTCCGCGTGTGCCAGTAGATGTTCAGGTATAGGCATGGAGGGGGTATCCGGTGGGTTACGAATCACCAAGTGTTGTAAGTTGTTGTGAGGACATACTGGATGGTTGATACGTCTCGGAATCAGAGGATTCACATCCATGTGTTGTCTGACAGTCAGAGAAAAGAATCCCGGAAACGGTAGGAACTTCTTCTTGGTTGCGCCCGTCTGTCGGATGGCTTGCACCATTTCATGCCAAATGATTGCTGAGTAGTCTATGTGCCGATTGTAGCACACTGCGTGAAACAAGCGTAGGAAGTCTACGGTGCATTGGTCTATCCCCTTCCATCGGGAGGATAGACACCGGTTTAGGATAGAAAATAGAGTGTACCAGATCGGGGCAATGTGTTTACGGGTGAATGCGGATGGACGGTCGAGATCGTGGTAGTATCCAAGTGCACGGACCTCGGCGCAGAGAGTGACGTCGTCGATGGCGGGTGCATATGCGGCATTGCCTCCGGCATTCGGTTCCGGGAGCGATAAGAGTCGGCGGAAGGAGTCCAGTGTGAGTGTGAATGGGTAGTGATCGATGCTGGCAGTGATGGACTGGATGTTGTTGACTGTGACCACCCTCGCCGTGGTCCATACTTGGTGTACATATATGAGAGGCACGTCAGTTGTTACGGTCAGTGCTCGGCGAAGCGGGTGGCCGAGCATGATGTCAACCACGACTCTGTGAACGGGTCGGAATGCAGCAGCATCAAGATGGTGATTGTTCGGATTGATCTGAATACCATGGTCCTCGGCGACCAAGGCATTGTCGGCCTCGTCGTCTATAATGTCCTCAGGTGGAGGAACGTTCTGCTGTTGCTGCTCTTGTTGTTCCGCCATTTAGAATACCTGTAAAACATAGTGTTAGAACATGGACGGACAAAAACAACGCCGATGCGTACCTTAGCATAAAATGGCTCAATCAGCGGTTGATTGAGGACTGGCTGTAAAAGCAGGACATTGGGACTGCCAATGTGTGAGAAATGCAAAGGTATTGGACGTGAGCAGTGTCCGGATAAACAGGGTATCCGAACAGGCAACACTTACCGGACAGATAGGGGTTACCGGGTAAACATAGGTTACCGGGTAAGTTAAGGTACCAGACAATATGGGACTTACCGGATTCAAATAGGTTACCAGATATTAATGGTTACCGGACACCGATCTTACCGGATGTCAAAATTACCGGATACAAAGGTATCCGGACGACATTGGTTACCGGGGATCAAAGTGTCCGGGTCTTATGAAGGTTACCGGGATGATGAGTGTTATCGGGTAACAAGAATGTTACCGGGTGGTTTAGGGTTTCCGGGTACGAGACTGTGGTGCTCGAATCGATCCAAAATCAACATCAAAGTTAAGTCTACACGGTGTAGATTGATCGATATGTAAAATATGGCACACACCATGATTTGTGGACCAAGAATCGATCCAAAAAGGAATCGACGAAGGTGGGGGTTTTAGAGAAGCCAGTTAGGTCACTGTATCGAGTGATTCGAAGATGATACATGGATGTGTGTGCCTGCTGATGATCGAAATACCATAAGAATGCGAGGGTAAGTCGTACCTGAGATTGTCGAGACTTAAGAACAATGATCTGAGCGAAAATGTGAGTTTTCGAGTGCGAGGTCGCAAGAGAGTGTTTGTGGGGTTTTTGAAATGGTTTCCGGGTAAAGGGAAGATACAAGTTCCCGGATGGTTATTTATAAGGGGGACACTTCCCGGGTTGGTTACTCGGTAACTTATTGAAACCCGGTCCGGTAAGTGTACCCGGTAACAATGGTTATCCGGTGACTTATCTGGTAAGTGCCAAAAAAAACCCAAAAATTGAAACATTGGACCCTTTCTTAGGAAATTTCATGTTCCCCCTCGACCTTTGCATGGGGATTCCCCTACTCCCCCTCGGAACAGAAATGTGAGAGGTTTGGAAGACGTTAACACACAAAAAAACTTTTATACTTTTAAGAAAAAACAATGTGACGCTCCCCCTCAAGTGATGAACATAATGAATTTTGCTCCCCCTCAGATTGTGCACGATGTGCGATGTGTAGTTCACTCGGGAATGTCCTTACACACAAAAAAAAACTTTTCTGGTAGTGAAAGGAAAAAAAACGTGTGTGACACTCCCCCTCAACAATAGACTAACATACCTGATGGCTGGTCATGCTCCCCCTGAACACATGAATACTCGTGAAAGCACATATATAAAAGCAATTAAACTAGACGAGAGTATGAAACAAAAGAAACACACGTGGAAAGAAAGAAACAAGCAAAATCTACCTAATAAACACAGAGACTCAACCTAACTATGTAACAGAGACAAGTAGAATACACGTGCGAGAAAGTGTATGCTCAATTATCTGGAGTGTGAGCAACAGATGATGAGTAGACAGTTTCTTGTAGATGTATGGAACTTGTATCGGGCACACAATAAGATCAAGTCTTCAGATTTAGCATACCTAACCTGGACACTAGATAGTTAAAGCGTTTTTCGTCCAGGGGTTTTGTAAACAGGTCTGCTAACTGATGCTTTGTATTTACAAAATAGAGTTCGACTGTACATCTTTCAACGTGATCCTTGATAAAGTGATACCGAACGTCTATGTTGCTTTGTCTTCGTATGCTGGACCAGATTGCTGGATATTGCAATAGCGCTCTTTGAGTCGCAGTAGATGGACACCTTGACGTATGTAAAGCCGTAGTCCTTGAGTTGCGTCCGCATCTTAATCACCTGAGAACAGCAGCTCGCGGCGGCCACGTATTCCGCCTCGGCAGTCGACGTAGAGACGCACTGCTGTTTCTTGGATGCCCAACTCACCAAGCTATCGCCTAAGAACTGCACATGTCCCGATGTGCTCTTCCGATCCATCATGCTGCCCGCGTGATCCGCATCAGAGTATGCAGATAGTTGAAAACCTGTCTCTTTCGGGTACCACAAGCCAAGATCAGCAGTACCACGTAAATAACGAAAAATTCGTTTGACAGCAATTAAATGAGAATCTTTTGGTTTTGATTGAAACTGGGCGCATAGAAATGTGGAAAACATGATGTCCGGTCTACTAGCAGTTAGGTACATTAAAGAACCAATCATTCCCCGGTACGTCTTAGTGTCCACATCCTTTCCGTTAGGATCGGCGTGTAACTTGGTACCGGGTGCCATGGGAGTTTTCATCGGTGAGGACTGTTCCATCTGGAATTTCTTTAGAATATCCCGGATGTACTTAGCCTGATTTATGAATATCCCGGTCGACAGTTGTTTAACTTGAAGACCGAGAAATAAATTCATCTCACAAATCATTCTCATTTTAAAAAATTATCCCATTAGGTTGGCAAAGTTCTTAGCATACTGAGGATTAGTAGAACCGAAAATTATGTCATCGACATACACCTGAACTAATACAATATGACCTTTTTCGTTTTTGATAAAAAGAGTGGAATCGATTTTACCTCGTGTGAATTTCGATTTTATCAAAAAACGCGGTTAACGTGTCATACCAAGCCCGTGGAGCTTGCTTTAATCCGTAGAGCGCCTTGTCTAGTATGTAGACATGATCAGGCTTCTTCTCGTCTACGAACCCGTCCGGTTGCGAAATATAGACCTTTTCCTTGAGTTCGGCGTTAAGGAATGCGGTCTTCACATCCATTTGGAAGACCGTGAAGTTCTTGTGCGCGGTGTATGCAAGGAACATACGTATAGCTTCGATCCTTTCCACCGGAGCGTATGTCTCGTCGTAGTCAATCCCTTCTTGTTGACGATATCCCTTAGCCACGAGACGCGCCTTATTGCGTACTACGATGCCGTCCTCGTCCTTCTTGTTCTTGAAGATCCACTTTCTGCCGATCACCGTCTTGTGAGATGGACGTAGGACAAGTCGCCATACCTTGAGAGCCTCGAATTGGTTGAGCTCCTCTTGCATGGCCATGACCCAGTCCGGATCTTAGAGTACTTCACGGACGGTTGTAGGCTCGATCTTGCTCAAGAATCCGGAGAAGAGGCAGAAATTGGCTGATGCGCCTCGCGTTTGGACTGGAGTAAAGGGATCACCGATGATCTGGTGTAAGGGATGAGCTTTGGTCCATTTGATGGTGTGTGGAAGCGGCTGCTGAGTTGAGTGTGAGGCGTCCGGATCCACGTAATCACCCGATGGAAGGTCTTGTACGGCTTCAAGTGTCGCCGGTTGGTTTCTCGGAGGAGATGGGGGAGGATTCGTCGAAGATTGAGCAACTTCTGGTTCCGAGGAATGCAGAGGCTGATCATTGATTGTAGCGGATGACGAATCTTGAGGAGCGATCTCCGTGTTTGGTACTGGTTCCTCCGGGGGAATGGTAGTATTAAATGAGGTTGATGATGATGACTGTTGAGGTGTCTCCATTGTGAGTGTTGGAGTGCTGGTCGAGGACGGCGGACTGGATAGATTTGTTGAATCCTCGATTTAGGCAGCTTCAATTCTTGGTTGTGCTGAGACACGAGGAGCAGAAGTGTTAAGCATATCATCATAAAAATATTGGAATAGTAAATCTAAATCTGAAAGACCAGCATTCGACGTAGATGCATGATTCGGATTTACTGTCATTTGTGCAGATCCCGGACGTGAAAGTTCGGAAGCTAGCACGCCAGTTAAACCAGGTTCTGAACTGATGTGTTCAGAAGCCAAATATGCGGCTTCGTCGAATGTCACGTTTACACTCTCGGTAACAGTTTTAGTCCGTTTGTTGTAAACGCGATACGCCTTAGCCTGCATGGAGTATCCTATGAACACTCCCTCATCCGCCTTCGGGCTGAATTTGCCGAGATGATCTTTGTCGTTGAGGACGTAGCACGTGCATCCGAACGCGTGGAAATACTTGATGTTCGGAATGCGGTTGTTCATGATCTCGTACGACTTCTTGTTGAACCGCTTGTTGATAATGGAGCGGTTTTGCGTGTAACAAGCAGTAGACACCGCTTCGGCCCAGAGAAATAACGGCAGATTGGATTGAGAAAGCCTCATGCGAGCAGCTTCGACGAGGGTACAATTGCGTCTTTCCACCACTCCGTTTTGTTGAGGAGTGCGTGCGGCCGAGAAGTTGTGCGAGATACCTACTGAAGTGAGATAATCATCCACAGTCTGATTCTTAAACTCTGTCCCGTTGTCGGTCCTGATTGACTGAACTTGCTGACGAAGGTTCAGTTGAATGGATTTCAGATGGTTGATAATCAGCTCCGGGGTTTTGTCCTTCAGCGGAGAAACTTGACCCAAGTGTAGCGTGAGAAATCATCCACCATCACCAGAACATACTTGCGCTTGTTGATACTCTGAACCCGCATCGGTCCACACAAATCCATATGGATAAGTTCGAGGGACCGGGACGTGCTTGGAGCGGACTTCGACTTATGCATCGCTCGCTTCATCTTTCCCATCTCGCATGCCCTGCAGAGTCGGTCCTTCACGAATTGAAGGTCGGGCATGCCTTTCACGTGTCCACCAAGCAACAGTTTGTTGATACTCTTGAAGTTCAGATGCGAGAGACGTCGATGCCAAATCCATGCTTGTTGAGAATTGGCCTTTGACATTAGGCAGATAGTAGTATCGGTCTTCAGGGCTGCGAGGTCGATGGTGTAGAGGTTGGTCTTTCGTGTTCCAACCAGTAGCTCCTTTCCATCGTCATTGAGGATTCTACACCTTTTGGCTTTGAATCTGACCTCGAGATCTTTGTCGCAGAATTGGCCGATACTGAACAGATTGTGTCCCAATCCCGCGACGTGTGAAACTTTCTTGATAGTGATCTTGTCTTGGACAATGTCGCCGTAGCCCAAAATCGGCGCCTTGTGATCGTTCCCAAATCTTACGTCTCCGCCATATTGTTCTTTGTAGTTCGTGAGAAGCTCCCTCCTTTCGGTCATGTGCTTGGAGCATCTAGAGTCTAAGTACCACACATGACCATCCTGCAAAACGAGATTAGCGGACTTTAGGTACCCATATACGCATGGGTCCTGGAGGGTTAGGTTTTACACCTTTCGGAGGAACCTGTTTTGAAGCAGGTTGCCTCTTGGGTGTAGGTTTAACCTCAGTAGGGGGAACCTGTCTTGAGTTAGGTTTCCTCTCTTGCTTTGGTTTAACCTCTGATTGGGGACCCCGTTGTTTATGGTGTTTCTTTTTGTTTTTATGGGGTTTGCGTTTGGGTGTATGATTATATATATGATATGACCCAAACCAATCATTATTATTAATATCATCAAAGTCATTCCAGCTACAACTAGAACAACACAAACAATCATGCGATAATTAAATCAATTGTTGAATGGAATAAAGCTTAATTGGAAAATTAACATCTCGTTTAAAAAAATCATTCCTATGATTCCATGCAAAATCGTTTTTGTTCATTCTAGGATAAAAAAACAGTATTGAAAGACTTTGATGCAGCTTCCTTAGCTAGCCACTTTTGTGTGTCTTGTTTAGCGCGACCGGTTTTATCTGAAACAACATGGACAACATGGTCAGTGGCCTTTGAAGAAGCAGGATTTTTGGCACTCGATCGTTCGGTCTTTTGCCTCGGCTGTGATTGTTTTTGAGAAACAGGCTTATTTTTAGAAATCTTAATCACAGCTGGGGTCTTTGTATTAGAACAACCACCCTTTTGAAAATTGACCGGTCGATTGACCACTGGTGAAAGGAAGTCAGTATGACTTGGAAGAGGTTTATCGAAAGGGAACGATTCAAACTCTTCATCAGAATTGCCTTCGGAGTTCATATATTCTGAAAAATCAATATCCGGGATAGTGGGACTTGGAATGGCCGAGGAGGGCGAGGAACACTTTGTGTCTGTGTGCTTTGAGGAATTTGGTGCGGAAGATTTTGAAAAGTCAGAGTTTAAATTCCATATGACACACTCATCTTGAGACTCGTTACTTTCTTGTGAAGAGAATTTTCCTATGAAAGCTTTACACGAGGATGTGTCAGATGAGTTAGAGGAAATTTCGGGTGAAATCTGCTTTTCAGTTTGGAGTAGGTCAATCTGCTCTTGGAGTTGACCATTTCTCATGTGCTCTTTCATCGTTTATGTAGCCATGGCAGACAGTTTTTTTGTGAGCTTATTGATTTCACACCGAACAGTTTCCTGTTCTTCATTCGTCACAACTTCGATTTTCTCAGATTTGAGTTTCTCAAGTTCAGTGATTAGCGCTTGCTTTTCCTTTTGAAAACTGGACCTTTCGTTCTCGAGTGACTCCTCTAACTCGACTATCCTAGCTTCCAAGATGAGAGGGGGAACATAGAGTTTGAACTCATCCGTCTCAGTCTTAGGTTCTGTTGCTTGGACCTCATCCTTTTTGGAGGAATCCTTGGGCGTTACAACCTTATAGCAATCAAAGTAGTCATTCGAGAGGTACTTCTTTTGATTTTTCTCATAGTAATAATTCAAAGGCTCATAACAAAAAGGAAGTTGCATTTTAGAAGTGTGTGCGCGCTTGTATTCCTTAGTTTCCTCTTCCTTTTCAGGTTTAAGAGGACCAGTCCACTTAATCGCATATTCCGGATACTTTTTGGCTATTCCAAGACAACCAAAATCATACAGTATAGGTCTTTTGGATATACCCTTTTTCAAATAGTATGGGTTATCGTATCCGATTCCCCAGTCCTTGTTAAAATAAGTGAACTCCTTTGGTTTATTCATATGGATGGTCTGATCAGTTTGAGCTCTTTTATGGAGTTTGGTTTCAAGATCAAGTATTTTAGTGACAAACTCCTTGTGCTGAATTTGAAGAGCAGAGCATTGATAAAAAATATCTGTTTTCTCATTCTCACACTGATCAAGCTGTATTTGTATTTCAGATATTTCGGCCCTTAAGTCCGTAGGTGCTATTGAAAGATTTTTGCATTTTTCTTTTAAATTAGCATTTTCAGACTTATATTTCTCAGTTATACGCTTTTGAACATCCAGCTTTTCAGATAGTGATCTAATCTCAAGCAGTTGTTCATTAGAAGTGGACTTATGGGAATCTATCCGTTCAGCAAGAGATTGCATTTGATCAAAGAAATCTTGAGGAGTAGATTAACATACCTGACTTGACTTTGCTTTTTCCTCATTAGCAGGAGAGTGATATCCCATGAAAGCATCAGCACCATCAGACTCACTTTCATCATCAGAACAACCCAACCAGTAGTCGTCTTCCACAAACAGAGAGGCTCCTGCTTCTTTCTATTCTGCCAGAGCGAGCTTAGCCTTGTAATAGTGAGCATTCTTTACAACAGGCGTTCGACAATCTTTCGCAAAGTGACCAAGCTTCCCGCAGTTATATGTAACACCCGGAATTTTACTAAAGTGAAGGTTTTATGTTGGGAAGAAGTGTACGAAGGAAGCTCAGCAATCGAGTTCATTCGGGACGAAAATCGAGCTTCGGTACCATCTCAGCGAGAGTGACATGTCAGCGAGAGCTTCGGTACGACTCCGGTCGTCTCCCAACCTTAGATGTTAAGGGTAAGTCCGTGTAGCATTTCGACAGTGGAAGTTTGAGTATTCCACGCGTGTTGGTATTATGGGCCGGATGATGTCGGTAGCAAGTAAATGTGTTTGTGGTAATTGAAGTGTTAGACTTGCGGTAACGTAGTGCGAGGTTGGTATAGCCGTTTCATTGACAACCCTAGTTTTGTGGAAACCTCAGTAAATGGATCTCGTGTGTGGGGTCCTGTTAGGGTTCCGAGTTTGGTGGTATAACTAGGTGTCAACCTTTGCTGGTTTGAGGTTGGAAACCGTTAGTGTAAACGGGGGTTGTAGCCAATTTTTAAAAGAACATTGGTAATGATAGGGGTAATGATAGGGGTAACCTTAAGATGCTCAATTGTGATGAGCGGTTTTGGTGAAATAACCTTCGGGCGTGGTTGATGAACCTATCAGTTGATGATTCATGTGAGACGAATTTTGGAGTCTATTAGAACTCGTTGGAGTTAATCGGCAGTTAATGGTAGGGATGATTGGAGTTGATGATTTTGTTGGGTTCATTAATAAACAAACCTTGGGGTGATTTAGAATCCGAAACTGAAACGAGATGTATGGAACATCTAAGGTTGGGAGACGACCGGAGTCGTCTAACTAGGAGTTATCCCAGTGGTTAGAACGTTGTTACGGACAAGTAACGTGTACTTGAAGGACTTTTGTTGGTAAGAAATTATTCGAGGAATTGTCTTTATAAGACTGTGTGGGGGAAATTAGATTCCAGTTAGGAATTGATTAATTAAAGCCGACATTGAGTCGGTTAGTCGTGGATTGTCAAGGGCGTAGATTTCGAGGACGAAATCATTCTAAGGTTGGGAGGATTGTAACACCCTGAATTTTACTAAAGTGAAGGTTTTACGTTGGGAAGAAGTGTACGAAGGAAGCTCAGCAATCGGGTTCATTCGGGACGAAAATCAAGCTTCGGTACCATCTCAGCGAGAGTGACATGGCGAGAGTGCCATGTCACAATCGCATGGTCACTTTCGCATGGAAGGAATTGGCTGGACACGAGGGGAGTCTCGGTACATTCTCAGCGAGAGTGACATGGCGAGAGTGCCATGTCACAATCGCATGGTCACTTTCGCCCGCGGGTGTTCAGATCACTTAAATGCCCGATTTTGTTAGCCTTTTCTCATTTATCTCATTCCCTTTCTTCACAAACCCTCTCAACCGAACCCCTTTGTTTCCATGGTCGATTTTGGAGCTGCTCTCTTAGAAATCAACCATTTCTTCACCATCTAAGTTGTAATCAAACCCCTTCCCCCATTGTTGAGCATATTTGGAGAGCTTGGAGCTTTTGTGGAGATTAGGAGTTCGTCTTGGAGGATTCAAGTGGTTTAAGGTAATCTCTTCCCATCTAAAGATGTTATTGTTATTAATTTCATTTTCTTTCCATCTTGTGGTGATGTTGGACGATTTTGGTGATGATGGGTTAAGGGAATGTGGTTTGCCTCATATTTAAGAACTAGGGTTTGTTATATTTGGGGGTTTTGATGTGTTATGGTTAGGGAATGATTCCTTATGGTTGGATTGTGATATTGATGGTTGGGATTTCATAAATCTAGGTTTTTGAAAGTTTTGGCTTGAGGATGCAAACTTCATCAAAGGAGCTTACGTTGGAGAAACTCTAGATTTAGCTTAAATCTAGCAAGGTGAGTTCAAGTTACTTTGCGAAAACTTTGTACATGCCAAAATGCTATTTTCCAAGTAATTATGTGTTTTACCTGAAAATTATCAACGTTGAGTTATTTGATGAGTTTTACCTTTTAAGGTATTAATTGCAGTAGACATTGTAAAACACTACCTTTGGGAAAAATGAGATAGATAAATCATACATGAGATGGGTTGTTGATTTATGTGGCAAATGGAGTCTATTTGTTATGAAAAAGCAATTTTGTGGATATTTGGAAATATGCATATAGTACATCATGAGATGTTTTGAAAATGTAAAGGTTGAGTCCTTTTGGAAATGAGGGTTATCCCGATCCAAGGTTTTATTTCGGGTTTTCATGGATTTGAAGTAATTACCGGCAACCGGTATGTGTTGTTGTGTTTAATGTCATTGTATGACTTTTATGAATTATCTTTCGAGTTAGTTGAGCTTGTGGCTAGGTATTGGATTTTATTAAGTCTTGGGGACATTTGTCCGTTTTGATAGCTCAGAGTTGAGTTTTGATCATGATCTATGTTATTGGGGAATTGCATGTTTTAATGCATTTGCTTATATGTTTGGGGTCGTGTAATATTTTAGACCTTGTTGGCCATGGATCCATAGGCATTTGAGTTTCCCTTAGTCTCGCGGGCAAGAGGTCGGAATTGATTGAGCTCAGTTTTACGAGACGTTAGTTTATATTTTAGCACAGAATAGGCATCGGGTTCCATGATAAGTAAGGCGTGGACCCAGATGGTCGGGCGTCGTCTCATGGGCAGTAAGGTGTAATTCCATATAGGTTCTTAGCACGGGATAGGCATCGGGTTCCATGATAAGTAAGGCGTGGACCTATATGGTCGGGCGTCGTCTCATGGGCAGTAAGGTGTAATCCCTAATGTGCTGTTGTGGATTTGGAGTGACCCAATGTATAAACCTGGAGTGGTTGAAGTTGGGGGCTCCTTAGTCTCGCGAGCAATAGATCTGGAGTGATTGAGCTCGGTTTATGAGAGTAATCCACGTGGGTGTTTTATTGCATAGTAAGTGACCCACTTTAGTGTTCCGTCACGTGCGATGTATACGGGTCTCCCCCGTCACCGGAATGTGTTGTTTTGAGTATTTGTTGCTACTCATGTTTTCGGTGACGTGTTATATTTATATGGATTGTTTTTCCATGGTATGTAAATTGTGGTTCATATCTCATCCCTGTGTGTTGTTTTGGGTAATTGTGTTTATCCATGTTTTCGGTAACGTATCATATTTATGAGATTTGTATTTCCACGTTATATGAGTTGTGGATTACGTTTTATCCACGTTTTGAGATGTTTTGGGATAATGGCAAATAATTATAAGTTTAATCGTGTTGAGTGACAAATGCTATTTCACCTTTCGTTGACTTTGTGAATAAGTCTATTTTTGAGAAACCATGTGATAATAAAGATTTTAACATGGGAATTGGGTGAGTTGGAAAAATGGGTGATTTGTATTTGAAGAAAACTCTTTTGAAGTCATGACTAAAAACTACTAACCTCCGATTTATGATTTTATATAGTCATGATTTAATGCTTGAACTCACTAGGCGTAAGCCTAACCCTTTTTATTTGTCGGCATGTGCAACAGGCTCAGGTTGAGGGTAGCTCTAGCTACATTGTGAAGTGGCGAGTGCTAGTAGAGTGCACGAGAGGTGACATGATTAGTGAAGTCTTCCGCAATAGTTTGGACTAGCAATTTGTGTGGGGTTAAGTAACACCCGATTAAGTCCTTTTATTGTGGGAATTATAATGTTTTAATTTCCGAGGCATTTTAAGGAATGAAATGTAGAAAGGATTTTTATCTTGTTGGGTATTTTATTGAAATTTTATTTAGTTGCTCGTTCCAAATTTAAGGGTGTTACAAGTTGGTATCAGAGCATAAGTTTGAGAGATTTAGGTGTTGATTTTGGATACCTAGACTCAAACTAGCGTTTGTTTAAGTAAATGAGAGTGAAAATCACCTTTAGGCACTTTAAGATAGGATGTTTCGAGGTCAATGGATGTTGTTAGAAACGAGAATCACGTCGAGAGTAGCAAGGATAATCATGTACGGTGCGTTCATAGTGACACCTGGCCAGTGTCATGGTGAGCCTACTAGTACATGTGCATACTTGAATTACTTAAATGTGATGATCATTGGAGTAGTGAAGGAGGTTTTAAGCTAGTAGTCGTTGGAATAGATGGACTATTTTAGTATTAGTCACTTGGAGTGACGATAAGCCTGATAATTGCTTTAAGTAGACCGTTTCGGGTCAAGATTGATGGTTGGACTAGAACGATAGGCTTATGGAGCCGACTTTGATTTGAGGAAAAACCGTAAGGATTAATTGATGTAATTCCCAACTTGCCTTAAGAGGTTGAATATCCGGATGACAATAGTGGACCGGAGAATTATGGAGGAGTATGAGTTGAGACGTTGAATGCCGACTAAGTCATGCACAAAGTTTATTTTGAAAGTAAATTGCATCAACTATTTCTTGTGTTTCCAATCCTTATACGGATTGTATTAGGAATTTTGAGAAATGTTTAGCACACACACAAGATTTCGAATCATGGTTTTGAACGTGCATGAAACCATTTTATTGCGGGAAGTTTCAAACTCCGTCGGGATTTGTTTTGCCTTATTTCATTGTTGTTCAACATCTGTTTTGGATGTAATGGCAACCATATTTTTATGATGTTTAATATGTTGGGCAATAACTACGGTTTGTGACTTTAACATTGGATCTCCTCCACATATGTTAGAGTTGGACGGAAGTTATATCCCATTATGTCTATGAAAAGTCATTTTTGGAGAATTTGTTTAATGTGAGTTGCTAAACAATGTTGTTTATATAGTATTACCATGGGAGGGAATTTTTGGAATTTTGGCATCTCATTTATGTTTTTGCTTATAGCAATTTGGTCTTGGAAGCATGATGTTTAGCGCCGTTTTATTGACTTGGAGTCATTGAGTTCGTTGAGGTTCATGGAGTTTGTTTTACGACATGTTGAGTCGTGTGAGTATAATTTCACAAGGTGCATGCTTTAATTACTTACGTGAAAAGTTTACGAGTTATGTTGGGCATTTGGTCCCACTCGAGTTTTGTGAGAAAAGTTAATTTTATGCCATAAGGCGACTAAGAAAAGATGAGTTTGGAACTCTAGTGTTGCGTAACTTTTCTTTCAAGAGTTGGTGTTACTAAGTATTTTATTTCAAATAGTTCAGTGTACGGATTGATTTATACGTGGCTTAAGTGATGCATGAAAGAACATTTTTGGTGACGTTTCACAATAATTTGCTTGGTGCGCCTTTGGTTAGTTAAATGTTTAATTAGCATTTTATGTAAAATGTGTTATATCGACTTAGGGGTATGCATAGCTTGGTAACCATTGTTTCTCGTTACTTTGTTGAACGAATCGTGAGTGAAATTATTTTATTAACTCATTGTATAAATGATGACCATTCGGTCAAATGGTGTTTTGGTGTTGTGGAAATCATGCATAACTCACAATATTTTACATTTTGAAAACACGAATGTATGAGTCATTGACATTGGTTAATTGTCGATTTACCGAATATTTTGGAAACTTGAAAACCTTTTGGTTTTGGAAGAAAGGTGCGTTTGGAGTATTTTTAACAAAAACATTTATAAGCAATGACGTTTTGATGTTTTATGTTCCAAGAACGAAATTTTGAGGAAATGCTTCGTGATGAAGATTTTAGAAAATTGTTTGTATAAAACTATGTTGCATGTACTTTCTTATGTTTTGGAACATTGATGCGCACCGTTGGAGCAATTTGGGATTTGAAAATAGGTTTGAACCTTTTTTTTGGTGTCAACCATTTACTAACAATTGTTTCCTTCTAGTTTTTGGAAAATACATTGTAGTGTGCAATTTTGTTAGAAACATTTTGCTCGTGTGTCGTTATGTGACCATTTGAGGAAATTTTGGAAATCAACTTAAAGAACCCCATCTTTTGAAATTTTGGTGTGAGTTAATTGGTGCATGTTATTTCATTACAAGGAAATTTCTAGGGTAGTGTTACAAGTTTGCATGCCCACCCCAATTTGAAGTTTTATGATGTTTTAAGTCGATACTTTCAAAGAATGGAGACGGATTGGTTTTTGCCTTTAAATTTGGAGCCTATACCAGCTGTTTTGTGTTTTGGCTGAGGTGTAATAAAGAATCGTTTCCTTGTTTCGTATAATAAACTGACGCGCGCAAATTTTGTTAGGGAACCTTGTTCCATACCAATTAATAGTCGGAAAAGAATTTTGAGACAATGGCCGTTTGGGCTACTTTTGAAGTACGTGTGAAAATGTGTTGCACACCGTTTAAAGTGGGCAGTTACTTTACGTGCATGTCATGAGTCAATCCATACTAGAACCGTGGCGGTTCATTTTAAAGAATTGTTTATTACGCTTTTGCATTTTGTGGGTAAAACTGAACTGCAATGAAATAATTTTCAACATGATTTTCATATGTGGGACAAGCGTGTCCGTTTTTGCGTAACTACCGAATGGATGGTAGTAGTTTTCTATACGTGCAATTTATTTGATATGAACATCTTTGGGTTGAAAATTTTGTGAAAGATTTTTTTGATTGGCATATTTATTGAATAACGCACTCGAAAACCTTGAACTCGTTAGGACCCTGGAAAGAGTAAGTAACCCAGTTAAGGGTAAGTCCGTGTAGCATTTCGACAGTGGAAGTTTGAGTATTCCACGCGTGTTGGTATTATGGGCCGGATGATGTCGGTAGCAAGTAAATGTGTTTGTGGTAATTGAAGTGTTAGACTTGCGGTAACGTAGTGCGAGGTTGGTATAGCCGTTTCATTGACAACCCTAGTTTTGTGGAAACCTCAGTAAATGGAACTCGTGTGTGGGGTCCTGTTAGGGTTCCGAGTTTGGTGGTATAACTAGGTGTCAACCTTTGCTGGTTTGAGGTTGGAAACCGTTAGTGTAAACGGGGGTTGTAGCCAATTTTTAAAAGAACATTGGTAATGATAGGGGTAACCTTAAGATGCTCAATTGTGATGAGCGGTTTTGGTGAAATAACCTTCGGGCGTGGTTGATGAACCTATCAGTTGATGATTCATGTGAGATGAATTTTGGAGTCTATTAGAACTCGTTGGAGTTAATCGGCAGTTAATGGTAGGGATGATTGGAGTTGATGATTTTGTTGGGTTCATAAATAAACAAACCTTGGGGTGATTTAGAATCCGAAACTGAAACGAGATGTATGGAACATCTAAGGTTGGGAGACGACCGGAGTCGTCTAACTAGGAGTTATCCCAGTGGTTAGAACGTTGTTACGGACAAGTAATGTGTACTTGAAGGACTTTTGTTGGTAAGAAATTATTCGAGGAATTGTCTTTATAAGACTGTGTGGGGGAAATTAGATTCCAGTTAGGAATTGATTAATTAAAGCCGGCATTGAGTCGGTTAGCCGTGGATTGTCAAGGGCGTAGATTTCGAGGACGAAATCATTCTAAGGTTGGGAGGATTGTAACACCCTGAATTTTACTAAAGTGAAGGTTTTACGTTGGGAAGAAGTGTACGAAGGAAGCTCAGCAATCGGGTTCATTCGGGACGAAAATCAAGCTTCGGTACCATCTCAGCGAGAGTGACATGGCGAGAGTGCCATGTCACAATCACATGGTCACTTTCGCATGGAAGGAATTGGCTGGACAAGAGGGGAGTCTCAGTACATTCTCAACGAGAGTGACATGGCGAGAGTGCCATGTCACAATCGCATGGTCACTTTCGCCCGCGGGTGTTCAGATCACTTAAATGCCCGATTTTGTTAGCCTTTTCTCATTTCTCTCATTCCCTTTCTTCCCAAACCCTCTCAACCGAACCCCTTTGTTTCCATGGTCGATTTTGGAGCTGCTCTCTTAGAAATCAACCATTTCTTCACCATCTAAGTTGTAATCAAACCCCTTCCCCCATTGTTGAGCATATTTGGAGAGCTTGGAGCTTTTGTGGAGATTAGGAGTTCGTCTTGGAGGATTCAAGTGGTTTAAGGTAATCTCTTCCCATCTAAAGATGTTATTGTTATTAATTTCATTTTCTTTCCATCTTGTGGTGATGTTGGACGATTTTGGTGATGATGGGTTAAGGGAATATGGTTTGCCTCATATTTAAGAACTAGTGTATGTTATATTTGGGGGTTTTGATGTGTTATGGTTAGGGAATGATTCCTTATGGTTGGATTGTGATATTGATGGTTGGGATTTCATAAATCTAGGTTTTTGAAAGTTTTGGCTTGAGGATGCAAACTTCATCAAATGAGCTTATGTAATAACCCGGTTTCCCAAACATGTTTCAAATAACATATATTGCATCACATCGTTACATTCATAAAAAGAAATTACCAAACAAATCACGTACGGTCCCAGCAGTCTCGAAACGATACAACATAACACATATTCAGTTCCTAATCCTTGTCAGCTATTAACCCCGCCTTACACATTAATTCTTCCCTTTGCTAACAAAAATCAAGTTCCAACACCATCCTACACTTACTACTACCTCAAATTCCGACAACATTATCAAAAATAACTTAATAGGCACTCCACTCCTATCTATATTACCAATACAATTATCAAATTCTTTTCTAACACATATAAGCAACAAAAGATTGAAAACACAATTAATCAGTTTGTACCGAAGTCAAATAGCACTTTAGCACGTGTAGAGTTTATATAAATATACCTGTCTTCGTCTCTATCCATACGTCGAGACCGACTTGCCACTCTGTAGATTTCAACAAGGTTAATATACACATAGGCACATACCCCATATAATAAGGTATTCCAGTCCAATCATGTAACTGTAAGTTCACAATTACACTGGCCAGGTGTAACTCGAATTTACCTTACATGATGTTCCTTCTACCTTGTTATACTTAATATCCCAAGGTTCTAAAATAATAGGGACATCCTACTTCACATGCAGTTTAAGTCTAGGTACATATACTAATACCTAAATCCCTTAAACTAGGGCTCTGATACCATCTGTAACAACCCGGTTTCCCAAACATGTTTCAAATAACATATATTGCATCACATCGTTACATTCATAAAAAGAAATTACCAAACAAATCACGTACGGTCCCAACAGTCTCGAAACGATACAACATAACACATATTTAGTTCCTAATCCTTGTCAGCTATTAACCCCGCCTTACACATTAATTCTTCCCTTTGCTAACGAACGATCCTCAACCTGGAATACATATTTTTAAAACAGAAATGATGAGGGTTAGACCTGATGGTCTAGTGAGAAAATCCCTGTCAGTTGAAACTTGCCAAGAATCCAATTAAATTAAACTATTTTATACAAACACACATATATTACACGTAATTAAATACCAACCAAGACTTGCGTTTCGTATCCACTCATTCCCCCTTATTCCTCCACAATTGGCCAAACTAGTGGTTGAAAGCCAACTAGTCAATTTACTCTGCTGTACAACATCTACAGTAAACACGCCTGTCCTCTTACCGGAACCCGGCAACACACCGGTCTGCACCTCGGATCCCGGCCCCGTATTCTCGCAGAATACTCATATAATTACAGTATACCATCATGTATATAAACATTTCAATAAAAACACATAATCACATTATGTATCACATTCTCAATCCATACATATCCATTTCATATAGATATAAATCACATATATATGTATTCCAGTTAAAAAACGTTTTTAAATAAAACTCACCTGAATGCTTTTCCAATAGTTCTCCAAAAATCTCTTCAACAAGTCCCACTTTTATCTTTGAATTTTACTATCCGAAATAGTTAATTAACAAGAATACACCTCATTAATAAATCTGTATTTTAACACTTTTCGCAACCCACAGCTTGCGAATTCCTCACTTTTCGCAACCTACTGTTGCGAAAACCAAAGAACTCGCAACCCACTATTGCGAAAACCTCAGAACTCGCAACCCACTGTTGCGAAAACCTCACTTCTCGCAACCTACTGTTGCGAAAGCCTCACTTCTCGCAACCTACTGTTGCGAAAACCCCACTTCTCGCAACCTACTGTTGCGAAAACCTAAAAAATTACTGTTCACCGTCTTTTTTAATAAGCTCAGCAAAAACGACTTTCAGTCCAATATTTACCCAGAAATCGTACTTTTAAGCTTAGATTTCCCAAAACATCCATTTTTAACAAAACCCACCTAAAACTTAACTAGCAAACTCAAGAACACTTTTAAGAAATTAAAACACATACAAGGATGGATTTGTTACCTTGCTTACATCAGTTTGGTCCTTAAATCACAGCAGCAAACTCTGGATTTCTTCCTTCTTCTTTCCCTTAATCTCTCTCTCGATTTCCTTCTCTTTGTCTCTAAACCGAACACACTACACACACTAACACTTAGGATATTTTCTCTTAATTGAAATATGGACACCTATCCTTACTAAAATAGGAA
This sequence comes from Saussurea involucrata, assembly GCA_033807775.1. Classification (NCBI taxonomy): domain Eukaryota; kingdom Viridiplantae; phylum Streptophyta; class Magnoliopsida; order Asterales; family Asteraceae; genus Saussurea; species Saussurea involucrata. The sequence goes on along the minus strand of CM066319.1, from coordinate 140,744,721 downwards.
GTCGGTTTTGGCTAAAGAGGTTTGGATAAAAGACCAAACAAACCTTAAACTTATCTCACTTGGCAATAAATACCCCTAAACTTTCAAATAAAAAATAAAACTTACCCCTTAACTTCTTACTCCATAAAACACTAACATAAAACTTATAAAATTTTCAAATTTAAATTAAATAAAATACCTGGTTATTACAACATCTCCCCCTTAAAAGAATTCCGTCCCGGAATTCACTCAAGCAACGAACTAGGGTAACTACTGTTGAAAATATATCAAATTCTATGAACACATCAAAGTGTTTACGGAACCCTCAAAGGACTTTTTACTAGACCCACCGCTTTACTGCTTCTAGTTTACCATTTGTTCTCACTTCAATATTTCAACCCAAAACATCAAGAGTTTTAATTTCTCACAAGAAATCCGCCCCTCTAAAACAACGATACACACTCGATAATCAAATCCTACGAAGGTTCAAATTAACTCGAAAATTCACTTATTTCTTAGAAAGAAATAACTTATACTCATATGAATCTAATCCAAATAACAGAACATTATATGCTTACTCGGGACATTTACCACGCTAATACTATTTTTAACCTCACCGGCCTTTTACTACAAACGTCGTGTTCTACACTTTTACAATACTAACTCTAAAACGTAATCATATACTTTCAATATAAAATTTGCTTAGTAAATACTACCTATTTCTTATACTCTTTCATGGAATAGAATATACTCAACACGAATCACTTTATATCACGGAAAAATTTCTTAATTTTATCAAACCCGTAAACTTCATCCTACCATTTCCATTTCCCATGAAAGCATAGCATAATTACTATAATCACACAACCATACTTAATTGCACTTGACACCAATTCATCCATCAAATTAAAACAAAGTCTAAATAGCAACTTAATTTCTCGAATATCAGCAAAACACAATTTCAAACATTTCAATTATCTCAATAACCTCACCACCATAACTCATACCGACTTCCATCCAAATATCAATACCAATTCATTCCTTAATAAAATAACAAACTCGCTATCACATCAATTCCTTACATCTCCAACTTAGCACAAAAATACTAACACAAATCTTTAGACATTTGTTTCACTTAAACCACTCCGCAATTTGAAATTTATCAACACCGGTCTCACCTTACACAACTAAAATAATTACCAAATCATCATATAATAATTTCACTACAAAACTAAGCCGAAAAGAATTCATCACAACTCCGTTAAAAATTTCATGTCACTAATCATATAACTCATTAATGACTTAACATGCAAAGTCCAGCACCAAGTTTAAAACAACTCTTTATCTTAAACAACTCCATAAAGAAGGTTCATCACACGACCATCAAAATATTTATTGATCATTGCTTTCTTCCCACTAATCATAACACTTAATATAAATCCCTTTTTCAACTTAAATTCTCTAATCCATGGGAAGTATTAGGTAAACATCCAACCCATTGAACCATTTTTCTATATCCAGCAAACTCTCAAGCATCAATTTCTTATACTTTATTATCATAGTATGCATATTCTCTTTCAGTTAAGTCCAGGTTATCAGCAACCTAGTTTTCTAACCTTGCGACCCACTATCGCCAACGCTTCCCCCACATCATTCCACCTTTGATCCAATCCGGTGTTTTCTAACGGTACAACCTTACTTGCTTCGGCTAAGCCCTTCCGCAGAATCGACACGGGAAAGGCTGAATGAACTCTCACTATGCGTAACCCTTCAATACCAAGGCGCATACCAACAATTTAGTACCCTCCTAACTACAACAACTCTTACTCCAAGAGGAAAACCCGCGTGATACAAACAAGGTATAATATCCCAGATCAATCATACCAATATCATTCACAAATCCAGACTCCAGGTTCACCTCATCCTACTACCCTTGCTATGACGGAATCTCCACTAGTCATGACGAGTCGCCTCGCGAATGCACAGTCACATACAGTGTGAAATCAGATAGACATTCGAAATAAAGATTCTATCCCACAACGGTTAGACTCAAACAAGAGCTGCGCAATAGAACTAAATCAAATATTCTAAGGCTATTTAGTTCCTACTGTATACCACTTATAAGGCAGTCACTTAACAACCTATCAGGACTAGCATAAATTCCTACTGGCAAGTAATAGTCATGCAGCAAAGTGTAATAAGCACCAGGCAATCTGCATACATACTCCTATGTTCTAGAAAGCAATAAATTACACTAAGTACTCTACCTTTTCCCTTGGCCTCGGCTGACTGTACACACTGCGCCTTCGATCACCGTCTCTAAAATGTCCCAACAATCCAACACTCAAAAAAATAACGACATTCTACTCCCCAATAGATTACAAAATCAACTTGGAGTATCACCTTAACCCGTAGTTGAACGTTTCTCCATAGGTCATCCCCAACTCTACCGTCACTTCTCTAATCCAAAATATATCTAAGACAGACAACACTTTCTTGCATTAATTACACCGACCCCGAACCTTAGATTACAATTGATTTCCACACTTGCCACAACATCACTCTCATACTACTACCACGTCCTATCCCATGGTCCTTCACCCCGATCATTACATTCGACTATTTTCTTCTACTCTTTCCTCAACATAAAATACGTTTCCCCAAGGATAGCTCACTAGGAGGTGCTTACTCTAGACCGATCCTATGAGCTAGCTTTCTTTCACCTCCAAACCAATCGCACACACCCAATTCCCACAATTACTATACTTAACCAATAATTTCACCACACCTCATATCAGGAATTTAACCGAGTTAATCCGAAATCACATCCATTGTCCGAAACAACCACACACTTTTTATTTTTCAAAAATCGTTAACATATTCTTTCAAAACGATAATAAACAAATTGGATCTACACTATACACCCATCCCCAAAATATAACAACCATAAAAACATCTTTATAACAAAATCAGTACATCTTTATTTCACCTCGTGCCTCTTTCAGCACAAAATATGTCATCGTGCCTCTTTCCACGTACAATATTTCACCGTGCCTCTTTCAGCACAAAGTATCTCATCATGCATCTTTCAGCACAAAATTATATATATATATATACATATATATTTTTATATATCACAAATCATTTAATACGTTTAAAATTTTATTCATAACATAAACTTTAACATTTGGAGGCATAACCTAGCGTTTGAAATTCTGAATTATACATAACGCCACATTCTACACTTTCGCAATAACTTTCCAAAATTCTAACATGCACCTTCAATTTGAAAAATTGTAAACAATTGCAAGTGTTAGATCATTCATTCCAATTTAAACTACCATCCACTTTCGTTCTCATACAATAAATTTTACTACCACCTTGATAAATCTTTCAAATCCAAACACATATGATAACGGGTTATCACCTTGATCACTAATAGCTTTTCCTTACTAATCACTCCCAAAAACAATCTTCACTTTCTAGTTCAATTATCCCTGATTTATCACTTAAATTTATCCCAAGCAATATCATAATGAATAAGCATACTAAATTCGATATCATCCAAAATATTTGTTACACTCTTACTAAATTAGAACCAACCTCTTTTCACACCAAATGCTTCCAAACCTACACTCTTACTAAGCCTTATCGAAATTAATTCATATATCCTTAATATAAAACTTGTTAACAAACGGAAACTTTAAATCAATCACTCGACAATCTCTTCTTTCATCATAACTACTTATTCCAATATATACCGAATTACCGAGGATCACTTATCATTACCTAATCGACAATTTTAACAAAAGTCAAGTTCCAACACCATCCTACACTTACTACTACCTCAAATTCCGACAACATTATAAAAAATAACTTAATAGGCACTCCACTCCTATCTATATTACCAATACAATTATCAAATTCTTTTCTAACGCATATAAGCAACGAAAGATTGAAAACACAATTAATCAGTTTGTACCGAAGTCAAATAGCACTTTAGCACGTGTAGAGTTTATATAAATATACCTGTCTTCGTCTCTATCCATACGTCGAGACCGACTTGCCACTCTGTAGATTTCAACAAGGTTAATATACACATAGGCACATACCCCATATAATAAGGTATTCCAGTCCAATCATGTAACTGTAAGTTCACAATTACACTGGCCAGGTGTAACTCGAATTTACCTTACATGATGTTCCTTCTACCTTGTTATACTTAATATCCCAAGGTTCTAAAATAATAGGGACATCCTACTTCACATGCAGTTTAAGTCTAGGTACATATACTAATACCTAAATCCCTTAAACTAGGGCTCTGATACCATCTGTAACAACCCGGTTTCCCAAACATGTTTCAAATAACATATATTGCATCACATCGTTACATTCATAAAAAGAAATTACCAAACAAATCACGTACGGTCCCAACAGTCTCGAAACGATACAACATAACACATATTCAATTCCTCATCCTTGTCAGCTATTAACCCCGCCTTACACATTAATTCTTCCCTTTGCTAACGAACGATCCTCAACCTGGAATACATATTTTTAAAACAGAAATGATGAGGGTTAGACCTAATGGTCTAGTGAGAAAATCCCTGTCAGTTGAAACTTGCCAAGAATCCAATTAAATAAAACCTTTTTATACAAACACACATATATTACACGTAATTAAATACCAACCAAGACTTGCGTTTCGTATCCACTCATTCCCCCTTATTCCTCCACAATTGGCCAAACTAGTGGTTGCAAGCCAACTAGTCAATTTACTCTGATGTACAACATCTACAGTAAACACGCCTGTCCGCTTACCGGAACCCGGCAACACACCGGTCCGCACCTCGGATCCCGGCCCCGTATTCTCGCAGAATACTCATATAATTACAGTATACCATCATGTATATAAACATTTCAATAAAAACACATAATCACATTAGGTATCACATTCTCAATCCATACATATCCATTTCATATAGATATAAATCACATATATATGTATTCCAGTTGAAAAACGTTTTTAAATAAAACTCACCTGAATGCTTTTCCAATAGTTCTCCAAAAATCTCTTCAACAAGTCCCACTTTTATCTTTGAATTTTACTATCTGAAATAGTTAATTAACAAGAATACACCTCATTAATAAATCTGTATTTTAACACTTTTCGCAACCCACAACTTGCGAATTCCTCACTTTTCGCAACCCACTGTTGCGAAAACCAAAGAACTCGCAACCCACTATTGCGAAAACCTCAGAACTCGCAACCCACTGTTGCGAAAACCTCACTTCTCGCAACCTACTGTTGCGAAAGCCTCACTTCTCGCAACCTACTGTTGCGAAAGCCTCACTTCTCGCAACCTACTGTTGCGAAAACCCCACTTCTCGCAACCTACTATTGCGAAAACCTGAAAAATTACTGTTCACCGTCTTTTTTAATAAGCTCAGCAAAAACGACTTTCAGTCCAATATTTACCCAGAAATCGTACTTTTAAGCTTAAATTTCCCAAAACATCCATTTTTAACAAAACCCACCTAAAACTTAACTAGCAAACTCAAGAACACTTTTAAGAAATTAAAACACATACAAGGATGGATTTGTTACCTTACTTACATCAGTTTGGTCCTTAAATCACAACAGCAAACTCTGGATTTCTTCCTTCTTCTTTCCCTTAATCTCTCTCTCGATTTCCTTCTCTCTCTCTCTAAACCGAACACACTACACACACTAACACTTAGGATATTTTCTCTTTATTGAAATATGGACACCTATCCTTACTAAAATAGGAAGTCGGTTTTGGCTAAAGAAGATTTTCCTCGTTTGGAAGACATGAGAGCAAGTGGATCAGCAGGTGGTTTTGCTGTAGACTTCTTCTCGCTTAGAATTTCATTCACTTCATCTTCGTCTTGAAGAAGCGTCTCATAGAGTTCATGTATGCCAACATTCTCTATCAAGTGGTTGTGCTTGACATGAGATGCAAATACCTTCAATTCAGGCAACAGGTTGTTGAGAAACTTGAGCGCGTTTTCCGTGTTAGAGCGAGTGATTTGGTTCTTGTTAAGCTCGTTGAGAAGGAGACATAAACGTTCATAGGTCTGGGTGAGGGATTTGCCGGTGCGCTGCTTAAACGCATCGAACTTGGTTATGGCGTTGTTGATTTTCAGTTGATTCCCAACATCGCTCACGCGCATCATTTTCGCCACTTGATCCCACATACCCTTTTCTATCCCTTTGTAGTTGTCGATGGTAGTGTAGATCGTGTTGGGTAGATCTTGAACCAGGTACCTATTAGCATGCTTTTCTCCCTCAAGCATGCCTCTTTCGTCGACATTCATATCTGTGAGTGTCTTTTTCTCGATGCGAGGTTGATCACCTTCTTTAGCTGGTGGAACAGTCTTCATGGGTGTAGGAATTGGTCCGTCTTCTAGAGCTCTCCAGATATACTCGAAGTTGTCCTTGGACTCAATGAAGATTATAAATCTGTCCCGCCACTGGCTGTACTCACCTTGGTAGAGGCAAGGTGGTTTGGAATCGTTGCCGATAGCTAGAGCATCGCGTGAAGACATCTTTAGTTGCACTAGTGTGATCGTCAAACGATTGGTTCGATTCAAAGTGATAACCTAACGCAAGGCACTAAGAGTGGTATCCTAACGCAGGTTCTAAGAGTGGATTATGCAAGAACAGGTAAGAAATCGACTAATCAGAACTTACCGGATAGGAATCCGGATGAATGATATCTGATCTGGAAGTGTCCGGATCAGATTGTGAAAAGCAAGTAAATTTGCAAAGGTTACCGGATGATCTTGAGTTACCGGGTAACAGAGGGTTACCGGGTGAGACAAGATACCGGATGAAATAAATCTGAGCAAAAATGAAACTTACCTGGTGGAGAGCTTACCGGATGAGTATGTTACCGGATGAAAGGCAGTTACCGGATGAGATGACTGAACTAAAACTTACCGATAAGAAAATATAACACAAAATAAATGCTTACCGGGTGATGTATCTTACCGGATGAAAAACACTTACCGGGAATTGACCGATAAATGGGACTTATCGGGAGTGATATCCGGTAAGTATAGAAATAGTCGGTAATTGATAAGTTACCCAGTAACTTGAAGTTAATCGGTAACTTGAAGTTACCCGGTAACAACTGAAGAAATAGGAACTTACCCGGAAACACTGTGAGTGACCCGGTAACCACGGCTGTGATACCGGTAACTGCGGCTTTGGTTTCTAATTCGATTGGGAATCGACTAGGGTTGCTCAAAATCGTTCTTGAAAGGTTAGGAACTCGACCAAACACAAAAATAACAATACCCAAATCGATTTTGAAGAAAAACAACAAGTTTTTGATGGTAAAAAATCGGATTTTTTCAAGAACACAACCAAAAACTTATGAACTTAATTTTGCTAATAACCCAATCAAACAGTCGAGTTAAGATGTGTAAACTTGCAGATTTGCATATAATGATGATACTAATCAAGTATGATATGCGAAATCAATCAATTTTATCAGAATCAAGATATGAGATTTTTGAAAAACAAGAACACAGTCGACTTTTTAATAGAAATTCTTACCAGAAATCAAGAATCACTTTGAACCGATTCGTCCGTTTGCTCTGATACCAATTGTGAGTTCCAGATTCGTGCAACGAACAATATGAAATCAATAGATAAGAACAGGTTTGTATGATTTCAACTGGTCATCCAATTCACTTTCAATAATGCAGAGTGTTTACAATAAGTTTAGGAAAGCAAAAATGACAACTAGCTTAATTCTAAGCTAAACAAAGCATTTAAATACTATGGGCCCGTGGTAACAAGCCCACGGCCCGTTCACTAATAAAACTCAAAATAAAGAATAACAATTCAGCCCTTGAACTTCTATTCAACCAAATATTGCCCTAACATAGATAGAATCATATTTGGATCTTCCCGATTTTGAGGAAAATCGGCCTGAGGAAGAAGTTCTGGGTCTTTCAAAGTGTTTACTTCTGCACTCAGAGGCAAAATGACCTCTTTTACCACAGTTACAACATTCCTCGTTAGTTTTGTCCAAAGAGGAGTGTTTGGAGAGAGAAAAGAAGAATTTTCTACTAAACTTAGATTTTCCAGAAGAGAAGTAAGATTTGGATTTAGAATACCCATCCAACATGGCCATTCCATCTGATAATTTGTCAACTGAAGTTTCCTCACATTCATCCTCAGCATCACTAAGATATGCTTCTGAATGCTCATTGGGATCTTCTTGACTATCATGGTCTGAGTCAGATGTGTAACACCCCAAAAATTTGGAAAAACAGGAATTGGGGCTCACGTACGTCCGCAAGGCACAAGGTCGGACGCCCGCGATGTGCGGAAGTCCGCGGGCCATCCGCGGAAGCAACAGGGATATTTTGGGATTTCGGTCAGATGAGGCCGGACGTCCACAGGATGCACCTGTCGGACGTCCGTGACGGCCCTGATGAAATGTTTTGGCTTCTTTAAGGCTTTTCCCTCTCTCTCTCTCCTCTCATTTCATCTTTAACCTCAAATCCTACTCTCTCTCTCTCTCTAAAATCATTTTCTCTCTCAAGAAACCCTAAACCTCCCCTCTCCTCTTCATCTTCTTCCTTAAATCAAGACCATCACCATTGTTGGAAACCTTAACCCATTCAATAAACCTTCCACTTTATCTCCTTCATCAAGATTCTAGGGTTTTCACCCAACCCTTTTCACTCCATTTGAAGATTAGGAGTTTGTGGTTCATCTTGGTGGTTCTAGAGATATTTTGGTTGGTAATCTTCTCTCCTCTTCATTTATGAAGTTAGGGTTTTGATATAAGTCGGTATTTTGGTGTAAAATGGTTGGATGATGATTCCACATGGTTAGATCTAATTAATGTTGGTTGGAAACTTATGGATCCAGTTTTCGAGGTTTTGGCTTGAAGATTCAAGTTTCATCAAAGGAGGTTACGTTTGGGGAAATTCTAGATTTAGCCTAAATCTAGCAAGGTGAGTTCAAGTTAATTTGTGAAAACTTTGTACGTGCCAAAAATGTTATTTTTCAAATGTTTGTGTGTGTTACTTGAAAATATCAATTAGTGAGTTATTTGATGAGTCTAACTCTTTTGAAGTATTTATCTTCATAAATGTTGTAAAACACCCATATTTGGGATTTTTGGGATATTTGATGTGTAGAAATCATAAATATATCCTTAAAAGATGTATTGCTCAAAATGAAGTCTATTTGATGGTTTAATCATATTAGTGTAAATAATTTTATAAACCATTTGGGAGAATGCACAATTTAGTATCAAGAGTCATTTTGAGAATTTTAAGGGTATGAGTCCTCTTTGGAAAAACCCTTTTTGTTTAACCCGTGTCGAGTTTTGGGTTAATAATGATTTTGTGGTACTTGTTTACCTAATCGATATTTAAATGCATTTTACACTATGGTGGCCGTTATTTATGGGTCTAATGAGTTTTAAGCATTTTGCTCAGTTTTGACTTTGAGATAGTCATGGGGACATTTTGTCCGGTTTTAATGGCTCGATGTGGAGTCTTATTTATGGTTTGCTTTTATTGCACCATATTGCATATTATTGCATGTTATTAATATTTACATGCCCGAGTGCGTTAGTCATTCCAGGATGGGCTTATTATTATAGACTGTGTTGCATTGGATCTATAGGCACGTGAGTCAGTCTTTATTTGATGGTCTACTGGGTGTCGCGGGATTTGACCGAGCCCCATGTTATATGACCTTTACTTTCAAGGGTACGATAGGAGGGCTGAGTCATGGTTGAGCACGGTGGGCGAATATGACCTCCGCCATGTTGGGGCAATACCATTGTTGTATCCCCCTTGTGTGGCCTTTGGCGGTATTCTTAAGAATATTTCGCTAAGGTCAGCTGTCTCTTGGTCGTAACTTGAAAGGCGTCGTATGGGACAGTTGGGCTTTTATGCAGTGAAGTGTCGTACAATAAACATTGTTTGAGTGGCGCACTTTTGTGTTCATCCACTCTTAATGGATACGGGTCTCCTCCGTCGTTGGCCAACCTACTTGGGATTTTATATTGTCCCTATTTTATTATTATTGTTGGTCTTATACGTTTGACTGTAATTTGATGACTTTAATATTGGATTCCCCCTCCATGTATATTAAGGTCTAAATGAGGCAGGTCACTTCCATATTCATGGTATTTGGACTTCATTACATTTTACATTCACGTGAGTATTGGTTCATATTATGTTTTCAATGAAGTGTCATATTTAAATGTGTTGATCCAAACCCTCAGTGATTTGATAATGACCCTCTCTTAAATACTTAGTGAAAATTGTAAGTAAACAATATGTATCAGAGTTTCACTATCGCTGATACGTACTAAGACCTTACAGTACCGCTGATAGGAACTCTCACTCTTTAGATTAAACATTCAGCGAACATTGTTCACCATAATGCTCTGAGCCTGTTCAGTCCTTATGGTGATCGCTGATAAGTTAGTTGTTTACTTATGATCCCTGAAGACAAGTTTCACGTCAACATAGGTTCTACGCTGAAGTCGAAGATCAAGCTCAAGAACCAGCAACAAGTCTCCTAATGAACTGATGCGGATCAGCGAAGACTCAGATTTGTCCACTCAACGTGAAGTATCAAGTACAAGACTTCAGCTATCGCTGAACTTTCTCATTCACTGATATAGAATGATAAAGCGATGAATCAACGTAAGCTGATCATGAAGTCCTCCGTACAAAGTACTTTTGTCTTAACGACCCTTGCACGACTCCGTATGATATGTCAGAAAAGAACCCCCTTATTGTCTGAAATCGTACAACCACTCTGATACTACACTGTTCAAACATGAGGCTACTAAGGTTGTCTACAAAGGTCAATGACATACAACCAATGAGATGATGCCACGAGTAAAGTATAAACTGCCATGCATTAAATGCATGCAGTATATAAGAAGGACTCCAGCTTTATTTTTGAAGCACTCGAAAACTCTGGTCGAGTCACTTGCTAACTCTGGTCAAGTCATCTTCTTATCTTGAGATAGGTTATTATTAGTAATTTCCTTCTCTTTCTTAGTGCAAGAAACTTAGTGTTCCAACTTGTTTAGATTTACGTTTATCCTTAATCTTGTTCCGCAACAAGCTGTAAATTGTTAATGATTTATCAATAAACAATTTAGAAAAGTAAAATCTGTGTGTTTGTATTCACCCCCCCCCCCCCCTTCTACAAACTTGTATAGCCCTTCGGGACCAACAAGTGGTATCAGAGCAGATTTGTTTAATCTCATAAACAAGATCTGATCTATACTAAGATTTCTCTTCCTAGCTATTTCTTAAAATGGCTACCAATACAAACACAAACTATATTGACAACGGTTCTCTTGCAAAACCCCCTAGATTCTCCAGAGATACTTTTAATCTATGGAAAAATAGGATGATTCTCTTCTTAGAAGGTGTAGACCCTACTATGCCTTATTATCTTGAAAACGACCCATATATTCCTGTAAGAAATGATGCTGCAGTTCCAGCCGCTGAGAATAGACCTGCTATTCCAGAAAGGCTGATTCCTAAGGAAATTCATATGTGGACTGACGAAGATAAGAAAAAAGTGGCTATCGACACCAAATCCAGATACATACTCTCCATGGCTCTTCCTGACGAAGTCTACCATTCCGTCATGAACCTGAAAACCTCAAAAGCTATGTGGGACACAATCTGTGTTCAATATGAAGGTACTTCTGAATTCCAGGACTCTCGAAAGATCAACCTGGTAAGACAGTATGAAAGATTCATTTGTGGTAAGAATGAAACTCTCTCTGTAGTACACCAACGTTTTAACTGTTTAATAATAGATCTGAAAACTGTTGGTAAGGAATATTCTAACTTTAAAGTGCTGACAAAGTTCTTAGAATGTTTACCTGAAAGCTGGGACAATTATTCTATGTGTCTCAAGCTGTCAAAGGATCTAAAATCAATGACCCTTTCTACCTTATATGGCACGATGCTGAATCATGAGCAATCGAGTCAACTTAAGAAGAATCTTGTAAAAGATTCCAAAAGCTCCCCTGTTGCTTTAACCTCAGAGGAACCTTCCACTCAGCGACCCTCGGTCACTATCACTGAGTTGGAGAGTAACTCTGAAAGGTCATCAGATTCTGACTCTTCAGATCTTGATGAATTCTTGGCTCTCCTCACTAAAAAGTTCAGGAGATTCGCCAAAAAGAAAATGTTCAGAAAGAATAAACCTCTTTCCATTACTGACAAGCCAAGATCATCAGTTCCTGTTGATAAGGCTACTGCTACTTGTTTTAACTGTGAAAAGATAGGACATTTCGCTAACGAGTGCAGGTCAAAGAAAGTCTCTAGACCCTCAGCTTTTCCCAAGAAAAACTTTATTCCCATGAATAGAGATGACAAATACGCCAAGCTGAAAGAAAGGTATGCGAAGCTAAAAAGCTTTAAGAAGAAAGGCAAAGGCCTGATGGCTGACTATGATTGGACTGACTCTGATGAGGAAAAAACATCTGACTCTGAAGATGATGAAGCCAATCTCTGTCTTATGGCCAAACTTGAAGATGAGGAAGACAACTCTGACATTCCCTCTACTTCAACCTCTGCTACTCAGTTTAAGAAGGGTATCTGGTATCTCGATAGTGGATGCTCTAGACACATGATTGGAAAGAAAAGCCTGCTCGCTGAATACAAGGAAGAGAAGGGTCCCTCTGTGACTTTCGGTGGAAACGGAAAAGGACATACCCGAGGGTTTGGTGTACTCTCAAATGGTACAACAACCTTCAGAAGAGTCGCATATATTGAAGGGCTGAAGCATAATCTTCTAAGCATCAGTCAGCTTTGCGACATGGATAACAAGGTAATCTTTACCAAGGAATCCTGCTTTGTCGCTGACAAAAATGAGAAGATAGCTCTCAGCGGTTATCGTTTGGAAAATGTTTATGTAATAAACATGGACTCAACAACCACTGAGAACTCCTGTTTCTTCTCAAAAGCCTCATCTGATGTCAATTGGCTATGGCATAAGAGGCTCTCTCATCTAAACTTAAAGACACTGAATACTCTTTCTTCAAAAGAATTAGTCACTGGTCTACCTCAACACTCATACGCCAAAGAGTCCTTATGTTCAGCGTGTGAGAAAGGCAAGCAGACCAAAGCAAGCTTTAAATCAAAGCAAGTCTCCTCAGTGTCATCTCCTCTACAACTTCTCTATATGGATTTGTTTGGCCCTGTTAACAAACAATCCATCGCTGGAAAGAAATATACGCTGGTCATAGTTGATGAATTCTCTCGATATATATGGGTTATGTTTCTTCGTTCTAAGAGTGACACCCCTGAAGAACTCATCACCTTTGTTCGGAAGATGGAAACCCTGAACAACTTGACCGTTCGCTCAATAAGGAGTGATCATGGGACTGAATTAAAAAACAGTTCTCTTGATTCCTTCTTTGAGAGTAAGGGTATTTCTCACAAATTTTCTTCAGTGAGAACACCACAACAAAATGGAGTCACTGAAAGAAGAAATAGAACTATTATTGAAGCTGCACGTTCAATGCTCAGCGATTCTCACCTGCCTACTCAGTTTTGGGCAGAAGCTGTCAACACTGCTTGTTTTACGCAAAACAGGTCGCTGATAGTCAAAAGATTCAATAAGACAGCCTATGAACTTTTTCATGGGAGAAAGCTTTCAATTAGCTTTCTTCACATCTTTGGATGTCAGTGTTTCATACTGAACAACAGAGATTCCCTTGGAAAGTTTGATCCTAAGGCTGCTGATGGAATCTTTCTTGGATATTATTCAATTTCCAAAGCCTTCAGAGTCTTCAATCGTAGAAGACAAACTATAGAAGAAACTATTCACGTCACTTTTGACGAATCCCGTTCAGCAAACTCTAAACCGTCTGCTGATACTGAAGAACTGAATCAATGGATGTTTTCACATCTTGGTGATTCAGATGATATTCCCACTCCTCATACTCATACAGTTGAAGATGATAGTCCTACTATCATCCCAAACATGCAGAATAGTGAAGCTGAAACATCATGGGTCTCAGCTGTTCCTTTAAACACTATACCTGCTTCTGAACCAAATGTCTCAGACATTCCATCTACTTCTCAGCAATCAGTGAATGAAATGACATCTGCACCTACTCCTCTCTTGGCTGATATTCCAGAAGTTGCTGAAGCTTCATCTTCAGCTCCTCCAGTTCAATTTGAGTCAGCGACTTATGCTCCTGCTCAGCGATGGACTGTAAATCACCCAATTGATCAAATTCTTGGTGATCCAAACGCTGGTGTTCAGACTCGATGAAGTGCAGGTAATATTTGTTTATTTGTTAACTTTATTTCTCTGATTGAACCAAAGAAAATAGATGATGCCCTCAAAGATCCAAACTGGGTCAGCGCCATGCAAGAAGAGCTGACTGAATTCGAAAGAAACAAAGTTTGGAAACTTGTTCGAAGACCAACTGACAAAACAGTGATAGGCACTAAATGGGTCTATCGTAACAAGTTGGACGAACATGGAACTGTAACCCGCAACAAGGCTCGACTTGTTGCTCAGGGATACCGACAAGAGGAAGGCATAGATTACGACGAAACATTTGCTCCTGTAGCAAGACTAGAATCTATTCGTCTATTCTTAGCATACGCTGTACACAAAGACTTTAAAGTATATCAGATGGATGTTAAGTCAGCGTTTCTAAATGGAAAGCTGAATGAAGAAGTCTATGTGGAACAACCTCCAGGATTCTCATATCCTAAGCGTCCAGGTTATGTTTATAAACTGGATAAGGCACTTTATGGCTTAAAGCAAGCTCCATGTGCATGGTATGACACTCTCTCTACTTATCTCCATATTAAAAAAATTGAGCGTGGTAAAATCGATAAGACTCTATTCTTCAGGAAAGTAAAAGGTCATATTATTCTTGTTCAGATATATGTTGATGACATTATATTTGGTTCTACTAACCCTTACCTTTGTACTCGTTTCGCTGATAGAATGAAAGATGAGTATAAAATGAGTATGATGGGTGAGCTAACATATTTCCTTGGTCTTTAGATAAAGCAAAATGAAAAAGGAACTTTCATTAATCAGGGAAAGTATGTTAAAGATATGCTGAAAAAATTCGATTTAACTCAGAGTTCGGCTATGAAAACCCCTATGGCACCACCGCTGACACTAGATAAGGATACTAATGGTATTCCTGTTAATGTCACGCTGTACCGTGGGATGATCGGCTCTATTTTGTATCTTACAGCTAGCCGACCCGATATTATGTACGCAACCTGTTTGTGTGCACGATATCAAGCTGAACCTAAGGAATCTCATATGATCGCTGTAAAGCGAATTTTTTGATACCTTAATGGTACTGCGAACCTAGGTCTTTGGTATACCAAAGATTCAGGGTTTGATCTAATCGCCTATTCAGATAGTGATTTTGCAGGCTGCAAATTGGATAGGAAAAGCACCACATGAGGCTGTCAGCTCCTGGGTGGAAAGCTGGTGAGTTGGACAAGTAAAGAGCAAAACTCAGTGTCCACCTCCACAGCTGAAGTTGAGTATGTAGCCGCTGGAAGCTGTTGTTCTCAGATCTTGTGGATGAGAAATCAATTACTAGACTATGACCTTCAGCTCTCAAATATTCCAATCTATTGCGACAGCACAAGTGCCATCGCTATAGCCAACAATCCAGTGCTACACTCAAAGACAAAACACATCGAAATCAGGTATCATTTTATCAGAGATCATGTGATGAATGGTGATATAGAACTTCACTTTATCCCAACTGATTATCAGTTAGCTGATCTGTTCACTAAGCCTCTTGATGAGACAAGATTCAACTTTCTCATCAACGAGCTTGGAATGCTGAACTTTGAAGAGTAAAATCTTCAGCGCTTCACATTTGACCAGCGATAGGATAAAATCAACTTGTATAACCCATTCTATCATTTTCTCTCTGAACATAATTGATTCGCTGATGTCAAGGTATGTTTTTCTCTCTTACTCGCTGACAATCGCATGTAAATGCAAGCTTTCAAGGAAAATTGCATCGCTGAATATCTTTTCCTTAATCAGCGATACTTTGAAATTTCTAAAACCAACACTGATATTTCTATTCAGTGCTTCATGTTTTCAAAAGTGTCCCTGAGCTTTCAAAACCTCGGAGACATCCTAAAATATGAAAGGACAGCTGTGACGTCATCGCAACGGATAAGCCCTGGCACGTTCTTTTTCTGACACACGATTGCACGTTTCATTTACCTTCCAATCAAATGCAAACACGTGTCCGTTTCATGATGAAAAACTTTCCCGCTCTAGTTTTTCTCTCTCTCTAATCTCACTATATAAACACATTTTGGGTTTATATTTTTCTCCTTACGCGAAAAACTTCTCCTCCAAGCAAGAAAAAGATTTACTGTTGCATTTTGAGCTCTCTAAATTTCCAGAAACTGTTCATCTTCTTCTACCTTGACGAACCAGGTTAATACTCTTGTTATTTACCTACGTTACTTGTTTATGATCTTATTCTTTGTTTTTAACAGATCAAACAAAAGAACTTTTTAAAAAATAAAATCATTTCTTTCATGGTTTTAGGAACACAACCTTTCATGGTTGTTCTTCAAGTTTAATCGCAAATATCTTAAACTTGTTCTTCATACGTTTTTCCAGAATCCTAATCCTCAAAGGAAACTAGAAAACAAGACTTTTTATTGGGTTTGCATTTCTTTTTCAAAAACAAGAAAACCTTAATCTTCATTAAGACATTTTTGTCTGAATGAAATGGACAAAATTCGAACCATCTTATTGGAAAATCTTTCCACATTAAGATTATTCTTATTTGTTATATCTTTGGTTGAACTGACAATACAGCAATGGCATCTACTGATATTCCTACTGCTGAGAACACTGGTGCTGCTGAGGAACTGGAAATCACCAAGGCTCCTCAGGTCAAGTTCACGCTTGAGGAACTTGATTGGACAAAAACAAACAATCTCTATGCGCTTTTCGAGTTTCCTCCTCGAAAGCAAGTCACACATCTGAATGATGCTGTGAATTTCCTCAAAACCTGTTGCCTCTCCACAGCCCTGACCATAACACCCCCTGCTCATCAGCTACTACTATCTCAGTTCTGGTATTCTGCCAGACACACTCAGCTACCATCGACCAAAGACCACACGAAGAAAATCGATTGCATCCTCTGTGACACTGATTTTGGCACCATAAAAATCACCCCTGCCATTATCCGAAAAGCACTGAGCCTTCCCATCGCCACAAAAGAAAAACCCTTTGTTTCTCTCCCTGACCACAAGAAACATGCTGATAGGGAAGCCATCACTGCATTCTTTGATGCAATGGGTTATGTATGGGAAACAGGGAGGGACAAGAAGCCTGAGAAGAAGCTGACCCTCATCAAGAAATCCAAAATACCCAGCGAGATGAACTTCATCTTCGCACACTTGATAAGCTGCATGACTGCAAAGACCGGCTCCTCTGATCAAGCCGCTCAACCTCAACAAGCAATTGGCTATGCATTGCTGAAAGGTCTTCATGCTGACTGGGCCTCGATAATCTACGATGATCTTGTGCTCAAAGTAGACTCTGCTGCTGACCGACCATCATGGGTTCCATACCCAAGATTCCTCAGCGCCATCTTCCAAACCGGCCTGAAGGATAACTACCCAAAAGTAGGAGACCTGAAACTCTCTCAGGTTGGCCCTAAGGTACTCTTAGTGATTTTGCTAAAGTTCTTGCTGACATCTACACAGACTACACCTCTCTCAAAACAACAGTTCAAACCATGTCCAGCGAGGTCAAAACGCTGAAGACATCGGTTGGAAATCTCCAGGGAGATATGTCTGCTGTAAAGACTGACGTGAGTTCAGTAAAGACTGATGTAAGTTCAGTGAAGACGATGGTACAGCAGATCCTGAATCACATGACCGCCCCTGCCCCTGCACCTTCACATTTTACTCCGGCGGATCATGCTGAACTTTTCAAGATCACTCCTGCTATTACTGGCCTAGAAGACAGAGTAGCAGCGATTGAAAACTATATTGGGATCCTTGGCCAAGAAGACAGGGAACCAACACCATCTGCTGAGTCATCACATTCCTCCCCCACTCATCATGAGGAAGGGGGGGGGGGGGAGAAGAACTCTGAAGACCTTCCCCATGATGAATCTATCGAGGGGGAGAAGACTGAAGACCTTCCCCTTACTGAAGAGGGGGAGAAGACAAATGAAGAAACAACTGCTGGACCTCAAGGAGATGAAAACCCTGAGGGAACCGAGAAGCTTACCTCTGTATCTGAGGGGGAGCAACTCGAAGAAGCTGCTGAAGAATCTGAATCTGAAGCTGAAGACCATGAAGCCGTCGACATCTCTGATGATGAACCATCTTCTTCTCCAAAGAATGATGATGATGACGATGATGATGATGACTCCTTTATCGTCAAGCATTCTCAGAAGACTACAGCTCTTAAAGGGATCTTGATAAACGAACCTTCAGGGGAGCGGACCAAGACAAAGCCTTCAGCGTCTGAAGCTGACAAGGGCAAAGGAAAAGGTGTCGCTGAAGACGATGAAAATATGATGATCTTGCTTCAAAAGCCAGTTCGTCAGGTACACTACATCTTACTTCCTTACACTGCATCCCTCCTCTATCTATACACATTATCAGCTCTACTCTCCACAAAAAGCCTATACACTTAAACCCATTTCTTTTCTCTGTTTTACCCAAGTTCTTATTCGTAAGATCGCTGTGTTTTAGCTAGTCCTTTCCCCTGTTTGAGGATATCGCTGAAGTTTCTACAGCTGCGACTTCACCAACAATAATCCCAGCTCCCAACGCTGAAGAATTAATCTCGGTCTTGGATTTGATCTCTGAGACTGATGAACCTGAAGAATAGCTGCTCTCTCACAAAAACAGACCTTCCTTGGCTCCTCAAAAGCTGAGTGAAGAGGATCAAGAAAAGAGAGATGCAATGATCAAGAGATTCGAAGATCAGCGAATCATCCTGAAGCGTGATCAACTTCCTTCTATTCCTCCAAAGTTCAGACTTTCACAAAAGGAATACCAGGATCACCTCAGAGCTGAAAGGTTAATCGCTGAAAGAAGGGAAGCTGAAGAAAAAGACAGAGAACTCGCCATCCAGCTTACTCAACAATCAGTGAAAGACCCCTCGCTGAAAAGAACTCCAATCGAAGTTCAACGTCAGCTATGGGAAGACGCCAAGAAGATCGTTGAAGAAAAGAGAACTGTGTCTCAATCTACTTTAATCTGGTGCAAAGAAAAGGTACACTTCAGATATCGACCTGCCAGAATCAACAAGGTACATATCACTGGAAAATCAACCTTCAAAGTTTCAATCGCTGAAATTGAGATATTCAGAGAAAACGAACAGTACAAAAAATTCTATGCTGAAGCCATCACGAAGTACGGTATCTCTGAATGGTTGGAGATCAGATTAGCCATCCAAAAGTCTCAATCTAAGTACAAGGATCATTTCGAAAAGCTGATAAATCAACAGATCGACTTAGTCTCTTCTTGTGTGGATATTCCTCCTCCCACTCCTCTCGCAGATCAGAAAAGAAGGGCCTCTGCAAAGAAAAAGTCTAAACCTTCAGACTCATGTCCTCTTATACGAAACGAAACAGGTATTGGTTTTTCTCGTGCTGAAGTTCTTGGTCCAGAACCTGACCTTTCCGCACTTGACACATCTCTTCCTCCTGGCGAGACTTTCATCCCTGGGAAAGTCATAAGCAAACCCTATGGGATATTCTTTATTGACTATGGTGGACGACAACGTTTTTAATGTATCTCTGAGCTTCCCATCACTCCCATTGAACAGATGAAAGATCTCATCTACTGGTGTGAATTCAAACGCGACATTCAGGCACGGCATCTTAAACCCTTGATTTTTGAAGAAGCTCTGAACAAAAGGAATCAAGGAGTATCGGTTCCTGACTGGATGATTCCCACATCAAAGACCCTTGATGAACTTCTCATTAAGGAAGAACCTCTATAAGCTGATAAGATCGCCTTATTCTTCTATTTTATCAGTTATTCTTTTGTACTTGTAATTTATTTCGCTTGTACTTATAATCTTTCCACTTCCCTTTGTAATCTGATACGAAGTTTAAAGAAAGATTTCAGCGAAAGTACTTTACTCCATCAGTACAGAAAAGATCCCAGAAAACAGTAAAAGGGACAAATATTTTATGAGTTCTTTTTATCCTTATGTTTTCATTAAATAGCAATTTTCTCTGTTGCTATGTCATAATCAAATAGGGGGAGATTGTTGATCCAAACCCTCAGTGATTTGATAATGACCCTCTCTTAAATACTTAGTGAAAATTGTAAGTAAACAATATGTATCAGAGTTTCACTATCGCTGATAAGTACTAAGACCTTACAGTACCGCTGATAGGAAATCTCGCTCTTTAGATTAAACATTCAGCGAATACTGTTCACCATAATGCTCTGAGCCTGTTCAGTCCTTATGGTGATCGCTGATAAGTTAGTTGTTTACTTATGATCCCTGAAGACAAGTTTCACGTCAACATAGGTTCTACGCTGAAGTTGAAGATCAAGCTCAAGAACCAGCGACAAGTCTCCTAATGAACTGATGCGGATCAGCGAAGACTCAGATTTGTCCACTCAACGTGAAGTATCAAGTACAAGACTTCAGCTATCGCTGAACTTTCTCATTCACTGATATAGAATGATAAAGCGCTGAATCAACGTAAGCTGATCATGAAGTCCTCCGTACAAAGTACTTTTGTCTTAACCACCCTTGCACGACTTCGTACGATATGTCCGAAAAGAACCTCCTTATTGTCTGAAATCGTACAACCACTCTGATACTACAATGTTCAAACATGCGGATACTAAGGTTGTCTACAAAGGTCAATGACATACAACCAATGAGCTGCTGCCACGTGTAAAGTATAAATTGCCATGCATTAAATGCATGCAGTATATAAGAAGGACTCCAGCTTCATTTTTGAAGCACTCAAAAACTCTGGTCGAGTCACTTGCTAACTTTGGTCAAGTCATCTTCTTATCTTGAGATAGGTTATTATTAGTAATTTCTTTCTCTTTCTTAGTGCAAGAAACTTAGTGTTCCAACTTGTTTAGATTTAGGTTTATCCTTAATCTTGTTCCGCAACAAGCTGTAAATTGTTAATGATTTATCAATAAACAATTTAGAAAAGTAAAATCTGTGTGTTTGTATTCAACCCCCCCCCCCCCCCCCCGTTCTACAAACTTGTATAGCCCTTCGGGACCAACAAAATGGATGGTTTTCCATGATTTATGGGTTGAGTGTTTTGTCGTCAACCGCATTTGAAGGTTTTGCCTAAACTAGATTTATTCACATATTTGAGTGAGTTGGGATCGTAATCCATTTTGGAAAACGCTTTATACCTTTTGGGAACTTTTCTCAATGATTTTGGGTGCGTTGGAAAATGAGTCGCTTATATCCGTTTTGTAAACTCTTTTGGAAATCATAATCTATGTCGTAAACTTTCATTTAAAGAAGTTATTTAAATCATGCTATAAATTCTTGAACTCACTAGGCGTTAGCCTAACCCTTTTTATTTGTCGGCATGTGCAACATGACTCATGTTGGGAGTAGCTCTAGTGACACGTGTGAAAGGTTGTGTGCTAGAAATGTGCTCGAGAGGTGAATTGTTTTAGTGATGTCTTCCGCATTTACCGTTGGGAATAGCACCTTGTACTTGGGTTAAGTATCACCCGAGGTAGATTTTGTCTTTGTAATGAGACTTGTGTTATACATTGTTTGAGGTTAACCATAGTTTGTAATTTGAGGTATTTCGCCTATTGGTTTATAGGAAGAAATCCTATCATTTCGGATGCATTTATCGAAATTTTTAATTAGTTGCTCTATCCCAAATTGAGGGTGTTACAAGTTGGTATCAGAGCATAAGTTTGAGAGAATTAGGTGTTGATTTTAGATACCTAGACTCAAACTAGCATTCTTTTAAATAAATGAGACTGAAATTCACCATTAGGCACTTTATGATAGGATGTTTTGAGATCTATGGAGTTGCTAGGAACGAGAATCCCGTCTAGAGTAGCAATGATAATCATGTACAGTACGTTCATAATGACACGTGGCCAGTGTCATGGTGAATCTACTAGTTACATGTGTGTACTTGAACTACTTTAATGTGATGATCGTGGGGTAGTGAAGAAGTTCTAAGCTATTAGTCGTTGGAAAAGATTGACGATTCTAGCATTAGTCACTTAGGGTGACAATAAGCATGATAATTGCTGTAAGTGGACCGTTTCGGGTAAAAGTTGATGGTTGGATTAGAACCATAGATTTATTGGATCGACCTTAATTCGAGAAGGAAACCGTAAGGTTAATTGATGTAATTCCCAACTTTGCCTTAAGAGGTTTGAACATCCGGATGATAATAGTGGACCAGAGGGATTTGGAGGAGCATGGGTTGAGACGTTGAGTGCCGACTAAGTTATGCACAAAATTTGTTTTGAAAATAAATTGCACCGATTATTTCTTGTGTTTCAAATCCTTATATGGATTGTGTTACAAATTTTGGAAAATATTTAGCACATACACAAGATTGCAAATCATGGGTTTTGAACCTGCATGAAATTATTTTATTGCGGGAGTTGCAAACTCCGTCGGGACTTGCTTTATTTTATTATTGTTCAACGTTACTTTCGGATACCGTGATATCCATATTTTTATGATGCCTAAGATGTTGGGCAAGTAACTACGGCTTATGAATTTAATATTGGATCTTCTCCACATATGTTAAAGTCTCGACGGAAAGTTATCTTCCATGATGTCTATGTAAAGCTATCTTGGAGAATTTGTTTAATACGAGTTTGCTAAACAATGATGTTTATATAGTATTACAACAAGAAGGGGATTTTTGGAATTTTGACGTTTTAGTCATCATTTTGCTTATTGCGATTTGACTTTTGGAAGAATAATGTTTGATGTCATTTTATTGACTTGAGGTCATTGAACTCATTGAATTACATGGAGTTTTGTGTTACGACGTTTTGTGTCGTGTGAGTGCAATTTCACAATGTGCATACTCCATTTATTGATGTGAAAAAATTTATGAGTTATGTTGGACATTTTTTCCCACTCGAGCTTTGTCGAGAAATGTTAATTTTATGCCATAAGGCGACCAAAAAAGGGATGAGTTTTGGAACTTCAGTGTCGCGTAACTTCTCTTTCAAGAGTTTGTGTTAACACGTATTTCATTGCAAATAGTTCAGTGTATGGATTGATTTATACGTGACTTAAGTGATGCATGAAAGAACACTTTGGTAGCATTTCATTATAATTTGCTTATTGCGCTTTCGGTCAGTTGATTGTTTTATTTTCATTTCTTGTAAATGCATTATATCGACCTAGGGGTATGCATAGTTTGGTAACCATTGCTTCTCAACACTTTGATAAACGAATCGTGAGTGAAAATATTTTATTAACTCATTGTAGAAATGAAGGTCTTTTGGTTAATGTATGCTTTTGTGTTGTGAAGATCATGCACAGTTTACAATACATAACATTTTGAAAACACGCATGTGTGAGTCATTAACATTTGGTCAATTCTGGGTCGATGAACATTTTGAAAAATTGTAAACCTTTTTGGTTTTGGAGAAAATGTGTATTTTGAGTATTTTAACGAATAAACTTTTAAGCATTGACGTTTTAACGTTCTATGTTACGAGTGCGAAAATTATTTGCCTAAACCTAGAGTGCGTAGAGTTACTTATGTTTTTTAACATTGATGCGCACCGTTGGTGCAATTCGAGATTTGAAGTCGGTTTAAACCTTTTCGGTGTCAACCATTTACTAGCACTCATTTTCTCCTAAGTTTTAGGAAAACACATTGACGTGTGCGAACCTTGTCAGAAATGTTTACTCATGTGTCATTATATGACCGGATGAGAAAATTTTAGAAATTGATTTAAAAAATTTCATCTTTTGAAATTTTGTCGTGAACTATTTGATGTAGGTTATTTCATTTCAAGAAAATCACTAGGAAAATGTTACAAGCTTGCATGCATACTCCAATTTGAGATTTTCTCATGATGTTTTAATCGATATTTTCAAATGATGAAAACATATTGATTTTGTCTCTAAACTT
This sequence comes from Saussurea involucrata, assembly GCA_033807775.1. Taxonomy (NCBI): domain Eukaryota; kingdom Viridiplantae; phylum Streptophyta; class Magnoliopsida; order Asterales; family Asteraceae; genus Saussurea; species Saussurea involucrata. The sequence goes on along the minus strand of CM066319.1, from coordinate 140,720,572 downwards.
GGAACTGACACAAGACATTTTATGTTTTGACCAAAGTGTGCTTATGAATCGTTTCATCATTTTTGTTAAATAAACTGACGCGCACAAATTTTGTTGGTGAACCTTGCTACATGCCATTTTATGGTTAAAAAGGAATTTTGGAGTCAAATGCCGTTTGAACTTCTTTTGAAGTACATGCGAACCTTTTGTTGCACACTATTTAAAGTAGGCAGTTACTTTACGTGCATGACATGAGTCAATCCATACTAGGACCGTAGCGGTTCATTTAAAAGAAGTTATTTATTACGCTTTTGCGTTTTGTTGATAATCTGAACTGCAATGAAATAATTTTCAATATAATTTTCATATGTGGGATGAGCGTGTCCATTTTTGCACAACTACCGAACTGATAGTAGTAATTTTTATGCGTACATTTAAATTGATATGAAAATCTTGGTGTTGAAAATTTCTATGAAACGTTTTTGTTGATTGGCATATCTGTTAAATAATTCACTTGAAAACCTTGAACTCGTTAGAGCCTTGGAAAGGTTAAGTAACCCCGGTTAAGAGTAAGTTTGTATAGAATCTCGACTAATGAAAAGTTGGGCGTTTATCACGTGATGGTGCTATAAACCGGATGGTATCGATGGCAGAGTCGATGTGTTTGTTGTAACTGAAAGGTTAGATCTGCGGTATCGTATTTCGAGGTTAGTGTAATCGTTTTTTTTGTCGGCAGCCCTGTTTGGGCCTTGGACAATTTTCGCATGAAAGACCCTTTAGACACCGTATTGATAACCCTAGTTTGTGGGAATGCTCGGCGAACGGAACTCGTGTGTGGAGTTCTGTTAGAGTTCAAGGCTTAGTGGTATGACTAGGTGTCAACCTTTTAGGCTCGAGATCGAGACCCGTTAGCGTATTCGGAGGGTGTAGTCCGATTTTAAAAGAAATGATGGTAACGGTTGTAGTAATCCTAAGATACTCAAGTGGGATGAGTAGATTTGGTAGGAATGATTTCCTTGTGTGGTAAAGGAACCTGCCTGTTTGATGATTTATGTTTGGATGGATCCTTGGATTCTATTAGGGCTCGTTGGAATTAAACGACAGTTAATGGCAGGAACAATTGGGATTAAATATTCGGTTGGTCTCAGTATTAATTAAACCTTGGATTGACTTAGATTCTGGACCGCAAACGGGAAAGTATGGAACATTCTAAGGTTGGGAGACAACCGAAGTCACCTGATTAGGAGTTACACCAGTGGTTGGAGCTTTCACCCGGACATAAGTACCGTGTACCTGAGAGGGCCTTGTTGGTAAGAGTTTGCTTGAGGTGGTCTTAGCAGTCCGTGTGGAAAAATTTAGATTCCCGTTGGAAGCTGATGGTTTATGGTCGGCGATGAGTCGGTTAGCCTTTGGTTGTAAGGGATCTAGATTTCGAGGACGAAATCATTCTAAGGTTGGGAGGATTGTAACACCCCAAAAATTTGGAAAAACAGGAATTAGGGCTCACGGACGTCCGCAAGGCACAAGGCCGGACGTCCGCAATGTGCGGAATTCTGCGGGCCATCCGCGGAAGCAACAGGGATATTTTGGGATTTCGGTCAGATGAGGCCGGACGTCCGCAGGATGTACCTGCCGGACGTCCGCGACGGCCCTGATGAAATGTTTTGGATTCTTTAAGGCTTTTCCCTCTCTCTCCTCTCATTTCATCTTTAACCTCAAATCCTACTCTCTCTCTAAAATCGTTTTCTCCCTCAAAAAACCCTAAATCTCACCTCTCCTCTTCATCTTCTTCCCCAAATCAAGACCATCGCCATTGTTGGAAACCTTAACCCATTCAAGAAACCTTCCACTTCATCTTCTTCATCAAGATTCTAGGGTTTTCACCCAACCCTTTTCACTCAATTTGAAGATTAGGAGGTTGTGGTTCATCTTGGTGGTTCTAGAGACATTTTGGTTGGTGGATTCAAGTATGGTTAAGGTAATCTTCTCTCATCTTCATTTATGAAGTTAGGATTTTGATATAAGTGGGTATTTTTGGGGTAAAATGGTTGGATGATGATTCCACATGGTTAGATCTGATTAATGTTGGTTGGAAACTTATGTATCTAGTTTTTGAGGTTTTGGCTTGAAGATTCATGTTTCATCAAAGGAGCTTACGTTTGGGGAAATTCTAGATTTAGCCTAAATCTAGCAAGGTGAGTTCAAGTTGATTTGTGAAAACTTTGTACATGCCAAAAATGTTATTTTTCAAATGTTTGTGTGTTTTACTTGAAAATATCAATTGATGAGTCTAACTCTTTTGAAGTATTTATCTTCATAAATGTTGTAAAACACCCATATTTGGGATTTTTGGGATATTTGGGATAAATGTGTAGAAATCATAAATATATCCTTAAAAGATTTATTGCTCAAAATGAAGTTTATTTGATGGTTTAATCATTGTTTGGGTAAAATTTCACTAGTCTCGACCACGACCAGAGAAGGAAAAACATTTATGACACTTTTCCATAATAAGATAAAATCATAAGCACTTTATCGTCTGACCAAAGTTGAAATCGAAAGTTACTCACGACACTCCACCGTCGTAAGGAACCTTACGACCTCGACCGACTAACATACGACATTACCGTTATGCTTTCACTGTTTAATGCAGGATCAATGTCATTAATGACCAACGGCTATAACCGACGAAGATCATTATGAATAACTTCAGCGACAGTTACGACCAAGCTTTTATGGACTCATTAAAGTATTCGAAGACTATAAATACAAAGGGTCAATCATCATTTCGCACATCTTGGCACCTCTGAATCCCTGAATCAACTACGGTATACGCAAACGCTTTCAAAGCAAGACTTCTCTCGAGCAGACGACGCACGACACTCAGTTTCTACGCACGACGTACTTGTTTTTTACATTCGATACACTTGTTACTTTACATTTAAAGTCTTTATTTCATTTGTATTGTAATCATTGTACTCTCGACACCTGATACTCAAGGACAGCGCCCCTGTTTGGCTACCATAGTGCAACGACGACCTCCACTGTCGTCCGCGGGTTTTTTCCTCGTTGAGGTTTTTCCCGCGTCACCAAAATCTTTCGTCTCATTTACATTTTCTGTCTTTATCGCATTGCTTTGTCGAACGATTTCTATCTTTAGTTGTTAAGCTCCACAATCAACCTTAAGTTATCCTTCTGGACGATTTTTGGCATTAACAGTTTGGCGCCCACCGTGGGGCCCCATCTAGAGAAAGTCTTCCACAAACGTGCGTCTTACTAACGGTTTCTTGGAGTTTCCTCTTTTTTCTGTTTCAAGAAAATGGCAGCCAACGGAAATCAAGAGCAGCTCATTGCTCAGATGTATCAGGAGTTGGAAGCTGCTCGAAATCAAATCAACGTCCTTGCTGATCAAAGTCGGAGGGCAGCCGAAGAAATCGTGCGGCTAAGAAATCAAAATCTGAGTGGATCGTTCGGACCGCAGAACGGTCCTAGACCATTCGTTCAGAATCCAGGTCCAGGATCATTCGGCCAAAATCCAGGATCCGTTCCCTTCGTTCATAATATGGGTTTCGGTCCCTTTGTTCAAAATCCAGGACCAGGACCATTCGGTCAGAGTCAGCAGCCAGGTCCATTCATACAGAACCAGCAGCCGGGATCGTTCATCCCAAACCCCCAGTTTGGGCCAGTTCCTACTCAGCATTTGAGACCACCACCCATGAACAATGGGTCCCAGTCGTATTTTGTCCCTTTCAATGGGGATGTCAATGGTTCATCGTACGGGAATGGCACCAGTTCAGGAGTTAACCCTCAAGCAATAGTAAATCTTGATCCTAATGACCCCGTCGCTCAGCGGTTGAAGATGCTAGAAGATCAGAATGAGCGTGTCCTGTCCTTACTCGCCAAGCTACTGAGGGCAGCCATGCCCGTCGACGTCGAGCCTCGTTCGGGGTATTAGGCGTCGCCTTTCGTTGACACGATCTCGACAGTCGACGTCCCGAAGAAATATAACATCCCCGCCTTCACTCCCAAGTATTCACGGATAACCGATCCAACGGAGCACATTGCGCAGTATAAGCAGCTGATGTGGTCGATCTCGATCCCACATATGTATCAAGAAGTCGGTATGTGCAAAAGTTTCGGAGCAACCCTCACTGGTCCTGCCCTCCAATGGTTGATTAACCTCAAACCCAAATCCATCGCGTCGTTCACTGAGTTAGTCAACCAGTTCTCCCAGCAATTCGCCAGCAGTCGCAAGATGGAGAAGCAGACCAGCGACTTATACTATGTCGTGCAGAAGACCGGTGAATCTATCCGGAGTTATTTCAATAGATTCAACGCAGAGATGATCAGTGTCCGTAACTGCGACGTCAAGACCGCGATCGAAGCTTATAAGCGTGGTCTAGATGACAGTTTGGGTCTATACACCGATCGACCAAGTATCCTCCAGAGAATTTCGAAGATGTCCGTGCCATAACCCTTGCTTATATGAGGGTGGAAGACGATGCTGCCTTTCGTCGAAAGCACACCGACGACAAGAGGTCGTTAAGTGTCAAGAAGCCAGAATTCAAGACAAAGGCGGTGTCCAAGTCAGAGCCTGCACGACAAATCTCGAACGTCCGATTCAAGATGAAGGCTGAGTTCAAGACCGCGACCAAATTCCCTCATTACCCTAAGATATCCTCCTACGGATTCAAAGGGACTACTAAGGACTTGGTCGAGGCTCTGAAGACAGTCCAGGCGACCATTCGGTGGCCAAAGAAGTCCGATAAAGACGACGGTAAGAAAGATAAGTCAAAGTGGTGCGATTTCCACATCGACTACGGCCACGTGACAGACGATTGCATAGCTCTCAAAAAAGAGCTGGCATATCACGTCTCGAAGGGCAATCTCGAGAGTATTATTGACGACGTCGTTACTTCAGCTAGCGACGCTCGACCCCCAAGTCCCGAGCATGCCAAGGTCGTCAACTGCATCACTGGTGGGTCTGACGTATGCGTGTTGGTCCCGAAGGCCTATACAAGTTTGTAGAAGGGGGGGGGGGTTGAATACAAACACACATATTTTACTTTTCTAAATTGTTTATTGATAAATCATTAACAATTTACAGCTTGTTGCGGAAACAAGATTAAGGATACACCTAAATCTAAACAAGTTGGAACACTAAGGTTTCTTGCACTAAGAGAGATAAGGAAATTACTAATAATAACCTATCTTGAGATAAGAGATTGAACTTGTCCAGAGTTAGCAAGTTACTTCAAATGAAGTGGGTTCAACTCTTTATATACTGCATGCATTTAATGCAAGTCAGTATACACTTTACACGTGTCATCAGCTGGTTGGTTGCATGTCATTGACCTTGGTTGACAACCTTAGTAGCCGCATGGATGAACAGTGTAGTATCAGAGTGGTTGTACGATTTCAGACAGTCGGAGGTTCTTTTCTGACATTTCGTACGGAGTCGTGCAAGGGAGGTTAAGACAAAAGTACTTTGTACGGAGGACTTCATGATCAGCTTTCGTTGATTCAGTGATCTATCATTTCATATCAGCGAATGATAGAGTTCAGCGATAGCTGAAGTCTTGTACTTGATACTTCACGTTGAGTGGACAAATCTGAGTCTTCGCTGATCCGCATCAGTTCATTAGGAGACTTGTCGCTGGTTCTTGAGCTTGATCTTCGACTTCAGCGTAGAACCTTTGTTGACGTGAAACTTGTCTTCAGGGATCATAAGTAAACAACTAACTTATCAGCGATCATCATAATGACTGAACAGACTCAGAGCATTTATGACGAACAGTTTCGCTGAATGTTTAACTTAAAGAGCGAGAGTTCCTATCAGCGGTACTGGAAGATCTTAGTACCTATCAGCGATAGTGAAACTCTGATACATTTTGTTTACTTACAATTTTCACTAAGTATATAATAGAGGGTCATTATCAAATCACTGAGGGTTTGGATCAACAATCTCCCCCTATTTGATTATGACATAGCAACAAAGAAAATTGCTATTAAATGAAAACATAAGGATGTTGGTCCCGAAAGGCCTATACAAGTTTGTAGAAGGGGGGGGGGGGGTTGAATACAAACACACTATTTTACTTTTCTAAATTGTTTATTGATAAATCATTAACAATTTACAGCTTGTTGCGGAAACAAGATTAAGGATAAACCTAAATCTAAACAAGTTGGAACACTAAGGTTTCTTGCACTAAGAAAGATAAGGAGATTACTAATAAAATCCTATCTTAAGAGAGATTTGAACTTGTCCAGAGTTAGCAAGTTACTTCAGATGAAGTGAGTTCATCTCTTTATATACTGCATGCATTTAATGCAATTCAGTATACACTTTACACGTGTCATCAGCGGATTGGTTGCATGTCATTGACCTTTGTTGACAACCTTAGTAGCCGCATGAATGAACAGTGTAGTATCAGAGTGGTTGTACGATTTCAGATTTTCGGAGGTTCTTTTCTGACATTTCGTACGGTGGCGTGCAAGGGAGGTTAAGACAAAAGTATTTTGTACGGAGGACTTCATGATCAGCTTTCGTTGATTCAGCGATTATCATTTACTATTCAGCGAATGATAAAGTTCAGCGATAGCTAAAGTCTTGTACTTGATACTTCACGTTGAGTGGACAAATCTGAGTCTTCGCTGATCCGCATCAGTTCATTAGGAGACTTGTCGCTGGTTCTTGAGCTTGATCTTCGACTTCAGCGTAGAACCTTTGTTGACGTGAAACTTGTCTTCAGGAATCATAAGTAAACAACTAATTTATCAGCGATCACCATAAGGACTGAACAGACTCAGCGATATGGTGAACAGTGTTCGCTGAATGTTTAATCTAAAAGAGCGAGAGTTCCTATCAGCAGTACTGTAAGATCTTAGTACTTATCAGCGATAGTGAAACTCTGATACATATTGTTTACTTACAATTTTCACTAAGTATTTAAGATAGGGTCATTATCAAATCACTGAGGGTTTGGATCAACAAAGGATAAAAAGAACTCATAAAATATTTGTCCCTTTTACTGTTTTCTGGGATCTTTTCAGTACTGATGGAGTACAGTACATTCGCTGAAATCTTTCTTTAAAACTTTGAATCAGGATACAAAGAGAAATGAAAAGATTACAAGTACAAGCGAAATAAATTACAAGTACAAAAGGATAACTGATAAAATAGATGAAAGAGGCGATCCTATCAGCTTACAAAGGTTCTTCCTTAATGAGAACTTCATCAAGGGTCATTGATGTGGTGGGAATCATCCAGTCAGGAACGGTTACACCTTGTTTTCTTTTGATCAACGCTTCTTCAAAAATCAAGGGTTTCAGATGTCGTGCCTGAGGGTCATTTCTGAAGTCACACCAGTAGATGAGATCTCTGAGCTGTTCGATTGGAGTGATTGGAAGCTCAGCGATCCGTTGAAAACGCTTTCCACCATCGTAGTCATGAAAAAATATCCCGTAGGGTTCGCTTATGACTTTGCCAGGGATGAAAGTCTCACCAGGAGGAAGAGATGTGTCAAGCATGGAAAGATCAGGATCAGGACCAAGGACTTCAGCACGTGAAAAACCAATACCTGTTTCATTTTGAATGACAGGGCCATCAATTGAAGATATAGATTTCTTCTTCTTCTTTGCTGAGGCCTTTCTTTTCTGACTTTCGAGAGGAGGAGGAGGAGGAATATCCACACAGGAGTAGACTAAGTCGATTTGTTTGTTGATCAGATTTTCAACATGTTCCTTGTATTTCGACTTGGACTTCTGGATGGCTAACCTGATCTCCAACCATTCAGACTTCTTATCTTCTCTGAATATCTCAATTTCAGCGATTGAAACAAGGGTTGTTCTTCCAGAGATGAATACCTTGTTGATTTTGGCAGGAGAGTCTCTGTAGTTGACCTTTTCTTTGCACCAGGCTAAAGTTGACTGAGACACAGTTCTCTTTTCTTCAGTTATCTTCTTGGCGTTTTCCTAGAGCTGACGTTGAACATCAATGGGAACTCTTTTCAGCTTGGGGTCTTTTATTGAACGTTTAGATAGCTGGATGGCGTATTCTCTGTCTTTTTCTTCAGCTTCTTTTCTTTCAGCTATTAGACGTTCAGCTGAGATGTTCCTTGTATTCCTTTTTGGAAATTCTGAACTTTGGAGGAACTGAAGGAAGTTGATCACGCCTCAGAATGATTCGCTGATCCTCGAAGCGCTTTATTATCTCCTCTCTTCTTTTCTGATCTTCTTCACTTAGCTTTTGAGGAGCTAAGGAAGGTCTGCCTCTGTGCGAGAGTAGCTGTTCTTCTGGTTCATCAGTCTCAGAGATTAAATCTAAGACTGGGATTATTTCTTCAGCAGCAGCTGGTATTTTTGGTGAAGTCGCAGTTGTGGAGCCTTCAGCGATATCCTCAAACAGGGGAGAGGACTAGCTGAAACACAGTGATCTTACGAGTAAGAACTTGGGTAGAATCAGATAGAGAGAATTGGTTCAAGTGTATAGGCTTGGGTAGTAGAACTGATAGGTATGATAGAGGAGGGATGGAGTGAGATGTTTAGCATACCTGACAAACCGGATTTTCAAGCAAGATCATCAGATTGTCATCTTCAGCGACGCTTTTGCCTTTGCCTTTCTTAGCTCCAGAGGCTGAGGGCTTTGTCTTTGTCCGCTCCCCTGAAGGTTCATTTATCGAGATTCCCTTAAGAGCTTTGATCTTTTGAGCAGGTTTGACGATAAAGAAGTCATCGTCATCTTCTTCATCATCATCATCATTCTTTGGAGAAGAAGATGGTTCATCATCAGGGATGTTGACGGCTTCATCATCTTCTGCTTCGGATTCAGTTTTCTCAGCTTCTTCTTCGAGTTGCTCCCCCTCAGATACAGAGGCGAGCTTCTCGGTTTCCTCAGGGTTTTCATCTCCTTGAGGTCCAGCGGTGGTTTCTTCAGCATTCGTCTTCTCTCCCCTGATAGATTCATCATGGGTAAGGTCAGCGCTCTTGGCGAGATCTTCAGCGCTCTTCTCCCCCTCTTTTTCATGATGACTGGGGGAGGAATGGCTAGATTCAGCAGCGTTGGTAGGTTCTCTGTCTTCATGGCCAGAGAGACCTACACAAACTTCAATCTTTGCTAATTTGTCTTCAAGGCCAGAAATAGCAGGATTGATCTTCCCGAGCTCAATGCGATATGCCGCTGTAAATTGTTCAGATTCAGGGACAGGGGCAGGAGCAGGAGTATTCGCCTTGTGCAACAGCTGTTCGATCATAGTCTTCATCGAACCAACGTCAGTCTTTACAGAGCTTAAGTCAGTCGTCAGAGTGTTGACATTTGTCTTCACAGCAGACATATCTCCCTCTAGTGTTCCAACCGATGTCTTCAGCGTTGTTACCTCGCTGGACATGGATGAAACTGAATTTTTGAGAGAGGTGTAGTCTGTGTAGATATCAGCAAGCACCTTGGCGAAGTCGCTGAGAGTTTTATCAACTTGCTTCATGTCATATGTGGAAGCCTTCTTCTCTACCACTGTTGTCATCTTGTTCAGATTCTCTCCAGCGTTTGTTACAGCTGTAGAGTTATTGGAGAGAGTAGTGGTGAGACCTGTCAGCTTTGTCTCCACGGACTTCAGAGAGGCGTTGATATCTCCCAAATTAGGACCTGTAACATATAAAAACTTGTGAACAGAGGAAAGCTCAGAAGTTTGGGGTTTAGTCACAGTGTTTATAGGTTGTTGTTTACCTGCAGGAGGATTGGTGAATTCATCGAAATCACGGGTTCCTGAGTAAAGTTCCATGTCATCTTCAAAAGTGCCCATGGATTTTTCTGCAGGTCCTGTCTTCATCATTCCTGGAGAATCAGCTTTATGTTTCGAGGAAATGATGGCAGCTCTAGTTAGATCTGGAGTAGAGACCAAATGAGTGGAGGGAGGAGCGAAGGATAAGAATGGGGGTTGGGTTATGAGTTCAGCGTTGGATTCGCTGACAATCACTTCATCAGTCTTTTGAGAGACTGAAGGAGGTTGGTTAGGTTCCAAGTTTGTAACCTCAGCGTTTAGATACGCTGAAGTTTGGATAAAAGGGATGGCTTGTTCAGGTGTGGCAGAGCGTACCACTGAACGTTCCTTCAGCTCCGCAGAAAGAGCTGAGGAGTCTTCAGCATGAGATTGCTGGGGTTGCTCCTTTGTTTTCTTGATCCTTTTAGAATCAAGTGGGGAGATGAATGTTTCCTTTTCTTAGAAGGAGAGGATTTTGTGGCCAGGGTATCAGCGATGGGTATTGTCGCTGAAGGAGCCACATAAGTAGAAGAAGAAGGGTTGAGAAGAGTTAAGAGGGTAGAAAGACGTACCTCATTTTCAACAGGTTTGAAGTCGAGTACCTTAGGGCCAATCTGAGAGAGTTTCAGATCGCCCTCTTGCGGGTAGCTGTCCTTCAGGCCATATTGAAAGATAGCGCTGATGAATCGGGGGTAGGGAACCCAAGCAGGCCTGTCAGCGGCAGAGTCTACTCTTTGCAGCAAGTCATCATAGATGAGAGATGCCCAGTCAATGTGTAGACCTTTCAGCAGAGCGTATCCCATAGCTTGCTGAGGTTGAGCGGCTTGATCAGAAGAGCCGGTCTTGGCAGTCATGCAGCTGATAAGGTGAGCGAAGATGAAGTTCATCTCGCTGGGCATTTTCGATTTCTTCAGCAGTGTTAGCTTCTTCTCAGGCTTCTTGTCTCTGCCCATTTCCCATACATAGCCCATTGCATCAAAAAATGCAATAAGAGCGTCTTTGTCAGCGATCTTCTTATGGTCAGGGAAAGGAACAAAAGGTTTTTCCTTTGTAGCGATGGGAAAGTTCAGAGCTTTGCGAATGATGGCGGGTGTGATCTTTATCGTGCCATATCTAGTATCGCAGAGGATACAATCAACTGTTTTGGAGGGATCTTTGGCGGATGGTAGCTGAGAGTGTCTGGCAGAGTACCAGAACTGAGATAGTAGCATCTGACTTGCAGGAGGTGAAATGGTCAGGGCTGTTGAAATGCAGCAATTCTTCAGGAAATTCACAGCATCTGTCAGATGTGTGACTTGCTTTCGAGGAGGAAACTCGAGAAGCGCATAAAGGTTGTTTATCTTAGTCCAGTATAGTTGATGAAGATTGAACTTAACCTGAGGAGCCTTGATGATTTCCACTTCCTCAGAGTCAGTAGAGAAGTTCTCAGCGGTAGTAGGAATGTTAGATGTTGCCATTTCTTGTATTATCAGTTCAACCAAAGATTAACAAATAAGAATAATCTTAATGTGGAAAGATTTTCCATTAAGATGGTTCGAATCTTGTCCATTTCATTCAGACAAAATGTCTTAATGAAGATTAGGGTTTTTCTTGTTTTTGAAACGAAATGTAAAACCCATTTTCTTGTTTTCCAGTTTTCTATGAAGAAATAGATTCTGGAAACGAATGAAGAACAAGTTTAAGATTTTGCAATTAAACTTGAAAAACAACCATGAAATGGTTGTGTTCATAAAACCACGAAAGAAAATGATTTCATTTTACGAAGTTCTTTTGTTTGATCTTGTTAAAATAATGAGAAGATCGGAAACAAGTTATACGCATTCGGTAATAAATAAGAACATATTAACCTTGATGTTTGATGAAGAAGATGATGAACAGTTCTTGAAGTTTTTTTGAAATCACAAATGCAACAGTGAATTCTTTCTTGCGGAGGAAGATTGATCGCGTAAAAGAAAAATATAAACAAAGAATTTGTTTATATAGAGATTTTAGAAAGAGAAAATCTTGAGCGGGAAAAGATTTTCATCATGACACGGACACGTGTTTGCATTTGATTGGAAGTTTGAACGAGACGTGCAAACGTGTGTCAGGAAGAGAAAACGTGTCGGGGTTTTATCCGTTGTAATGACGTCACAACTGTCCTTTCATATTCTTGGTTGTCTCTGAGGTTTTGAAAAACTCAGAGATACTTTTGAAAACATGAAGCACTGAATGAAAATATTCAGTGAAGGTTTTAAGAAATTTCAAAAATATCGCTGTTAAGGAAGAGATCTTCAGCGATGCATTTTGTTTTGAAATCTTGCATTTTCATGCGATTGTCAGAGAGAGTAAACATACCTTGATATCAGTGAATCAAGTTTAATCAGAGAGAAGATGATAGAATGGGTTATACAAGTTGATTTTATCCTTTCGCTGATCAAAGTGAACCGCTGAAGATTTTATCCTTCAAAGTTCAGCATTCCAAGCTCGCTAATGAGAAAGTTGAATCTTGTCTCATCAAGAGGTTTGGTAAATAAGTCAGCTAACTGATAATCAGTTGGGATAAAATGAAGTTCTATATCACCATTCATCATATGATCTCTGATAAAATGATATCTGATTTCTATATGTTTGGTCTTTGAATGTAGTACTGGATTGTTTGCTATAGCGATGGCACTTGTGCTGTCGCAATAGATTGGAATTTTGGAGAGCTGAAGATCAAAGTCTAGTAGCTGATTTCTCATCCACAAGACTTGAGAACAACAGCTTCCAGCAGCTACATATTCAGCTTCAACTGTGGAAGTGGACACTGAATTTTGCTTTTTACTTGTCCAACTTACCAGCTTTCCACCCAGGAGCTGACATCCTCCTGTGGTGCTTTTCCTATCCATTTTGCAACCTGAAAAATCACTATCTCAATAGGCGATTAGATCAAATCCTGAATCTTTGGGATACCAAAGACCTAGATTCGCTGTACCCTTAAGATATCGAAAGATTCGCTTTACAGCTTTCATATGAGATATCTTTGGTTCAGCTTGATATCATGCACGCAAGCATGTTGCAAACATAATATCGGGTCGGCTAGCTGTAAGATACTATAGTGAGCCGATCATCCCACGGTACAGCGTGACATTGACAGGAACACCCTTAGTGTCCTTATCAAGTGTCAGCGGTGGTGCCATAGGGGTTTTCATAGCTGAACTTTCAGTTAAGTCGAATTTCTTCAGCATATATTTAACATATTTTCCCTGATTTATGAAAGTTCCTTTCTCAGTTTGCTTAATCTGAAGACCAAGGAAATATGTTAGTCCACCCATCATGCTCATTTTATACTCATCTTTCATTCTATCAGCGAAACGAGTACAAAGCTCAGGGTTAGTAGAACCAAATATAATGTCATCAACATATATTTGAACTAAAATGATATGACCTTTCACTTTTCTAAAAAAATAGAGTTTTGTCAATCTTACCTCGCTCAAATTTTTCAATATGGAGATAAGTAGAAAGAGTGTCATACCATGCACGAGGAGCTTGCTTCAAACCATAAAGTGCCTTATCCAGTTTATAAACATAACTTGGACGCTTAGAATCTGAGAATCCTGGAGGTTGTTCCACATACACTTCTTCATTCAGCTTTCCATTCAGAAACGCTGACTTAACATCCATCTGATGTACTTTGAAGTTTTTGTGTACAGCATATGCTAAGAATAGACGAATAGATTCAAGTCTTGCTACAGGAGCAAATGTTTCGTCATAATCTATACCTTCCTCTTGTCTGTATCCCTGAGCAACAAGTCGAGCTTTGTTGCGGGTTACAGTACCATGTTCGTCCAACTTATTTCGATAGACCCATTTAGTGCCTATTACTGTTTTATCAGTTGGTCTCTGAACAAGTTTCCAAACCTTGTTTCTTTCGAATTCAGTCAGCTCTTCTTGCATGGCGCTGACCCAGTTTGGATCTTTGAGGGCATCATCTACTTTCTTTGGTTCAGTTAGTGAAATAAAATTTACAAATAAACAAATATTACCTGCACTTCGTCGAGTCTGAATCCCAGCGTTTGGATCACCAAGAATTTGATCAATTGGATGATTTATAGTCCATCGATGAGCCGGAGCGTGAGACGCTGACTCAACTTGAACTGGAGGAGCTGAAGATGAAGCTTCAGCGACGTCAGGAGTATCAGCCAAGAGAGGAATGGATGCAGTTGTCATTATATTCACTGATTGCTGAGAAGTAGATGGAATGTCTGAGACATTTGGTTCAGCGTTAGGTATAGTGTTTATAGGAACAGCTGAGACCCAAGAAGTTTCAGCTTCACTGTTCTGCATATTTGGAATGATAGGACTATCATCTTCTACTGGATGAGCATTAGTGGGAATATCTTCTGAATCACCAAGATGAGAAAACATCCATTGATTCAGTTCTTCAGTATCAGCGGACGGTTTAGAGTTCGCTGAACGGGATTCGTCAAACGTGATGTGAATAGTTTCTTCTACAGTTTGTCTTCTACGATTAAAGACTCTGAAGGCTTTGGAAACTGAGGAGTATCCAAGAAAGATTCCATCATCAGCCTTAGGATCAAACTTTCCAAGAGCATCTCTGTTGTTCAGTATAAAACACTGACATCCAAAGATGTGAAGAAAGCTGATTGAAGGCTTTCTCCCATGAAAGAGTTCATAGACTGTCTTTTTGAATCTTTTAACTATCAGCGACCTGTTTTGCGTAAAACAAGCAGTGTTGACAGCTTCTGCCCAAAACTGAGTAGGCAGGTGAGAATCGCTGAGCATTGAACGTGCAGCTTCAATAATTGTTCTATTTCTTCTTTCAGCGACTCCATTTTGTTGCGGTGTTCTCACTGAAGAAAAGTTGTGAGAAATACCCTTACTCTCAAGGAAGGAATCAAGAGAACTGTTTTTAAATTCAGTCCCATGATCACTCCTTATTGAGCGAACGGTCAGATTGTTCAGGGTTTCCATCTTCCGAACAAAATTGATGAGTTCTTCAGGGGTGTCACTCTTAGAATGGAGAAACATTACCCAAGTGAAGCGAGAGAATTCATCAACTATGACCAGCGTATATTTCTTTCCAGCGATGGATTGTTTGTTAACAGGGCCAAACAAATCCATATGGAGTAGTTGTAGAGGAGATGACACTGAAGAAACTTGCTTTGATTTAAAGCTTGCTTTGGTCTGCTTCCCTTTTTCACACGCTGAACATAACGACTCTTTGGCGTATGAATGCTGAGGTAGACCAGTGACTAACTCCTTTGAAGAAAGAGTGTTCAGTGTCTTCAAATTTAGATGAGATAGCCTCTTATGCCATAGCCAGTTGACATCAGATGAGGCCTTTGAGAAGAAACAGGAGTTCTCAGTAGTTGTAGAGTCCATGTTTATTACATAAACATTTTCCAAACGATAACCGCTGAGAGCTATCTTCTCCTTTTTGTCAGAGACAAAGCAGGATTCCTTAGTAAAGATTACTTTGTTATCCATGTCGCAAAGCTGACTGATGCTTAGAAGATTATGCTTCAGCCCTTCAACATATGCGACTCTTCTGAAGGAGGTTGTACCATTTGAAAGTACACCATACCCTCGGGTATGTCCTTTTCCATTTCCACCGAAAGTCACAGAGGGACCCTTCTCTTCTTTGTATTCAGCGAGCAGGCTTTTCTTTCCAGTCATGTGTCTAGAGCATCCGCTATCAAGATACCAGATACCCTTCTTAACCTGCAATACAAAGGAAGATTAGTTTTTCTTGGGTACCCACTTAACCATGTATACACGTTTGTTAGTGGAAGTAGTTGGAATGGAAGGTTCAGCAGTCTTCGCAGCATTTGAAGATTCAGCTTTGTCTTTCTTCACTTTGGTTAATTTCTTAACCTCAGTGGTAGAATTCACCTTGACCTGATTTGCACCAGGGTTGGTCTTCTTTGCCTTGGGGGCAATCTTCACCTTAGCTATCTTTTCAGCTTTGGTGGCTGTGGGGCACTTACTAGCAATATGATCGGTAAGTCCACAGTGATAACATTTCCTATATCTAAAAGTAGTTCTAGGACCATTTGAATGCTGAGCTTTTAATTTCAAATTAGAAGTGCCAGCACCAAGTAAACTATTGGCTCTAGAAATGGGACGAACATTCAGTTCTTCAGATTTCTTACCAAGGACATCCAATCTGAGTCTAGGAGTAGATCGCTGAATAAATCCAGATATCTGCTTCCTTGATCCAGAGGGATGAGCCACTGAAGCTTTAGAAGCATTCAGTTTTGGTACTAAGGTACCCTTCTGAGGATTCTGGTAAATAACAATTCCTTTACCTTTGTCTTTAAAGACAGAGGTAGGTTTTGAATAAACCATTTTCTCCTTGCCTTTTGAGGAGGTAGGAGTTTCCTCAGGGATTGGTGTAACGGACGAGGAGCACTGAGAAGATGAAGTATCAGCGACTGAGGATACGAACGTTCCAAATTTAAGCATTGAACGCTCAGTGGTTGTTTTTGGAGTTTCATAATTGTAACCCAAACCACGTTTATCACTCAGGGGAATCTTAGACTTTATTATCTCAGTGATCTTTGTTGAAGAATTACACCATCCTTCAACAGTAGCTTTTTCAGCCTTTAATGCAGCGATAGCTTCTGCTCGTTCGATTTTGACTAGCTGATTTAAATATACTTGATCTTTAAAATCTTCTTCAATTTTAGAAAGCTTTTCTATTTGAAGGTGGCAGTTTTTAAGCTTTTCAGCGAGATCAAGATTTTGGTTTTCAACCACAGTTTTGCCGTTCATGGCTTCGTATAAACTTCTAGTCAAGAGATCGATCTTACGGAGACTATCAGCTTCATCAATATTTGCAATATTGGTAAAGAAAGAAGGTGATACCTGAATAGCAGATGTTGAAGTGGAGGGAATGTCTGAACTTTCTTCCTCTTCTTCAATCTTGGCCATAAGACATAGATTTGCTTCATCATCATCAGAGTCAGATGATGATGCTTCTTCATCAGAAGCAGCCCAATCATAGTCAGCCATCAGGCCTTTATTCTTCTTCTTAAAGCTTTTCAGCTTTGCATATTTTTCTTTCAGCTTTGAATATTTGTCATCTTTATTTCTTGGAGCAAAGGGTTTCTTTGTAAAAGCTGAGGGTCTAGAAACTTTCTTTGACCTACACTCGTTAGCGAAATGTCCTGTCTTTTCGCAGTTAAAACAAGTAGCAGTAGCCTTGTCAACAAAAGCTGATGATCTAGGCTTGTCAGTTATGGAAAGAGGTTTGTTCTTTTTAAACATTTTCTTTTTGGCAAATCTCCTGAACTTCTTAGTTAGGAGAGCCAAAGATTCATCATTATCTGAATAATCAGAATTTGATGACCTTTCAGAGTTACTCTCTAACTCAGTGATAGTGACCGAGGGTTGCTGAGTAGAGAGTTCTTCTGAGATTAAAGCAACAGGGGTGCTTTTGGAATCTTTTACAAGATTCTTCTTAAGATGGCTTGATTGCTCATGATTCAGCAACGTGCCATATAAGGTAGCAAGGGTCATTGATTTTAGATCCTTTGACAGCTTGAGACACATAGAATAATTGTCCCAGCTTTCAGGTAAACATTCTAGAAACTTTGTCAGCACTTCAAAGTTAGAATATTCCTTACCAACAGTTTTCAGATCTATAACTAAACAATTAAAACGTTGGTGAACTTCAGAGAGAGATTCATTCTTACCAGAAATGAAGCTTTCGTATTGTCTTACCAGGTTGATCTTTCTTGAGTCCTGGACTTCAGACGTTCCTTCATACTGAACACATATTGTGTCCCACATGGCTTTTGATGTTTTCAGATTCATGACGGAATGGTAGACTTCGTCAGGAAGAGCCATGGATAGTATGGATCTGGCTTTTGTATCTATAGCCACTTTCTTCTTATCTTCGTCAGTCCATTGAAGGATTTCCTTAGGTACCAGCCTTTCTGGAATAGCAGGTCTATTCTCAGCGCCTGGAACTGCAGCATCAATTCTTACAGGGATGAATGGACCATTCTCGAGATAGTAAGGCATAGTAGGGTCTACACCTTCTAAGAAGAGTGTCATCCTATTTTTCCATAAGTTGAAGTTATCTTTGGAAAATCTGGGAGGTTTAGCAAGAGAACCAATGTCTATATAATTTGTGTTTGTGTTGGTGGCCATTTTCAGATAATAGCAAGGAATAGAAATATCTTAGATTAGATCTTGTTTATGAGATTAAACAAATCCGCTCTGATACCACTTGTTGGTCCTGAAGGCCTATACAAGTTTGTAGAAGGGGGGGGGGGGGTTGAATACAAACACACAGATTTTACTTTTCTAAATTGTTTATTGATAAATCATTAACAATTTACAGCTTGTTGCGGAAACAAGATTAAGGATAAACCTAAATCTAAACAAGTTGGAACACTAAGGTTTCTTGCACTAAGAGAGATAAGGAAATTACTAATAATAACCTATCTTGAGATAAGAGATTGAACTTGTCCAGAGTTAGCAAGTTACTTCAAATGAAGTGGGTTCAACTCTTTATATACTGCATGCATTTAATGCAAGTCAGTATACACTTTACACGTGTCATCAGCTGGTTGGTTGCATGTCATTGACCTTGGTTGACAACCTTAGTAGCCTCATGGATGAACAGTGTAGTATCAGAGTGGTTGTACGATTTCAGACAGTCGGAGGTTCTTTTCTGACATTTCGTACGGAGTCGTGCAAGGGAGGTTAAGACAAAAGTACTTTGTACGGAGGACTTCATGATCAGCTTTCGTTGATTCAGCGATCTATCATTTCATATCAGCGAATGATAGAGTTCAGCGATAGCTGAAGTCTTGTACTTGATACTTCACGTTGAGTGGACAAATCTGAGTCTTCGCTGATCCGCATCAGTTCATTAGGAGACTTGTCGCTGGTTCTTGAGCTTGATCTTCGACTTCAGCGTAGAACCTTTGTTGACGTGAAACTTGTCTTCAGGGATCATAAGTAAACAACTAACTTATCAGCGATCATCATAATGACTGAACAGACTCAGAGCATTTATGACGAACAGTTTCGCTGAATGTTTAACTTAAAGAGCGAGAGTTCCTATCAGCGGTATTGGAAGATCTTAGTACCTATCAGCGATAGTGAAACTCTGATACATATTGTTTACTTACAATTTTCACTAAGTATATAAGAGAGGGTCGTTATCAAATCACTGAGGGTTTGGATCAACAATGCGGCCTGACATATCCAGCAGCCAAACGTCACGCCAGCCAGGCACCCGACGATCGACCTACCCCTCGTTCATCAAGACCCAAAGGAGACCTGGAGTTAGAAGCCATGAAGATTTCATTCGACCAAGACGACCTCGACGACTCGTATCAAAAACATCATGACGGGTTGATCATTTAACTCACGATTGGTAATTGTTTAACCCGACGAGTCTTGGTCGATGGAGGCAGTTCAGCAAACGTCATCTTCCTTGATACCATCAAGGCCATGGGAATCGATCGATCGGAAATCACCCGACGCTCGACAACCTTGGTCGGTTTCAATGGAGACGCGACGAGTACCGTTAGAGAGATCACCTTGCCTATCTATGCCGGAGGAATCAACAAGCAGAACAAGTTCAACGTCATCGACTGTGCGTCGGCCAATAACATCATCTTAGGTCGACCATGGATCCATGACATGAAAGCCGTTCCCTCGACGTATCATCAGAACATGAAGTTCCCTACGCCGTGGGGAGTCCAGGAGATCAAAAGTGAGCCAAAAGTTTCCCGCGACTGCTACAAGACCACCTTGAAGCCGCAGAAGCAGGCCATCTAGCAATTACAGGTCCAGGATGCTCCTGGGACAGCCGACGACTGTTAATGCCAAAAATCGCACAAAAGTACAACTTAAGGTCGATGTGGACATTTAACAACTAAAGAAACGTATCTCAAGCCAAATAACACAATTGCGAGGAAAAAGTAAAAGTGACAAGAGATTTGGTGACGCGGAAAACCCCAAAACGAGGGAAAAAACCGCGGTCGACTATGTGAGAGTCGACAGTGCACTATAGTCGCCAAACAGGGGCGAAAGTCCTTGTGTTTCAGGTGTCGATCGTACAGAGATTACAATACAAATGAAGAAATGACTTCGAAATGTAAAGTAACAAGTGTTTCGAATACAAAAACAATGTGCGTCGTGTGTACGGTCTATGTGTCGTGCGTAAAAACTATGCGTTGAGCGTGGGAGTCGTGCGTCGATGTCGTGCGTCGAGAGAGATCTGTTGTGAGAAAGTTCTTTTCTTCGTATGTTCTTGAATACGTAGTGTGAATCTTGGATGCGGTTGTATAGCTGGATGATTTTATCCCTTTGTTGGAGCATGCCTTTATATAGGTTTCACCGGTCATTAATGGCTGGTCATGTAACCGCTGTCGAGTCTTTAATGTCATTAAGAGCTCGATCGTTACTGACCGTTGTACCATAATGGCTTGTAGACCTGCATTAATGAACAAAAGAAACGGCTGTCGACCATTGATAGTTAGTGAAATTGTAAGACCGTTTTAAGTTCAGGACGTCGGTCTTATGGAGCATACGACCGTCGCCGACATACAAGACCATGTATATGACTGTAAACGTCTTGTAAGACCTTATTTTAATATAAGAATAGTCTTATGAAAATGTCGTAAGACCAGGTCGCAGGACCAGGATGATATAAGATCGACGACAGGAGACTGTTGACGTAAGACCGACGGGTCGTAACTGGCGACATAAGACTGGCGACATAAGACTAGTGACGTAAGACTAGTGGCGTAGGACTAGTAACATAGTACTTAGTGGTATAAGATTGTCGTCGTGAGACTAGCGATGCGTGACGTGCGACACGTGCGATTATTAGATGTAAAATGACTATTGACCCAATATGTCTTTTAATAACCAATTATCGAGTGTCGGGGATATGGCAATAATGGGTATTACCCTTGTCGGTCGGGGTATGACTTTTGTAGATATTAGGGTAATCAAAGTCCACGGGTCATGTCGAGGGAATTTCCCAAGTCGGTCGAGGGTGTGATTTTTTACCCAAACAGTTAGCCCCCCGAGATCTGAATTTCAAAGCCATTGGAATTTCAGATCTCGCACCAAAGTAAAATAATGAGCCGTGTCATTTCTACTAATTGGATTATTAGAAAAAAACCGACTTGGTCAGCAAAAATCGTGAGACCAGTCGATAGTGTTAAGTAAGTTGCGATGATCGAAAGATGATCTTTAATGCGCGAGGTACTTGTGGCATTCATCCACTAATGTGAAGGATGAAAATTTTAACGACGATCATAAGACGACCTTAAAATATAAGGAACTGACGATGATCGTAAGACGATCTTTATCAAAATGAGACGTATGGGACGGGAGACAATCGTAAGACGATTGGGCCAAAATAATGCTTGGCGGCGATCATAAGATGATTGAACCAAGATAAAATTTAAGAATCTTGTGATACAGTCGTTAAAGACTTATGTTCTGGCGTTCTGAGCCGATACGGTCGTTATAGACTTTTGATCTGGCGTTTAGAGCTGATAGGGTCGTTAGAGACCTATGATCTGGTGTTCCGAGCCGATACGGTCATTAGTGACCTATGATCTGGCGTTCCGAGCCGATACAGTCGTTAGATACCTATGAGCTGGCGTTCCGAGCCGATACGGTCGTTAGAGACCTATGATCTGGCGTTCCAAGCCGATACGGTCGTTAGAGACCTATGATCTGGCGTTCCGAGCCGATACGGTCGTTAGAGACCTATGATCTGGCGTTCCGAGCCGATACGGTCGTTAGAGACCTATGTTACGTTGTGTAAGTTTTGCTTTAGCGATAATCGGTAAAAAATTTACCTTTCTATTGAACCTGAGTATTATGTCGACTCATACATATCATGGACAAATGTAATGTCAACTGTAAAAATTCATTAAGTGCAAAAATGAACAAGAAGTCATGCGACTTGGGCATCCATTGTAATACAACGATTAGAATGTAAGTCATAAGACTTTTTGAATCGTATAAGCAAACATAAGCACATGCGATCAAAGCATTCATTCAGAACATGAAATTTTTCTAAGTTAAAGAACTTAGCTTGTGGGGTCGCTAGACCTTACGATCGTGTGATTTGATCACACGATGGACTTGAATCATGTGTTCCTGTAGTTATACAATCGAGTCGTCTAATAAAACTGATTGTTTATACCGTACGATTTTACTGAAGTCGTATGATAGACTTAGTAACTTATGTCGTGCGATCCTGCGATAAAGCAATGTCATAGGTTGGTCGTTGGCTAGCCAACGACCCTCCGATGCTTAAGTCAGTAATCGTCGTGATGAATAAAAAATCGTATGAAAGAAGGAAAAGGATTTAGAAGAAATACCTTTTCAGATGCGTTGCATTCCAGCTGCGTGGGATATTTCGACCGTCAAGGGTTTGGAGCCGATAGGCACCTTTACCCACGACTTCTGAGATACGATAAGGACCTTCCCACTTGGTGGAAAGTTTACATGCATTAAGCTCTTGAGTGCTTTGGAACACTCGTCGGAGGACGTAATCGCCTTCTTGAAAGACTCTTGTTTGTGATTATACGGTTAATCTTGTGACTTGCCTTTATTGGCAATCATGAGATTAAAATATGCGAGTCGTACTTATTGGCGACTTTTGCGTTTTGACATGCGTCTTACCATGACTGGTGATTGTGAGATTCAATGTACAAGTCGTCTTTATTGACGACATATGTCATGACTAGCGATCGTGCGAGTCGCTTTTATTGGCGACCAACAATTTTTAGCCTGCGCTTGCCGTGACTGGCGATCATAAGATAAAAAATGTGAGTCGTCATTTATCGATGATTATAAGTCGTAACCTGCGTTTGCCACGACTGGCGATCACCAGATTTAAAATGTGAGCCGTCATTTATCGACGACTATAAATCGCAACCTGCGTTTGCCATGATTGGCGATCATAGGAAAAAACGTAAGTCGTCTTTTACTGACGACTATAAATAGCAACCTGCGTTTTAAGTCGTAGAGACTTTGTTCCTCACGATATAATTCGTAAGACATGTGCTTATATGATCTTGCGAGCCTGCAATGTAAAATCGGGGGTGGTCGTTGGTTTGACCAATGATCCTTTGATGCTTAAACCAACATTTATATGTTAGATCATAATAATTGACCGAGGAGAATATACTTAGAGTATATATATATAGAGAGAGTTGTTCTAAGTGGGACGTCACAGTTACCCGTTACACGGAGTCGATAGGCGCCTTTTTCCGAGGACTTTTGAAATCAAATGCCGTATTTTTTTGTTTGTGAAGGGTGCTCCGAGCCCCCGAGTCCCTTGGATGATGCGATACATGCGATACTTCGACGGAACATTTTTTTTATCAGGGCTTGAATCTGGCTTCGAGCCGCATTCAATTCCAATTGAAGTTGAATCAAGGGATCTTGACAATTTGCCATATACCTAAAAAAACTTTACGAGATCGTTAGAGCGATGTATGAGTGTTGGCTTGAGATTTTCTCTAGATGGGGTCCCACGGATGGCGCCAAACTGTTAATGCCAAAAATCGCACAAAAGTACAACTTAAGGTCGATGTGGACATTTAACAACTAAAGAAACGTATCTCAAGCCAAATAACACAATTGCGAGGAAAAGTAAAAGAGACAAGAGATTTGGTGACGCGGAAAACCCCAAAACGAGGGAAAAAATCGCGGTCGACTCTGTGAGAGTCGACAGTGCACTATAGTCGCCAAACCAGGGCGAAAGTCCTTGTGTTTCAGGTGTCGATCGTACAGAGATTACAATACAAATGAAGAAAAGACTTCAAAATGTAAATTAACAAGTGTTTCGAATATAAAAACAATGTGCGTCGTGTGTACGGTCTGTGTGTCGTGCGTAAAAACTAAGCGTTGAGCGTGGGAGTCGTGCATCGATGTCGTGCGTCGAGAGCGATCTGTTTTGAGAAATTCTTTTCTTCGTATGTTCTTGAATACGTAGTGTGATTCTTGGATGCGGTTGTACAGCTGGATGATTTTATCCCTTTGTTGGAGCATGCCTTTATATAGGTTTCACCGGTCATTAATGTGCTTTAATGGCTGGTCTTGTAACCGTTGTCGAGTCTTTAATGTCATTAAGAGCTCGGCTGTTACTGACCGTTGTACCATAATGGCTTGTAGACCTGCATTAATGAACAAAAGAAACGGCTGTCGACCATTGATAGTTAGTGAAATCTTAAGACCGTCTTAAGTTCAGGACGTCGGTCTTATGGAGCATACGACCGTCGCCGACATACAAGACCATGTATATGACTGTAAACGTCTTGTAAGACCTTATTTTAATATAAGAATAGTCTTATGACAATGTCGTAAGACCAGGTCGCCGGACCAGGATGATATAAGATCGACGACAGGAGACTGTTGACGTAAGACCGACGGGTCGTAACTGGCGACATAAGACTAGTCACGTAAGACTAGTGGCGTAGGACTAGTAACATAGTACTTAGTGGCATAAGATTGTCGTCGTGAGACTAGCGATGCGTGACGTGCGACACGTGCGATTATTAGATGTAAAATGACTATTGACCCAATATGTCTTTTAATAACCAATTATCGTGTGTCGGGGATATGGCAATAATGGGTATTACCCTTGTCGGTCGGGGGTATGACTTTTGTAGATATTAGGGTAATCAAGGTCCACGGGTCATGTCGAGGGAATTTCCCAAGTCGGTTGAGGGTGTGATTTTTTACCCAAACAGTTAGCCCCCCGAGATCTGAATTTCAAAGCCATTGGAATTTCAGATCTCGCACCAAAGTAAAATTATGAGCCGTGTCATTTCTACTAATTGGATTATTAGAAGAAAATCGACTTGGTCAGCTAAAATCGTGAGACCAGTCGATAGTGTTAAGTAAGTTGCGATGATCGAAGGATGATCTTTAATGCGTGAGGTACTTGTGGCATTCATCCACTAATGTGAAGGATAAAAAATTTAACGACGATCATAAGACGACCTTAAAATATAAGGAACTGACGATGATCGTAAGACGATCTTTATCAAAATGAGACGTATGGGACGGGAGACAATCGTAAGACGATTGGGCCAATATAAAATTTAAGAATCTTGTGATACAGTCGTTAAAGACTTATGTTCTGGCGTTCCGAGCCGATACGGTCGTTATAGACTTTTGATCTGGCGTTTAGAGCCAATAGGGTCGTTAGAGACCTATGATCTGGCGTTCCGAGCCAATACGGTCGTTAGAGACCTATGATCTGGCGTTCCGAGCCGATACGGTCGTTAGAGACCTATGATCTGGCGTTCCGAGCCGATACGGTCGTTAGAGACCTATGTTACGTTGTGTAAGTTTTGCTTTAGCGAAAATCGTTAAAAAAATTTACCATTCTATTGAACCTGAGTAATATGTCGACTCATACATGTCATGGACAAATGTAAAAATTCATTAAGTGCAAAAATGAACAAGAAGTCGTGCGACTTGGGGATCCATTGTAATACAACGATTAGAACGTATGTCATAATACTTTTTGAATCGTATAAGCAAACATAAGCGCATGCGATCAAAGCATTCATTCAGAACATGAAATTTTTCTAAGTTAAAGAACTTAGCTTGTGGGGTCGCTAGACCTTACGATCGTGTGATTTGATCATACGATGGACTTGAATCATGTGTTCCTGTAGTTATACAATTGAGTCGTCTAATAAAACTGATTGTTTATACCGTATGATTTTACTGAAGTCGTATGATAGACTTTGTAACTTATGTCGTGCGATCCTGCGATAAAGCAATGTCAGAGGTTGGTCGTTGGCTAGCCAACGACCCTCCGATGCTTAAGTCAGTAATCGTCGTGATGAATAAAAAATCGAATGAAAGAAGGAAAAGGATTTTGAAGAAATACCTTTTCAGCTGCGTTGCATTCCAGCTGCGTGGGATATTTCGACCGTCGAGGGTTTGGAGCCGATAGGCACCTTTACCCACGACTTCTGAGATACGATAAGGACCTTCCCACTTGGTGGAAAGTTTACATGCATTAAGCTCTTGAGTGCTTTGGAACACTCGTCGGAGGACGTAATCGCCTTCTTGAAAGACTCTTTCTTGTGATTATACGGTTAATCTTGCGACTTGACTTTATTGGCAATCATGAGATTAAAATATGCGAGTCGTACTTATTGGCGACTTTTGCGTTTTGACATGCGTCTTACCATGACTGGTAATTGTGAGATTCAATGTACAAGTCGTCTTTATTGACGACATATGTCATGACTAGCGATCGTGCGAGTCGCTTTTATTGGCGACCAACAATTTTTAGCCTGCGCTTGCCGTGACTGGCGATCATAAGATAAAAAATATGAGTCGTCATTTAATGATGATTATAAGTAGTAACCTGCGTTTGCCACGACTGGCGATCACCAGATTTAAAATGTGAGCCGTCATTTATCGACGACTATAAATCGCAACCTGCGTTTGCCATGATTGGCGATCATAAGAAAAAACGTAAGTCGTCTTTTACTGACGACTATAAATAGCAACCTGTGTTTTAAGTCAGAGACTTTGTTCCTCACGATATAATTCATAAGACCTTATTTTAATATAAGAATAGTCTTATGACCATGTCGTAAGACCAGGTCGCAGGACCAGGATGATATAAGATCGACGACAGGAGACTGTTGACGTAAGACCGACGGGTCGTAACTGGCGACATAAGACTGACGACATAAGACTAGTGACGTAAGACTAGTGGCGTAGGACTAGTAACATAGTACTTAGTGGCATAAGATTGTCGTCGTGAGACTAGCGATGCGTGACGTGCGACACGTGCGATTATTAGATGTAAAATGGCTATTGACCCAATATGTCTTTTAATAACCAATTATCGTGTGTCGGGGATATGGCAATAATGGGTATTACCCTTGTCGGTCGGGGGTATGACTTTTGTAGATATTAGGGTAATCAAGGTCCACGGGTCATGTCGAGGGAATTTCCCAAGTCGGTCGAGGGTGTGATTTTTTACCTAAACAACGACTATCGCCTGGAGGAAGTCGTCCTGGACTAGAGCAAGCCTAACCAAAAAGTCTTTGTAGGTTCGTCTCTCGACCCTTGCCTTAAAGACAAGATAATATATTTCTTGCAGGAACATGCCGATTGTTTTGCCTGGTCGTACGAAGACATGGTCGGCATAGACCCTGGCGTCATTTCCCATAAGCTCAATGTCGACCCGTCATTTAAGCTTATCAAACAAAAGCGCCGAAAATTTGCTCCTGAAAGGAATAAGGTAATAAATGACGAGGTCGACAATCTCCTCAAGACAGGGAAGATTCGAGAAGTAAAGTACCTGAACTGGCTTGCTAATGTTGTGGTTGTGGCGAAGAAAAATGGCAAATGGAGGGTCTGTATCGATTTCACAAATCTCAACAAAGCTTGTCCAAAATATCCTTTTCGATTGCCCCATATCGATGCCATGGTTGACGCGATAGCAGGACATGAACTATTGACATTCATGGATGCTTATTCTAGATACAATCAGATCCTGATGCACGTCGAGGACCAAGAAAAGACTGCATTCATGACAGATCGAGGTATTTACTGTTATAAAGTTATGTCGTTCGGTTTAAAAAATAAAGGTTCCACCTACCAGCGTCTGGTGAATAAAATGTTCAAAGGCCATCTTGGCGACACAATGGAAGTGTATATCGACGACATGCTAGTCAAGTCAAAGCAAGCAGTCGACCACGTCGAGCATTTAAGGCGGTCGTTCGACATCCTTCGGAAGTATAACATGAAGCTAAACCCGACGAAGTGTTCCTTTGGTGTCAGTGCAGGTAAATTCCTGGGGTATATGGTCACTCGTCGAGGAATCGAGGCCAACCCCGACAAGATCAAAGCCATCGTCGAGATCAAATCTCCCATAAATTTCAAAGAAGTCCAAAGGCTTACTGGTCGGGTGGCAGCTCTGAACAGGTTTATCTCTCGATCCTCAGATAAATGCCATCTATTTTACAATGTTCTCAGGAAAAATATAGGCTTCGACTGGACCGACGATCATGAGCAAGCACTGCAAAAATTAAAGGAATACATGACGTCTCCTCCTTTGCTGTCAAAACCTCACGATCATGAGGTCTTGCAGCTGTATTTGGCTGTTAGTCCTAATGCAGTAAGTGTCGTCCTGACACGAGAAGATGAAAAACAACAATTTCCAGTCTATTATGTAAGTAAATCTCTCTTGGATGCCGAAACCAGGTATTCCTTTATGGAAGTTGCTTTTGTCGCTTGTTACAGCCACAAAGAAATTGCGACATTATTTTGAATCGCACCCTATTACTGTCGTGACTAACTTTCCTCTTAAGTCTGTCTTGAGGAAACTTGAGTTGACAGGTCGCTTGGCAAAATGTAGCATATACCTCAGTAGTTACGACATCGATTTTAAGCCTAGGACCACGATCAAATCGCAAGCTTTGGCGGATTTCATTGCTGATTTCAGCCCTGAATTGGAGAAAGAAGCAGAGCTCGAAGTGTCTACTGTGGCGACCCACGACGACGTACCTTGGACTATGTATGTTGACGGTTCATCCAACACTAGAGGTTCAGGACTAGGCGTCGTCTTAAAGTCGCCACAGGGGGGCAAGATGGTGTATTCAGTCCGGTGCGACTTCAAAACCACCAACAATGAAGCTGAGTATGAAGCCCTGATTGTGGGAATGAATATGGCCCACGACTCAGGGGCAACCGCGCTGCATGTCAAAAGCGATTCTCTTCTGGTCGTGAACCAGATCAATGGAGAATTCGCAGCCAAAGATTCAAAGATGACATCGTACCTAAAAGTAGCAAAAGAAAAATCCGAAAAGTTTAAATCTTTTTCTATTGAACAAATTCCAAGGGACCAGAATACTCAAGCGGACGCTTTAGAAAACCTTGGGTCTGCTCTGGTCGAGCCAATATTCGATTGCATTCCCATGATCCATCTGGCGACGTCGTCCATCGAAAGTAACAATGTCGTCCAGATCGAAGACCAAGAAGATGATTGGTCGTGCGACATCCGAAATTTCCTTATGCACGACCAACTCCCCGAAGACAGGATGGAAGCTCACAAGATCAGGTTCAAGGCATCCAGATACGTTATGATCAGAGATAGACTCTATCGACGATCATCGACAGGCCTAAACCTGAGATGCATCATCAGCAAAAGTCAAGTTCAGAAAATCCTTCAAGAGATGCATGATGGGGAGTGTGGCAATCACTCAGGAGGTCGCAGTTTAGCTAATCGTATCTCTCGACAAGGGTATTTTTGGCCAACACTGCGACAAGATGCCATCAGGTATGTCCAGAACTGTGATCCCTGTCAACGACATTCAGGTACGTCACATAAACCTTCTGAACCTTTGCATTCGACATTAATCCCATGGCCTTTCATGAGATGGGGGATGGACATTGTCAGCAAGCTACCACCTGCCCCAGGGCAAAAGGTATTCCTTCTTGTACTTACGGATTATTTTTCTAAGTGGGTAGAAGCGGCTGCTTTTTCCCAAGTTCGGGACAAGGAAGTCGTCTCTTTTATCCAGACTAACATCATATGCAGGTTTGGGATTCCATCCGAAATTGTCTGCGAAAATGGATCTGTTAATGCCAAAAATCGCACCAAAAGGACAACTTAAGGTCGATGTGGACTTAAACAACTAAAGAAAGAATTTTTCGACGAGACGTGCGACGAGGAATAAAATAAAGAAACAAGGGATTTGATGACGCAGGAAAAACCTCAATCGAGGAAAAAACCTGCGGATGACAGGGGGTGTCGTCGCTGCACTATGGTCGCCAATCAGGGGCGATGTCCTTGGATACTGGTGTCGATCGTACAGTGATTACAATACAAATGAAGAAAATGCTTCGAAATGTAAAGTACAAGTGTTTGAACGTAAAACAAGTGTTTGTCGTGTACGAAACAAAGTGCGAACTGCTGGTCGAGGGTTGTTGTCGTGCGTCGAGAGCGATACTTGGAATAATGGTTCTTCACTTCAGGTGTTCTTGAATATTGCTTCGGTTGTTAATCGTCGGATATTCGATGTTCAGTGTTCGGTCCTTGAAATGATGATTGAACTCGGTCTTTATAGTCTTCGCGTCATTAATTAGCTCCATTAATGCTTTGATCAACGGCTACAACGGCTGGAAACGGTTGCCGTAGTGATTATCCATGATGAACTTCGTCCGTCACGGCTATCGATCGTTGATGGTTGCGTCGGTTATATCCGTTGCTCCTTAATGACTTTGACTCCTGCATTAAACACTTAACAAACGTAACAGTCATGGTTAACGTTAGTTTGGTCGAGGTCGCATGGTTCTATGCGACGGTCGTGCGGGACGGGCGAAGCTATGGTCGAGCGTCATGGGGGACGTACGACTTACCTTCCAGGAGGGACGACAGATGTCTTCTGGGCCTTTGTCGAAACCTTATCTTAATACAAGATATAGTTCTTAATCATACGTCTTACCTGTTTTGATCGCGGTCGAGCGACGTGATTTTTTGCCCAAACAGTTTGCCCCTAAAATTTGAAAATTGAATGTCAAATTTAAGTTTTAAATTTTGTCAATCAGACGCATAGGAAATAATACAAGAGTTTAGAAATTACCTCAATCGCCTTGGAACTAGACTGGTCCGTTTCTAACTGAACGAGAAGTTGAAAAGGGAACGAGGTCGTGACGTCACGATGACACACGATTGTGCTTACCAGTTGTCGATGACAGGTGTCGACGATCCGGGCGGGCATGCGAAAGGACGGGGATGCGCGGCGGTCATCCAGGGATTCGATTTGATGCGATTGTTTGTATAAATAAAGATCACGACGGATCTTTTCTTGCTATATTTCGAAGTGTTTATTTGAGAAGAGATTTCGCCTTGATTCCTTTCCATTCTTCGTCTGAACTTACTCGAATCGTTGCCAATCTTCGGCCTAGTAGAGATTGTTCGAGGTGTAGAGTGTTTATATAACACATTTCTTTTCCGCTTTGGTTTTTATCGGTCGTCTCCTTCGTTTGATAAACAATGTCGATTGAACCAGAGAGTTCTATCGTGAGTCAGGAGGATTTAGATGCCTTTAGGCGTCTAGCGAAGATCCCTGCGGAAGTAGAGTTAACCATTCCAGGGGATATACGTCCTGAGAATTGTCCCGAAGGATGCTTCGTGATATACGAGTATCCCTTCAAAATAGGGTTTAAGTGACCGTATTCGGTTTTATCTAAGAATTTCATGCGATATTTTGGCATGTCACCAGGGCAGTTGATGCCCCAACTTTGGCGGGTTTTTCTGGTTATCGAGCGATTGTCTGCAAAGTGGGATCCACCTATGACCCTGAATGATTTCTGGTTGGCTTATCATGTTAAGATAGACAAGAATGGACGTTACAGTCCGTATTCCAAGTTTAAGGGTGACCGCACTCTGGTTTTGGGAACTGGCGTCAATGATCGTGGGTGGAAATCGAGATATGTATTCATGCGTACTGACTCGCTTGACATCAATAGCAAATGGATTCGTCCTGACTAGAACATGGGAGGTATGCTTTTTCGATATATGTCACTGTTTGGTTCTTCCGCTTTCTATTTACTCATTGCTTTTTGTCGTCTTCAGAGATTCAGTACGACGCCTTGCACCCGAACGAAGGTTCTCGATCCAACCAGCGGCCGAGGACGAGGACGCGATGGGAGATTCTGAAGAAGTGGGAGAGGAGGATGAGAGGGAAGAAGCGACTGGTAAACGTACCGTAGTTTTTATTTTACTTTGTTTACTCTGTCCGCCTGACGCTTCATGTATTTCCTGATCAGTGCCGACCAAGAGGAAATCGGTCTCTAGGGCGAGAGGGGAGCAGGTTATGCGTGCCCTTCGGGGTGAAAATGTTTCGACAGCTGGGTCGAGCGAAAAGAGAACCCGGAGGACAGTCCTGAGGGAACCGTCGTCTAGGGTTGATAACTCACCGGGAGTTGTTCTGCCTAAGGAGGCGAGGGCGTCATCCAGCCGTCCTGGCGCGATGGACGCGACCCGGCAAGTTCGGCGCTTCCGGCGACAATGACGAGACCGGTGTTCAAGATGTCAACCCCATCATCTGCCGTCAGGGGCGAGGGGTCATCAGCCGAAGTCGCGACGGTTAATTTTTCATTGACGTCGGACTTTATGGCGGATGGTGTCCTAGACGGGACGACGTTGTTTCCTCACTTGGAGAGGTGTTTGCTTCCATCTTTCAGGGAGCATTTTCACGGGGTTCCGGCCGGGGAGATAGGATCTCAGGTTGCCAGTCTGGCGTTCTCAGTAAGTGTCAATCTTTCATGACTTGTTTCAACGTTCGATGTCGTTCGTTGTCTAACACTTTTTCGTGTATTTTTAGACGTTCCAATCGTCTCTGGCATTGTACGCTGAGATGTCGAAAGCCGAGGAGTTGGTGGCATCTGCATGGAAAAGGGAGGAGGCGGCATTGGAGAGAGAGAAGGCGGCTTTAGATAGGGAGAGGTTTGCCTTGGCGCGTGCTGACGAGCTAGCCATCCAGCTCTTCGATGCTCAATATGAACTGCATGAGATTCGTGCGGGAGGAGTGGCGGATGAAGGTCCTCGGGTCGGGACTTCGAGCAGGGATACGGCCGATGTTCCCCCTGCCGTCTAGAATTTTCCTTTTCTTGTTTATTTTGCCATTCGACCAATCAGGGATCGAGTATGTATATAATGGTTTGCTTAATGAATATATCTTTTGCTTATGCTTTATTCGAATCACATTTGATTATAAAGTCGAACATAAGATACATATGAAATCATGCGACTAAGGCGCTCATTGTAATACGATAATAAGAACGTAAAACAAATAAAAACACGCGATTAAAGCATCCATTCATGGTATAAAAGCTAAGAAACTTAGATGTAAGCTATTTAGGCTTTGCGATTGTACGACGAGATCGTACGAGGAATTTGCGTCGTATACCCCTGTGGAGGGATGGTCAGGGACGAAAATCCTGATTGTTTATGTCGTGCGATTCTGCGAATTTAAAGTCATCTAGTAGACTTAATGATTACTGCCGTGCGAATCTGCGATAATCTGTCGTGCGATTCTGCGATAAAACGATGTCGGGGGTTGGTCGTTGGCTAGCCAACGACCCTCCGATGCTTAAGTCAGTAAACGTTTTGTGAGAAAAAATCGTATGAAAAAGAGTTAGAGAATGTACCATTTCAGACTCTCTCTATTTGCCCCCTGTCATTTATTACCTTATTCTTTTTGGGAGGAAAAGATAGGTTTTAAATGATAGAATGACACGGAGAAATATCGTCCTGCATTGAGTATGTTGTCGTGCGACCGGGCACCATAGTAGACTTATCTCTGTGAAAAAGATATTAATTTAGGGATAGAGGAACGAACCTGTCGAGAGCCTGATCTTGTGACTTTGGTTTATTTTCGCGGCTTCAAGGTAGACTTGTAGCACTCACGAGCGACTTTTGGCTCACTCTTAATGTTCCTGGATTCCCCATGGCGTAGGGAATTTCAACATTTGATGATACGTCGAGGGAACGGCTTTCATATCATGGATCCATGGTCGTCCTAAGATGATGTTATAGGCCGACGCACAATCGATGACACTGAACTTGGTCTGCTTGTTGACTCCTCCAACGTAGACGGGCAAGATTATCTCTCCGAAGGTGCTCGTCGCTTCTCCATTGAAACCGACCAAAGTCGTCGAACGTCGGGTGATTTTCGAGCAATCGATTCCCATGGCTTTGATGGTGTTGAGAAAAATAACATTTGCTGAGCTGCCCCCGTCTACCAATACTCGACGAGTCAAACAGTTACCGACCGTGATCTGAATGATCAACCCGTCGTGATGCTTCTGATACGAGTCGCCCAGGTCGACGTGGTCGAACACAATCTTCATGGCTACTACCTCCAAATCTCATTTGGGTCTAGACGAGCAAGAAATAGGCCGATCATCGGGTGCCTGACTGGCATGACGCTTGGCCGCGGAATACGTCAGACCACATACGTCTGAACCACCGGTTATGCAATTGACGACTTTCGCGTGCTCGGGGGTCGACGATCGATGGCTATTAGCTGGAACAGCGACATCGTCGATGATATCCTTGAGATTTCCTTTCGGGAAATGATACGCTAATTCCTTCTTCAATGCGATACAATCGTCTGTCGCATGACCATGATCGATGTGGAAGTCGCACCACTTTGATTTGTCTTTTTTAGCATCGTCCAAGTCAGACTTCTTCGGCCACCGGATGGTTGCTTGGGTGGTCTTCAGAGCTTCGACTAAGTCTTTTGTAGATCCTTTGAATCCGTAAGAGGATATCTTGGGGTACTGAGTGAACTTAGTCTCGGTCTTGG
Organism: Saussurea involucrata; assembly: GCA_033807775.1. Classification (NCBI taxonomy): domain Eukaryota; kingdom Viridiplantae; phylum Streptophyta; class Magnoliopsida; order Asterales; family Asteraceae; genus Saussurea; species Saussurea involucrata. Next base: position 140,686,497 of record CM066319.1, on the reverse strand, counting down.
CCTCTGCTTTCGTCTTGAAACGAACATTTGAAATTTGGCGCACTGGCTCTATTCTGGAAACAGCCTTTATCTTGAACTCTGGCTTTCTGACGCCTAACGACTTCTTGTCGTCAGTGTGCTTGCGACAAAAGGCGGCATCATCCTCGACCCTCATATATGCTAAGGTTCTAGCTCGGACATCTTCGAAAGTCTCTGGGGGATACTTGGTCAGATCGATATATAGACCTGAACTATAGTCTAGACCACGTTTATAAGCTTCGATCGCAGTTTTGATGTCACAATTGCGGATACTGATCATTTCGGCATTGAATCTATTGAAATAACTTTGAATAGACTCATTGGTCTTCTGCACGACATAGTACAGATCACTAGTCTGCTTTTCCATCTTACGAATGCTGGCGAATTGCCGGGAGAATTGGTTGACCAATTCGGCGAACGACCCGATAGATTTGGGTTTGAGATTGATCAACCACTGGAGAGCTGGACCAGTGAGAGTCGCCCCAAAACTCTTGCACATGCATACTTCCTGGTACATGTGTGGAATCGAGATCGTCCACATGAGCTGCTTATACTACGCGACATGCTCGGTTGGATCGGTCACACCCGAATACTTGGGAGTGAAGGCAGGAATGTTATACTTCTTTGAGACCTCGACGGTGGCGATCTCGTCGATGAAGGGCGACACCTGATACCCCGAGCGAGGCTCGACGTCAACAGGAACGGCTGCCCCAGGTAACTTGGCGAGCAAGGACAGGACACGCTCATTTTGGTCTTCTAACATCTTTAAACGCTGGGCGACGGGATCGTTAAGATCAGGATTTGCCCCTGTCGAGGGATTGGTCCCTGGACTAGTGCCATTACCATGCGATGAACCATTGGTGTCCCCATTGAATGGAAGAAAATATGGCTGCGATCCATAGTGGAATTGCTGCGGTCCATTCTGAAAAGATTGTGGTACATGCTGAAATGGCTGCGATCTCAGCTGGAAGGATTGCGATCCTTGCTGGAAAGGTTGCGAACCACTTTGGAACGGCTGAGAAAACGGATGGGATCCATTCTGAAACGGCTGGGCGCCACCTTGCAATGGTTAGGATACATTGTTTAGGGGTGGTGGTCGGATGTGCTGAGGGGGAATCTGCCCAGACTGGGGATTCGGAATGAACGGACCCGGCTGCTGATTCTGCATGAATGGACCTGGATGCTAATTCTGTGCGGACGGGCCTGGTCCCAGACCTGGATTCTGGATGAATGGTCTAGGACCATCCTGGGGTCCAAAAGGATTCCTTATCCGCGCGATCTCTTCAGCTGCTCTGCGATTCTGCTCAGCCATTGCATTGAGTTGATTCCTGGAAACCTCGAGCTCCTGATACATCTGAGCGACGGCTTGCTGCGGATTTCCAGGGGCTGCCATTTTCCTGCAACAGAAAATAGAGGAAACTCCAAGAAACTATTAGTAGAATGCACGTTCGTCGAGGATTTTCTCTAGATGTAGTCCCACGGATGGCGCCAAACTGTTAATGCCAAAAATCGCACCAAAGGGACAACTTAAGGTCGATGTGGACTTAAACAACTAAAAAAAGAATCTTTCGACGAGACGTGCGACGAGGAATAAAATAAAGAAACAAGGGATTTGATGACGCAGGAAAAACCTCAATCGAGGAAAAAACCTGCGGACGACAGGGGGTGTCGTCGCTGCACTATGGTCGCCAATCAGGGGCGATGTCCTTGGAAACTGGTGTCGATCGTACAGTGATTACAATACAAATGAAGAAAATGCTTCTAAATGTAAAGTACAAGTGTTTGAACGTAAAACAAGTGTTTGTCGTGTACGAAACAAGGTGTGAACTGCTGGTCGAGGGCTGTTGTCGTGCGTCGAGAGCGATACTTGGAATAATGGTTCTTCACTTCAGGTGTTCTTGAATATTGCTTCGGTTGTTAATCGCCGGATATTCGATGTTCAGTGTTCGGTCCTTGAAATGATGATTGAACTCGGTCTTTATAGTCTCCGCGTCATTAATTAGCTCCATTAATGCTTTGATCAACGGCTACAACGGCTGGAAACGGTTGCCGTAGTGATTATCCATGATGATCTTCGTTCGTTACGGCTATCGATCGTTGATGGTTGCGTCGGTTATATCCGTTGCTCCTTAATGACTTTGACTCCTGCATTAAACACTTAACAAACGTAACAGTCATGGTTAACGTTAGTTTGTTCGAGGTCGCATGGTTCTATGCGACGGTCGTGCGGGATGGGTGAAGCTATGGTCGAGCGTCATGGGGGACGTACGACTTACCTTCCAGGAGGGACGACGGATGTCTTCTGGGCCTTTGTCGAAACCTTATCTTAATACAAGATATAGTTCTTAATCATACGTCTTACCTGTTCTGATCGCGGTCGAGCGACGTGATTTTTTGCTCAAATAGGATCTCAGTTCATAAGCAACAGAACTCGACAGTTCTGCGAAGACCGCAACATCAAGCTGACGACCTCGACACCCAGATATCCCCAGGAAAACGGACTTGCAGAGTCGAGAAATAAAACCATCGTTGCTTCGATCAAGAAAAGATTGAAAGCTACAAAGGGAAAGTGGGTCGAAGAACTCCCTTCGGTCCTGTGGGCAAATTACACGATGCCCCGCACGTCCACAGGACAAACCCCTTTCTCTTTGGTCTATGGTTGTGAAGTAGTCTTGCAGGTCGAGGTCCAGCTCCCAACCTCGAGGAATACTTCCGTCGACCACAACCTGGTTGATTTAAGTTATGACCTCGACGCCCTTGAAGAACTTAGAGAGTCAGCATTGATCAAAATGGCGTCACAGAAGCAAGCGGTCGAGCGACATTTCAACAAGAATGTCAAAGCCAAAGTCTTTCAAGAAGGTGACTACGTCCTCCGACGAGTGTTCCAAAGCACTCAAGAGCTCAATGCAGGTAAGCTTTCCACCAAGTGGGAGGGTCCTTATCGTATCTCCGAAGTCGTGGGTAAAGGTGCCTATCGGCTCCAAACTCTCGACGGTCGAGATGTCCCACGTAGCTGGAATGCAACACATCTAAAAAGGTATTTCTTCTAAACCCTTTTTCCCATATGATCTTTATTCATCACGACGATCACTGACTTAAGCATCGGAGGGTCGTTGGTTAGCCAACGACCAACCTCTGACATTGTCTTACCGCAGGATCGCACAACTTAAGCAAGTTACCAAGTCTATTGTACGACTTCAATAAACTTTTGCAGAAACGCACGACTCAAGATCGCCGCACGATTTAATCGTACAATCATAAGGTCTAACGACCCCGCGATACAAATTTTTCAACTTAGAAGAATTTCATGTTCTGAATTAATGCTTTGACCGCATGTACTTACGTTTTCTTACACGATTTAAAAGTAAAAAAGTCTTATAACTTATGTTTTAATCGTTGTATTTCAATAAATGCCTTTGTCGCATGTCGTGATGAATGTTTACTTGACGATATTATATAAACGCATGCAATACGTAAGAAACATATTTTTCATCAAAAGGTTGGTTACATGAAATGACTCGACCACCAACGGTCGACCAAACAGAAACAAAAAACTAAAATTTCCTAAGACTGAGGAGGATCGTCAATCGCGTCCTTGCCAGAGGCCTTGCCCCTTGAACCTTCATCCACCACCTCCTCATCTCCTCCTTCTCGTCATCTGAGTCGAGATCTCTTTCGGATCCGACATCCTTCAGGTAGAAGGCAAGTTCCTCCGACGCCGAGGCAAGGGGATTCTTCCCCAGCAGGTGCTTCCGCATGATCGCCGCCCGAGCGGTCAGATGAGCCAAGGCAAAGACGGATGACGCCTCATCCTTCAGCTCCTCCACCTCCTTCTCCAGCTCCGCCACCCTAGACTTGGAATCTTCAGCTCCTTTTTCATTCGCAGCCAAGGATTCCTTAGTCTTGTCAATCTCCTCCCTTTGGTCGACGATCAAGGACAAGGACTGCTTCAGGCGGTGGTTCGCCTCATCCTTTGCGCGTCCAACGGCCTCTAATTCGTTCAGGGCATCGTCGATACGTACAGACATAGCCTCGGCACGCTCTCGAGCCGACCTCTCTCTGACCAACGCTGCGTCCTCTCTTTCGAGAGCAGAAGACATCAGACCTTCTATTTTCGTCGTTTCGGCATGAAGAGCCAGAGAAGACTGGAATGCCTGTAAAACACAAAGAGTGTTGTTAGTAATCGTTCGACAAAGTTAACGACGATAAAATAAAACAAGTCTTGAAAGAAAGACTTACCAAAAACGCCAGTCCGGCAACATGCGATCCCGTCTCCTCGACGGAGACCCCTAAAAAACGCTCCTTGAAAGACGGGAGCTGATATTTCCCCAGATGAGGAAACAACGTCGTCTAGTCTAGGACATTATCCTCCATAAAGTTTGACGACAACGTAAAGTTGACTGTCATAACTTCATCCTCTCCCGTCTTATGACCCTTGCCCTTGTCGGACAACAAAGGGGTCGACGTGGCAGTAGGGGACATCACCGTCTTCGCCGAAGGTGCGGAGTTGACAGGCGTTGCGTCGATGGCATCAGAAGATGACTTTGTCTTCTCAGGGGATGCAATCGACACCTTCGCCTTCTCAGGCATGACGACTCTAGACGAGCCGCCCGTCTTTGAAGACGGTTCCTTCGGGACCGTTAGCTTGGTCCGCTTTAGGACACCCGACCCAGTTGTCGGGATCCCCTTCCTTTTCTCCCTACCCATGCGGATCAGTTCAGCTTGAGCTGCCCTCTTGGCAGCTGCGGACGTCATCTTCACATGAGATTCCCCTGAAAAAACAAAGAAAAGAGGTATCACACGACTGAAATAACAGATACAGTGAGTCGAGCAGAAAAAAGGTGCACTTACCAGTAATCTCTCTTTCCCCTTCTCTCGTCTCCTCTTCCTTCTCTCTCTCTTCAGTCTCCTCTTCCTCCTCTTCCTCTCCTTCTTCTCGGCTCCCCTGTCGATTTTCACCCAAGTAGACCAAATCGTCGTCCCAGTCTATCAGGTGTCGGGTGATGAACGATCGGTAGTCGGCGCTAATCTCCAAGAACTTCTCGATTTTGGTCATGGAATCGTCGTTGGGCTTCACGTCTTCAAATTTAATGTCTGAAAACATGAAGAAAGGAGATTAGTTGAGAGATAAAGCAATGAACATAATAAAAACGCTCGACCAAAGCTAAAACTCACCCGTCATATTCCATCCAGACTTAATCCAATCGCTGTCGGGGTCCAACGTCGATACCTGCACGAATGCGTACCTGGTCTTCCATTTGCAGTCGTTGACCGCAGTTTTCAGAACCAAGGTACGATTGCCCTTGTGTTTCGAGAACAGACTATATCAACGATACGTGTCCATCTTGACCTGGTAAGCAGTCAAAAGATCATTCACGTTCATCGGCGACTCCCAATTCTTGGTAAGTCGCTCGACAACTTGGATAACTCGCCAAAAATGGGGCATCAATTGCCCCGATGAGAGGTCGAACTCGCACATAAAAGCCTTGGCCAAAGGTGAATAGGTCCACTCAAAACCTATCTTAAATGGGTACTCGTATATCACGACGTACCCAGCAGGACACATCTCCGGTCGAATCTTACCAGTCCTACTCACTGTAATCCCCGCAGGGATTTTTGCTAAACTCCTAAGCTCATCGATGTCCTCTTGCTTTCGAATGGTACTTGAAAGTTCGGTAGACATTTCTAATCCTATGGGCCAATTGTGCAGGCCTGAAAAACCCCAAAGGTCCCAGTTTTTCTTAGGTTTTCTAGCAACAGACTTACGACGCATACAATGGATGAAGAGTTGTACCTTATATAGATGCTCTAAAACCTCGAAATGCCTAATCGATTCAGAGATTTTAGCAGGTTTGGAAAAGATTCGCCGAAGAATGGCAAGAAATCGAGAAGAAATTTCTCTCTAAAAACTCTCTGAAGGCGTAAAATGGAAAAGGTCCACCGTGGGTCTCTATTTATGTAAACGATTGTGTCAGGTCGAGTCACTCGATGATCGACACGTGCCTTCGCCTTTTCGCATGCACGCATGGATCGTCGACACCTGGCAATTACAGCTGTTAAGCACGATCGCACGTCAGTTTGACGTCACGATCTTATCCCCTTTTCGACTTCCCCTTCAGTTGGAATCAAACCGATTCAGTTTCCTGATCAACGACTTTCGACACGTGTCATGACCCTAGACGTCCGACTGACAAAAATTCAAAATTCAAAATTTGAAATTGCCTTTTCATTTTAAATTTTGGGGGCAAACTGTTCGGGTAAAATTTCACTAGTCTCGACCACGACCAGAGAAGGAAAAACATTTATGACATTTTTCCATAATAAGATCAAATCATAAGTACTTTATCGTCTGACCAAAGTTGAAATCGAAAGTTACTCACGACACTCGACCGTCGTAAGGAACCTTACGACCTCGACCGACTAACATACGACATTACCGTTATGCTTTCACTGTTTAATGCAGGATCAATGTCATTAATGACCAACGGCTATAATCGACGAAGATCATTATGAGCAATAACTTCAGCGACAGTTACGACCAAGCTTTTATGGACTCATTAAAGTATTCGAAGACTATAAATACAAAGGCTCAATCAACATTTCGCACATCTTGGCACCTCTGAATCCCTGAATCAACTACGGTATACGCAAACGCTTTCGAAGCAAGACTTCTCTCGAGTAGACGATGCACGACACTCAGTTTCTACGCACGACGCACTTGTTTTTTACATTCGATACACTTGTTACTTTACATTTAAAGTCTTTCTTTCATTTGTATTGTAATCATTGTACTCTCGACACCTGATACTCAAGGACATCGCCCCTGTTTGGCGACCATAGTGCAGCGACGAACTCCACTGTCGTCCGCGGGTTTTTTCCTCGTTGAGGTTTTTCCCGCGTCACCAAAATCTTTCGTCTCATTTACATTTTTTGTCTTTATCGCATTGCTTTGTCGAACAATTTCTATCTTTAGTTGTTAAGCTCCACAATCAACCTTAAGTTATCCTTCTGGACGATTTTTGGCATTAATAATCATATTAGTGTAAATAATTTTATAAACCATTTGGGAGAATGCACAATTTAGTGTCAAGAGTCATTTTGACAATTTTAAGGGTATGAGTCCTTTTGGGAAAAACACTTTTTGTTTAACCCGTGTCGAGTTTTGGGTTAATAATGATTTTGTGGTACTTGTTTACCTAATCGATATTCAAATGCATTTTACTCTATGATGGTCGTTATTTATGGATCTAATGAGTTTTAAGCATTTTGCTCAGTTTTGACTTTTTGATAGTCATGGGGACATTTTGTCCGGTTTTGATGGCTCGATGTGGAGTCTTATTTATGGTTTGCTTTTATTGCACCATATTGCATTTTATTGCACGTTATTAATATTTACATGCTCGGGTGCGTTAGTGATTCCAGGATGGGCTTATTATTATAGACTGTGTTGCATTGGATCCATAGGCACGTGAGTCGGTCTTTATTTGATGGTCTACTGGGTGTCGCGGGATTTGACCGGGCCCCATGTTATATGACCTTTATTTCAAGGGTACGATAGGAGGGCTAAGTCATGGTTGAGCACGGTGGACGAATATGACCTCCTCCATGTTGGGGCAATGCCATGGTTGTATCCCCTTTGTGCCGGGAATTTGGCGGTATTCTTAGGAATATTTCGCTAAGGTCAGTTGTCTTTTGGTCGTAACTTGAAAGGCGTCGTATGGGACACTTGGGATTTTATGCAGTGAAGTGTCGTACGATAAACATTGTTTGAGTGGCGTACTTTTGTGTTCATCCACTCTCAATGGATACGGGTCTCCCCCGTCGTTGGCCAACCTACTTGGGATTTTATATTGTCCCTGTTTTATTATTATTGTTGGTCTTATACGTTTGACTGCAATTTGATGACTTTAATATTGGATTCCCCCTCCATGTATATTAAGGTCTAAATGAGGCAGGCCACTTCCATATTCATGGTATTTGGACTTCATTACATTTTACATTCGCGTGAGTATTGGTTCGTATTATGTTTTCAATGAAGTGTCATATTTAAATGGATGGTTTTCCATGATTTATGGGTTGAGTGTTTTGTCGTCAACCGCATTTGAAGGTTTTGCCTAAACTAGATTTATTCACATATTTGAGTGAGTTGGGATCGTAATTCATTTTGGAAAACGCTTTATACCTTTTGGAAACTTTTCTCAATGATTTTGGGTGCGTTGGAAAATGAGTCGCTTATATCCGTTTTGTAAACTCTTTTGGAAATCATAATCTATGTTGTAAACTTTCATTTAAAGAAGTTATTTAATCATGCTATAAACTCTTGAACTCACTAGGCGTTAACCTAACCCTTTTTATTTGTCGTCATGTGCAACAGGACTCAGGTTGGGAGTAGCTCTAGTGACACGTGTGAAAGGTTGTGTGCTAGAAATGTGCTCGAGAGGTGAATTGTTTTAGTGATGTCTTCCGCATTTACCCTTGGAAATAGCACCTTGTACTTGGGTTAAGTATCACCCGAGGTAGATTTAGTCTTTGTAATGAGACTTGTGTTATACATTGTTTGAGGTTAACCATAGTTTGTAATTTGAGGTATTTCACCTATTGGTTTATAGGAAGAAATTCTATTATTTCGGATGCGTTTATCGAAATTTTTAATTAGTTGCTCTTTCCCAAATTGAGGGTGTTACAAGATGGGTAGGTGATTCTTGGAGTACACACAGTTCTTTTGGAAGAGTCACTTAAGAGAGCTAGAGAAGAGCTCTTTATATTTGTGATGACAGACTTTCTTTGCAGCTTAGTCTGCTCATAGTTGTAGAGAGATTCATAAAGAGCAGTGAGAGGCATATGATCAAGATCCTTGGTTGTCTTTATACAAGTACAAATGTTTTCCCAAAAACCAGGAAGACAGTCCATAAACTTGCACAAGACTTCCTCATTGTCATACACTCTACCTAACAACATTAAGTCATTAAGAAGACTGTTAAAGCGGTTATAGTAGTTGGAGAGAGATTTTTCTTTCTTATAAGAGAAGAGTTCATATTTTCTAACAAGAGCAATGTTTCTACTCTTTTTAACTTCATTTGTACCTTCGTACAAAACACACAGAGTGGACCACATCTCTTTGGCAGTACAGAAATTTACCAGAGAGTGGTACACTTCATCAGGAAGAGAGAGAGCAATGATAGTTCTGACTTTAGAATCAAGAGACACAAGACGTTTTTATTCATCAGTATATTTCTTGGGATTCTTAAGAATATAACGACCAGTTACAGAAGATTTTTCTTCATCAGAGGAATCACCAGAATCATTTTTTTCAGCACTTTCTTTGCCGGACTTTTGAGTTTCATGGCGAGCCTAGAATCTAGGGATAATGGGTCCCTCACTGAGAATGTTTGGATATCTGTGTTGGTCCCGGAGGGTAATACAAGTTTGTAGAAGGGGGGGTGAATACAAACCCACAGATTTTTACTTTCTAAATTGTTTATTGATATAATCAAACAATTTACAACTTGTTGCGGAACAAGATTAAGGAATAAACCTAATCTAAACAAGTTAAGAACACTAAGTTTCTTGCACTAGAATTAAGACAGAAAGGAGATAAGAATACTACGAGTAATATTCTAACACTAAGAGAGAAAGAAGAAGATGGCTGAGCACTTCATTTCTGAAGTAGGGTTCTTCTTATATACTACATGCATTTAATGCAAAGCAGTATAACTTTACACGTGGCAGCAGCTGATTGATTGCATGGTTTGACCTTTGTAGACAACCTTAGTAGCCGCATGGTGCACAGTGTAGAATCAGAGTTGGTTGTACGATTAAGGGCAAAAGGGATGTCCTTTCTGACAAATCGTACGGAGGCGTGCAAGGGGGAAAGACAAAAGTAACTTGTAAAGGAAGACTTCATGATCAGCGATTACTGAACAGTACTTTATCAGCGAGTGACAAAGTTCAGCGATAGCTGAAGTCTTCTACTTGTAACTTCACGTTGAGTGGACAAATCTTGGCTTCGCTAATATCCGCATCAGTTCATTAGTAGACTTGTCGATGTTCTTGAGCTTGATCTTAGACTTCAGCGTAGAACATGGTTGACGTGAAACTTGTATTCAGGGATCACAAGTAAACAACTAAACTATCAGCGATTATCAACAAAACTGAACAGGCTCAGAGCTTATGGATGAACAGTGTTCGATGAATGTATAAATCAAAGAACATGAGTTTCATATCAGCGGTACTGTAGAGACATAGTACTTATCAGCGATAGTGAAACTCTAATACATATTGTCTACTTATAATTTTCACTAAGTGTTTCTTAAAGGGTCATTATCAAATCACTGAGGGTTTTGATCAACAATCTCCCCCTATTTGATATTGACTTAGCAACAGAAGAAAATTGCTAATTATGAAAACATAAGGATAAAAAGAACTCATAAAATATTTGTCCCTTTTACTGTTTTCTGGGATCTTTTAAGTACTGATGGAGAAAAGTACATTCGCTGAAAATTTTCTTTAAACTTCGTAAAGGTTACATAGGGAAGTAGAAAAATTACAAGTACAGCAAATAAATTTACAAGTACAAAAGATGTAAGCTGATAAAGGATAGAAGAAATTCAAGGAAACCCTATCAGCCAAAAGGTTTTTCCTTAACGAGAAGTTCATCAAGGGTCTTTGTTGTAGGGATCATCCAGTCAGGGACCGTTACTCCAAGATCTCGTTTGTTCTTTGCTTCATTAAAGATCAGGGGCTTGAGGTGTTGATCGAGAAGATCATTTCTGAATCCACACCAATATATGAGATCCTTGAGCTGTTCGATAGGAGTAATGGGAAGCTCAGAGACGCGTTGAAAGCGTTCTCGTCCATCATAGTCGTGAAAGAAGATACCATATGGTTCCAGGGATGAAGCGTTCACCAGGGGGCAGGGAGGTATCAAGCGCTGAGAGATCAGGTTCAGGACCAAGTACTTCAGCACGTGAGAAACCAATACATGTTTCATTCTGGATAGGAGGACCTGAGTCTGAAGATATTATCTTTTTCTTTGCAGAGGCCCTTCTTTGTTGAGTTGGATTTGTGGGAGGAGGAGGAATATCCACAGCAGATGAAACCAAGTCGATCTGAAAATTTTTGATTTTCTCAACATGGCTCTTATGTTGTGAGCTAGATCGCTGAATGGCTATTCGCATCTCCAACCATTCAGAGAAACTGTACTTCTTGATCGTAGCAGCATAGATGCTTTCCTTGGTACCGTTTTCTCTGAATAAATCGACCTTAACAACTGGAACACCTATGGTCGTTCTTCCTCTGATGATTACCTTGTGAATTCTGGCAGCCCGATATCGATAGTGCGGTCTTTCTTTGCACCATTCCAAGGTAGAATCAGATACCTTGGCCTTTTCTTCAACGATCTTCTGGGCGTCTTCCCATAGTTGGCGTTGAACCTCGATGGGAGTCTTCTTAAGTGAAGAATCTTTCACCGATTGTTGGACAAGCTGGATGGCGTAGGCTTTATCTTTTTCTTCAGCTTCCCTTCTTTCGGCGAGTAATCTTTCAGCTCTGAGGTGATCAGCGAATTCTTTCTTTGATAACCTGAACTTTGTAGGAACAGGAGTGACTTTGGAGCGAGGGAGGATGATTCGCTGATCTTCAAGCTTCTTGATCATTTCATCTCTCTTTTTCTGATCCTCTTCACTTAGCTTTTAAGGAGCTAAGGAAGGTCTGTTTATGTGAGAGAGCAGCTCTTCTTCTTGTTCTTCAGTCTCAGTGGTGAAATCCAAGACTGGGATTATTTCATCAGCTCTTGTGGCTGGGATTATTGGAGTTGTAGCAGGAGAGACTTCAGCAGGATCCTCAAGCAGGGGAGAGGACTAACTGAAACACAACGATCGTTTTAATAAGATCATTTGGGAAGAAAGAGATTGAGAAAAGAATGGGGTTTAAGTGTATAGAGGTTTTATGGAGAGGATAACTGAGATTGAGAAGGGATAGAGTAGGGATGCAGTGTCAGGGAAGAGGAGATATTGTACCTGACAAACTGGCTTGCTGAAAAGAATAGCCAAGTTGTCTTCAGATGAAACACCTTTGTTTTTGCCTTTGTCAACTTCAGACGCGGCAGGCTTTGTCTTCTCCCCTGATGGTTCGTTTATTGAAATCCCTTTTTGAGCAGGGAGCTTCTTGGGCTGAACAAAGAAGAAGTCATCATCATCATCGTCATCATCAGCATCGTCTTTAGGAGATGATGATGGTTCGTCTTCCTCAAGGTCGAGGTCTTCATTTTCTTCTTCGTCTTCCTCAGCTTCATATTCTTCCTCATCAGCATAGGGTACGGTAACATCAGCAGCAGCTTCAGTTTCCTCATCGAGTTGCCCCCCTCAAGTGCAGAGGGAGTTTTCTCGGTTCCCTCGGGGTTTTCAACTCCCTGAGGTTTAGCGGTTGTAGCATCAGCAGAAACAATACCCTCCCCCTCAGAATTACGGGGAAGGTCTTCAAGATTTTTCTCCTCCCCCTCAGCATTATGGGGAAGGTCTTCAGTCTTCTCCCCCTCTTCCACATGTTGGATGGGGGAGGAAACAAGATGATCAGCAGCAGCAGCAATGTGCATTGAGTCCCTGTCTTCTAGGCCAGAGATCCCAACACATGTTTCAATGCTACCCAATCTGTCTTCCAGGCCAGATATAGTAGGAGTGATTCGTTGAAGTTCCTCTCGATCCACCTGAGTAAAATGCGATGGAGCACAAGTAGCAGCATTCAGGCGGTCGAGGATCTGCTGCACTAGAGTCTTCACCGAAGTCACTTTAGACTTTACAGAGGTCATCTCTCCCTGAAGATTATCGACCGCTGTCTTCAATGTTGTGACATCATTGGACAGGGCCTTAAAGTTGGTGGAGAGAGTGATGTTGGCGGTGGAGTTTTCAGCGAGGGTGGTAGCAAGTTGACCAATGCTACCATCCACCTTCTCCAGATCAGCGATGGAGGCTTTGCCTTGGACCTCGGTGGTCAGCTTTTTTGAGAGCATCTCCAGCGTCTGTAACCGCTGAAGAGTTTGCAGTAAGAGTGGTGGTGAGAGATTCCACCTTCGTTTCCAAGCCTTTCAGGGAGGTGTTGATATCTCCCAAATTAGGACCTGAAAAAGTTGAGAACTTGTGAACAAAGGAAAGCTCAGAAGTTTGGGGTTTTGAGAGAGGAGTGTTTGGAGTTATGTGTATACCTGCGGGATGGTTGATGAAGTCCTCGATATTTCGATGACCAGTCAACGTCTCCATGTCGTCTTCCAGTGTACCTTTACGCTGGGAAGTGCCCGCAGGTCCTATGTTGGACTCCTGTATCCGTCGTATTTCCTCAATAGATGAGTCACTCAAATGAATGACTTTCGTTGTAGAGAGGGGAGGAATAGATGGAGTGACCAAAGAAATGGTGGAAGGAGTGAAGGCTGAGAAGAGGGATTGGTTAAGAGGATCAGCGTTGGATTCGTTGGGAAATACATCTTCAGTCCACAGAGAGTTTGAAGGAGGTGGGTTCTGTTCCAAGTTTGTAACCTCAGCGTTTAGAGACGTTGAAGTTGGGATGGAAGAGGTGGCTTGATCAGCTGTGGCAGAGCGTACCACTGAACTATCCAACGGCTCCTTAGAAGAGTGAGCCGTGGAGTCTTCAACCTATGAAGGTTTGGGGGGTTGCTCCTTGGTTTTCTTGATCCTTTGAGAATCAAGTTGGGAAGTAGAGTGTTTCCTTTTACGAGAAGGAGTAGAGGGTGCAGCCTGGGTATCAGTAGTTGGGATTACCGCTGAGGTAGCCGCAGAAGTAGAAGAAGGAGGATTAAGAATAGATAATATAGTAGAAAGACGTACCTCGTTTGGCATGGGGCTGAAGTCGAGCACCTTAGGGTCAACCTGAGAGAGTCTCAGGTCACCCACTTTTGGGTATTCATTCCCAAGTCCGTGTAGAAAGAGAGCACTGACAAACCTTGGATATGGAACACATGTTGGTCTGTCAGCCATGCACATCCTGAACGCCAGATCGTCGTAGATGATTGACGCCCAATCAACATGGAGACCCTTCAGCAATGAGTATCCCATGGCCTGTTGGTATTGGGATGCTTGGTCAGTTGACCCAGTCTTCGCTGTTAGGCAGCTGATCAAATGAGCAAAGATGAAGTTCATCTCGCTGGGCATCTTTGACTTCTTTATGGAAGTCAGCTTCTTCTCAGGAAGTCCATCTCTCCCTGTGTCCCATGTATAGTGCATTGCATCAAAGAATGCAATCAGGGTTTCCCTATCGGCAGGGTTGTTTTTGGGATTTGGTAGAGGGACAAAACGGTTTTCTCTGGTACTGCCAGGAAGGTTTAGAGCACGCCTGATATGATACGGGGTGATCTTGAAAGTTCCATGTTTGGTGTCACAGAGAATGACATCAACCATTTTCTTGGGATCTTTGGTTGAGGGCACCTGAGCTCTTCTGGCAGTATACCAGAACCGAGCTAGAAGATATCGATGTGCAGGAGGTGCAGTAGTAAGAGCTGTGGACAAAGGACAGGTCTTGAGAAAGTTCACAGCGTCATCAAGATGTGTGACCTGTTTCCTTTCAGGGAATTCAAAGAGAGCATAGGGATTATTGTGTTGAAATGTAACTTTCTTGAGATCGAACTTAACTTGAGGAGCCTTTGTGAACTCAGTAATCTCAACGGCTTTGGGAGACTTCGCAGTAGGAGTGTCAGTAGTAGATGCCATTTCTGTGTAACACAAATAACCACGAAGAAGATGAACAAAAGTGTCTTAATGTGGAAGGATTTTCCAAACATATATTTTTGAATTTTGTCCATTTCATTCAGACAAAAGATGCCTTAATGAAGATTAGGTTTTTTCTTGTTTTGAAAAAGAAATACAAAACATAGAGAGCATTTGTTTTCCAGTTTCTGTTTAAAGAAGAGATTCTGGAAAAACATATGAAGAACAAGTTTAAGATTTTTGTTTCAAAATTGAAGAACAACCATGAAGGTTGTGTTCATAAAATCATGAAAAGAAAATGATTTTATTTTAAAAAGGTTTCTTCTGTTTGATCTATTAATAACAAGAATAAGATCAAAAACAAGTTTATTAAGAGGTAAATAATAAGAATATTAACCTTGGTTGTTGAAGACGAACAATTTCTGGAAAACGAAGAGTTCGAAATGCAACTGTGTTCTTGCTTGAAGGAGAAGTTCTTCGCGTAAAGATAAAAATATAAACTCGAATGTGTTTATATAGTGAGAGTAGAGAGAGAAAAACTATGAGCGGGAAAAGTTTTTTATGATGACACGGACACGTGTTTGCATATGATTGGTTGAGGAAAACGAAACGTGCAAACGTGTGTCAGAAAAATTACGTGCCAGGGTTTACCCGTTTGATTACGTCATAAACGTCCTTTCATATTTTAGGATGTATCTGAGGGTTTTGAAAACTCAGGGACATCTTTGAAAATATGAAGTACTGAATAGAAATATCAGTGTTAGATTTAGAAATTTCAAAAGTATCACTGAAAGGAAGAGATATTCAGCGATGCAATTTGTTTTGAAATTTTGCATTCATAGGCGAACGTCAGCGAGTAAGAG
The DNA here is from genome assembly GCA_033807775.1 of Saussurea involucrata. Lineage (NCBI taxonomy): Eukaryota > Viridiplantae > Streptophyta > Magnoliopsida > Asterales > Asteraceae > Saussurea > Saussurea involucrata. Next base: position 140,670,905 of record CM066319.1, on the reverse strand, counting down.
AGAACATACCTTAATATCAGCGAGTCAATTTTGTTCAGAGAGAAGATGATAGAAAGGGTTATATAAGTTCATATTACCCCTGATCAAATGCGAACCGCTGAAGATTTTATTCTTCAAAGTTCAGCATTCCAAGCTCGCTGATGAGAAAGTTGAATCTTGTCTTATCAAGAGGTTTGGTAAATAGATCAGCTAACTGAAAGTCAGTAGGGATAAAATGAAGTTCTATATCACCATTCATCACATGATCTCTGATAAAATGATACCTGATTTCGATGTGTTTGGTCTTTGAATGTAGCACTGGATTATTGGCTATAGCGATGGCACTTGTGCTGTCGCAATAGATTGGAATCTTCGAGAGTTGTAGGTCATAGTCTAGTAGTTGATTTCTCATCCACAAGACCTGAGAACAACAGCTTCCAGCAGCTACATACTCGGCTTCAGCGGTTGAGGTGGACACTGAGTTTTGCTTTTTACTTGTCCAACTCACCAGCTTTCCACCCAGGAGCTGACAGCCTCCTGTGGTGCTTTTCCTATCCAATTTGCAACCTTCAAAATCACTATCTAAATAGGCGATTAGATCAAACCCTGAGTCTTTGGGATACCAAAGACCTAGGTTAGGAGTACCCTTAAGGTAACGAAAAATTCGCTTTACAGCGATCATATGAGATTCCTTAGGTTCAGCTTGATATCGTGCACACAAACAGGTTGCATACATAATATCAGGTCGGCTAGCTGTGAGATACAGCAGAGAGCCGATCATCCCATGGTACGTCGTGACATCAACAGGTATTCCAGAAGGATCCTTATTTAGTGTCAGCGGCGGTGCCATAGGGGTTTTCATAGCTGAGCTCTGAGTTAAATCAAATTTCTTCAGCATATCTTTAACATACTTTCCCTAATTAATGAAAGTTCCTTTTTCATTTTGTTTTATCTGAAGACCAAGGAAATATGTTAGCTCACCCATCATACTCATTTTATATTCAGCTTTCATTCTATCAGCGAAACGAGTACACAAGTCAGGGTTAGTGGAACCAAATATAATATCATCGACCTATATTTGAACAAGAATGATATGACCTTTTACTTTCCTGAAAAATAGAGTTTTGTCGATTTTACCACGCTCAAATTTTTCGATAAGGAGATAAGATGAGAGAGTGTCATACCATGCACGAGGAGCTTGCTTTAAGCCATAGAGTACCTTATCCAGTTTATAAACATAACCTAGACGCTTAGGATCTAAAAATCCTGGAGGTTGTTCCACGTAGACTTCTTCATTCAGCTTTCCATTTAGGAATGCTGACTTAACATCCATTTGGTAAACTTTGAAGTCTTTGTGTACAGCGTAAGCTAAGAATAGACGAATAGCTTCGAGTCTTGCCACTGGAGCAAATATTTCGTCGTAATCTATACCTTCCTCTTGTCTGTATCCCTGAGAAACAAGTCGAGCCTTGTTGCGGGTTACAGTTCCATGTTCATCCAACTTGTTTTGATAGACCCATTTAGTGCCTATTACAGACTTGTCAGATGGACGAGGAACAAGCTTCCAAACTTTGTTTCTTTCAAATTCTGTCAGCTCTTCTTGCATAGCGCTGACCCAGTTTGGATCTTGGAGGGCATCATTTGTTTTCTTTGGTTCAATCAGAGAAATAAAGTTAACAAATAAGCAAATATTACTTGCAGTTCGTCGGGTCTAAACACCAGCGTTTGGATCACCAAAAATTTGATCAATAAGGTGATTTATAGTCCATCGCTGAGCAGGAGCATAAGTAGCTGACTCAACCTGAACTTGAGGAGCTGAAGATGAGGCTTCAACAACTTTTGGTATATCAGCCAAGAGAGGAAGAGGTGCAGATGGCATTTCATTCACTGATTGTTGAGAAGTAGATGGTATGTCTGAGACAGAAGGTTCAGAAGCAGGCATAGTGTTTAGAGGAACAGCTGAGACCCATGAAGTTTCAGCTTCACTATTCTGCATGCTTGGGATGATGGTAGGATCATCATCTTCAGCGGAATGAGTATGAGATGGAGGAGTGGGAATGTCTTCTGAATCACCAAGATGAGAAAACATCCATTGATTCAGTTCTTCAGTATCAGCAGAAGGTCTAGAGTTCGCTGAGCGGGATTCGTCAAAGGTGACGTGGATAGTTTCTTCGACAGTCTGCCTTCTACGATTGAAGACTCTGAAGGCTTTGGAGACTGAGGAGTATCCAAGAAAGATTCCATCATCAGCCTTAGGATCAAACTTTCCAAGGGCATCTCTGTTGTTTAGTATGAAACACTGACAACCAAAGATGTGAAGAAAGCTAATTGAAGGCTTTCTCCCGTGGAAGAGTTCATAGGCTGTCTTCTTGAATCTTTTGACAGTCAGCGACTTGTTTTGAGTGAATTAAGCAGTGTTGACAGCTTCTGCCCAAAACTGAGTAGGCAGGTGAGAATTGTTGAGCATTGAACGAGCAGCTTCGATGATAGTTCGATTTCGTCTTTCAGCGACTCCATTCTGTTTCGGTGTTCTCACTGAAGAAAAGTTGTGAGAAATACCCTTGCTTTCAAAGAAGGAATCAAGAGAACTGTTTTTGAATCAGTCCCATGATCACTCCTTATTGAGCGAACGGTCATGTTGTTCAGGACTTCCATTTTCCTAACAAAGGTGATGAGCTCTTCAGGGGTGTCACTCTTAGAACGGAGAAACATTACCCAGGTATAGCGAGAGAATTCATCAACTATGACCAATGTGTATTTCTTTCCAGTGATGGATTGTTTGTTAACAGGGCCAAACAAATGCATATGGAGAAGTTGTAGAGGAGATGACACTGAGGAAACTTGCTTAGAATTGAAGCATGCATTAGTCTTTTTCCCTTTCTCACACGCTGAACATAAGGACTCCTTGGCGTATGAGTGTTGAGGTAGACCAGTGACCAACTCTTTAGAAGAAAGAGTATTCAGTGTCTTGAAGTTGAGATGAGAGAGCCTCTTATGCCATAGCAGTTGACATCATATGAGGCTTTTGAGAAGAAATAGGAGTTCTCAGTGGTTGTAGAGTCCATGTTTATAACGTAAACATTTTCTAAACGATAACCGCTGAGAGCTATCTTCTCCTTTTTTGTCAGCGACAAAGCAGGATTCCTTAGTGAAAATCACTTTGTTATCCATGTAGCAAAGCTGACTGATGCTTAGAAGATTATGCTTCAGTCCTTCAACATATGCGACTCTTCTGAAGGTTGTTGTACCATTAGAAAGTACACCAAACCCTCGGGTATGGCCTTTTCCATTTCCACCGAAGGTCCCAGAGGGACCCTTCTCTTCTTTATACTCAGTGAGCAGGTTCTTCTTACCAGTCATGTGTCTAGAGCATCCGCTATCGAGATACCAGATACCCTTCTTAACCTGCAAACAAAGGAAGATTAGTTTGACTTGGGCACCTATTTCATTTTGGGCCTTGATTTGTCAGTGGTGGTAGAGGAAGTGGAAGGTTCAGCAATCTTTGCAGCATTTGAAGATTCAGCTTTGTTGTCAGTTTTCACTTTGGTTAATTTCTTAACCTCAGTGGTCTTCTTTGCCTTGGGGGCATTGATCTTCACCTTAGCTGTCTTTTCAGCTTTGGTGGCTGTGGGGCACTTACTAGCAACATGATTTGTAAGTCCACAATGATAACATTTCCTATAGCTAAAAGTAGCTTTAGGACCATTTGCATGCTTACCCTTTAGTTTTAAATGAGCAGGACCAGCACCAAGTATACATTTGGCATTGGAAATGGGAGGAACAATCAGTTCTTCGTATTTCTTACCAATGATATCCACTTTGATTCTATGAGTAGATCGCTGAATGAATCCAGGGATCATATTCTTAGAAGCAGAGGAATAGCTCACTGAAGCTTTAGAAGCATTCAGCTTTGGTACAAAGGTACCCTTCTGAGGTTTTGGATAAACAATTTTCTCTTTACCTTTAGAAGCTAAGGTAGAGATTTCCTTAGGGATAGGGGATTTTAAAGAGGAACACTGAGAAGATGAAGTGACAGGGATAGAGGAGACAAACATTCCAAATTTAAGCATGGAATGATCAGTGGTTGGTTGTTCAGCGTCAGCCTTAAAACCAAGACCACGTTTGTCACTAAGGGGAATCTGAGACTTAATTATCTCAGTGATCGTTGTTGAGGATTTATCCCATCCGTCAACAGTAGCTTTTTCAGCTTTCAATGCAGCGATAGCTTCTTCTCGTTCGATTTTGACTAGCTGATTTATATGAACCTGATCTTTTAAATCTTCTTCAATTTTAGAAAGCTTTTCTATTTGAAGATGAAAGTCTTTAAGTTTTTCAGCGAGATCAAGGTTTTGATTTTCAACAATAGTTTTGCCATTCATGGCATCGTATAAATTCATAGTCAGGAGATCAATCTTTCGAAGACTATCAGCTTCATCAATATTTGAAATATTGGTAAAGAAAGAAGGTGATACCTTGGAGGTAGAGGATGAAGTAGAGGGAATGTCAGACTTTTCTTCCTCTTCTTCAATTTTGGCCATGAGGCAGAGATTGGCTTCATCATCATCTTCAGAGTCAGATGATTCTTCTTCATCAGAAGCAGTCCAATCATAGTCAGCCATCAGGCCTTTGCCTTTCTTCTTAAAGCCTTTCAGCTTTGCGTACCTTTCTTTCAGCTTTTGATACTTGTCATCTCTAGCCCTGAGGTTAGAGGATTTCTTGGATAAAGCTGAGGTTCTAGAAACTTTCTTTGACATGCACTCGCTAGCAAAATGTCCTATCTTTTCACAGTTATAGCAAGTAGCAGTAGCCTTATCAACAGGGGTTGATGATCTAGGCTGACAGTTCTTTCTGAAATTTTTCTTTTTGGCGAATCTCCTGAACTTATTACATAGGAGAGCCATAGATTCATCGAGATCTGAAGAGTCAGGATCTGATGAGCATTCAGAGTTAGTCTCCAACTCAGTGATAGTAATAGAAGATCGCTGAGTGGAAGGTGACTCTGAGATTAAAGCAACAGGGGTGCTTTTGGAATCTTTTACAAGATTCTTCTTAAGATGACTCTATTGCTCATGATTGAGCATCGTGTCATATAAGGTAGAAAGAGTCATAGATTTTAGATCCTTTGATATCTTGAGACACATGGAATAACTATCCCAGCTTTCAGGTAAACATTCTAAGAACTTTGTCAGAACTTCAAAGTTAGAATATTCCTTACCAACGGTTTTTAGATCAATTATTAAGCAGTTAAAGCGTTGGTGAACTTCAGAGAGAGTTTCATTCTTACCACCAATGAAGCTTTCGTACTGTCTTACCAGGTTGATCTTACGTGAGTCCTGGACTTCAGCTGTACCTTCATATTGAACACAGATTGTGTCCCACATGGATTTGGAGGTTTTCAGGTTCATGACGGAATGGTAGACTTCGTCAGGAAGAGCCATAGAGAGGATGGATCTGGCTTTGGTGTCGAGAGCCACTTTCTTCTTATCTTCATCAGTCCACATATGAATTTCCTTTGGAATCAATCTTTCTGGAATAGCAGCTCCATTCTCAGTGGCTGGAACTTCAGGATCAATTCTAATAGGAACGTATGGACCATTTTCGATGTAATAAGGTATAGTTGGGTCTACACCTTCTAAGAAGAGTATCATCCTATTTTTCCATAGATTAAAGTTATCTCTGGAAAATCTGGGAGGTTTTGCAAGAGAACCATTATCAATATAGTTTGTGTTTGTGATGGTAGCCATTATGAGAAATAGCAAGGAAGAGAAAAGATTAGTATAAGCAAGATCTTGTTTATGAGATTAAACAAATCTGCTTTGATACCACTTGTTGGTCCCAGAGGGTTATACAAGTTTGTAGAAGGGGGGTTGAATACAAACACACAGATTTTTACTTTCTAAATTGTTTATTGATATAATCAACCAATTTACAACTTGTTGCGGAACAAGATTAAGGAATAAACCTAATCTAAACAAGTTAAGAACACTAAGTTTCTTGCACTAGAATTAAGACAGAAAGAGATAAGAATACTACGACTAATATTTTAACACTAAGAGAGAAAGAAGAAGATGGCTGAGCACTTCATTTCTGAAGTAGGGTTCTTCTTATATACTGCATGCATTTAATGCAAAGCAGTATAACTTTACATGTGGCAGCAGCTGATTGATTGCATGGTTTGACCTTTGTAGACAACCTTAGTAGCCGCATGGTGCACAGTGTAGAATCAGAGTTGGTTGTACGATTAAGGGCAAAAGGGATGTCCTTTCTGACAAATCGTACGGAGGCGTGCAAGGGGGAAAGACAAAAGTAAGTTGTAAAGGAAGACTTCATGATCAGAGATTACTGAACAGTACTTTATTAGCGAGTGACAAAGTTCAGCGATAGCTGAAGTCTTCTACTTGTAACTTCACGTTGAGTGGACAAATCTTGGCTTCGCTGATATCCGCATCAGTTCATTAGTAGACTTGTCGCTGTTCTTGAGCTTGATCTTCGACTTCAGCGTAGAACATGGTTGACGTGAAACTTGTCTTCAGTGATCATAAGTAAACAACTAAACTATCAGCGATTATCAACAAGACTGAACAGGCTCAGAGCTTATGGATGAACAGTGTTCGTTGAATGTATAAATCAAAGAACATGAGTTTCATATCAGCGGTACTGTAGAGACATAGTACTTATCAGCGATAGTGAAACTCTAATACATATTGTCTACTTATAATTTTCACTAAGTGTTTTTTAAAGGGTCATTATCAAATCACTGAGGGTTTGGATCAACAATCTGCTATCCACTCCTTCCATGAAAAGCATCATCCTACTTTTCCACAAAGAGAAGTTGTTGGGGTTAAACTTAGGAGGTTTGGCTATAGAGCCATTTTCAGAAAAAGTGTTTTGAGAGAAAGCTTCATTGTTTGAGGAAGAAGCAGCCATTGTAGATAAAGTTTATTGAAATTAAACTTTCCTGCTTTGATACCACTTGTTAGTCCCAGATGGCTAATAAGAACAAGAACATGTATTGTAGATGGGGGGGTTAAATACAATTCACAATATTTTTACTTTAATTAATTCTTTTATTGATTTTTCAAATCAAGAATTACACATAGAACAATTAGATTGTTGCGGAAAGAACAGATGAAATCTATTCTAACAATCTCAACAAAGTAATACTGAAAACAACACAACTTCTAAAACACAAAGATTGAAAGTTATAAAGTTCAATGGAGGAGAAGAGCAGAATGTCTTGAGCACAGAGAAATCTTCAAGAGTTGTTATCTGCATGGAGACGTCTTCATCTTTAAATAGTACCATGAGCAGTTAATGCATGAGACACTTGTCACTTTGTCATTTGAAGGTCAGGTTTGACTCCTAAAAGTTGATGTGTCTTTTCCTATTTTTCATGGTGCTAAAAGGCTTTGATGGTGACAATATCTAAGAATGTAAAAAAGAACAAATGAACCTTTTTCCCCCATACCAGATATTATTCTTTGATGAAAATTTTCTTACCAAAGTTACAAGGGAGGATCCTCCTATTTTGAGGATCCCACCGATTTGTCATGGAAAACATATGTGAGAATCTTCTTAGCAAGGAGATAAGGAAGGATTATCCTATTGTGAGGATCTCACCGATTTGTCATGGAGAAAATCGGTGAGATAACTTAGTTTGGGTTGAGAAGTCCATCTTCAATCCGCATTGGTAGATTTACTTCTTCTTGATTTCGGCCGATCTTTGACTTCACCGAACTTTGAAAACATGATTAAGCAATTACAAATAACCTAAAATTTCTCTAAGTATAAAAGATGTTTTTCAAAGAATGTAAAAAGATCAGGAGGTCATCTTCAAATCTTTGGTGACCCAACAGAAACACTGGTTAACGTGAATCCATAGAAGTTCTGTAATATCTCTCACTGATTCCCATGAAATTTTGTCCTAATAAGATTGTGTTGTTCAACAGTTTAGCTTGAACAAATATAAAACAATAATTGAGTACTTGAACGTATAGAAAAGATAATACGCAAGTATTAATCTTTGGAAACACACTATAATAATCCGGGTAAGTTAATTGTTTATTTATTTAATTTTATGTTTGTTAGTTTAAGGTGAGTTGTGTTGGGTTATAAAGTATAGGGGTGTATTCGTAGTTTTAGAATGGTTAGAGCCCCTCATCGCAATTTGTCATTCATATATATAGAACCGCCACCTTTGATTTTTCATTTAGTCGGTTTCCTTTTTGGTGTCTGTGTTTTGAGCCGAAAGAAGAAAGAGAGCAGAGGGGTTGTCGATCGATTAGGGCTGAGGATAAAGTTCGATTGAGTCGATTTGATGTAAAATTTCTTTTCACTTTGTGTTTATAATCGTTAGTATTAAGTTTCTATCGGTTTAGAATATCAAATTTCGATTCTTATTTGAGTTTCGATCGAGTTCTGGGTATCGATTTGTTGTCCGGATTCGACTTTTCCCGGATTCCTTGTGTTTTCCGGATGTTTATGTTATCCGGATAATAGTTTTCCGGATGGGTTGTCCGGATTGATTTCCAGGAAAGTATCCGGATTCCGGATGTGGTTTCCGGATAAGTTCCGGATAGTACCGGAATTGGGTTCCGGATAAGGGGTTTCCGGATATGGTTTTTCCGGACATAGTTTCCGGATTGGTTTGCGAATGAGTTATCCGAATAAGATTTTATAAAAAATTTCTAAATCATGAGTTTCAGCAGGCAGACCCTTTCCTCTTCTGACAAGTCTTTTGTTTCTTTCCATTTCTCTCTTGTATTTTTCTTTGTATCTTTTAGGCCGGTCATATATTGCAGAATAGGGAGGTTGGCCGAATTTTTGGGAAGGGGAGAGATTGATAGAATCATATTTGGATCTTCCCGATTTTGAGGAAAATCAGCCTGAGGAAGAAGTTCTGGGTCTTTCAAAGTGTTTATTTCTGCACTCAGAGGCAAAATGACCCCTTTTACCACAGTTAAAACATTCCTCGTTAGTTTAGTCCAAAGAGGAGTGTTTGGAGAGAAAAGAGAAGGATTTTCTACTAAACTTGGATTTTCCAGAAGTGAAGTGAGATTTGGATTTAGAATACCCATCCAACATGGCCATTCCATCTGATAATTTGTCAATTGAAGTTTTCTCACATTCATCCTCAGCATCACTAAGATATGCTTCTAAATGCTCATTGGGGTCTTCTTGACTATCATGGTCTGAGTCAGATGGGTAGGTGATTCTTGGAGTACACATAGTTCTTTTGGAAGAGTCACTTAAGAGAGCTAGAGAATAGCTCTTTATATTTATGATGACAGACTTCCTTTGCAGCTTAGTCTGCTCATAGTTGAAGAGAGATCCATAAAGAGCAGTGAGAGGCATATGATCAAGATCCTTGGTTGGCTTTATACAGGTACTGATGTTTTCCCAAAAATCAGGAAGATAGTCCATAAAATAAAAATAGAAAAATAAAAATTTAATTTAATTAAATTAAGTAGATTATATTTGGGTTCAAGCGTATACTTGGGATTATAAAAATATAATATTCCCATTCCATCAAAATCCAATTTATTGCGAAGGAATGTTGAAATATCTTGTTTGTGGAATTTGGTGGAATTTGAAAATTCTTTTACAAAAGAATGAACCAAACGAATAAAGGGAATCTGGTCAATGGAATTCAACATTCCAATTCCATCAAATTCCTTCAGAATCTGCAAACCAAACGCCACCTAAAACTATCTAACCAACTTAACAGAAAAATCTAACGAAAGACTAAAATTGTAAGAAATCTAACGGAAAAACTAAAGGACAGTTAATAAAATGATACTAACTAGACTAACTAAGACTTAACAGAGTTATGACTTAAAATGTAACAAAACTAACTAACTTGACGGAACAGTACTAACGAACACTAACAAAACCTAACGGAAATGGACCAAATATGTAACAAACTTAACGGAGACTTGACGGAACTTCGTTAAGTTACTATTCGTTATCATCCTCATCGTCGATTTCCAGATTTCAGATTCGTTTTGCTTAGTTTCTTCACGTTCAAATCAATTGATTTTTTTGTTCCTTTTCGTTCTTATAACTCCAAACAACGATTTATACGCAACAGTACATGATCATGCATCCAAAAACTATCGTAGCAAAAACAAAACCAAACTCCAGCGAGAATTTTGTTTTTCCGACGAAGGTGTCGTGCGATTAAAATTTGATCCCACACTATGTTTTATCGCACATGCAGCATGCGACAAATATGAATCAATGACGTGCGATAAAGATGAACGTGGTGTTGTGCGATAACATAGAATCATCAACGCGCGATAACAAAGAACATGAACTCCGGTGAAACCCGTTTTTCCGGCGATGACCTTTAGAAACTCAAATACATAGATTTAGTTGCTGTTTTTCGAATCAGATGCTTGCTACTTGTTCGAAATTAACATAAAAACGTATCTGTGACATCAAATTCGAGTAAACACATCAAAAAAATCAAGATCGATCGTCAATATCATTAACAACTTCGAAAACCCTTCTGTCAACTTTCAGATTTTTCAAACTCACAATTTCGTGGCGTTTTTGGAATCTGAGACTTGCAAAGCGATAGAACACAAGAGATATAATAATATGTGGAACAAGATCGATCAAAAACACACTAAAATACACCACATCGATCGTCAACTTCATTTGGAACTTCGAAGAACATGATGCTGTCAACTTCAGATTCTTGAAACCTTATGTATTGTGGATGAATTTCGATTCTAACACTTGCATTATGTTGGAAATAGCAAATCTAATCGATATGTGAAGTCAAGAACCATTAAAACACATTAACTAATCAAGATCTATCATCAAATCAAACTTGAAACTATGAAGAACACAATGAAACTGTGGACTTTTCAAATTTCAGAAAACTCAAATTTGTTGCTAAAACTCAAAAATAAAAGTTGTAATCGTTTAAAAAACAACAAACCAATTGATTTGTGAAACAAAATTGAATCAAAACACAAACAAAATCCAAATTCTTGAATTTTTTTCAAAATATTCTCAAAAACTCTTCAATTTTCATGAAAAATTGACGAAAAAATTATCGATTGATGCACAAATTCGTCTGCTAGGCTCTGATACCAAATGTGAATTCAAGTAACAATAGATTTGCAATGTATCTTGTATTGAATGAGAGAAAGATACAAGAATATGAATGAGATTCACTTTCTCTCTCTAGAGTCATCTCTCTATACAATCTCTCTCTCTATCACACACACACACGTATGCAAGCCCCAGTTCACAACTCCCTTAGATCAAAGGTATTTATACCTTTGACTTTCACACTCCCTAGTACAATGACTTTGACCATTACTTACAATTACAAGACATTGACTATCATTAAATCTTGAATACATTTTGGCACTAACAACTCCATTATTGATATTTCACATACTCTTTTGATTAATGATTATTCCATCCGCATGATTTTTTTTGTTAGAATATATTAGATTTCTTGTTATTAACTAAGAAAACACCTACTTTTTGAAAACAATTACCAACTATATGGCGAACCATTAACATCATGTAACATGTGGAAACTCAACTGATTTATGTTGATTTCCTTGAAGTGTTACTCTGAATGGTCAACATAGTAACCTCTCTTGGGTCACTTAAGATTTAAAGATGACCTCCCAATCTTTCATTTTTACACATTTCATACCTAGAAAATTTTAGGTTCTTTATGGTAGCTTGGTTATAACATCAATCTTCGGTGAAGTCGAAGATCAGCCGAAAAAAGAAGAAGTATATCTACAAAGCGGATTGTAACACCTCGAATTTCCATTATATATTATTTAATATGAATGGAGTCTAATTGTAATTTAGTTTAAGATTTGGACTACTTTGCAAATGTAAAACTCAAAGGGGTGGAAATTAAATGAAAAATTGGAACTTGAGGGTTTGTTTGGTCATTTCTGAAAGATTGAGTATACTTAAGGTGAGGGTTAGATGAATTGAGAAATATCTCAATTATTTGACTCTGGAGTCGATTAGCAGAGAAAGAGAAGGAAGAACCCAAAACTTTTTATCTTCAATTGGTAAGAAACACAATGGATTTCTGCAAATTGATTTCAGTTTGGAGATAGTGTTTACAAACTAATCTATTTCCCAACTAGGTACAGATTTGTTGGAATATTCAGGTTTGATTTTAGATTGTGCAGAAAAAAGTGGGTGTAAGAACTCCAGGTGAGTTCATCCTCTCTTTTTGTTTAAAGCAATGTTTTCTTTCAAATTAAGTAGTAGGATACAAGTATTAACTGTATTGGGACTGAATGGATGTGTGTAAAATAAGTTGGGTGGAACAAATATTGGTTTGGATTGGATTTTTAGTGTGCAGGTCGAAGTTACTGGAAAATTTGATAAGTGTCCGGAAATTCCTTATCAGTGGTGTCCGGAAGTGAAGATATCCGGTAAGTATCTAAGTTTCCGAATAAAATAGATACCGGGTGGTATACAGATTACTTTGGTTTCCGGATGTCATCCGGATTGTATATGTTTCCGGTAACATCCGGATAGGCTTAGTGTCCGGTAAGTTATGATGATCGGTAAGTTGTGACGTCCGGATAGTTGTGGTGTCCGGAAACTTCTGATGTTCCGGATACTTCTGAGTTTCCGGATAGTTCCTGATATCATGTCTGGATGTGTTATATGGTTAAGTTTTTCTAAAAAAAAACCTCGAGGCGCTGCCCCCAGACCCCGCAAGGGCGTTGCTGTTGGTTCCATATGCTCAAGAATGATTATAAAATAATATTACCGGTAATATATGATCCTATAGGGTCACACCATATAGCAAGTAACACCGAATTGATATTTATAATAATTTGATTCTTTATAAATATTAATTATTTCTTGAAAATATTAATGAATATGATTCATAATACTAAGATGCAAATAATAATTTTGGTTACATCAAATAATACATGTGATGGATTTATTTTGTAACTAAAAATGCAAGGAGGGACTTGATGAGAAAGTTTAAGATAGTTAAAATGTGATTTTAACTATCTCAAACTAGAAGGGTTTGTTTGGTAAATATGCATGGCCTTCCTCCCTTTGATTGGTCATATTGGGTGGCAAAAAAGGGAGAGCACATGCTCTTGTTTTAAATATACTAAACATGCAAAACAACCAACTTACTTGAAAGACAAAAGAAAAATAGCTCTCTCTCTCTCTCCCTTCTCTCCTTAGTTTCGGCCAAACTCAAGAACACACACAAGTGTGTGTTTTTCTTTTTCCTTTTTCTCATCTTCAAGTAGATTGTACACTTGAAGTAGAAATTGTCTTTTGCATTAAAGTTCAAGAAGGTACTAGCATACATCAAGGTGTTGGGAGCTTGCTTGGAGGACTTTTCTAGAGGAACTCTAACTTGAGTTCTTGCCACCTTCTCCAACAAGAAGACATAAACAAAGGTCTACAAAGGTTGTAATTTCTTAAAACCCCCTATGGTTGTTTTTAATCTTTCATGTTCATGCAAATGGATCCTTGGTGGTTAATGAAATGCTTTTTCATGTTGTTCAAATTTTAAGCTTCCGTTGCAATTTTATGATTTTTGAAATCATGTTTTGAATAAAACCCAACAAGTGGTATCAGAGCCTTCTTTGCATGCATGTTTTAGATTTTTTTTAGTTATGAAATTTTTGGTTTTGGAAGCCATGGATGAATTTCATATTGCTTGAAAAGTTCATACATGTTTTCTTTTTGGCAACTTGTTTTATTATTAAAATGTGTGATTTTAGGTGACCAAAATTTTGCATGCATTTTGGTCATAAAAGTTGCCTTTAAAATAAAAATACAAAGAGATGTTTTGTGTTTTTATTTTTGTGGATGTTTGTCCATAAACAAGCCATGGACCATTTTTTATGTTGGTTGTGTTGTTTATTTAAAAATATGTAATATTTATTATTCATAAGGTATGTAATAGTAAATAGGTATTTTTCATCTTTGTTTTTTTTTTTGTAAAAGTTAATATTAGATTAGTATTATTTATTTTAAATGTACAAAGATTGAAGAATGGAAGCTCTTGGTGAAGTGCACTACCATTTCTCGGAATCGATGAGGAGCAACACAACACTTCATGCATTGGATGTTTTTGCAAGTGGGAGCATGAAGATATTTTTTTTAGTCCCTTGTCCCTTAGGAATGGCTTGATGATTCATGCATATGGCTTGCATGAATTGTCATTAGTCAAAATGGCTTGTTTATTGCACTTTTACATTATATTTGTTGATTGTTTGCATTATTATTATCGTGCGTGGTTGAAATAGGATTTTAATTGCTAAATAATATACGCAATTGGAAATCAACATATGGAGTTTGTTTTTTTTCAAAAGGTAACATTTTAAAGCTAGAATGGTTAAAATGGGTTTTATAAATAAAATGAGTTTTATTCTAAAACCCGTATAATTTTGAAATATCAAAATAAGTTAAAATGGCGATTTTAAAACTCATACAAACTCCAAGTGTCATGTATTTTTAGATGCATGCAATATACATGACATAATATGTTTTAAAATTCTATATATTTTATTTGCTTTAAAATATAGGATATTTTAGAAGAGCTAGAATTATAATACAACTAAAATCCTTTTTATAAAAAAACGCAAGTCTATGTCGTCCTTTTTGAAAACACTCGCACGTCACTTGTATGATCCTTGTGGGATAAAGGTCACCTAACTACTTGTATTATCTTTTGATGGCCGAGGTGGTTTCGCGTTTTCTAGTGGGATAAAGGTCACCTAACCGCTAGTTAAGCGCCGATTCCTTATGTTGTTCAAATTGGATGACTTGATCGGGAATCTTTTGTGATAAAGGCCACCTAAGCATTAGAAACCCGAGGCATAGATGGGATCAAACATGCCTATTAACAAACGTTGTTAAGGATCCCATATTGCTAGGAATTACATTTGGATGTAATTGGTAAACGTCACCTACCTTGTTGAATTAAATAGATGGGATAAAGGTCACCTAACCATTTATTTGTTTTGCAACATTGGATCCTAGACTTTATATTATTAATTCATTTTTTTAAATACATAAAGGGTATTAATAAATAAAGATTTAGAAATCGAAAATACTAAATAGAACTTTGTTAAATTTTGTAGATGGCAACTAATGCGAACCACCACACCAATTACCTTCGATCTATCCTAGAAAAGGAAAAACTTAACCACACCAACTTCCTGAACTGGCGCTGAAATCTGAGAATTGTTCTCAGGCCGGAAAAGAAGTTGTATGTGTTGGATACCCCTATTCCCGATGAACCTCCCGTTACTCCTAGGGCTCCTCACGCTGAATGGTCGAAACATGTGGATGATTCGGTCGAAGTGTCGAGCCTCATGCTAGCATCAATGATTCCCGAACTCTAAGAGATTTTCGTGAATCACACGGCATATGATATGATCAATCAGCTGAAGGGAATGTTCCAACAGCAAGCCCGAACAGAACGCTTCGAAACTGTTCGATCGTGCACGCATGCAAGATGGAGGAGGGAGGAAATGTGAGCAATCATGTTCTCAAGATGAAAGGTCATTTGGATCATTTGGAGCGTCTTGGCTCTAAATATCCAACGGAATTGGCAACGGATATAATCCTGGACTCCTTGCCTATGACTCCTTCATCATGAACTACAACATGAATGGTTGGGAGAAACCGATCTCGGAACTGCATCAGATGCTCAAAACTGCTGATAAGAATCTCCCAAAGAAAACCCCTCATGTGCTCATGATTTGGGAAGGTGGAACCAAGAAACCAAAAACCCCTAACTCCAAGGCTAAGTTTGTTAAGGGAAAAGGCAAGAAAGTTGCCCGAGCCCCACCAACTAAGAAGAAGAAGAAAGTGGCCAAAGATGACTCATGCTTTGAATGTGGCGTGATTGGTCACTGGAAGAGGAATTGTCCTACTTACCTTGCTGAGTTGAAGAAGAAAAAGGCCGGCGAAGGCACTTCAGGTATCTATGTGATAGAATTAGATCTATTTACTTTTTCACCTAACACTTGGGTATTTGATACTGGGTGTGGGACTCATATATGTAATATGTTACAGGGGTTCAGAAGAATTAAGCAGCTGAAGACAGGCGAAATCGTACTCCATGTAGGAAATGGAGCAAGAGTTGAAGCTCAAGCTTTAGGAGATTACGATTTACATTTACCGAATGGCCTGTATTTGACATTAAACAATGTGTGTTATGTCCCTGGCTTGACCAGGAATATTATTTCAGTTGCTCGTTTAAAACAATCTGGTTTTACTTATCGTTTTAATGACGATTTTATTCATGCTTACAAAAATGATATATTCTATTTCGAGGCTAGACCTCTTAATGGTATATACGAAGTAAAACTAGATAGTTCAACAAACGATAGTTCTATATACCATGCTAGCACCAAAAGACTCAAGAATGATTTGAGTGACTCTTATTTATGGCATTGTCGTCTTGGCCATATAAACAAGAAACGCATATCCCAACTTCAAAAGAGTGGTATTTTGAAGTGAAATGAGGATGAATCATTTGATATATGCGAATCTTGTTTATGCGGAAAGATGACTAAAGCTCCTTTCTCTGGTTCTAGTGAAAGGGCTAAAGATCTGTTAGGAATCATACATACTGATGTATGCGGTCCTTTCAGAACCATAGCAAGAAATGGTGCTAGATTCTTCATCACCTTCACTGACGACTTCAGTCGTTATGGTTATGTTTATTTGATGAAACATAAACATGAAGCATTTGAAATGTTCAAATTATTTCAAAGTGAAGTTGAGAATCAACTCAACAAAACAATTAAAATCCTTCGTTCTGATAGAGGAGGTGAATATCTAAGTGATGAATTCCTAAATCATCTAGAGGGTCGTGGGATTGTCTCACAACTTACTCCACCTAGAACACCACAACATAATGGTGTGTCTGAGAGGAGGAACCGAACCTTACTAGATATGGTTCGCTCTATGATGAATAGGAGTACTCTTCCTTTATCATTTTGGAGTTACACCTTAATTACAGCTACCCGTATATTAAATATGGCTCCAACCAAGAAAGTAGATAAAACACCTTATGAGATTTGGCATGGAAGGGTTCCATCCTTATCCTATTTAAGGGTATGGGGATGTGAGGATTATGTGAGACAAGAAGCTTCAAACAAATTAGATCACAGATCTACTAAATGCATCTTTGTAGGATATCCTAAAGACTGTATAGGATACTATTTCTACAATCCCGCTGAGAATAAAGTTTTTATTGCTCGAAAAGCTGAATTCCTGGAAAGTAAGTATCTAATGGAAGAAGCAAGTGGGAGGCAAATGCTACTTGAGGAAGAACCATTAACTGATGCACCTGAGGTTGACACTAGTACTCAACAACGAAATGTTGAACCTGAACAAATGGTTGGTCAGGAGACAAATGAGACACAAAGTGTTCGCAAATCTGGTAGAGTACGACAGGAACCAGAAAGATATGGCTTTTCCATATCTTATGATGAATGTTGTTTCTTAGTAGATTCTGATGAACCCACTAACTACCAGAGTGCCGTGACAGGTTCTGAATCTGATCATTGGCTCAAAGCCATGAACACTGAGATGCAATCCATGTATGATAATCAAGTATGGGACTTGGTTGATCTTCCTCCCAACAGCAAGTCTGTAGGAAGTAAATGGGTTTTCAAGAAGAAAACCGACATGGATGGAAATTTGCACACATATAAAGCAAGACATGTGGCGAAAGGTTTCACTCAAACTCATGGTATTGACTATGATGAAACCTTCTCTCCTGTGGCTATGATCAAGTCTATTAGAATACTGTTTGCCATTGCTGCATATTATGACTATGAGATATGGCAAATGGACGTCAAAACGGCTTTTCTGAATGGACACTTATCTGAAGATGTCTATATGGTTCAGTCTAAAGGTTTTGTCGATCCAAAGTATCCTAATAAAGTATGTAAACTTAAGAGATCCATTTATGGACTAAAACAAGCATCTCGAAGTTGGAATCTTCGTTTTAATGAGAAAATCAAAGAGTTTGGTTTCATTAAAAATGAAGATGAACCATGTGTTTTCAAGAAAGCTAGTGGGAGCATTGTAACATTCCTTGTGTTGTATGTGGATGACATACTGATCTTTGGAAATGGTATTCCCTCTATGAAAGGGGTTAAAGCTTGGCTTGAGAAATGTTTCTCAATGAAAGATTTGGGTGAAGCAGCATATATTCTTGGTATAAAGATCTATAGAGATAGATCAAGGAGACTTATAGGTTTAAGTCAAAATGCATAGATTGACAAAATCTTGAAAAGGTTCAAGATGCAGGACTCTAAGAGAGGGTCATTGCCGATGCCATCTGGTACCATATTGAGTAAATCTCAATGTCCTAGCACAAAGGTTGAGCGAGACAGGATGGATGGCATTTCATATGCTTCTGCAATTGGATCTATCATGTATGCTATGATATGCACGAGACCGGATGTATCGTATGCTTTGAGCATGACGAGTAGATACCAACAAGATCCGGGAGAAGGTCATTGGATTGCTGTGAAGAACATTCTAAGGTACTTACGAAGAACTAAAGAAATGTTCCTTATCTATGGAGGTCAGGAAGAAAGCCTTAGTATAAAATGTTATATTGATGCTAGCTTCCAGACGGATAGAGATGATTGTAAATCACAGTCTGGTTTTGTCTTTATTATGAATGGAGGCGCAGTCTCTTGGATGAGCTCCAAGCAAAATGTGGTTGCACAATCCACTACAGAGTCAGAGTACATCGCAGCATCACAGGCTGCACAGGAAGCTGCTTGGATGAAGAAGTTCATTGAAGATCTAGGGGTGGTCCCTACCATTCAGGAACCCCTAGAAATCCTTTGTGATAATGAGGGTGCCATAGCCATAGCTAATGATGCCATGTCACAGAAAAGGACCATGCACATTCGCCGGAAATTCAACTACATACGTGATGAAGTTGAAAGCGGTGAAATAAGTATTCGCAAGGTTAATACAGATCAGAATTTGGCAGACCCATTCACGAAGTCTCTTCCACCAGCTAAGCATGAGGATCACGCTAGAGCTATAGGACTTCGTTACTCTAGTGAATGGATTTGATTTGGTTTAGTATTTGGATTTTGGAACAATGTAAAGCAACAACTGTTGAAATGAATCATTTTGTCTTTTTCATTAAATATTTGTTGAGTTCCATATTAGCATGTTTAAATCCTTGAATAAATTAGTTATTCTAAATGTCCATAGTCGATCATGGTTGTGGGAGCAACTATGAAGTAAGACCAATATGAATTGGATTGATTGACCTTTTAAGAGTAAAAGTGGCAAAGTGTTGCAACCAAGTTCATAGGTACTTGTTAGGGAACAAGTATTGGACCTGACCCGCTTCAATATCACCTCATGGATCGTCGTCATAAGTGATTCTTGAATTAAGGTAGTATCTCTGTATCCTTCGACCTGAGATGCATATTTGGGACTCAAGTGTAGGGAGTGTTATGCTTTGATATGGTTAACCGTTGTTCTTGAAAAAGGCAGCTATAAAGGCCATTATTGTGCATGGCATGAACTGCATGAGAGGCGTATGTAGTCAAGATGGGATTTGTTTCTCTTAATAAATTAAGAGTAAGACATCTAAGGCGCCTTACCAAAGTTGAACCATAAATGAGAATGATAGTGATCCATGTCTCATGTTCAACATGATGTATAAACAAAGGGATAACTGATACCACACCTCTTACATCAATTGAAGTTATGAGCTTGTAGGAATTGGATGTTACTGAATGGCATTTACAGTCATATATTGCTGGGGGCAGTGAGATGTTGCTAGACGTCCGCCACTGTCTATATCATTCTATAATACAATCTTGAGCAAGTGGGAGATTGTTGGTTCCATATGCTCAAAAATGATTATAAAATAATATTACCGGTAATATATGATCCTATAGGGTCACACCATATAGCAAGTAAACATCGAATATTTGTAATAATTTGATTCTTTATAAATATTAATTATTTCTTGAAAATATTAATGAATATGATTCATAATACTAAGATGCAAATAATAATTTTGGTTACATAAAAATGCAAGGAGGGACTTGATGAGAAAGTTTAAGATAGTTAAAATGTGATTTTTACTATCTCAAACTAGAAGGGTTTGTTTGGTAAATATGCATGGCCTTCCTCCCTTTGATTGGTCATATTGGGTGGCAAAAAAGGGAGAGCACATGCTCTTGTTTTAAATATACTAAACATGCAAAACAACCAACTTACTTGAAAGACAAAAGAAAAATAGCTCTCTCTCTCCCTTCTCTCCTTGGTTTCGGCTAAACTCAAGAACACACACAAATGTGTGTTTTTCTTTTTCCTTTTTCTCATCTTCTAGTAGATTGTACACTTGAAGTAGAAATTGTCTTTTGCATTAAAGTTCAAGAAGGTACTAGCATACATCAAGGTGTTGGGAGCTTGCTTGGTGGACTTTTCTAGAGGAACTCTAACTTGAGTTCTTGCCATCTTCTCCAACAAGAAGACATAAACAAAGGTCTACAAAGGTTGTAATTTCTTAAAACCCCCTATGGTTGTTTTTAATCTTTCATGTTCATGCAAATGGATCCTTGGTGGGTAATGAAATGCTTTTTCATGTTGTTCAAATTTTTAGCTTCCGTTGCAATTTTATGATTTTTTAAATCATGTTTTGAATAAAACCCAACAGTTGCCCATTGACCCCATCCGCTAATCGGGTAGCCGAACCCCCGTGCTAAGTCGACGAGGGGGGGGGGGGCATTTGAGGATAAGAATACTATAGGTTATCTAGTATTCTTAGCGTTGAGAATATGATACGAGATGTGCATGTTTATGTTGTTATGCATATACACTAGTAAGTGTAATGGATCCATAAGCACTGGCATTATTTGTAACGTGGAATAGGCATAAAATAACTTGTAATTCCCGTTGACCTGAAATGAGGAATAGGCATAAAGTAACTTGTAATTCCCATTTCATAAGGTGATGAGAAATGAGGAATTGGCATAAAGTAAAGTGTAATTCTCATTTCGTATTGTGAGTAGAAATCTTGGAATAGGAATAAAGTAAATTGTAATTCCTGATTTCTAAGGGAAGGTAAGAGATAGGCATAAAGTAAATTGTAATCTCTACTTCCACTCCAAGAAATAGGCATAAAGTAAATTGTAATTTCTTGGACATGAGCGATGATCTAGAATCTGTAACGATTCGTAGTAGGCTCTCCAATGTGATGATATGACTTTCTGAAAGTTAGTCACACTCATGGAATCGAGTATGTTCCCTTCATGGTAAGATGTGTAGACGTACGGTAAGAATGCTGCCAAACCAGGTTTGTTTATACGCTTTGATTACTTGAGTTTCCAAAGCTGATAATGTTTTAATTTGAAAATGGATGTTCTCACTAGGCGTAAGCCTAATCATTTCAAATTAAATTTTCTTACCAGGTACGAGCTTGGGAAAGTAACGGGAAGAGGGACGAGTGTTTTTGGTATTCAACTTTTGGTGATAAGTGGAGAAGTTAGCATATGCGAGGATGGTTTTGATGAATGGCCTAGACAACCAATTTAATCTAATCGTAGTTGTCAGGATTAGATTAATAGGTTGTTTTGATAATTCGAAATGTGTATATGAACCCTCATAGTTAATTCTCCGCTTATGTATAAAAGTTTGGATGAAATTATGATTAACTCTGATAGATTTTACGGTTTAAATGTGCCCTGGTTTTAGGGTGTTTCAATAAGGTATCAGAGTTGAAGTTTAAGTGAACTAGGTATGATAGTGAGATACCTAGACTTAAGCTGAGATAAAGTAGGTTATGATTTGTGAGATATGGGTAGGAGCACTAAGACGGGATAGTCTTAGAGTCACGGAAATATGTGAATTAAGCACTTTAACGATGGTAACGAGGATTCTTATGTATTGTATGTTCACAATATCAATTAGCTACTGTTATTATGAATATATTGTTACACAAGCATACTTGTTTCTAAATTGTTATAGTGACTAATGAACGTTAAAGTACGTTTCTTGTGTTTGGGATATGTATAATGTAAAGCCCGTGTTCCGGTATGCATTTTATGTAATTATTTAATATTTTTTCTCTAAATGAATTTATTATCGGGTTTTGGCGGCAAGGACCAAAATGAATTAATTTTTGTGATGTTTGGGTCAATTTGTAAAAATCCTAACTTAAAAGGGTAGGAAATGGCTTAACTTTAAAACCTAGGGACTAAAATGTGATTTTTTATATGGGGCTTGCATGGGATCGGCCCATAGGACCGACCCCCCTCTTTTGTTTCGTTTTTGTATCCCATCGCAAGAAAACAACCCAAGAAACCCTAGCTTCTTCCTCCTTGTTTGTTGTCACCGCCGATCACTCCACAACCACCAGCACAGCCGCCGCTAGCGGCTGCCGGCGAGAAGGAGAATCAGCGAGAGAGAGAGAGAGAGAGAGAGAGGGAGAGAGAGAGAGACGATCGGGAAGAGGATGAAGTCGGGATACCATCGTGTTGCTGCTGCGTTCTCCTCTAAAGGTAAGGTTCTCTCTTCCTTTTTCTTTCTTTCGCGTCGTGTAGAACCACCACGAAACCACCACCATGGTTGCCGCCGCAGCCATGGCTATCGCCAGCGGGTGGCCGCCGTGCACCACCATTCTGGCGGCTGTAACGGGCGGGTTTTGCTACGGTTATGTTGTGCGTGGGTGGGTGCGGCCCAAGTTATTGAGATTGGATCGTCACTTTTCACCTCGCCGGAGTTTTTGTGTTGAACCACCACCACCGCCGGTGGTGGCTGCCGCCCCCACGCCGCCGCCGACCACCACTGCCAGGGGTGACAGTGGGTGGTGCTGGTGTGGTCCAGACCTAGGTGCCTAAACCCAAATCCTAAACCTAAATGTAAAACGCTAAACCGAGAAACCAAAGTTATCATTTTATGTGAAAACGCATATTCTGTCCCTGTTTTGTAAAATCCGTAGAATAATCTAGGAAACTCGGATTGAGGTAAAACCAGTGCCCAAATCTCAAAATTTGTGTCTAGCATGTTTCTTATGTTTCGCAGAAAAATTAATAAAGCCTCTAGCTAGGGCTAAATTAGCAATTAGTACAGACTGGTCCGAAATTCACAGTTTGGATAGTCGGTCTTAGAAAATTCATATAAAATAGTAGGGACCTCGTATGAACGCGTGCGATATGTCCCTGGAAACCTAAGACATAGAACTTTCTAATTTTGGAATAATATTTCTGGTTTGATGGGTTTAAGGGGGGGCTAAACAGGTCACGAGCAGACCTGTAGTTTTGGACCAAAAGCTGGAAAATGCTCTTTTGGTCTTGAAGTTGTAATTTCGGGTTAGGACTTCACTTTGACACTTTATAACACTTCTTTAGGCAGAAAGAAGTGAGTTGGAGTTGGCGGGTTCTTGTTGCCGTTCGTGGAATTCTGCACTGCTATTCGAGGTGAGTTCACTCACTGCGTAGGATAGGGATTATATGTGCATTGTTGTAGTTCGTGTGTGTGTTAGCTGATTTATTTGTGTGTAGTGCTAGGCCGAGTTAGTGTCTAGTATAAGACCTTGGATAATTGTTTAGAATACGTGCTTAAACTGACATGTGATTGGGTGATTATATCTATCTCCTGTTTGGGGTGGTGTTCATATGATTGCTATCTTATGTATGTGTTTGAATTCACTAAGCTTCGTGCTTACCCTTTTCCTATAAATTACTGTTTCAGGTACGAGTGGCAGTAAGGCGTGACGGTACACACTGGCGCGTTGAGGAGACTTGCACCGTTGTTTATTTTTAAACTATATGTTTAGATTTATTCTATTTTCCGCTGTTTAAAATTGAGTTGGTTGTTTAACTTAACGAGGTTTTGGACAAAACGTTTATTTGGGTTTAATCCCCTTGTGGTTTAATTAATTAAAATGGTATTTTTAAAAGTTCAAATTTATTGTAATTTTCGGGACGTTACAACTTGGTATCAGAGCACAGCTTAGCGAATCAAACACATTTCGGTGTGTTTGAACTCAAGTTTGCGGCTCGGGATTTTTCTTTTAAAATTTTTGAGAAATAAAAGAAAGGAAAAGTAAGTTTTAGAGACGGTGATCGAAGGCGCAGTGTGTACAATCAGCCGATGCCAAGGGAAAAGGTAGAGTACTTAGTGTAATTTATTGCTTTCTAGAACATAGGGGTATGTATGCTAGATTGCCTGGTGCTTATTACACTGTACAGCATGGTTATTACTTGCTAGTAGGAGTTCATGCTAGTCCTGATAGGTTGTTAAGTGAATGCCTTATAAGTTGTATGCAGTAGGAACCAAATAGCCTTAGAATGCTTGATTTAGTTCTATTGCGCAACTCTTGTTTGAGTCTAACCGTTGTGGGATAGAATCTCTTATTCGAATGTCTATCTGATTTCACACTGTATGCGACTGTGCATTCGTGAGGCGGCTCGTCATGACTAGTGTAGATTTCGTCATAGCAAGGGTAGTAGGTTGGGGTGAAATTCCTAGTGAACTAGGAAGAGTGTTGACATATGCTGGTACGGGCATATGGGTTGAAACTGTCAGCAAGGAACTACTTGGGAACTTCGGGATGGGACTCGAAACGAGCAAGGATAGGTGTGGAAGGTAGTAGTAGAGCTCCTACTATCTGAAGCACATGATCCGTGCTCGAGTCGGGGAAGGTCACGGGGAATCCAAGGAGTTGAGCGTGAGCGTAGTTAGCAGGATATAATGTGTGCTAATGACTCGTTGTAATATCTACCCAGAATGGCCATCACAAGGAGGAACAACAATGTTGAACCAAATGCTGGTACTGGATTTACTGTCGAACAGATACGTGAGATGATTGCGGCTGAGGTGACGCATGCTATCGGGGAGGCGATTCTCGAGATTATTACTGCCATTCGTGATGAGGTAGTAGTGTTGATGGAGGAGCGCATCGCGGTGATTCCACCCCCTGTGGGTGGGCAGCCCCGAGCGAGGGAGTTTCAGTATCGGGATCTCTCTGCTTGTTCTCCTCCTGAGTTCAAGGGAGACTCGAACCCGATCGTCAGTATGTGCTGGATCTCAGATATGGAGTGCGCATTCCTTACTAGTGGCTGCCCTGAGAACCTGAAGGTTCGCTTCGCGGTGAACCTGTTACGAGACGGAGCGAAAGACTGGTGTGCTACTGCTTTGACGCTTAATGAACGCACTACTTTGACCTGGGAGTAGTTCGTCGTACGTTTTTGTGCGGAGTATGTGCCTCCAGTGGAGATGGAGAGTATTGCTAAAGAATTCTTGGAGCTCACACAGACTACGGAGACCGTGAAGGAGATGAATCGAAAGTTCACGGAGATGGCACTATTTTGTCCTCAGTATGCTGCTTCGAAGGACATGAAGATGACGCGATACAAGGATATGTTACGTACCGAGATCAGGGAGTTCGTGAGTACTGCACAGTATGCTAAACTTGCTGCGATGATGGAGGCTGCCCGGAGACGGGAACTTGAGTTGGAGACGCAGGCTAAGAAGAGGAAGGCGGTGCAGGCCGTGGCACCAGTATCGGCTGTTCCGGTGAAAACGAGGTTTTCGGACTCGCGCTCGAGTCAAAGGAGTGGTAGGTTTAAGCCCAGGGATAGTAACGGAAGGAGGGATGACAAATGTTTCAAGTGTGTCCAGGAAATACACTACGGTCGTGATTGCAGGGTACCACTGATGGTCTGCTTTAACTGCAAACAGACGGGCCACGTGAAGGCCAACTGCCCGAATCTGAGGGTTGTTGATGGGGGTGGGGCACAGAGAGCTCCTGCGGCTGCTCCTTTGCGTATTACTGATGGTCGTGTGGGTCAGACTGGAACCGAGGCGGCCCGAGGTAGAGTTCATCAATTGAAGGTGGATGAGGCACAGGCTACGCCTAAAGTGGTGGCAGGTATATTTCATCACTTGATTTTATTAATTATTGATTTTATATGTAGTTACATTTTGCTTAAACTGTATGATCAAGTACGTTCTTAGTTAACTCAGTGCCTGCTGTGGTGATGTTTGATAGCGGGGCTACTCATTCTTTAGTGTCTCACACTTTTAGTGAACGTTTGGGCCGTAGTGTAGGACGGTTAGGCTGTCCACTTGTAGTTGAGATTGCTGACGATAGGACCTTGACGGTTACTGACGTATATCGTGGGTGTACTTTGCAAATCTTTGGCGTGAGATTCCCTATTGATCTGATTTCGATCGCTATGCGTGAGTTATGCGTGATAGTGGGCATGGATTGGATGGATGCTTTTGATGCAGAGATTGATTGTCGTCGCAAACAAGTACGAGTTCGAACCCCAAGCGGGGGAGAACTGCTAGTTCAGGGCGACTCGCCCGGGCGGACCTCAGCAATATGTTCGGCTGCGAGGGCTCGTAGGTACTTACAGCATAGTGGTCAAGGATATTTAGCGTATGTGATAGACACGCGCAGTGACGGGGAGAAGAAGAATGCGGAGGATGTGCCAGTTGTACGGGAGTTTACCGACGTATTTCCCGACGATTTACCGGGGATACCTCCCGAGCGACAGGTAGAGTTCCGCATTGACTTGATCCCGAGTGTTGCTCCGGTGGCCAAGGCACCTTACCGCCTGGCTCCACCGGAAATGAAGGAGTTGTACACTCCGTTGCAGGAACTTCTCGAAAAGGAGTTCATCAAGCCGAGTTGTTCACCGTGGGGAGCCCCGATTCTGTTTGTGAAGAAGAAGGACGGGTCACAACGGATGTGTATAGACTACCGTGAGTTGAATAATCTTACTGTGAAGAATCGTTATCCTCTGCCAAGGATCGATGACTTGTTCGACCAGCTACAGGGAGCCTCGTGGTTCTCTAAGATTGAATTGAGATCGGGATATCATCAGATGCAGGTGAGAAGTGAGGATACGGAGAAGACGGCATTTCGTACGCGTTATGGCCATTACGAGTTTGTAGTGATGCCTTTCGGGCTCACCGATGCACCAGCAACGTTCATGGACCTTATGAACAGGGTGTGTAGCCCGATGCTGGATCGGTCGGTGATTGTGTTCATCGACGATATTTTTGTCGAAGGAAGAGCACGAGACGCATTTGCGAGAAGTTTTGGAGATTTTGAGGCGGGAGAAGCTTTATGCCAAGTTCTCCAAGTGTAAATTTTGGTTACGAGAGGTCCAATTCCTAGGACATCTCGTGAACCAGAAGGGTATTATGGTCGATCCGACCAAGATCTCAGCAGTGATGCGGTGGGAGGTGCTGAAGACTCCCACTGAAGTACGGAGTTTTCCTACAACGACAGCTTCCATTCCAGTATTGGCAGGCCGCCTCACGAGATGTTGTATGGTAGTAAGTGCAAGACGCCCATTTGCTAGGGCGAGGTCGGTCAGCGAGTATTGGGGAGCACTGATATTGTGCTGAAGACGACTGAGATGATACAAATGGTGCGGGACCGTTTAGCTACTGCACAGAGTCGGCAGAAGAGTTACGCCGACAAGAGACGATCAGACTTGGAGCTTCAGGTGGGGGATTATGTTTTGCTGAAGGTTTCGCCCTGGAAAGGTGTGATTCGGTTTCGTAAACGGGGAAAGTTGGGGGCCCGTTACACTGGACCTTACAAGGTAGTTGCTCGAGTGGGAAAGGTAGCTTACCGCTTAGAGTTATCGGACGAGCTGAGCTTGATCCACAACACTTTCCATGTGTCTCAGTTGCGGAAGTGTGTGGTGGATGAGTCATCGGTGATTCCTCTTGAGGATATTTAGATTGATGAGCGGCTTAATTATGTGGAGAAGCCGATTGCTATTATTGAGAGAAAGATGAAGACCTTGCGCAACAAGGTAATTGGCTTGGTGAAAGTTCAGTGGCAACACCGAAAAGGTTCTGAGTGGACTTGGGAACCCGAAGCTGAGATGCGGGAGAACTATCCGGAATTATTCACGGACATAGACTTCGAGGATGAAGTCTAATTCAAGCGGGGGAGAGTTGTAAAGCCCGTGTTCCGGTATGCATTTTATGTAATTATTTAATATTTTTTCTCTAAATGAATTTATTATCGGGTTTTGGCGGCAAGGACCAAAATGAATTAATTTTTGTGATGTTTGGGTCAATTTGTAAAAATCCTAACTTAAAAGGGTAGGAAATGGCTTAACTTTAAAACCTAGGGACTAAAATGGGATTTTTTGCATGGGGCTTGCATGGGATCGGCCCATAGGACCGACCCCCCTCTTTTGTTTCGTTTTTGTATCCCATCGCAAGAAAACAACCCAAGAAACCCTAGCTTCTTCCTCCTTGTTTGTTGTCACCGCCGATCACTCCACAACCACCAGCACAGCCGCCGCTAGCGGCTGCCGGCGAGAAGGAGAATCAGCGAGAGAGAGAGAGAGGGAGAGAGAGAGAGACGATCGGGAAGAGGATGAAGCCGGGATACCATCGTGTTGCTGCTGCGTTCTCCTCTAAAGGTAAGGTTCTCTCTTCCTTTTTCTTTCTTTCGCGTCGTGTAGAACCACCACGAAACCACCACCATGGTTGCCGCCGCAGCCATGGCTATCGCCAGCGGGTGGCCGCCGTGCACCACCATTCTGGTGGCTGTAACGGGCGGGTTTTGCTATGGTTATGTTGTGTGTGGGTGGGTGCGGCCCAAGTTATTGAGATTGGATCTTCACTTTTCTCCTCGCCGGAGTTTTTGTGTTGAACCACCACCACCGCCGGTGGTGGCTGCCGCCCCCATGCCGCCGCCGACCACCACTGCCAGGGGTGGCAGTGGGTGGTGCTGGTGTGTTCCAGACCTAGGTGCCTAAACCCAAATCCTAAACCTAAATGTAAAACGCTAAACCGAGAAACCAAAGTTATCATTTTATGTGAAAACGCCTATTCTGTCCCTGTTTTGTAAAATCCGTAGAATAATCTAGGAAACTCGGATTGAGGTAAAACCAGTGCCCAAATCTCAAAATTTGTATCTAGCATGTTTCTTATGTTTTGCAGAAAAATTAATAAAGCCTCTAGCTAGGGCCAAATTAGCAATTAGTACAGACTGGTCCGAAATTCACAGTTTGGATAGTCGGTCTTAGAAAATTCATATAAAATAGTAGGGACCTCGTATGAACGCGTGCGATATGTCCCTGGAAACCTAAGACATAGAAATTTCTAATTTTTGAATAATATTTCTGGTTTGATGGGTTTAAGGGGGGCTAAACAGGTCACGAGCAGACCTGTAGTTTTGGACCAAAAGCTGGAAAATGCTCTTTTGGTCTTGAAGTTGTAATTTCGGGTTAGGACTTCACTTTGACACTTTATAACACTTCTTTAGGCGGAAAGAAGTGAGTTGGAGTTGGCGGGTTCTTGTTGCCGTTTGTGGAATTCTGCACTGCTATTCGAGGTGAGTTCACTCACTGCGTAGGATAGGGATTATATGTGCATTGTTGTAGTTCGTGTGTGTGTTAGCTGATTTATTTGTGTGTAGTGCTAGGCCGAGTTAGTGTCTAGTATAAGACCTTGGATAATTGTTGTATAAAACTCGGGGAGACCGAGGAATACGTACACGAGTGCCGTATGAACTCGGGGAGACCGAGGGACACGTGTACGGGTATTGTATGAATTCGGGGAAACCGATGAGTACATGCTCAGGTGTTCTTGCATGAGGTTGTTTGTTTAGAATACGTGCTTAAACTGACATGTGATTGGGTGATTATATCTATCTCCTGTTTGGGGTGGTGTTCATATGATTTCTATCTTATGTATGTGTTTGAATTCACTAAGCTTCGTGCTTACCCTTTTCCTATAAATTACTGTTTCAGGTACGAGTGGCAGTAAGGCATGACGGTACACACTGGCGCGTTGAGGAGACTTGCACCGTTGTTTATTTTTAAACTATATGTTTAGATTTATTCTATTTTCCGCTGTTTAAAATTGAGTTGGTTGTTTAACTTAACGAGGTTTTGGACAAAACGTTTATTTGGGTTTAATCACTTGTGGTTTAATTAATTAAAATGGTATTTTTAAAAGTTCAAATTTATTGTAATTTTCGGGACGTTACATATAACCATTTCTTATGGTTATCTCTTTGTGCTAAATCTCAAAACGATGGTGAACACACCGAACAGATCCCCTAATTCTTCGGAAGATAGGGCGGTAAATGATTGGGTGGTGGAGAAGCAACCTGAAATGGGTGGAACACACGAAATTCCACCGATGCCACCTTTAATAGGAGGAGTAGAAAGCAAAGCGCAAAGAACGAGTGTCGGTACCTCTAAACTAGTGACAACAGAGTCTACAATGGAATCTCGCATGATGGAAAATATGATGCGAGTTACGAATACAGCACTGGCACAACAACAAGAGATGTTTATGAAAGCGTTAAATGACAGAAGTGCTGAGTCTCTAAGACCGGAGACGGGTACTGGTACGGTAACTCCACCTCTTATTCCTGTTGTGAATGTTAACAGGAGAGTGGAGAGAGTTTGCTCTTACAAAACGTTTCTGAGTTGCAAACCACCGGAGTTTGCTGGAACAGATAATCCGGTAGCATGCATGAACTGGCTTAGAGAGATGGAACACGCTTTTCGAGCTAGTGAATGCGACGAGGAATCGAAGGTCAGGTTCGGTTCTCAAATGTTACGAGGCAACGCTTTAACCTGGTGGAATATCGTAACATCGATCGTGACGGCTCCGGTTTTGGCTGCTATGACATGGGAGTCATTCAAGAGAAAGATTTTAGAAGGGTATTGTAACGAGAACGAAATGGATCGAATTAAAGAAGAGTTTCGGACTCTTAAGAAGGGTACTTCGTTTATTCGGGAGTACACTCAATTGTTCATGGAAAAGCTGAATTTAGTGGGGCATGTGGCTCCAACTGAGAAGGAGAAGATTAAAGCCTATCTGAAGGGCTTACCGACTGACATGATGTGTAACGTCCCAAAAATTACAAGGAAATTTAAAAATTTTAAAACATACATTTCATTAAAACAACCATGATTTAATAATTCACGTCTTAAATAAAATTAACGTCGTTACTTCAAACCATCAACAAGGTTTATGCAGCGGAAAATTTCATAACTAAATTCAAGGGTTCAAAAGTGAAAGTTTAATAATATTTGACACTCCGCGCTCCATGTGTGTACTGTCACGCCCGACTGCCGCCCGCACCTGAAATAA
The DNA here is from genome assembly GCA_033807775.1 of Saussurea involucrata. NCBI lineage: Eukaryota > Viridiplantae > Streptophyta > Magnoliopsida > Asterales > Asteraceae > Saussurea > Saussurea involucrata. The sequence goes on along the minus strand of CM066319.1, from coordinate 140,639,786 downwards.
CAACACATTGGGAAAGGGTAAGCTAAACGCTTAGTGAATTCAATCACGCACGTAGGTAGCAACCCCACGCATATCGCCCCTACTCGCAAGTAGGCAACATCACCATCATCACGAATATCAAACCACATAATGATTATTATATAAGCACGAACCTCGGTCCCACCGAGTACACAAAATACATTAATACAAGCTCAGTCCCACCGAGCCCTCGGTCCCACCGAGTAATTAATACAAGCTCAGTCCCACCGAGCCCTCGGTCCCACCGAGTAAAAATTGTTGTACTAGCTTAGTCCCACCAAGCCCTCGGTCCCACCGAGCCCCTCAGTCCCACCGAGGTGTACACATGCAAATATATATTCCACATACGAATCTAATAAATCACAACCAGTTATCACATCCCATCTAGTTCACGTAAGCACATAAATACACGTAACCACACGTAACACAAAATAACGACATACATGAAATTCCTAACTACGCGGTGAGAGAACTCACCTCAAGGCTAAGCAACGTGCTCACGAAACGCAACACCAACACGGCAATCTTCTTCACTTTCTCCCACCTAAATACGTAATAAAAGTCAAAGGAAAGTCCCGACCCCTAACACATTACTAGATCTAAATATTCCAGCTTTTGCTTAAAAATACGGGTCTGTTCGGGACCTGTTTTACCCCCTTAAAACTGATAAATACAGAAATTAAAATTCATAAATACGAAGTTCTCAGTCTTACGATTTCAGGGACGTATCGCACGCGTCCTAACGACTTTTCTATAATTTAATATGGATTTTACAAAAGTGGTTCACAGAACAGCGAAACACCGGACCTTTCGGTACAACATGGCAATTTCGCCCAAGTTACGGTCCGAACTGGTCTTTCCGCAAAACAGAGGAAACTTAATAGACTCCGAAACGGAACTTTCGGCACCAGTTCCAACCCAACCCGACATTCCTAACAGAAGTTATGCGCCATACAAAACAGTGACAGAAAGCTGGAAGTTTTTCGGACCAGGCTGTATAAACAGCCCCATATGGCCTAGCTACGGGCTAAATTAGATTTTCGACAAGACACGAAAAACCTTCCCAACTCGGTTTGGAAATTTTGGGCACCAATTTCACGGCAAAACGAATTACGAGTCAAAAGTTATGGCCTTCGCAAAAACAGGGCAGATTCCAGAATTTTACATAAAATGACGAATCACCAAACTTGCGGCCACTGTTTCACCTAGCTAGAGGCCAAACCAGTTTTCCGCTAAAACACGGAAAACGTGCCCGACCCCGAGCTTGAACCGTGGGCGCCAGTTTCGGCTCAAACGGAGTTATGACGGAAAAGTTACGCACGATTGAAGAACTGGACAGAACACTAAAAATTACATAAAAAGGTAACTATTGAATTTTTACACCATTAAGCCATGTCTTAATCAAACAGACCCGGAAACCTACAAGCTTACTGAGACAAGGGCCATGCCACGCTGGGCAGCATCCGAGCACCACCCACTGCCGCCTCCGGTGGCGGTGGTGGCTGGTGGCGGTTTACGGCGGTGCTTAGACAACAAAAGAACAACCGAAAAAGATTAAACGGAACTACCTCACCGCGTCTCCTTTCTCTTCTTTTCCGACCAAACCCGACGTCTTCTTCCTCTCTTTTTCCGGCAACCACGCGGCGGCAGCCTCCTCCCTTTCTCTTCTCCGGTCGGCGACCACCCTCCCTTTCCCTTTCGATTTTCTTCTTCCTCGTCGATCTCTCTCTCTTTCTCTTGCACTCACTTCGCCGGTGACAACAATGGGAAGGGGATGGGGAGAATGACTTGCGATTGGGGTGGTGCTACTGTGAAACCGAAGGGGAAGGGGGATAGGGCGACCCTTGGGCTGACCCCTTTCCAAACTTTGGGTGAAAGTCCCTACTAGCCCCTTAACTTATCCCTTTCCTTGCAAGAACCCAAGAGTTGTCACAATTAACCTTTTGGTCCGATTCGACTAAACCTCGTTAACTAAAATATTAACAATAATTAGAATAATTAATAAATAAAATATGTACCGGGACACGGGCTTTACAACTCTCCCCCGCTTGAATTAGACTTCGTCCCCGAAGTCTACACCCGCAAACAGCTCCAGATAGTTCTCTCGCATCTCCGCTTCAGGTTCCCAAGTCCACTCGGAACCCTTTCGGTGTCTCCATTGAACCTCCACCAAACCAACAACCTTGTTCCGCGAGGTTCTTCTGCCGACTCTGTGCAGTATCTGAATTGTCTCGGTCGTCTTCAGCACGACGTCAGTACTCCCTAACACCCGATGCCCAACCTCGCCCCAGCAAACGGGCGTCCTACATTTCCTACCGTACAACCACTCGTATGGCGGCATGCCAATACTAGAGTGGTAGCTGTTGTTGTAGGAAAATTCCGCCAAGGGTAAGTACTGATCCCAACTACCTCCAAAATCAATGACGCAAGCTCGAAGCATATCCTCGAGGGTCTGAATGGTTCGCTCGCTCTGTCCGTCCGTCTGTGGATGAAAGGCCGTGCTAAAGTGCAATCGTGTACCCATCTCCGACTGGAACTTCTCCCAAAACCGAGAGGTAAAACGAGTATCCCTATCAGAGACAATCGAAACTGGCACCCCGTGCCTGGCCACGATCTCACGCACAAACACCTCCGCAAGTTTCTTCGCCGAGAAGCTCTCCCTGATGGCCAAGAAGTGTGCACTCTTGGTCAGACGGTCAACGATCACCCAAATGGCATCGTTCCCACAGGGAGTCCTCGGAAGTTTCGTTATGAAGTCCATGGTAATCTCTTCCCATTTCCAAACCGGGACCTCCAACGGTTGCAATTTCCCATGAGGTCGTTGATGTTCCGCTTTGACCTTCCGACAGGTCATACATGCCTCCACACATCTAGCAACATCCCGCTTCATGCCGGGCCACCAGTAACCTCCACACAATTCTCTGTACCTCCTTGTAGCTCCCGGGTGAATCGAGAACTTGGACTTATGAAATCCTTCTCGAGTAGTTCTTGCAGCTGGGCGTACAGCTCTTTCATTTCCGGTGGAGCCAGGCGGTAGGGTGCCTTGGCTACCGGAGCCGCACCCGGGATCAGATCGATCCGAAACTCTACCTGTCGTTCGGGAGATATCCCCGGCAATTCTTCGGGAAACACGTCGGTGAACTCCCGTACCACATGTACGTCTTCCGCAGACATCTTCGCTTCCCCAACCCTCGTGTCTAACACGTATGCTAAAAATCCTTGCCCACTATGCTGAAGGTACCTCCGAGCTCTCGCAGCCGAACATATGGCCGTAGACTGCCTAGACGAATTTCCCTGAACTAACAGTTCTCCCCCGCTTGGGGTTCGAACTCGCACTTGTTTGTGACGACAAACAATCTCCGCGTCAAACGTATCCATCCAGTCCATGCCCACAATCACACAAAGTTCCCGCATAACAATCGGGACCAGGTCTATGGGAAACCGCACTCCTGAGATCTCTAGGGTACACCCGCGAAACACGTCCGTGACCGTCAAGGTCCTAACATCAGCCACCTCGATAACAAGAGGATGACTCAATCGTCCTACAACTCGACCCAAACCCTCGCTAAAAGTGCGAGACACAAAAGAGGGAGTAGCCCCGCTATTAAACGTCACAACCGCAGGCACCGAGTTAACTAGGAACGTTCCTAACGTATAACTGAACCACAAATAAATACATGACATGGAACGGAAAGACAAGAAGAAAGAAGCAAAAGGGATATACCTATTACCACTTTAGGCGTCGCTTGCGCCTCATCCACCGTCAACTGATGAACTCTCCCTCGAGCCGCTCCCGCCCCCGGCTGATCAGTATGACCATCAGTGATGCGTAATGGGGCATTCCCAGGCGCCCTCTGTGCTCCACCCCCAATAGCTACCCCTGCTCTAGGACAGTTGGCCCTTACATGGCCCGTCTGATTACAGTTGAAGCAAACCACTAACGGAACCTTACAATCCCGGCTGAGGTGACCGGGTTGGCCACACTTAAAACACCCCTCAACTCTCCTCACCCCGGTATCTCGGGGCTTAAACCCGCCACTCCCAGAACCCGCGCGCGTATCTGTGAACTTCGAACGCTTCGGCACTGCCGAGATGGGCGTCACTGGCTGTGCCGCCTTCCGCTTCTTAGCTTGGGTCTCCAGCTCAAGCTCCCTCCTCCGAGCGGCGTCCATCATGGCGGATAATGAAGTGTACTGTGTTGTGCTAACAAACTCCCGGATCTCCGTGCGTAACATATCTTTATAACGTGACATCTTCATCTCTTCCGAGGCAGCATATTGGGGACAAAATAATGCCATCTCGGTGAATTTCCTGTTCATCTCCTTTACCGTCTCTGTTGTCTGGGTGAGTTCTAGGAATTCCTTAGCGATTCTCTCCATCTCTACCGGCGGTACATACTCTGCACGGAAACGAGTGACAAACTCGTTCCAGGTCAAGATAGTGCGCTCAGCAGGCGTCAATGCCGTGGCGCACCAATCCTTCGCGCCGTCACGGAGTAGATTCACTGCAAAACGGACCTTTAGGTTGTCCGGGCAGCCACTGGTCAAAAATGCGAACTCCATGTCAGATACCCATCGCATACTAGTAATCGGATCCAGGTCTCCCTTAAACTCTGGCGGGGAACAGGCGGAGAGATCCCGGTACTGGAACTCTCGGTTACGGGGATGACCCTCCGCAGGCAGTGGAATAGCTGCAATACGCTCCTCCAGTAGGATCACCACCTCCTCTCGAATAGCAGTGATGATCTCGGGGATCGCCTCCCCGATCGCGTGGGAAACCTCAGTAGCAATCAGTTCCCTAATACGCTCCTCAGTAATCCCCGTCTCGGCTCGCGACGCCGCCGCGTTGTTCCTTCTAGTATTTACCATTCTAGAAAGAGAAATTTCAGAGATATATAAGCACATATAACTCACCCTACCACGCTCATACTCCACTCCTTGGCTCCCTCGTGACTCTCCCCGACTCAAGCATGGATCCTGTGCTTCAGATAGTAGGAGCTCTACTACTACCCTTCACACCTATCCTTACTCGTTTCGAGTCCTGTCCCGAGACATTCAAGTAGTCGATTACCACAAATAAACACATATAGCCAATCCAGCCCGTACAAACACCCTTCCTAACTCCCTAGAAAGGTCATATCACCCACTATCCCTTGCTAACACGGAAATCCCACTAACCCTGACGAGTCGCCTCGTGAATGCACGGTCGTATACAGTGTAAAACCAGATAGACGTTCGAATAAGAGATTCTATCCTAGAACGGTTGGACTCAAACAAGAGCTGCGCAATAGAACTAAATCTAATATTCTAAGGCTATTCAGTTCCTACTGCATACAACCTAGAGTGCATTCGCTTAACCACCTATCAAAGCTAGCATGAGTTCCTATAAGCGATAAACCAGCATACGGTACCATACAGTTCACATAAGCAATCTAGCATGCATACACTATACCTGAAAAGCAATAGATCCACTAAGTTCCTTACCTTCCCAGCTGGCGTCGGCTGACTGTACACACTGCGCCCACGATCACCGTTCCCAAACGGGTTTTCTCTTTTCATTTAAAACAAAGATTTTGATAAAAGAATTTAAAGATCTCTTAGCCGCAACTTGAGACCAAACACACCGAGATGTGTTTGATTCACTCAAGCCGTGCTCTGATACCAAGTTGTAACGTCCCAAAAATTACAAGGAAATTTAAAATTTTTAAAACATACATTTCATTAAAACAACCATGATTTAATAATTCACGTCTTAAATAAAATTAACGTCGTTACTTCAAACCATCAACAAGGTTTATGCAGCGGAAAATTTCATAACTAAATTCAAGGGTTCAAAAGTGAAAGTTTAATACTATTTGACACTCCGCGCTCCATGTGTGTACTGTCACGCCCGACTGCCGCCCGCACCTGAAATAACAACACATTGGGAAAGGGTAAGCTAAACGCTTAGTGAATTCAATCACGCACGTAGGTAGCAACCCCACGCATATCGCCCCTACTCGCAAGTAGGCAACATCACCATCATCACGAATATCAAACCACATAATGATTATTATATAAGCACGAACCTCGGTCCCACCGAGTACACAAAATACATTAATACAAGCTCAGTCCCACCGAGCCCTCGGTCCCACCGAGTAATTAATACAAGCTCAGTCCCACCGAGCCCTCGGTCCCACCGAGTAAAAATTGTTGTACTAGCTTAGTCCCACCAAGCCCTCGGTCCCACCGAGCCCCTCAGTCCCACCGAGGTGTACACATGCAAATATATATTCCACATACGAATCTAATAAATCACAACCAGTTATCACATCCCATCTAGTTCACGTAAGCACATAAATACACGTAACCACACGTAACACAAAATAACGACATACATGAAATTCCTAACTACGCGGTGAGAGAACTCACCTCAAGGCTAAGCAACGTGCTCACGAAACGCAACACCAACACGGCAATCTTCTTCACTTTCTCCCACCTAAATACGTAATAAAAGTCAAAGGAAAGTCCCGACCCCTAACACATTACTAGATCTAAATATTCCAGCTTTTGCTTAAAAATACGGGTCTGTTCGGGACCTGTTTTACCCCCTTAAAACTGATAAATACAGAAATTAAAATTCATAAATACGAAGTTCTCAGTCTTACGATTTCAGGGACGTATCGCACGCGTCCTAACGACTTTTCTATAATTTAATATGGATTTTACAAAAGTGGTTCACAGAACAGCGAAACACCGGACCTTTCGGTACAACATGGCAATTTCGCCCAAGTTACGGTCCGAACTGGTCTTTCCGCAAAACAGAGGAAACTTAATAGACTCCGAAACGGAACTTTCGGCACCAGTTCCAACCCAACCCGACATTCCTAACAGAAGTTATGCGCCATACAAAACAGTGACAGAAAGCTGGAAGTTTTTCGGACCAGGCTGTATAAACAGCCCCATATGGCCTAGCTACGGGCTAAATTAGATTTTCGACAAGACACGAAAAACCTTCCCAACTCGGTTTGGAAATTTTGGGCACCAATTTCACGGCAAAACGAATTACGAGTCAAAAGTTATGGCCTTCGCAAAAACAGGGCAGATTCCAGAATTTTACATAAAATGACGAATCACCAAACTTGCGGCCACTGTTTCACCTAGCTAGAGGCCAAACCAGTTTTCCGCTAAAACACGGAAAACGTGCCCGACCCCGAGCTTGAACCGTGGGCGCCAGTTTCGGCTCAAACGGAGTTATGACGGAAAAGTTACGCACGATTGAAGAACTGGACAGAACACTAAAAATTACATAAAAAGGTAACTATTGAATTTTTACACCATTAAGCCATGTCTTAATCAAACAGACCCGGAAACCTACAAGCTTACTGAGACAAGGGCCATGCCACGCTGGGCAGCATCCGAGCACCACCCACTGCCGCCTCCGGTGGCGGTGGTGGCTGGTGGCGGTTTACGGCGGTGCTTAGACAACAAAAGAACAACCGAAAAAGATTAAACGGAACTACCTCACCGCGTCTCCTTTCTCTTCTTTTCCGACCAAACCCGACGTCTTCTTCCTCTCTTTTTCCGGCAACCACGCGGCGGCAGCCTCCTCCCTTTCTCTTCTCCGGTCGGCGACCACCCTCCCTTTCCCTTTCGATTTTCTTCTTCCTCGTCGATCTCTCTCTCTTTCTCTTGCACTCACTTCGCCGGTGACAACAATGGGAAGGGGATGGGGAGAATGACTTGCGATTGGGGTGGTGCTACTGTGAAACCGAAGGGGAAGGGGGATAGGGCGACCCTTGGGCTGACCCCTTTCCAAACTTTGGGTGAAAGTCCCTACTAGCCCCTTAACTTATCCCTTTCCTTGCAAGAACCCAAGAGTTGTCACAATTAACCTTTTGGTCCGATTCGACTAAACCTCGTTAACTAAAATATTAACAATAATTAGAATAATTAATAAATAAAATATGTACCGGGACACGGGCTTTACATGATGTCTCGAGTGTGAAACTCTAAAGCCTTGACATTGAGGGAGACGATCGAAGAAGCTAAAGTAATAGAAGAGGTGTATGCCAAAGATAAGGAAGAAAAGACACAAGGTGGAGAGAAACGAAAATGGGAAGGCCGGTCGGAGTCTTCTCTCAGAAATCTAAATTGTTTGGCAAGAATGTTCGTTACAAGTCTCGTCGGGAACCAAACTGGTGCCAGAAGTGCCGAAGTAAGCATTTTGGCCAGTGTCAGGTGGTAGGGAGTGAATGTTTCAAATGTGGAAAACCTGGTCATCAAGCTGCAAGCTGTTCTATTCAAGGGTTGACCTGTTTCGAGTGTAAACAACCCGGTCACTTCCAAAGAGACTGTCCAAAGCTGAGGAAGGGTGGATATCAGGGAAAGAAGCCAAATACTCTTATGCCAACGGGTCGGGAATTTCATATGACGGCTGATGAGGCAAAGGAACCCAAAGATGTTGTTTCTGGTACATTTCTCGTTAATTCTATTCCCCCACAAATATTATTTGATTGTGGCGCCAATCTATCGCTTGTATCAAAGTCATTCTATCAAAAGTTACCTATGCCTGTCACTAACTTGGAAGATGCCTTAGTAGTCGAGATAGCTAACGTAGGTCAAGTCTTAGTTCGTGAAAGACTTGAGGGTTGTCTGATTATGATAGAAGAAAAGAAATTTCCGATTAACTTGATGTTGATGGAAATTGGGGGGTTTGATTTAATTGTGGGTATGGATTGGCTGACAATTAATCAGGTAGAAATTCTATGTGCTAAGAAATTGATTCGGATTCCTATGCCTGACAATGATGATGTATTCATCTTTGGGGAGAAGAGAAAAGGGGAAGTCCTGCTAATTTCTGTTGCAAAGGCGCGTAAATGTTTGGTAAAAGGATGTTCATCCTACTTAGCATATGTTCTAGATATTAAAGCCGAAAAGAAACAAGTGGAAGACATAAGGGTAGTACGGGAATTCCCAGATGTATTCCCTGATGAACTTCCTGGTCTACCGTCAGAACGACAAGTAGAGTTTCGAATTGATCTTGTTCCTAGAGCGGCACCAATAGCGCGTTCATCGTACCGTTTAGCGCCAGCTGAAATGAAAGAGATGATGTCTCAGTTACAAGAACTGCTCGACAAGGGTTTTGTTAGGCCAAGTTCTTCACCTTGGGGAACTCCGGTTTTATTTGTTAAGAAAAAGGATGACACTATGAGAATGTGCATCAACTATAGGGAGCTGAATAAGGTGACTATTAAGAATAAGTATTCGCTTCCAAGAATTGATGATTTGTTTGATCAACTTCAAGGTGCGGGATGTTTTTCAAAGATTGATCTGGGGTCGGGCTATCATCAAGTGCGAGTAAGGGATGAAGATATTTCCAAGACGGCTTTTAGAACGAGATACGGGCGTTATGAATTTCTTGTGATGCCATTTGGGTTGACAAACGCTCCAGCCGTGTTCATGGATTTGATGAATAGGGTATGTCGACCACTCTTAGATAAGTTTGTCATCGTGTTCATTAATGACATACTTGTTTATTCAAAGAATGAAGTCGGTCATGAATACCACCTTCGTGAAGTCTTAGACGTTTTAAGAAAGGAGAAATTGTACGCAAAATTCTCCAAGTGTGAATTTTGGTTAAAAGAAGTACAATTTCTTGGTCATGTGATTACTTCTGAAGGAGTCAAGGTAGTTCCGGCAAGGATAGAGGCAATGACGAACTGGGAAACACCAAAGAGCGCATCAGAAATAAGGATTTTCTTAGGTCTGGCAGGTTATTATCGGAGGTTTATAAAAGATTTCTCTAAGATTGCTTCTGCTTTGACCATTTTGACTCGGAAAAATGTAAAGTTTGTATGGACTGAAAAGCAAGAGTCAACTTTCAGGACATTACGACAGAAGCTGTGTGAAGCTCCTATTCTTGCACCGGAAGGAACGGAAGATTTGGTCGTGTATAGTGACGCGTCACAGATGGGTTTGGAGTGTGTGTTGATACAACGAGGCAAGGTAATTGCTTACGCATCAAGGCAACTCAAAGACCATGAGAAGAATTACCCCACCCATGACTTAGAACTTGCAGCAGTAGTGTTTGCACTGAAATTGTGGTGACACTATCTGTATGGAACGAAGTGTACACTTTTCACTGATCATAAGAGTTTGAAGCATGTCTTTGATCAGAAAGAGTTGAACATGAGGCAACAGCGTTGGTTAGAACTACTTAAAGACTATGATTGTGAATTGCATTACCACCCCGGTAAAGCAAATGTTGTGGTTGATGCTTTAAGTAGAAAGGAATATAGTGGATGCTTGAAACCAACTAACGCCATAATTGATGTGACGTCGAGTCTGATTGAAAGAATAAAAGCTGCACAAGCGGAATCCTTATTGGAAGAAAATCTGAAAGAGGAAGTCATGATCAAACAACGTCTTCAACTGACTGAAGATAGTCGTGGGGTCAAACTATTCCAAGGCCGCGTTTGGGTGCCAAAGGTGGGAGGAAATCGGGAATTAATTCTCGAAGACGCCCACAAGTCTAAGTATTCTATACATCATGGAAGTACTAAGATGTATAGGGATTTGAAGCTACACTATTGGTGGCCAGCAATGAAGTTAGATGTGTCACAAGTTGTAGAAAAGTGTGTGACGTGCTCATTAGTGAAGGCTGAACATCAAAGGCCCTACGAAAGTCTGCAATCTTTGGAGATTTCGGAATGGAAATGGGATAAGATTACCATGGATTTTGTGAGGAAGTTACCAAGAATGTCAAAGGGTAACGATACCATATGGGTAATCGTGGATCGGTTGACCAAGAGTGCTCACTTATTGGCAATGAAAGAAGCACCACCAATTGATAAGTTAGCCAAGCTTTATATTGACGAAGTGGTCTCAAGACATGGTATACCCGTGTCTATAGTTTTTGATCATGACAGCCGATTTACTTCGAGGTTTTGGCAGTCACTACAAGAAGAATTGGGCACAAGAGTAAATTTGAGCACTGTATACCATCCATAAACGGACGGGCAAAGTGAAAGAACCATTCAGACTTTGGAAGATATGCTTAGGTCTTGTGTGTTAGACTTTGGAGGTAACTGGGATACGCATTTACCTTTAGTGGAGTTTGCGTATAACAATAGTTATCATTCCAGTATTGTTAGAGCACCTTTTGAAGCATTGTATGGACGGAAGTGTAGAACTCCAGTGTGTTGGTTAGGAGCTGGAGAAAAACAATTTGTTGGTTCTGAACTGATTCAACAAACGGCTGATAAAGTGAAAGAGATTCGAAAGCACATGAAGGCGGCTCAAGATCGACAAAAGAGTTACGCTGATTCGAAAAGAAGGTCGAAAGAATTTCAAGCTGGGGAGCGTGTGATGCTTAAGGTATCCTCGTGGAAAGGTGTGATAAGGTTTGGTAAATGTGGAAAGTTGAGTCCTCGTTTTCTTGGACCTTTCACCATAACTAAGAGAGTTGGACTTCAAGCATATCAGTTGGATCTTCCACCTGAATTGGAAGGAATTCATAATACTTTCCATGTTTGTTATCTTCGGAAATGTTTAGCCGAAGAGGACAATGTCATACCACTTTCTGATGTAAGAGTGGATGAGAAGAGTCGTTGTGTGGAGGAACCAGAAGCCATTTTAGAAAGATCGATTAAGAAGCTACGACATAAGGATTTAGTTATGGTAAAAGTACAATGGAAACATCACAGAGGTGCTAACGTGACGTTAGAAGCTGAAGAAGATATGAAGATTAGATATCCTCATTTATTTACCTAACTTTGATTTCGGGGACGAAATCATTTTCAAGTTGGGGAGATTTGTAACACCTCGAATTTCCATTATATATTATTTAATATGAATGGAGTCTAATTGTAATTTATTTTAAGATTTGGACTACTTTGCAAATGTAAAACTCAAAGGAGCGGAAATTAAATTGACCAAAGTCTAAGTCAATATTGAAAACTGGAACTTGAGGGTTTGTTTGGTCATTTCTGAAAGATTGAGTATACTTAAGGTGAGGGTTATCTGAATTGAGAAATATCTCAATTATTTGACTCTGGAGTCGGTTAGCAGAGAAAGAGAAGGAAGAACCCAAAACTTTTGATCTTCAATTGGTAAGAAACACAATGGATTTCTGCAAATTGATTTCAGTTTGTAGATAGTGTTTACAAACTAATCTATTTCCCAACTAGGTACAGATTTGTTGGAATATTTAGGTTTGATTTTGGATTGTGCAGAAGAAAGTGGGTCTAAGAACTCCAGGTGAGTTCATCCTCTCTTTTTGTTTAAAGCAATGTTTCTTTCAAATTAAGTAGTAGGATACAAGTATTGACTGTATTGGGACTGAATGGATGAGTGTAAAATAAGCTGGGTGGAACAAATATTGGTCTGGATTGGATTTTAGTATGCAGGTCGAAGTTACCGGACAATTTGATAAGTGTCCGGTAATTCCTTATCAGTAGTGTCCGGTAGTGAAGATATCCGGTAAGTATCTAAGTTTCCGAATAAAATAGATATCGGGTGGTATCCGGATTACTTTGGTTTCCGGATGTCATCTGGATTGTATATGTTTCTGGTAACATCCGGATAGGCTTAGTGTCTGGTAAGTTATGATGACCGGTAAGTTGTGACGTCCGGATAGTTGTGGTGTCCGGAAACTTCTGATGTTCCGGATACTTCTGAGTTTCCGGATAGTTCCGGATATCATGTCTGGATGTGTTATTTGGTTAAGTTTTTCTAAAAAAAATTCTAGGGGCGTTGCCCATTGACCCCATCCGCTAACCGGGTAGCCGAACCCCCGTGCTAAGTCTCCGAAGGGGGGGAGACATTTGAGGATAAGAATACAATAGGTTATCTACTATTCTTAGAGTTAAGAATATGATACGAGATGTGCATGTTTATGTTGTTATGCCTATACGCTAGTAAGTGTAATAGATCCATAGGCACTGGCAGTATTTTTAACGTGGAATAGGCATAAAGTAACTTGTAATTCCCGTTGACCTGAAATGAGGAATAGGCATAAAGTAACTTGTAATTCACATTTCGTAAGGTGATGAGAAATGAGGAATAGGCATAAAGTAAATTGTAATTCCCATTTCATATTGTGAGTAGAAATCTTGGAATAGGCATAAAGTAAATTGTAATTCCTAATTTCTATGGGAAGGTAAGAGATAGGCATAAAGTAAATTGTAATCTCTACTTCCACTCCAAGAAATAGGCATAGAGTAAATTGTAATTTCTTGGACATAAGCGATGATCTAGAATCTGTAACGATTCGTAGTAGCCTCTCAAATGTGATGATATGACTTTCTGAAAGTTAGTCATACTCATGGAATCGAGTATGTTCCCGTAATGGTAAGATGTGTAGACGTACGATAAGAATGATGGCAAACCAGGTTTGTTTATACGCTTTGATTACTTGAGTTTCCAAAGCTGATAATGTTTTAATTTGAAAATGGATGTTCTCACTAGGCGTAAGCCTAATCGTTTCAAATTAAAATTTCTTACCAGGTACGAGCTCGGGGAAGTAACGGGAAGAGGGACGAGTGTTTTTGGTATTCAACTTTTGGTGATAAGTGGAGAAGTTAGCATATGCGAGGATGCTTTTGATGAATGGCCTAGACAACCAATTTAATCTAATCGCAGTTGTCAGGATTAGATTAATAGGTTGTTTTGATAATTCGAAATGTGTATATGAACCCTCATAGTTAATTCTCCGCTTATGTATAAAAGTTTGGATGAAATTATGATTAACTCTGATAGATTTTAAGGTTTAAATTTGCCCTGGTTTTAGGGTGTTACACGGATTGAAGATGGACTTCTCAGCCAAAAACCAAGCTACACCTGCCGACTAGATGAACCCATCGGCCATGATGGGATCGGCCACAAAAGGTGTTGATCTCACATCTTCATTTGAAGATATGCGTGCTGATGAAAGGTAATGTGCCGATATATTCTTCATTTGTCTTCACCAATTTGTCTTTGATAATTTGGTGAGAATTGTCTTCGGCACATACAAATGTACTTTTCCTGCAAAAGTATATTTGTAATATCTTGCAATAATAGAGACATTCTTTCGAAGATCAGAAAAATGTTGGTTAGCTTTTTCATCCTTTTAAGGAAAGGTCTACACCAACCTCCCTGCAAGTCAACACTTCAAGACATGTGTCCCATGCATTCAATGCATGAGGGACTATATACAGAAGAAGTCTCCTCCATGCAAAGATTACAGGTTTCAAAAGCTTCAAGATCTCTAAGTGTTCAACGGCAGAAACATTTCTCTCTCTCTCTCTACAAGAAGTTTTATTGATTGTCTAAGTGTTCTTCAATAGCTTTTTATTCTCTTTGTGTTAGAACATTTGAACAGATCTTATCTGTTCTGTTCCGCAACAATCTATTGTTTTCTATGTGTAATTCTTGATTTCAAATCAATAAAGAATTAATTTAAGTAAAAGTTTTTGTGTATTGTATTCAACCCCTCCCCCCCCCCCCCTTCTACAATACTTGTTATCTTTGCTACTCCATAGCTGGGACCAACAACCTCAAATGAATTCAATCTATATATCAAAGGTATATCATAGGATGTCTTGGATGGTGGAACATATTGACGATATTATGTAAAAATAATATGATAGATAATATTAACTTAGAAATAATTATTGATTGTTCTTTCCTTAGGATTACCAGGAAAAACAATTTTATATAAATTAGTCTCGTTTCTTGAATTTAATGCCATTTTTGATGATATAAACAATATACTAGAAAAAAAACTCGTAGTTATCGAGGGCCTATTTTTACATCTCGCCCAAGGTCCAAAAAAATGTTTGGAACTGTATGAGTTATAAGAGAATGGTAAATAACTCTTTCCTAAATTTGTTTACAAGCAAATTTATAGCATTTGTTAGTTTTAGCAAAAAAAAGTACCATAATTTGTTCTTATGAAAGAAAATATAAGACAATTTATTTCTCTTAATGATTGCTCTCTTTGTGTGACAATTGACTATTTTTGTTGATAAAAATATCCAGTATTTTGTTCATTTGGAATGTAAATACTGTTATTTAAATAAAGAAAATGTATTTTTTTTATTAATCACATCATTTGATAAATTAGAATTTTAAGTTACATGTGTAGAACACGTTAAAACGGTGACAATATCGATAGAAGCCTGTGAACATTCATTACAAATCCGTCGGTGATCCGTCACAAATTTAAAGTATTCTTTTCAACTTTAAATTCTAATTAATTTAACGAAACTTATTATTATTTTTGGATTGCTGATATTTTGCCACTAATTTATAAGATCTTTTAAAAAATCTAAGTACTAAATTAATAAAAATATTATAATTTTAAACTTACCCATTGATTTTCGATCGAATTTAATTAATTAATTAATTAACTAAACAGAGCGTAAAAGTTATTTATTTATCTAATTAAAGGGAAGTTGTTTAGAACCATATGTGCCAATCTGAAAAAGCACAAAACTATAGTGGCCACAAAGTAAAATCAAAAACCATAATGGCCAAAATGTTAGTTTTCGAAGAAGCTGTTACCGAACCGGAGGCTCGGTAAACATACCCGTTGGTCTGCAACACGGTTTCATTTCCCCCTCACACACACATAATATATATATATATATATATATATATATATATATATACTCAGTCTCTCTCACACACACGCTCTCTCCAAGTTAACTTACACCGGTGGAAGAACAGGAAGGAGCTATCGGAGTTCGATTGATCGTCTCCGATTCAGTCTTCTAATAATGGCAAAGTTAGTGGTTAATATCCGGCCATTTATTTTCTTCTTTAGATCATCATATCGTCTTTAATGTTTTTGTGGCGGATTTTGATCATGCACTACGATCTCCGATCGTCTCTGTTATTTGGATTTTTTTTTCTTGGATTTGATGTAGGTGAAGTTGCAGATAAGGATGTGAATTGAGTCTGTGTTTTATTGTGTATGGAAATTAATTGATTATACCTGCTTTGAAGCTATTATATCCAGATTGTTTCAACTTTCAAATGTGGAAGATTGTGACTATGTATAGTTGATTTATTTCATTTCTAAGTTCAGTACTAAAATAGAAAGTTAGTTTCATATCATATCACTTATAGTTTGAGCTGAATGGTTCGAGATGTTATTTGAAGCAGTGTGGATATTGGGGGTTCAGTAGTAGGTAGTATCTTAACTTGTGACTGCATTATAGGTTGAGGCTGTAGTGCAGTGATTTCGTAGTGGAAATTGCAAGAGAATTTCAATGTCCATGAAAACTGTTGATGAATGATGATACCCTTTTCGGAAAATTTCCAAGCTAAAAATACTTATTTGGTATATATAGTAAACATAAGAACACCAATTTTGCTTGATGATAACCTAATTTTGTTGTTGTTAGAGTCTGCTAGACTTGACCATTTTTCCTTTATATACTTTGGAATCTCCCTTTTCTTTTCGAGCTCTTTTGGAGAGTAATCTGATGGGATCCATAAATTCTCACGTGGTGTCAACCACTCCAAGGACTCGACACTCTGCGCAATCTGGACTTGTTTAGCACCCTCACCCAGTCACCCGTATAGCTCCCTCTCGACACTCGGGGACAATTTGTGTCCATATAGCCTCCATTGGAAGAGGGTGTTGGAGTCCTACATCTGCTAGACTTGGGCCATTTTTTCTCAATATATGTTGGAATCTTCTTTATCTCATTAAGGGCTCTTTTGGAGAGTAATCTAACGGGATTTTTTGAAGTGGTAAACAAATGGCATGTTAACCAGCATAGACACGTACCATCTAGTATATGTATTGATAGCAGGCGTAAAATGAGATAGTTCAAACTTTTATATTTTTGGAGCTTGATTGCACATGGAGGAAGATCATGATAATTTTGATAGGTGGTTGGAAGAAGTTGGGGATCATGTTGAACAAGAAGAAGAAATGTAGTTAATTCATGATTTCGATTGGAAAAGGGTCTATTCCTGTTAAACTATTTTCGTTTCTTTGTTGAAAGTTAGGTGGATCATTTGGAATTTTGCTGTCTAAAAAGGTCTATATGGTTCACTTGCTTTACAAAAAAGGTGAAAGAAAGCTATTTGTGATGATTTATGCTGTCTGTTTGGTTGGTTTTCCATTAAGCTTTTTACGGATCAAGTTGTCTGTGTGGATTAATCTGTCTGTATAGATTATGAAGGTTTTTGTTTGAGAGGGGTTTTTTATAGACAAAGGAGTGTGTTTTTTAATTGAGAGGGCAAGTTTGGAAAAAACTTAGCTTTCTGCATAAAGCTCCTCCATAGAAGCTTACTGAATAAGCTACCATCTATATCATTAAGTCACTACCAAAAGGTCATATATAGCTTACAGAATACGCTACAAGTTCCATTAAACTCATTAAGTTGTCAACAAACAGCCCCTTAATCTTCCTCCTTGAAAGGTTGTTTTATGACCAACTCTAACCTGACATTTGAATATTGCAGGAGTTGGCTTGTTGATGGTAGAACTATTGCAAGGAAAGTAAAAACATGTGGTCTTCCTTCAGCACATGATCAAATCAAGGATTGTGGAGCGAATTGGGAATGTCCACACTGCAGTTGCATAATTGACAACAACTATGTAAGATATCTAATTGGGATCTGGTCCCCCTTCCCTGTGACCCTTTCATTGTCATCAAATGTTACAAAATCAATAGGTTACCAATAAAATAGGTATAAAATAAGAAATTGTGAAACTTTGTTACATGGAAAAAAATTATTTGTTACACTAAGGGGCGCTTACTAAATATTTATCCTGTAAGTGCATACCAGGTCACTTGACAGTGACCTTTCCTTGTCAGGTGATCATGACAAGTAATGAGAATCTTATTTGATAAGAGCGATTACAATAACCGAGAGATTTACCCGATAAGTAAGAGTGACGACGCTTACCGTTTAAGCGCTTACCCCTGTAAGCGCTTACCGGATAAAAGTGTTAAGTTGCATACAATGCCGTTTTGATTAACTAAAATCTTAATACGTTAAATGTTAGGGGCCGTTTACCAAATGGTCAACCGGGTAAGCGTTTAGTTACAGGTAAAATTAAGCACTATCATTTACTTACCTAGTAAGATTTTAGTTCACCAAAATGGTATCATGTGCAACAATATTCCCGGTAAGCGCTCTCCGAGGTAAGAGTTAGGCCCACACTTACCGGGTAAGACTCTCGTCTCTCGGTCCTTGCCTTATCTCTTATCGAGTAAGATTATTGGTCCTTGCCATATTCATCTGGCAAAGGTAATGTGATTTGGTAAGCGCTTAACCGGGTAAGCGTTTGGTAAACGACCCCTAAACGCTTACCCGGTAACACTACAAGACAGACAGGCTTTTCCGACGGAAAAATCCGTTGGAAGTCCGTCGGAAATCCTTATCACCGGCGGATTTCCGGCAAATAAGGCTGTCAAATAGTCCCCCGCCAGAAAATGATATTTCCGACGGATATGAAATTTGTGGCGGATACGATTCCGTCACAAATCCGTCTCAAACATTTTCGAGAATATATAATTTCTTTTTTTAAACTTTAGTGGCAGATTTGTGACGGATTTCCGACAGATTAACACCTTTGTTGACTTTTGTTGACTTTTCTTGATTCCGTCGGAACTCCATCGGAAAAGGTCATTAAACAGTAGTGTAAGTTCTTACCGGGTCATTTTACCTTATCGAATGAACTTGAGAAAGATTGAATCTTACCCGGTATGAACGATAACAAGGACCGAGTCTTACCCCGTAATCGTTTACCGGATAAAACTGTTCAATATAATGTCGTTTTAATGGACTAAAATCTTACTCGGTAAGTTAAATGAAATCGTTTGTTGACTCTCAACCGTAAGCGCTTAACGAGTAAGCGTTGGGTAACTCTTACCGGTAAGCGTTTAGTGGGTAAGCGTAGAGTAAATGACACCTAAATATGGACTAAGGAGTCGTTTACCCAAACGCTTACCCCGTAAGCGTTTACGGGTAAGAGTCAACACTCTCACCTACTAACCACTTGGGTTGTGGTGTCCTGGTAAAGCCTTTGGGGATGTAGTGAAAGCTCATCTACCCAGGGTTCAAATCCAGGCACTGCCAAAACCCTTGTGGCCATGGAGGTTCACCTGCGATGACTCCAGCCCATTCGTGGTCGCCCGGGGATTAGTCGGTGCGAGTAAGCGGGCCCGGAAACCCACGGTTACCAATAAAAAACACTCTCACCTACTTTACCACCGGGTAAGAGTAGTTATCCTCACTGAGCGGGTAAGAGTCGTTATCCTCACTTACCGGTAAGACTCTCCATCCTTATCATCGCTCTTACCGGGTAAGATTCTCGGCCGTGACGCGATAAACGGTTACGGATAAGCATTTATTAAACTACCCCTAAATCAACTCTGTTGTATTTTGATGTCTTTTGTCTTGACAAGTAAAAGTTCAATTTTCATTATTGTATGGTTCTTTCTGAAGGTGTCAATCGAGTGGCCTGGGCTACCCATTGGAGTGAAGTTTGATCCTTCTGATGTTGAGCTGTTGGGACATTTAGCAGCCAAATGTGGATTGGGGAATGAAAAGCCACACCCATATGTGGATGAGTTCATCCCCACCCTTGATGTAGAGGAAGGAATATGCTACCAACATCCTGAAAATCTTCCTGGTGAGCTGAATTTCAGTTTTTCCTTTGTGGAAACTTTATTTTGATTCCTCACACTTTCCACAAAGTCAGGGTTTTAACTTTTAAGGCACGTTTTGTATCCGGATATAACAACACAAAACAATTGTTCAATATTTGATAAAATAAAGCTGAAAGTGACGTAACACATAAAATCAATTTACCCTTAATGATTTATGTGTGCATATATATATATATATATGGTACAAATCAAATACAAACCATGTATTTGTTGTACCCCTTACAAACCACAGTCTGCATATGTACAGACTGGTTCTGCATATATGCATATGAATACGTCCAAGAATATACATATATGCAGAACCAGTCTGCACATATGCAGACTGTGGTTTGTAAGGAGTGCAACAAATGCAAGTTTTGCATTTTACGGAGCCTCTCTCTCTATATATATATTGATTAATTATCTTCTTGGAAAAAGTAATAAAACCAAACGAAACAAGTCCAATATATCACCGATGGTGGGGTTGGGGGTGGTGAAAGGTAAGAGGTAGAGTAAATTAAAGATTTGGTCCGTGTGGTAGGGTTGTACGCAGGTTGGGTTGGACGGTTTTTGACGTTTTTACAACCCAACCCAATTATGACGGTTTGGAAATTTTCAACCCAACCCAACTCATTCAAAAGTGTAACCCAACCCAACCCAACCCAACCCTTACGGGTTGGGTTGGGTTGGCGGGTTATAAATATACATAAATTTGATGTTTCTCGTTTTTAAATTTGACGAATAGAAATATACAACCCTTAGCCACAACTTTTCGACATTTCTCCTTTTTATATATGACACCTCATTATCTTAAGGGATTCCACAATTACTATGATAAGCATAATCTTTTCCACAATTAGACTAATATATGTATAATTTTTTGGGTTGTAAATTATAATGGTTGTAAGTATTATATATATATATATATATCATGGTAAAAATAACTTGTTATGGCCTCGTTACGGCGTATGGTGTCGAGGCTTACGTTCGCCACCACATTAACCCCTATGGCTCCACTCTAAGGTTAGACTTGCTTTGTATGCGTTATGGCGTGTTATGATGCGTTGACACATTATTTTGTAAGGTGTAAGATTGTTTTTATTATATAACTTGAAGAATAAATGCTAATTGCACATGAGCGTCCGTTTTCATGTTTTGTTAAATAGTTAACGTTCTAGTTTGAACCTTCCTCTAGAAATATATGTGTGTGTATATATATATATGTCGCCATAACTCGTAAGACTTGAGGCTTGACCTCACCGCAACACCTCACGTCATTAGAACCTTGATATATATATATATATATATATATATATATATATATATATAATTTATCGAAATAATATATATTAGCGGCGGGTTGGCGGGTTGGGTTGGGTTGAGTTATGCTAACCCAATTTCAACCCTCCCAATTAGCGGGTTGGCGGGTTGGGTTTAATTGAGTTGTTAGCGGGTTGGGTTGGGCGGGTTTCGCGGGTTGACGGTTTTTTGTACACCCCTACCCTGTGGTATACACTTTCTAAGTTTCACCCTCTAACGAATTCGGTTAACCTAGTTTTTAGTCAAGGATATTTTGGTCTTTTTATCTTTTATTATTAATTTTTTACTTCTTTGTTACTTTTTATTAATTTTTTCCCATTTGTTTATTGTTTTCCTTTTTCATTTTACATCACGGCAATAATGGTTAGATGATGGTAATATGAAAAAGGAAAATACGAAAATAATAAATAAACAGTAAAAAAGTTAAAAAAAAATATCAAACAAGTAAAAAGTAGAAAATAAAAGATAAAAAGATCAAAATACTCTCGAAATTTACCTGGTAACAGATTTTTCTTATTTTTGATTTTGTTAGGCCTTCGGTACCGCCAGCGGGCTCGGCTCGGGCTCCTGCGGGTTGTGTGTTGGTCCCAGCTATGGATTAGCAATGGTAAACAAGTATTGTAGAAAGGGGGTTGAATACAATACACAAAATTTTTTACTTAATTTAATTCTTTTATTGAAAAACTTCAAATAAGAATTACACACAGAAAACTTAAAGATTGTTGCGGAACAGAACAGATAAAATCTACTCAAACAATCTAACACACAGTCACACGCAGAATGAACACAGAATGAAGAACAATTGTAAAACACTAAGAAAACAATGAACTTCTTTGAGAGAGAAATGCCAGCACTTGAAAGCTTGAGAGTCTGTAAACTGGTTGAGTTGCAAGGTTGAAGATGATCTCCTTTTATAGTGCCTCATGCATTAAATGCAATGGACACTTGTCAAGGAGAGCATGGAAGGCAGATAGGAAGCAGGTCTTCTGAAAAGTAATTTTGTCTTTTTACTTTTGTCTTCAAGCGTTGACCTGCTTGTTGAAGCTGAAGTTACTTGAAAGAGATAAGAAATCCAAAGAACCTTTTTCTGATCTTCGGATGATGTCTCTATCAATGCAAGATATCCTGAATATATTCTGCAGATAAAGTGAATATACCTGCTGAAATTTCTTTGTCGAAGACTTCTTTGCCGAAGATATGCCTAACATGTCTTCAAGAATTTTGCCTAACATGTTATCTTCTTCAAAGATCTTGCCGAAGGTATGCCTAACATGTCTTCAAGGATTTTGCCTAACATGTTATCTTCTTCAAAGATCTTGCCGAAGATATGCCTAACATGTCTTCAAGGATTTTGCCTAACATGTTATCTTCTTCAAAGATCTTGCCGAACATTTCATCTTCCAACATGTCTTCAAAAACTTCAAGTGAACTGGCCTAAGACTTTAGAAAGTCTTCAAGTAGCAGCTTAATCTTTGGTTGAGAAGTCTATCTTCAATCCGCTTTGAAGATATACTTCTACTTTGTTTCTTCAGTTGATCTTCGACTTCACCGAACATTTTTATACAATTAAACTGCTTGAACCTAAAAATTATTCTAAGTATGAACTGTGATATTGAGAGACTGAGGTCATCTTCAAATCTAAGTGACCCAACAATCTCCCCCTATTTGAGGATGACATCCATACTTAGAATCTGAGAAGTAAACCCTGAATAATTCATTTTTGACCCTTGTTTACTCTTTTGGGTTCTTTTCACATAGTCCGTTCTTTTTGTTCTTTTTGGATTTTTTTGTATCTGATATTTACAAGTAAGAAGAAATGGTAAAGTATAGTTGTACAAACAAATGAAAGAAAAAGAAAAGAAGTATAGACAATATGAACAGAACAAAAATTACTTGCATCTTTGGAGGGGCAAGTTGAAACTTGTGTCTGCATGATTCTTCATTTTGATCAGAAGCCTTGAGGATTCTTTGAGGGAGGGTTGAGTTTGAGTGAATCAGCCTCAGGATGCTTTTGGCCATCTCTTGCATCTTCTTTCTTTTGTTGGCATCATCATCCTTTGTCTTTGTTTTGCTCCCCCTAAGTTAGATCAGCCGGTCTTTGTGTTTCTCCCCCTCAGTTAGATCCGTCCGGACTGATGTGCTCCCCTTTGACCGGTCCGCCTATTTTCTATTTTTTTTTTTTGAGTTGGACGCTGGATATGAGTACTGAGGGTTGATGTTGCTCCCCCTCAGATGAATTCTCCCCCTCAGCGGCCGACGAAGGAAAAACACTAAGATGAATAGCGGCCATGAGGTGGAAAGATCGGCAGCTGGTGCGTAATTTTTTTTTTTTGAAGCTATACATAAAGTCAGGATGAGAGAAAGATGGAAGATGAGAGATGTGAAGAAATGAGAGGAAAAAATATGTTGGGTAATAAGATGTAGAGAAGGTTGAGTGTGATAGGAGATATAGGGTTTAGGGTGTAGGATGAGATGTATGGAGAATAGAAAAAGTAGGAGAGAGAATGGAGTCTAGAAAACTACCTAAAAAAGGAAGAGTGATTGAAAGGGTGGGTCTCGTTGGGGGAGGGTGTGAACGGCAGCGGCAATCCGGCAAGGGAGGGGGGGGTAGCGGCAAGGGGGGGTTCGGGAAGGGGGGGTAGCGGCAAGGGGGGGGTTCGGGAAGGGGGGGGGGGGGTAGCGGGAAGGGATTTTGGTTCGGCACGGGTTTGGCGGTGGTGTGGGATTGTTGTGAAGGTGTGGTGAGATGTGGTTATAAGGGTGGTATGGTTACAACTTAGAAGTATATAGGATAAAGGATAAGTAGGGTAAGATGGTAAGATGTTAGGGAGAATAGGTTGTGTTTGTAGGGTAGAAAGTGTTTGTGTGTATGGAAAATGGTGTGTGATGGATTGAGAAAGAAGGGTTAAGGTGGAAAGTAAATGTGGATTGGTAAGAAAATGAAGGGGTGAGATTGAATTGACATGGATTGAGAGAGGTAAAAAATTGTGTTTGTTGGGTGAGGGAAAGTTGGTAAAAATAAAGTAGGAAAAAGAGGGTTAGAGGTGAAAGGAGGTTGACTTTTCTTATAACAAAGAAAGTATCAGTTCTTGAACTTCCTAACTGATAGAAATATATATACAGAAAAAAAATTATTATATTTTTTTTTTGAAGATGAATTTCGGCAGATTTTTTTTTTTTTTTGAAGATGTTTGTCATTGATCTTCGGAAGATGATAGAAACGATTTATCTTCTGAAGATTGTGGAAAAATCTTGAAGTCATCTTCAATCTTCAAGTGTAGTCTTCAAATATAGATCTTCAAGGCATCTTCAAGGGTAGATCTTCAAGGCATCTTCATGGGTAGAAGAGGGCAAATTGGTAGAAGTGGAGGAGAAGGGAATATTTGGTGAGATGTGAGAGTGATGGGAAGTTAGGGAAGTTGGCAAAAGGTATGGGAAAAAATAAGAATAAGATAGAGAAGTCTGTAGGCAAAGTCGGTAGGCAAGAGTCTGAAAGATGTAGGAGGGGATGATGGCAATCTGTCAATGATAGGATCTTCAGAAGGTGGTAGACTTGAAGAGGAATCATCATGCTTTGATGTTCAGTATGGACTTGTGGAGATGGAGAGTATATGAAGAAAAGATAGACTTAGGAAATGATACACTTAGGAAAGACATACTTAGGAAATGAGGGTGAGAGGTCAGGTAGAAAGGTGAGAGAGTTAGAGTGTATAGTTATAAGAAGGGTAGTGATAAGGGTTGAGAGAAGGTGAGGGAGATTGAACTAGCAGGTAATAATGGGAAGGGTGTTTTTAAGAAAATGGAGGTAGAGTGTTTGAATGGAACAAGAAGGGTGAGGATTAGGAGTAAAGACATCTTTGGTAGATTACCTGTCAATTCTGTGAAGAAGATGAGAAGCACTTAGTTGGTACTAGAGCAGTTGAGAGGGGGTGACCTTCAGGATCATTCATGTCATTTATCTGGGCCATGAAGCACAAATTTGAAATGTCCTTCTTGCTTTCAGATTTGGGTTCATCTGCCAGATCATGAGTTTTAGCAGGCAGACCCTTTCCCTTTCTGAATAGTCTTTCGTTTATTTCATTTTCTCTCTTGTATTTTTCTTTGTATCTTTCAGCCCGGTCAGAATCATATTTGGATCTTCCCGGTTTTGAAGAAAATCGGCCTGAGGAAGAAGTTCTGGGTTTTTCAAAACGTTTACTTCTACACTCAGAAGAAAAATGACCCTTTTTACCACAGTTAAAACATTCCTCATTAGATTTGTCTGAGGAGGAGTGTTTGGAGAGAGAAGAGGAGGGTTTTCGACTAAACTTAGATTTTTCAGAAGAAAAGTGAGATATGGATTTAGAATACCCATCCATCATGGCCATTCCATCTGATAATTTGTCAACAGAAGTTTCCTCACATTCATCATCAGCATCACTAAGATATGCTTCTGAATGCTCATTGGGATCTCCTTGACTATCATGGTCAGAGTCAGATGGGTAGGTGATTCTTGGAGTACACATAGTTCTTTTGGAAGAGTCACTTAAGAGAGCTATTGAAGAGCCTCTTATATCTGTGATGATAGACTTCCTTTGCAGCTTAGTCTGCTCATAGTTCAAGAGAGTTCCATAAAGAGCAGTGAGAGGCATGTGATCAAGATCCTTGGTTGTCTTTATACAAGTACAGATGTTTTCCCAAAAATCAGGAAGACAATCCATAAACTTGCATAGGACTTCCTCATTATCATACATGCGACCCAACAGTTTAAGATCATTAAGAAGACTGTTAAAGCGATTATAGTAGCCTGAAAGAGATTCTCCTTTCTCATAAGAGAAGAGTTCATATTTTCTAACAAGAGCAATTTTTCTGCTCTTTTTCACTTCAGACGTACCTTCATAGAGAACACACAGAGTGGACCACATTTCCTTAGCAGAAGAAAGGTTTACAAGAGAATGATAAGCCTCATCAGGCAAAGAGAGGGCAATGATGGCTCTGACTTTAGTGTCAAGAGCTACAAGACGTTTATCTTTATCATTGTATTTACTGGGGTCCTTTACAATGTATCTCCCAGTAGCAGGTGTTCGTTCTTCCTCATCAGAAGAAGACTCATCACCATCCTCATGTTTATTTTTGGCATTAAAACGATCCCAAACTCTAGGGACAAGAGGTCCTTCATGGAGTATGGTAGGATATCTGCTGTCAACTCCTTCTAGGAAGAGCACCATACGACTTTTCCACAAAGAGAAGTTATTGGGGTTAAACTTTGGTGGTTTGGCTATGGAGCCATTGTCGTATGATCCAGCAATAGAGTTTTGAGAAGAAACATTTTTTAAGGAAGAAGATGAAGCCATTGCAGATCAAGTTTATTAGATTAAACTGACCTGCTCTGATACCACTTGTTGGTCCCAGCTATGGATTAGCAATGGTAAACAAGTATTGTAGAAGGGGGGGGGGGTTGAATACAATACACAAAATTTTTCACTTAATTTAATTCTTTTATTGAAAAACTTCAAATAAGAATTACACACAGAAAACTTAAAGATTGTTGCGGAACATAACAGATAAAATCTACTCAAACAATCTAACACACAGTCACACACAGAATGAAGAACAATTGTAAAACACTAAGAAAACAATGAACTTCTTTGAGAGAGAAATGCCAGCACTTGAAAGCTTGAGAGTCTGTAAACTGGTTGAGTTGCAAGGTTGAAGATGATCTCCTTTTATAGTGCCTCATGCATTAAATGCAATGGACACTTGTCAAGGAGAGCATGGAAGGCAGATAGGAAGCAGGTCTTCTGAAAAGTAATTTTGTCTTTTTACTTTTGTCTTCAAGCGTTGACCTGCTTGTTGAAGCTGAAGTTACTTGAAAGAGATAAGAAATCCAAAGAACATTTTTCTGATCTTCGGATGATGTCTCTATCAATACAAGATATCCTGAATATATTCTGCAGATAAAGTGAATATACCTGCTGAAATTTCTTTGTCGAAGACTTCTTTGCCGAAGATATGCCTAACATGTCTTCAAGGATTTTGCCTAACATGTTATCTTCTTCAAAGATCTTGCCGAAGGTATGCCTAACATGTCTTCAAGGATTTTTCCTAACATGTTATCTTCTTCAAAGATCTTGCCGAAGATATGCCTAACATGTCTTCAAGGATTTTGCCTAACATGTTATCTTCTTCAAAGATCTTGCCGAACATTTCATCTTCCAACATGTCTTCAAAAACTTCAAGTGAACTGGCCTAAGACTTTAGAAAGTCTTCAAGTAGCAGCTTAATCTTTGGTTGAGAAGTCTATCTTCAATCCGCTTTGAAGATATACTTCTACTTTGTTTCTTCAGTTGATCTTCGACTTCACCGAACATTTATATACAATTAAACTGCTTGAACCTAAAAATTATTCTAAGTATGAACTGTGATATTGAGAGACTGAGGTCATCTTCAAATCTAAGTGACCCAACATTGTGGTACGGGGGGGAGCGGGCTCGGGCTCGGGTTCCAAAACCCGTTGAACCCGATTGTTTTTTTTTAAAATAATTTGAAAATAAAGACGTTGGCAACGGCTATTTTTTTTTTTTTAAATTCAATTTAATCACACTATATATATAATCCTAAAACCCATTTTATTTTTCACACAAAACAACTCTCTCATTCTCTCATTCTCTTCCATTCTCTATATTTTAAACAATATGGATTCGCCACAACCCGGTTCACCGACCGCATCATCATCATCCGTAGACACCGACGAGTTGTTGCATCTACAAAAGGAAATTTTTCGACAGACTGCACAATTAATTTATGGTAGCACCGCCTCATCGTCAAGAAGAGAGAGGGCCGCGAACATAGAAAGAGGTCGAGTAGCTGCAAACGAGCGGCTTATGCGGGACTACTTTGGCAACAACCCGGTTTGTACACCGGATATGTTTAGGCGGCGGTTCAGGATGAGCAGGCAACTATTCAAACGAATAGTTGAAGATTTAGAAGGAGAGTATCCGTATTTTACACTTCGGTTGGACGGCAGACGCAAACAAGGTTTTTCTCCGATACAAAAGTGTACTTCCGCTATTCAGCAATTGGCGTATGGAGTAGCTGCTGACGCACTTGACGAGTACATCCGTATGGGAGAGAAAACGTCACGAGATTGTCTGTACAAATTCTGCACAAGTATTATTGAACTGTATGGTCAAAAATATTTACGCAAGCCTACTTTTATTGATATTCAGAAGTTGTACGCCGCGCATGAAGCTAAACACGGATTTCCCGGCATGCTCGGAAGCATAGACTGTACTCACTGGGCGTGGGAAAATTGTCCGGTAGCATGGCGAGGTCAATTCATGAGAGGTGATCATGAGCACCCGACAATCATGCTAGAAGCAGTGGCCTCTCAAGATCTATGGATCTGGCACGCATACTTTGGTGTTGCCGGTTCCAACAACGACATCAATGTTCTCAATCAGTCGCCCATCTTGAACGATGTATATGATGGAAAAGCACCCGACTGCCCTTTTGAGGTGAATGGAGCCACCTACGAGCACGGATATTATCTAGCGGATGGGATATATCCGGAATGGGCTACTTTCGTAAAATCATTTACGTGCCCACAGGACCCTAAACGACAAAAGTTCAAGTCCGCGCAAGAAGCGGCACGTAAAGATGTTGAACGAGCTTTTGGCGTGCTTAAACAACGTTGGCATATACTTCATAACCCGGCACGCGGATGGGAACCGACAAGATTGGCAAACATTATGTACGCTTGTGTCATATTACACAATATGATACTCGAAGACGAAGACCATGCTATTTGTGGTGGCGATGAAAACGACATTTTCACGGATGATATCGAAACCTAAATCAGTGAGGAACAACGTGCGGCAAATGTTCGAGAAGTCAAAAACCGGGGCACTCATAATAACCTTCGGTCGGATTTGGTCGAACATATTTGGCGTATCCAAGTTCCCAACAATGACGACGAGTAGATTTTTAAATTTATTTTGTAATTTTTAAATTTATTTTGTAATTTTTATTTTTAATGAATGATATGAATTTTTATTTTTATTATTTATCTTATTTTTATTTATTAAAAAATATATAAATATTTTTATTTTGTTAAATAATTAAATGTATAAATAAAAGAATTAAAAAAATGAGGTGGCAAGAGGGCTTGAGGGTAGCGCTACGCCACTTTAGGGCTTGAGGGTTTGAGGAGAGGGTTAGGAGAAAAGCTGATGTGGCGCTTGAGGGCTTGAGGGCTGCGCTACGGATGGCCTTAGAGGCAGGGATTCAATGAGTGTGAAAATGTCAACCAGGGGTTCTATATTGTATTTATTTTGATTTTATGACCACTATGGGTGGAAGGTGTACACCATAGGTACCAAATCAGTAATTTACTCTAGCTTGGAAAAAAAAACTAGCTTATTTTTTGTTACATGTTTGGATGACCATAAACTAGCTTTTCAAAATGCTACTTTCACTAGCGTTTCATGAGCTTATGGAGCTTTTGATTTTTTTCTTCCAAAAATACCCTTGTCTTTTTATGTAAATAACAAAACTATCCATTCTTTTTATTAAAAAACACTTTAATTGAACCTCTTGACATTCTTACTCACTTCAAAACTATCCATTCCTTTTATTAAAAAACACTAGGTTATTATTGTTCTTATTGCTAGTTATTTAAATATGATGTTAAAAACCCTTATTATTTTTGTTGCTACGGATTTTAATATGATTTCATGTGTTGGTGGCTTATTTTAATTATATGATGTTAAAAATATGTTAGTGGTTTATTTTAATTATGTAATTTAAAAAATACATTGGTGTTTTATTTCAATTATATAATGTTAGAATTGAGTAATGTTAAATATTATTTGTTTAATTATAAAATGTTAAATTTGAATAATTTTTAAGCATGCCCTTTTTGGTCATTTTACATTTGCCAGCTAGCTTATCAGCTAGTTTTTGCCAAACGTATCTAGTTCATCAGCTAGTTCATCAGCTAGTTTGCCAAACAAAGCCTAAGATGTATGGAGACTACTTAGAGCATCCACATCAATCTTACAAATGACCTTGACCATTTTAGATTGCAAGATGTCTTAGGCTTGCTAAATTAGCAAGACCATACGCAATGTCAAGTAGATAAAGCATTAACATTTTTGTGTAGATCCTAGTTGTAGTCTTGTAGAAACTGTCTGACCGATTGCTTAAATTTAGAAAAGTTGGATATAAGGAAGCAAAAACAGTACAAATAATGGAAAATTTTAATGTAAAGCTAATCACGAGCTCGTTTACCAAACTCATCTGTATTCAATTACTTTTTCAAGAATAGAAGTTAAGGTGAAAAATGTTTGAAGAGATTTGAATCCTTGATCACTTTTAATTAGTTGATTCAAAATTAAGTCCCAAAATAACCCGATTAGTTTAGAAGGGTGTTTTCAATTGATCTTCAATTACTATCAGTGAAATGGTAGAGATCCATTCTTACCTTCTCACGATAACTACTATTCTTACCGGAAATCAACTCTTAGGGGTCGTTTACTAAACGCTTACCCGGTAAGTGTTTACCGGATCACTTAACCTTATCAGATGAAAATAACAAAGGATTGTGAAACTGAATCTTAGGGGCCGTTTACTAAATTCTTACCCGGGTAAGTGGTTACCAAGTCACATTACCTTATCGGATGAATATTGCTACGACCAAGAATTTTACCCGGTAAAAGCGAAGGCAAGGACCGAGAGTCTTACACGGTAAGTGAGTGCGATGACTTACCACGGTTAGCTCTTACCGGGTAAATTGTTGCATCCGATGCCATTTTGGTGGACCAAAATCATACCCGGTAAGTAAGTGATAGTGTTGAATTTTACCGGTAAACACTTACCGGGTAAGTGATTAGGTAAACGGCTCTTACCCCGTCAAAGCGATTGAAAATGACTGAGAGTCTTACCTAGTAAGTAGGTGAGAGTGACGACTCTTACCCGATAAACGCCCCGGATAAAAATGTTGCATCATCCGGTAAGCGTCCTGGATAAAAATGTTGCATATGAATATAAGATGTCATTTTAATGAACTTAAATCTTACCAGCTAAGTTGAGTGAAAGTGTCAATGCTTACCGGATAAGCGTAGAGTTTTCTAAGTAATTTTGTGATGTTGTAGGCGCAAGAAAAGATGGAAACAGTGTCCATTTCTTTTACCGGACAGCGAACGCGTACGCTACAGGTAAACGAAAGCGTCGGAAGATACACAATGAATCCAATTTGACTACGGACGTCCGCTGGCACAAGACTGGTAAGACAAAGGCTATCTTCAAGAATCTAGTCCACATAGGATACAAAAAGATAATGGTCCTTTATCAAACATCTGTTGGGGGTTCCATACCTTCTAAAACAAACTGGGTCATGCATCAATACCATCTAGGAACCGATGAAGACGAAAAGGACGGCGAATACGTGGTCTCCAAGATCTTTTATCACCCAAAACAGCAGGGTCCGGATACAGGTTTTCGTGTGGCGGAATCGGATGTATCGACCACCATAATGGGTCCCATGACCCCGAAGGCCGATGCTTGTGATCCACCACGGCCAGTGAAGTCTTTACTATACGAAGATAAGGGTGGAGAATTAGGTATAGTTGCGGGTGTTGTAGCAAAACTGATTGCAAAAGAAGGGAAACCGACCGTGTTAAAATTATCTTCTGGGGATGTAGAAGTTTGTTTGATATCGGAAAACTGCTCGGCAACAGACGGACAAGTGGGTAATATTGGAGTGAACCAGAAAAGTATTGGTGTTAAGGGTGAATATGATCTCGGGTCGCCGGCACAGGTTCGTTTGACGTTTTTAACTTTTCGTATTCTTTAAACTTTTTGACAAGTTCGGTACTTGGATTTTCACAAATATTTTAGGGTGCGTTTGGTGCACAGACCCGATAGGACGAGGTGGAACAAAAAAATAGTATGATGTTTGGCATGACATGGAACCAGAACAAGGTGGGATAAGAACATATTTTTATTGGACAAAACAACCAAAAAGGTGGACAAAACAGCGTTTTAGATTTAAATAAGTCATTTTTTGTTTTTATCCAAAGTTTTTTTTTATTATTCAAAAAAACTTTGGATAAAAACAAAAAATGACTTATTTACCCTTCAAACAATACAGAATCTAAAACTCTTATGATACACAGAGAAAGAGATGTACTCACAAATATATAATCCTTGGTCACAAAGATAAATATGGTAAAAAAGGAACAGTATTATGAATGTGTACTTGTTACATTTTTAGTTGATTAAAAGACTATTTTACCAGGGACGGACCCAATTTTTTTATCAAATGGTGACACCATTTGACTATAAGAAAAAAAATATAGGACATTTTTCACAAAATCATAATTGGCTTGTTGGTTAGTTTATTGTTTTTCATATGTAAAGTCATGTGTTCAAGTCTTTTGTTACAATTTCTTTCGGAAACATAATAAATCTGAAAATTAAAAGCTTAAAACTAAGAAAATGACACTAACGGTATTCGAAGTCAGGCATGGGGTGGAAGAAAAAGTTTTGCAAAATGTAAACCAGCTCTACCAAGAAAAACTTGTGTTCTCATTGTAGTTTCAAAATATATACGGTGACACACAACAAATTGATACAATGACACTTGTGATTCTAACTTCTTTTTATCTCCCATGTGGGTTAGGAATCCGAGTGGTTTGAACTTAACAATGGTGCGAAGCTACTGGCTCGGGAAGACAATTTAGAAGCCATTGATTTGGACGCATTTCATAACCCGTTCTTCGGCCAAGATAATGCCGATGGCTATCACCCCCCATTCGGGTCTAGTTTCGTTACAAATGATGCTGCAGGAACCGTTAGAGACACAAGTTTTGAAACCATCGATCTCGAGAATCTGGACTTGGGTACTCCTCCAGAATTCGACCTTACGGTAAGCTCATCCTCTCATTCTTCTTCCACTGCAATAAAATAGGCTTTTTTATCACACCTGGTCGTTTTTGGGTGACTTAATAGAGTACTCAGTATAACTTCAATTTATAAGACAACAACTTTGAGTCTTATATAATGACATATCAAAAACTTTTAAGAACGAATTTAGGTGACTTACTATGTTCAATCGACGAAGTTGGACAATATGATAGAACACAGGAAGGAAGTAAATAATTGTGTTAGCTTTTTTCATATGAACTTTTGTAAAGTGTCATATTAACCTTTTGTTTTAATATGAAAAGTGTCCTTTAAATAAACGAATCAAACGATTTATTTCTTGGGTAGTATTAGATTTGACTAACTTCTTTGATAAAAACTTGTTAGATAGGTTATGGGCATTTTACCAAACGCTTATTCGGGTAATCGTTTACCGGTAAAATTCCAACACTATCACTACTTATTTACCGGGTAAGATTTTAGTCCACCAAAATGGTAAGTGCTAACTATGGTAAGAGTATTAGCCCTCACTTATCCGGTAAGATAATGTGACTTGGTGAAAGTTTACCAGGTAAACGGCCCCTTAATTTTTAACACCATTATAATAATATGAATATATGACTCCCATTTGTTGGTCTTAAAACTTAAAGGAGTCTGATTAGATAACTCCCAAGAACGTTTTATAAAAGACCCATTTTGTAGTGTTGTATGAAATTAAAAAACAACAATTTTTGACAAACGTACCCTTTTTTGTGGGCAATAATTTGGAAACCGAACTCTTGTGTTTATGTTTATGTTTATGTTTATGTTTATGTTTATACTTATACTTATTTTGTAAATATATTGGATGCAGGAGTTATATTTTTCTTCCCAAGATAGTATTTTTGGCGGATTGGATTGCTAATAGATGATGACAAGTCCCCTCACCCCTGACATGTATACCTCAGTTAGCAGCAGAAGAGCAGAGTGAATTCGCCAAACATTTAAGACAAACATTTATGTTGGGATATATCATCTTTATGAATTCTTATATGTATGTAATTTTTGTTCTTATATGTATGTAATTATGTATATAGTAAGTGGTTAATATGGAACACAATCTTGTGGCCCTTTTTTGTCGGATAAAACTATGTTTGCAACAACTCTTCTGTCCGTTCTTTGTCTCGTTGTAACATCCCGGGTTAACTATATCAGATTGTCTCTTTTGTCCACATATCTAGACTCACGAATTTAAAATGCATCTAATAGCGGAGGTATGCAACTTTCGTTCCCCTTCCCAACCGATGTGAGGGGAGCCCAACGTCTGTTTAGGGTAAATGATCAGTAACCAGATTTCTTGAGAATCATGTGAGAGTTCACTTTCCAAATTGATATTTCGACCCTTTCACAAAAGTTAATCTGGGATAAGACTCAAGAACACTTTCGTTTTTAGGCACAAAAACAAAAGCAAGAATACAGAAGAGTATATGAAGGCTTGTTTAAAAATTGTGTGTTTAAAACGTAAGCATATATCGTATTTATATATTAGTTCCATTCATAAAGAAAGAAAGGAGCAGAAATGGCAATCATAGCTAATTGATAGCAATAATGGGTCAGTTACCACCGTTATGGCTAAAATCATGGACTGGAAATAACTGCACAATAAATGCAGGCCAGAGCTCTGATCTTACAAGACCCAAATATAGGACTTAACCTGATCAGAGCACGACCACTCAGAGATAGTCGTTCAGAGCACGACCAGATATAGTCTGATCAGAGCACGACTACTCCAGAGATAGTCTGATCAGAGCACGGCTACTTCAAAGATAGTCTTTCAGAGGTAGCCTCTGGTGATTAGCACAAAACTGATCAGAATTGAAGTTTTCTGATCACGTTTTTCCACTACGTTCCAAGTCCATAATTCAGCGGGACCACCGCCAGGGGCTCTGCCCCTTGACCCCCGCCATTTCATCGTGTCCGGAATCAAACTCGTCTTATGACAAGTGTGCACTCTGCACTGCCTAACTTGCATTAGATCACACTTTGAAACCAATTATCATACGTGTTAAGTCCAATTACACTTAAATGACCTGGTGACACTAAAATCACCAACAACGTCCTCGATGGCAGACCAGTCCAGTTCCCGACTCTGATACCATCTGTAACATCCCAAACCAACTGTACCAGATATTGTCCGCTTTGTCCTCATACGGTCACACCTGGACCCACAATTTAAAACACGTCTAATAGAGGAGGTATCAAGTTTCTTATAAGAGAACGTTCGTTCCCCTCCCAACCAATGTGAGATTTTACACTCGTCAACTACTTAAATACACGTCATTATACAATGTAATATAAATTTTGTTAGTCCTAGATGGCTAATAAGAACAAGAACAGATATTGTAGAAGGGGGGTTGAATACAATACACAATTTTTTCACTTTAATTAATTCTTTTATTGAAAAATATTCAAATCAAGAATTACACATAGAACACATAAACAGTTAGATTGTTGCGGAAAGAACAGATAAAATATATTCTAACAATCTTCACAAAGTAATACTGAAAACTAAACAACTTCTAAAACACAAAGATTGAAAGCTATAAAGTTCAAAGAGAGAAAGGAGCAGAATATCTTGAGCACAGAGTAATCTTCAAGAGTTGTGTGTATTGTTCTGCATGGAGAAGTCTTCATCTTTATATAGTGCCATGAGTATGTGATGCATGGGACACTTGTCACTTTGTCATTTGAAGGTCAGGTTTGACTCTCAAAAGTTGATGTCTCTTTTCCTATAATACTAGAAAGGTTTGATGGAGACAATATCTAAGAATGGGAAAAAGGACAAATGCACATTTTTCTTTCATACCCAGACATTCCTTCTTTGAGGATAAAACCTTTTAGCATGAACACAAGGGAGGATCCTCCTATTTGAGGATCCCACCGACTTGTCATGGACAAGGTAGGTGGAAGTCTTCTTAGGAAGGATGTCATGAGAGAATCCTCCATTTTTTAGGATCCCACCGATTTTCATGGGGACAATCGGTGGGATAGCCAAACTTACCTCTTATGATGAAGATCTTCTTGGCAAGGAGATAAGGGAGGAAATCTCCTGTTTGAGGATCTCACCGATTTTCATGGAGACAATCGGTGAGACAGCTTAGTTTGGGTTGAGAAGTCCATCTTCAATCCGCATTGGTAGATTTCCTTCTTCTTGATTTCGACTGATCTTTGACTTCACCGAACTTTAATAGTATGACTAAGCTATTACAAAGAACCATCTAAAATTTCTCTAAGTATAAAATGTTTTTCAAAGTATGTAAAGAGATCATGAGGTCATCTTCAAATCTTTGATGTCCCAACAATCTCCCCCTATTTGATGATGACATCCATACTTAGAAAAACATGAGTAAGACAATGAATAATACATGTTGACCCTGTTTTACTCTTTTGGGTTCTTTTTCACACAGTCCATTTTTTTGTGTATATGATATTTACATATGAATGAAAGAAATAAAGAATAAACAATATGAATGAAATAGAGTGTACTTCCATCATAGAAGAAACAGATATGCACAGATCCAACTTGGTGATAATCTTTGAAGGAGGTTTGAGTTTGAGTAAGATAGCCTCAGGATGCCTTTGCCCATATCTTGCATCTTCTTTCTTTTTCATAGCATCTTCAGCTTCCTTATTGGCAGTCATCACCCTTCTTCCTTTGTCTTGGTTTTCCTCCCCCTTAGTCACATTGGTTAGACAAATCTGCTCCCCCTTGGTTGGTTCGCCGGTTCCCATATGTTTGACCAAAATTTGAGTTGGATGTTGACTATGAGTACTGAGGGTTGGTGTTGATCGAGTTGGACGCTGATATTGCTTCCCCTCAGATGGTTTCTTCCCTTCATATAGTTGCTCCTTCTCAGATGGTTTCTCCCCCCTCAACGTCCGACGGAGAAGAAACACCACGAACAAAGGGAAACATCGGCAGTTTTTTTTGGACTTCCCACCGAAATTGGGAGCATTCCAACCGAAAAAGAAGATGAAAATGAAGGAATTTCGGTAGGAAAAAATAATTTTTTTCGGCAAGATGGTGGTCGGCAGCATATTTCCGGTTGGATGGGAGGATGAGATGAAAAATAAAATGGAGGTTGGAGGAGTATTTATAGTGGGGTAAGGAAGGGTAAAAGGTGGGCAATAGTAGGGAGAGTAAGGTGAGAGTGAGGGGAGAGAGGTTGAGTGTTTAGGAAAGAGAGAGATTTATGACGAAGAGGAAAAAGTAGGAGAGAGATGACTTATTAAAAAATGGTAACCGAAAAAAAACTGGGGTTAAGGTGTAGGTAAAAAAATCGGTACACAAAAAATGTAGGGGAGGGGTAATTTTCGGTAGCAAAATAAAAGAGGGGGGTGGGGGTGAAGTTCGGCAGAAAAGAAAAGAAAGGGGGGGGGGGATTTACTATTAATATAATATATATAATTTTTTTTTTTTTTTTAAACCCACCGATGGCATGTAATTAATTAATTAATTTTTTTTAAGAAACCACCGATGGCATGTAATTAATTATATATATATATAGCCTTAGGTTCGAATGAGAAGTGCAATTTTTTTGAGAAATAGAGAAGTGATATTGGCCATTTATTCGGTCAAGATCGGTTATAATTGGTCAAAAGTTGTGGCTGTTCCAAAAATAGAAGGACAATTTCGTAACTTTTACAAAAAACACGGGCTTAGTTCATATATGAACCTTTGTAATTCACATATGAACTCTTTATAACTAATTCATATATGAATCTTGTGATTCATATATGAACCTTTGTGTTTCATATATGAAACTAATTAACTGTAGGTTCATATATGAATCAGTTGAACCAAATAACTGATTCATATATGAATCTTTGTGTTCATCTATGAACCTTTGTGATTCATATATGATTTTGTGTTCATATATGAACATTTGTGTTCATATATGAACCTTTGTGATTCATATATGAATTTTTTTAACTACTTCTCATATGAACAAATTAACTGATTCATATATTAATCACAAAGGTTCATATATGAATTATTTAAAAAGAGTTTATATGTGAATTACAAATGTTCATATATGAACACAAAGGTTCATATATGAATCACACGGATTCATATATGAACTCGTCCCGCGTATTTTTTACGAAATTATCCCTCTATCTTGTGCTGACCACGCGAGAAATTATCCGCTGCTTCTCGGTCAAAGCCGCCGATCTTGACCGAATAAATGGCCAAAATCACTTCTCTCACACGGATTCATATATGAACTCGTCCCGCGTATTTTTTACGAAATTATCCCTCTATCTTGTGCTGACCACGCGAGAAATTATCCGCTGCTTCTCGGTCAAAGCCGCCGATCTTGACCGAATAAATGGCCAAAATCACTTCTCTATTTCTCAAAAATTTTGCACTTCTCATTTGAACCTCTCCCTATATATATATATATATATATATATATATATATATATATATGACGATAATCAAATGAGAACCACAAATATGTTACAAACCCGTGAGAACCAATATAAAAAAATTTGTTTACATGATTTTTTTTCATCAAAACCTATGATTTAAGATATTGTTACACATATGTTCGTGTTCACCTTATGAAAAGTTTGCATGTGAAAAACGAATTTTGTTTCACCTAGTGAAATGAAAAATACTAGTAAAAAATATTCACATGGTGAAACAAATCCATGTGAAACTATCATATTACGAAACACATATATTTGAAGTAAAATATAATAAATCCTAGTATTTGATGAAAAAATATCATGTAAAAAAATATTTTTTATATCGGTTCTCACGGTTTATAACATATTTGTGGTTCTCACATGATTTAACCCCTATAGATTGTACAAACTCTGCAAACCAATCTTAGTCGTTCATCAACTCTAATCAATATATGATTTTATTATGTTTCCTAATCTAAAGTCATGATCATAATTAATTAACGTTATCATCTTCCATATATATCACAATCATTATTAATGAATCATAATAATTACCATAAATATATCTGTTGTTTCCTAATATAGTGGTTTGTAGGGTTTGTGCAATCTATTTGGTTTGTAAATGAAACACACCCTATATATATATATATATATATATATATATATATATATTGTTGTTTTTTTTAAACTCACCGATGGCATGTATATATATTATTATTATTATTGTTTAGAAGCCACCGATGAAAAAAATAGAATATAGTGTTTTTTTTGTTGCAACTCACCGATGTAATGCATCTCACCGATGATTTTTTTTTGAGAAACTCATCGAAATTTTGGAAGAATTTCAAGGTGAAGAGAGGATTGGAGTTGCATCTTCCAATTTTTTGATGACCCAAGAAAGATTAAGTTCGGAGGATTTTAAGAGAGGAGGTTTTGAGGAGAAGTAGGAGGAATATTTTGAGGAGAAGGATTTGGGATAACATCTTCAGGAGAGTATGTAGTAGAGGGGTTTTGAAGAGAAGAAAAGTTGGTGAAGTAGGAGGATCACTATTATGAGAGAGAAAATCTTTAGAAGATGGCACATAGAAAGTTGGGTGTGGTGAAGTGAGTTGAGGTCTTTCACCAACACGAATCATCAACACAAGAAGAAAGTCATCTATTTTTGAGAGGGACACGATTTTTGAGGAAACCCACCGAAAATTCGGAGGTGTTAGCTTAAAATCGGTAGTTTTTTATTTTTTTTTTATTTTTATGGAAGATCAGTAGATGGGGAATCATACTGATCTGAAATGTTTTGAGATGGAGGAACATGGGTGAAGATACTAAGGAAGTTGGTTAATAGAGGTTGTAAAAGAGAGGGGAGATAGATGGTAAGATGATAAAGGAATGAAGTTGGGGTAATATATATGGTGGGATGGATGAGAAAAGGTAGGATGAGAGGTATGGTGGAACATAGAGTGTAGGTAATGAAAGAGGGTGATTGGAGATGTAATCATGTCGGTATAGAGGAGGTTGACACTAGTGAGTGTGCCAATAGGAAATATTTTCAATATAAGGGGAATCCAAAAGTTCACCATTTGACACTTCAAATTTCTTGATGAACTCGATGATTTATTCAGTTTTGTCACTTTTATACTGGTCCACATAGATTCATCTATTTAGCTCAGAACCTGCAATCACAAAGAATTTATTTTCTAGGTACCATTTGTTGGTGGGTCCTCTTGGGTTAGATGACGAAGAAAAAGAATTGGTATCACTCATGTCAATTCTTTCTTTTGGACAGTCTTTGGCAAAGTGAGAAGTATCACCACAGATATAGCATTTTCTATGAGTAAAAGCCTTTTTAGAAATTTGAAACTTTTCCTTACTTTTTCTCTTTTTGGTTATCTTCAAAGACTTTGATGAAGTGACACAGAGTTGGGGTGCAGGACCTAAGATTCCTTTTTCCGAATTTGGGAGGACAGAAATCTTTTCTTTTGAAATGGATATTTTGAGGTTCACAGATCGGGGAATAAAATCGGTGGAGGAAGTCACAGAAATATTTTTGGAAAAATTTGGAGGATTTAATTTTTAGGAAAGAATCGGCACCCAGAGACTTACCTTTTTCAGAGTTAGAAAATATTTTGTTTGAGTTGGAAGAGGAGGATGCATCATCTAAAGTCAAGAATTTTTGAAGGTCATGGATAGGTTTGGAAGAGTCATTGGAATCTTGAGCCTTTTCCTTTGGAAAGGAAATGAGATCTTTTGTCTTTAAAAACATTCCAAATTTTAAAGCTTCAGAAGAATCGGTAGAATTCATGGACACAGACCCAATAGAATTAGTTTAATACCTAATACGTAAATGTTTTTCAAGAAAAATATCTAATACGTATAGGATCAAACCACTTAACGTGCTACAAATAAAATCGAAAAATGTTTAACGTCACCGCGCAACGCGCGATGCACAACACTAGTTACAAATACAAGAGAATAAAAACTACAAGTCTTCAAGCTCTTAATAAACTTGAAGAATTTCCTAAGTTGCAGTAATGTATAGGAATAAGATGATAGTTCAGATAACACATGTGATTTTACACCAAGTACAAAAACTTGGACGTGGGCGACTTTTGCTGTGACTTAATGTCGTGGGCAAGTTGCATGAATCATGTATGATTTTGTACATTAGCGATTGTTCTCGTGTTTTCTTAAATAGTTAGCGTTCTCGTTTGAACCCACCTCTACATGAGGACTTGATAACGATATAGGGTCTATTAAGTCAAAAGTAAACTTCCCCTTAATGATATATAAATCACTTATTTAGTAAGATTCTAGGAGAACTTTATGTAAAAACCGGGTTTTTTTTCCAAACAAGTCCCTCCCATTTACAAACACGTTCATTCCATCTATAAAAATCCTTCCAAACAAAAACTTTCTTAATACATACGGGTAGATTAAACATAAAAACTTTATCCATATAAATTTTAACGAGAAACCAATCAAATACCCTTAACATAGTAGGCAAATGAGCGTGTGAGAAACGTGAGAAGTGAATATGAACCCTTGATCACTTTTAGGCCTTGTTTGTTTCTTGGTTTTCAGCTCTTAAAGAGCTCTTTTGTCTGAATCAGTAAGACGTTTCCATATTCAGAGAGTTTTTTTTTTCAGAGGCACTTAACTCTAAAATACATCTAAATAAAAAAGTGATGACCTATGATCTGAATCACTTAGACATCCTCCATCTCTTTATGGCCGCCTCCAGAATGTAATCGACTCATCCTCTCATCGACTTCATCATCTCAGTTCTTCCTTCAATTGAGCAGATACTAATCTTGCTCTTCCTTCAATCGTCTCTCTCTTCCCTCGTTTTCATCCTCAATATCGCCTGCAGACCCCATGTGTCGCCCCTCCTTTTCCCTATTGTTGCTGTTGTTGGAAATCGAAAGAACAATAGCTTTGATTTGCTTTGATTTTTACAAAATCAAAAGAGAAGAGGTAAAAAGAGGATGAAATCGAAAGAACCACGACTTTAATTTGCTTTGCTTTTTACGAAATCAAAACAAGGAAAACGAGGACGAGAGGTCACTCCATGTATGTTGCTCTGGGTGTATGGATTTGCTTAGGTTATGTTAAAGATAAAGTGAGAAATCTTGAATCCCACCATCAACAGATTGTTGTCCATTACTTTAGTTTGATAGTGACATGTTAGCTCCATAGGTAGTGAGGTGTGAGGCATAGGTGGTTAGGTGTAATGCACATAAAAATTATAGGTTACAGGTTTTTTATTTTAAAGTTAAAAGAAGAAAAACTCATTGCACTTGAATAAAGTGTGATAAATGAAACAATC
The DNA here is from genome assembly GCA_033807775.1 of Saussurea involucrata. NCBI lineage: Eukaryota > Viridiplantae > Streptophyta > Magnoliopsida > Asterales > Asteraceae > Saussurea > Saussurea involucrata. The sequence goes on along the minus strand of CM066319.1, from coordinate 140,597,631 downwards.
AAATGGTAGTATAAGTTAATTAAAAGAATTGATTCAAGATTTCAGACGTTTATTAGTTTATAAAAACAAACAGTCTTATTGTTTCAGATATCAGATTTGAGCACCACCCCTTAAAAATCAGAATTGAAATCAGACTTCAGACTTCAACACCTCTTAAAAAACAAATGCCACCTTAGTGTCACAGACTTGTCTCTACAAGATCGTGTGCGGCCTTAGTTCTCGAACTAAGTCATCCAAACTCCCGAAACAACCAACGATTAAGGCAAGTAAAGAGAACACAAGAGACTATTAGAATGCAAAGGAAACTTGTATTGCATGAGAGAACTTACAAGAGAGCTTAGAAGAATACTTTGAGGTGTGTTGTGCCAAATGAGGCCACCACCTATTTATACTACTAAAGGGAACATTCTAGAGAACAACTATCTAGATATGCACATGGAGCATTCTAGATCTATCAAGTAAGATGCTATCTACAAGAGGCTTCTACCTCCTTCCATGGAGAGTCTTCTAGAAAAGCTTCCACAAGTTCCACCATGCTTCTTGAGTAGTGTACAAGAGGCTTCTACCTCCTTGCCTCTTTGTCTAACGAAGCCCGCGCCATGTCTGCTTGCTCGTGCCACTCCTTCATGGTCTTATATGCGGCCGAACTATTCCCGTCGTAAAATGCGGCTAAGGCATTCGGGGTCAGTGGTTGCCGCCCCGTAACCAACTCGAAAGGACTCTTCCCTGTAGCCTCGCTCCTTTGCATGTTGTACGAGAATTGTGAAACATCAAGAAGTTTCGCCTAATTGTTTTGGTTGGCACTCACGTAGTGTCGAAGGTAGAGTTCTACCAACGCGTTACTCTTTCCGTTTGCCCATCGGTTTGGGGATGGAAGCTCGTAGAGAAGTCCAAATCTGTCCCCATGATCTTGAATATCTCCGTCCAAAATCTTCCCGTAAATCGTGGGTCTCGATCGCTTACGATCGTATGCAGCACACCCCAATACTTCAACACATTCTTGAAGAAAAGCTTTGCCATCTTTTTCGCGGTACAATCGGGTGGTGCGGCTATGAAAGTTCTGTACTTTGTGAATCAGTCCACCACCACGATTATGCTTCCATAACCTTCCGTCTTTGGCAAGAAAGTGATGAAGTCCATGGAAACACTCTCCCATGGTCCCTTGGGTGTCGGTAACGGCCCTAATAATCCTCTCGGTTGTCGTTGCTCTATCTTGTCTTGTTGGCATACTAGACACGTTCGAACGAATGTCTCTACACCGTCCCCCATCCTTGGCCAATAGAACATACCTTCTACCAGTGCTAGTGTCCTCTTGATTCCTAGATGACCGACCCACTTCGAATCATGACACTCCTTCAAGATAGTCCGCCTAAGGTCGCCCCACTTAGGCACGTACAACTGATCTCCCTTGGTGAATAAAAGATCCCCTTTGAGCCAAAACCTTCTTGTCTTTCCATCCTGAGCCAATCTCACAAGGTTCTTGGCCATAGGATCATGCTCCAATCCCTCCTTGATTCGATCTTGAAGAAAGAATTGGGGTTGAGTGATAGCCGCAAATTCCGTCTTGCGACTCAACGCGTCCGCTACCACGTTAGCCTTCCTCGACTTATACTCCAAGTGGTAGTCAAACTCAGCTAGGAAGTCTTGCCACCGTGCTTGCCTAGGACTTAACTTCTTTTGGGTTTGGAAGTAACTTGTCGCCACATTAACCGTCTTGATCACGAACTTCGACCCCAAGAGATAGTGTCTCCATGTCCTCAAGCAATGTATGACTGCCACCATTTCTTTCTCTTGCACCGTGTACCTCCTTTCCGTATCATTCAATTTTCGGCTCTCGAACGCTATCAGATGTCCCTCTTGCATTTGAACTCCTCCAATGGCAAAATCCGAAGCATCTGTGTGTAACTCGAACGGCTTGGTCACGTCCGGTAGTCTCAACACCGGTTCTTCGGTCACCGCATCCTTTAACTCGTCAAAGGCTTCTTGGCACCGCTCATCCCACTTCCAAACCTTCGTCTTTTTCAATAGTTCCGTCAAGGGTGCCACCTTGGCCAAATATCCCTTGATAAAACGCCGATAGTAGTTCACCAAGCCAAGGAAGGACCTCACCTCCGTAACCTTGGTTGGATTCTCTCAATCCCGGATAGCTTTGACCTTTGCTCCATCCATCATTAAGCCACCGTCTTTGATCTTGTGTCCCAAGAATTCCACCTCCTCTTGAGCGAACGAGCACTTCTCCAATTTGACATAAAGCTCATTGTCTCGTAACACTTGGAACACCTGTTTCAAATGAGACACATGCTCCTCCAAGGTATGACTATAGACGACTATATCGTCTAAGTATACTACCACAAACTTGTCAAGAAAGGGGTGAAAGAGCTTGTTCATCAAAGTACAAAATGTAGCGGGGGCATTGGTCAAGCCGAATGGCATAACTAAGAACTCGTAAGAGCCATACCTCGTGATGCACGTCATTTTTGCTTCGTCTCCCTCGGATATCCGTACTTGGTAGTATCCCGATCTCAAATCCAACTTGGTGAAGTATCTCGCCTTCCCCAATTGATCAGACAAATCCGCAATAAGAGGAATTGGGTATTTGTTTTTGATTGTTACCTTGTTTAGCGCCCGGTAGTCTATGCACATCCTTAAGGACCCGTTCTTCTTCCTCTTAAATAGTACCGGTGCACCATAGGGAGCTTTAGAGGGTCGGATATATCCTGCATCAAGTAGTTCCTTGAGTTGCCTCCGCAATGTTAGAAATAGATGTTATATAAGACGAAATAATATATAAAATAAATAATTCAAGAAGAATACGAACCGGTTTGTTTGTTTGTCGGTAATCGGATATGGAAGGAAATGTTGGGGCCTGTGGCAAGCACAATTTCCTTAGGACATATTTGTCCTCTCTTCTGTGCTAGAGACTCTTGGACGTCTATCTCACAGGATACAACAACAACAGTTAACTCTAGAAGCACAACCATATTAACTAAGCTAACCAAGATGTGTCTTCTCTCTATTACAAAGTCTTAGAACCAAAGGGGAATGGATAAGTTTGAAGCAATGATCATTAAGTTCAAAATGCTTTTCTCACGTTTTTCTTTCCAATCCATGAACCATAATTTATAAGTGAAGAAAGTAATTTGAAAGGTTTTGAACTTATTACAAATAAATGTAAAATTCATGACAATTGAATTTGAAATAAATTCAAATTTTAATTCACAACCTTTCAATTTTTCATCAAATATATTTAAATATTAAAATAAATTTTCATTCAAATATCATATTTTCCAACAATCCCCCACATGAATGAAATTGACTAACGACAAAAAATGTAATAGAGGTCTACAGTCGACATTTGCATATGATAGGTAGTGTAACACCCTCAAAATTGGAATGAGCAACTAACCTTAATTTCAATAACTTAAACTAAAAGATGATAAAATTTCTTCTACATATCATCCTTGAAAATACCTAAATTTTAAACTTCACAAATTAAACAGTTAACAACTCTAGGCGGGTGTCACTTAACCCAAATAAAAGTTGCTAATCCCAAAAGTGCGGAAAACTTCGCTAAGCATCTCACTTCCCGTGCACTCTACCAGCACTCATCACCTCGCAGTGTAGCTAAAGCTATTCCCAACCTGAACCTGTTGCACATGCCGACAAATAAAAAGGTTAGGCTAACGCCTAGTAAGTTCAAGAGTTTACATCATGAGCAAATCATTTGATAAATCGACAACTTCAACTTAAATACATGATTTTCTAAAAGGGTTTGTATAAAAGACATCGCCAACCCATTTTCCAAACGCATACAGTTTCTGAGAGGAAAGCTTCCAATGAAAATCGTTTATCTGCAAAGGACTCAAATCCAAAACTCACATCAAGAGTTAATTAATAATAATTTCTCAAATAATCGCCACTGCGAATAAAACTCCAGCAGTTAAAACATCCAATAAGAATGTAACATAAGTCCATCCATCAATCATGGAAAACAATCCATATGCATGTAATCTAACCTCAACAATGCGAATAGATAAAATACCCGAAATCAACACCCTTCAGTGACTGGGGAGACCCGATCTCATCGAATGTGGCAAACACATAAATTAAACCATGATTAAATAAATGCAAGTAAGCTTCTTGGACGTGGAAAACATATGACATCAACCATACTAGGTCTTTAGTCAATCCTCGACATCAATCATACTAGATCTTTAGCCCATCTTAGACATCAATCATTCTAGGTCTTTAGTCCATCTTAGATGTAATAACCAGGTATTTTATCTAATTTAAAATTGGAATTTATAAGTCTTGATTTTCGTATTTTGTGGAATTAAGAAATTTAGGGATAAGTTTTTATTTTATAATAGAAGCTTAAGGGTGTGATTTGTCAAGTAAAGCAAGTTTAGGGTTAGTTGGGTATTTTACCCAAACCTTTAAGACACAAACCGACTCAGTATACTAAATAGAAGAAATATCTCAAATTGAAACAGTAAAGTAGAACCCAAATAGTGTATGTGTGTGTGTGAAATTGTTCACGGCTGAGAGAGAGAAAGAGAAAGAACCGTAGAAGAAGAAGAAGAAGAATTAAAGACACTTCAGCTGGAATTTTGTATTGGTGCAGTAAAATCAAAGAGGTAATTATCTTATTCAAACACTATTTTATAAGAATTAGGTTTCTTTTGGATTTTGAGGTGGGTTTAGGTAATCTTAGATGAATTTGTGTATTTTAGTGGCAATTTAGAGTGTTAAAAGGGGTTTAGAACATTTTTGTGCAATCTGGGGAAAAGTTGGATTTCCTGAAAATGAACTGAACTTATCTGAAAAAGACGATGAACAGTGTTCTTGCGAAAAGTAGGAATTCGCAAGCCTTGGTTGCGAAAAGTCCACTTTTCGCAAGCAGCTAAAGCGCATAGTTAAGTTTTTGTATCTGTTGGTTACGAAAAGTAGGGAACTCGCAACTGTGGGTTGCGAGAAGTGAGGTTTTCGCATCTGTTGGTTGCGAAAAGTGAGGAACTCGCAACGGTAGGTTGCGAAAAGTAAACTTTTCGTAATAGTGGGTTGCGAAAAGTTGGGTTTTCCTGTTTATGTGTTAAAGAGTATGTATGCTCTAATTTGTTTCAGATATTAAGGATCTGGGTTAAAAGATAATCTATTTTGAAGAAAGTTTGAAGGACCTTGCTTAAAAGATCAGGTGAGTTTTATTTTAAAGAGTATTTTTACTGGAATACAATATGTGAATAATGAATTGTGATAAGTGTACGAATATGTCATACGTGAGTGATTATAATGGGATATTATAATTACGTGAGTATTATATGAAAATATAATACGTGGCCGGGCTTTGGACCGGTGTGATAAATTGGCTCGCAACCAATTGATTTGGCCATTGGTGGAGGGATAAGGTGGAATGAGACAGGTATGATGAATAATTGTTAGTTGGTATTATCTTACGTGTGTGGTATTTGTATTTATATAAATAGTGTTTTATATAAATGAGTTTTTAATGAATTACAAATGTCAGGGATTTACTCACTAGACCCTTAGGTCTAACCCTCATTTTCTGTTTTAAAAATTATGTATTCCAGGTGGTGATTCCAGTAAGAACAAGTAAATAGAATACTTGTTGGCTAGCTTTGGAGAAGATTATCATCATGATGCTACGGATGCTTTTGTAGTTATAATTTTTGTTATCACTATGTAATTCAAAGTGGATCAAGTTGTAATGAATTTTTATGTTCAGACTATAGATGGGACCAAATGTGGAAGATGAAGTACTTTGTTGTAAACATGTTATGGAATGTATGTTATATGTATGTTTCGTTATGCGGGACGTTACAGATGGTATCAGAGCCCTAGTTTTAGGGATTTAGGTATTAGTATATGTACCTAGACTTAAACTGCATGTGAAGTAGGATGTCCCTATTATTTTTAGAACCTGGGGATGCTAAGTATAAAAGGTGGAAGGAACATCATGTAAGGTAATTTCAAATTACACCAGGCCAGTGTAATTATGATTTTACAGGTGCATGTTTGAACTGGAATACCTTGTTATATAGGGTATGTGCTTATGTGTATATTAACTTTGTTTGAATCTACAGAATGGCAAGTGGCACTAGACAAAGGAATCAAAGAGGAGGAAGGAATTCGGGTGGAGGGAATCCACCAATAGGAACAGGGGGAAGAGGAGGAGATCGTGGTAGAGGCAGTACCGGAAGGGGAACTGGGGGCCGAACTGGAGGAAGAACACAACCACAGGGCACAGAGTTTGTTACACGGGACGATTTGATGGCAGAAATGGGAAGGTTACAAGATAACATACAAGCTATGTTTGAACATAATCGCCACAATGAAACTGAAAGATCAAATCCGGAACACGAAGTTGAAATACCACTTACTTCTACTATCTTACCGATGATGAAAAGGTGTGACTATAAAATGTTTCTTAGTTGTAAGCCCCCTACATACTCAGGAGACCGAGATCCAGTAAAGGCGATGAGGTGGCTGAAAGAACTAGAGGCCATCTTCAAGACGTGTAAGTGTGCTGAAGAAGACAAAGTGCTTTATGGAGCTGCGATGCTGAAAGGGGATGCTCTGTATTGGTGGGAGGCTCATATAGAATCAAGAGGAACGGATGTTTACACTACTTTTGCATGGGAGGAATTTGTGTTAGCTTTCACAACGCACTTCTGCCCACAAGCTGCTGTCAGGCAGTTAGAAGAAGAATTCATGAATCTACAACAAGGAAATCTGTCGGTTAGAGATTATACTGCACGATTTTTGGAGAAGTCTCGTTTTGCAGGATATTATGTTGCTACAGAAAAGATGAAAATGGAGAGGTTTATTTATGGGTTAAATTCAGAAGTTCGAAGATTGGTGACTGCAACAAGGCCAGATACTTTTACAGCTGCGGTGGATGTTGCCGAGAATGTGGAAAGAGATAATAAAAGGGATGCCGGTGATAAGAGCTTGGGGAAAAGGAAATGGGAAGGACTGCCACAGGATCCAAAGAGGTCTAGATTCCAGAGGTTTGATAACCGTCCGTCGTTCCGACCAGCGGAAAGACCATGTCCGAAATGTAATCGCTACCATCAGGGAAATTGTCAAGTGGAATCGCGGGTTTGTTTTAAATGTGGGAAAACTGGGCATGTTGTAAAGGATTGTCGAGTAACACGATTTTGCTTTTTGTGCAATTCTCCGGATCACCTTCAATCAGATTGTCCGCGGGGTAGAATACAATCCGGGGGTACATCGGGGAAGCCAGCCATTACTAGACCAGTGGTTCCAAGAATAGAACCGCCCAGAACGAGGGGTCGTACATTTCAAATGACAGCGAAAGAGGCGGAGGAAACTCCAGATGTGGTCACAGGTACATTTTTCATAAACTCCACGCGTGCTAAAGTGTTATTTGATTCTGGTGCAAACCGATCTTTTGTGTCTCCATCTTTTGCTGCTCACATGCATTTAGAGCCTAAAATGTTAAAACATGCCTTATTAGTAGATACTGCAAATGATAAGCAAGTGGCAGTTAAAGAGATTTATGATTGTTGTATGATAGACATAGAGGGGTGTGGAGTACCGATACAACTGTTCCCAATAGCCTTGATTGAATTTGATGTGGTAGTAGGAATGGATTGGCTAGCTGAGAATCAGGCCAACATAGTTTGTGATAAGAAAATAATCCATGTCGTTTTACCCGATAAGAGATCAGTAGTAATTTATGGAGATCGAAAGAATCATCAGTCCAGTCTTATATCTATGGTAAAAGCCCGTAAATGTGTTAATAAGGGTTGCTCTAGCTATCTAGCCTATGTGATAGATAGTAGGCCTGAAAAGTGTAAGCTGGAAGATATTTCCATTGTTAGTGAATACCCAGAGGTTTTTCCTGAAGACTTGAATAGTCTTCCTCCTGTTAGGCAAGTAGAATTTGGAATAGACCTGGTACCTGGAGCCGATCCCATCGCTCGTGCGCCGTACAGATTAGCACCACCAGAAATGAAAGAAATGATGTCACAGCTTCAAGATTTATCTGATAAGGGCTTCATCAGACCCAGCTCATCGCCATGGGGTGCACCAGTTTTATTTGTGAAGAAGAAAGACGGTTCAATGAGAATGTGTATCGATTATCGGGAGTTGAACAAGCGCACGATCAAGAACAAGTATCCACTTCCAAGAATTGATGATCTTTTCGATCAATTAGTTGGAGCTTGTTACTTCTCCAAGATTGATCTCAGATCTGGCTACCATCAGTTGAAGGTTAAGGAGGAGGATGTTTTAAAGACTGCATTTCGCACAAGATACGACCACTACGAATTTTTAGTAATGCCTTTCGGATTGACGAACGCTCCAGCCGCTTTTATGGATCTAATGAATCGGGTATGTAAGCCTTATCTCGATAAATTTGTCATTGTGTTTATCGATGATATACTTATTTATTCCCGATCCCAAGAGGATCATGCGCAACATCTTCGTTTGATTTTGGAGTTATTGAAGAAAGAAAAGTTGTACGCTAAGTTCTCTAAATGTGAATTCTGGTTGCGGGAAGTTCAGTTTTTGGGCCACGTAGTTTCAGAGAAGGGTATACAAGTCGATCCAGCGAAAGTGGAAGCAATTGAAAGATGGGAACCGCCGAAGACAGCAACCGAAGTACGTAGTTTTATGGGTCTAGCTGGATATTACCGGAAATTTATAAAAGACTTTTCTCGAATCGCGACACCATTAACCAAGCTGACTCGGAAGAATTTAAAGTTTGAATGGAAGGCAGAACAGGACGAGGCATTCAGAATATTGAAGGAGAAACTCTGCAGCGCGCCGATATTAGCATTGCCAGAAGGTTCAGATGATTTTGTGGTCTACAGTGATGCTTCTAAGCTGGGTTTGGGATGTGTACTTATGCAACGTGGAAAGGTGATTGCTTATGCTTCTCGTCAACTGAAGGATCATGAAAGACAATATCCTACTCATGATATGGAACTAGCAGCAGTTGTTTTTGCCTTGAAGATTTGGAGACATTATCTTTATGGTTCTAAATGTCAAATTTTCACTGACCATAAGAGTCTCCAACATCTTTTTGATCAGAAGGAACTGAATATGAGGCAAAGAAGGTGGTTGGAATTGGTAAATGATTATGATTGTGAAATCCTTTATCACCCCGGGAAGGCGAACGTGGTGGCAGATGCGCTAAGTCGTCAAGAAAGGAGTGGAACGATAAAAGCAATGTCTCTTCGAGCTGAACTGCTTCCAAATATTTTTGACGAATTATTGAAATGCCAAATAGATGCTTATCAAGAAGAAAGTTTGAAGTCAGAACGGTTGGTTGGGATATCAGCACTGCTTGGGAAAGATGACCGTGGGTTGTTGTGTATGGGAAACAGAATTTGGGTACCTCGTTTGGGTGGATTACGTGATCGTGTACTACAAGAGGCTCATCGATCTCGATTTTCTATTCACCCAGGTATAAATAAAATGTATAGAGATTTGAAACAATTCTATTGGTGGCCGGGAATGAAGAGAAGTGTTGCTAAGTATGTGGAAGATTGTACTACCTGCAAGAAAGTAAAGATTGAGCATCAGAAACCGTTTGGCCAGTTACAACGACTAGATATACCAATGTGGAAATGGGATCAGATCACTACTGATTTTATTACCAAGTTGCCTAGAACTTCAAAGGGATTCGATTCGATTTGGGTGATTGTGGATAGATTGACGAAGTCTGCTCACTTCTTGCCGATAAAAGAAACTGATTCCTTGGAACGTTTAGCTAAATTGTACATTAATGAAATAGTAACTCGACATGGAATTCCAATCTCGATTATTTCCGATCGAGATAGTCGTTTTACTTCTAGATTTTGGAGAAGCTTTCAAAAAGAGATGGGAACGCAGATAAAGTTGAGCACAGCATATCATCCACAGACAGACGGGCAGAGTGAAAGAACAATCCAGACTTTAGAAGATATGCTCCGGGCTTGTATAGTGGATTTTGGGGGATCATGGGATAAACATTTACCTTTGATAGAATTCGCCTACAACAACAGTTATCATTCTAGCATCCAAGCGGCACCGTTTGAAGTATTGTATGGTAGAAAATGCAGAACGCCTCTATGTTGGAATGAAGTGGGGGAGAAGCAATTGGCAGGGCCAGAAATAGTACAGTTAACAGCAGATAAGATTACCCAGATTCGGGATAAATTGAGAACAGCTCAAGACAGACAGAAAAGCTATGCTGATCGACGTCGGAAACCGTTAGAGTTTCAGGTTGGGGATTTTGTAATGTTGAAAGTATCGCCCTGGAAAGGAGTCATATGTTTTGGGAAGCAAGGTAAACTCAGTCCGAGGTATATTGGTCCATTTGCAATTACTGAAAGAATTGGAGAAGTGGCTTACCGATTAGATTTACCTCCAGAATTAAGCAGAATTCACAACGCGTTCCATGTATCGAATTTTAGGAAATGTTTGGTGACTTCAGACCAGGCAGTCTCTCTACCAGATATCCAGGTTGATGAAAAGCTGAACTATGTGGAGGAACCGGAAGCTATAGTTGATCACAAAGTCAAAGTATTGAGGAACAAAGAAATCAGACAGGTAAAGGTTCAGTGGAAACATCATCGAGGTCAGGATGCGACGTGGGAATCGGAGTCGGAAATAAGAGCCAAATACCCTCATCTGTTCTCTTAACTGAATTCCGGAACGGAATTCTTTTAAGGGGGGGATGTTGTAATAACCAAGTATTTTATCTAATTTAAAATTGGAATTTATAAGTCTTGATTTTCGTATTTTGTGGAATTAAGAAATTTAGGGATAAGTTTTTATTTTATAATAGAAGCTTAAGGGTGTGATTTGTCAAGTAAAGCAAGTTTAGGGTTAGTTGGGTATTTTACCCAAACCTTTAAGACACAAACCGACTCAGTATACTAAATAGAAGAAATATCTCAAATTGAAACAGTAAAGTAGAACCCAAATAGTGTATGTGTGTGTGTGAAATTGTTCACGGCTGAGAGAGAGAAAGAGAAAGAACCGTAGAAGAAGAAGAAGAAGAATTAAAGACACTTCAGCTGGAATTTTGTATTGGTGTAGTAAAATCAAAGAGGTAATTATCTTATTCAAACACTCTTTTATAAGAATTAGGTTTCTTTTGGATTTTAAGGTGGGTTTAGGTAATCTTAGATGAATTTGTGTATTTTAGTGGCAATTTAGAGTGTTAAAAGGGGTTTAGAACATTTTTGTGCAATCTGGGGAAAAGTTGGATTTCCTGAAAATGAACTGAACTTATCTGAAAAAGACGATGAACAGTGTTCTTGCGAAAAGTAGGAATTCGCAAGCCTTGGTTGCGAAAAGTCCACTTTTCGCAAGCAGCTAAAGCGCATAGTTAAGTTTTCGTATCTGTTGGTTACGAAAAGTAGGGAACTCGCAACTGTGGGTTGCGAGAAGTGAGGTTTTCGCATCTGTTGGTTGCGAAAAGTGAGGAACTCGCAACGGTAGGTTGCGAAAAGTAAACTTTTTGTAATAGTGGGTTGCGAAAAGTTGGGTTTTCCTGTTTATGTGTTAAAGAGTATGTATGCTCTAATTTGTTTCAGATATTAAGGATCTGGGTTAAAAGATAATCTATTTTGAAGAAAGTTTGAAGGACCTTGCTTAAAAGATCAGGTGAGTTTTATTTTAAAGAGTATTTTTACTGGAATACAATATGTGAATAATGAATTGTGATAAGTGTATGAATATGTCATACGTGAGTGATTATAATGGGATATTATAATTACGTAAGTATTATATGAAAATATAATACGTGGCCGGGCTTTGGACCGGTGTGATAAATTGGCTCGCAACCAATTGATTTGGCCATTGGTGGAGGGATAAGGTGGAATGAGACAGGTATGATGAATAATTGTTAGTTGGTATTATCTTACGTGTGTGGTATTTGTATTTATATAAATAGTGTTTTATATACATGAGTTTTTAATGAATTACAAATGTCAGGGATTTACTCACTAGACCCTTAGGTCTAACCCTCATTTTCTGTTTTAAAAATTATGTATTCCAGGTGGTGATTCCAGTAAGAACAAGTAAATAGAATACTTGTTGGCTAGCTTTGGAGAAGATTATCATCATGATGCTACGGATGCTTTTGTAGTTATAATTTTTGTTATCACTATGTAATTCAAAGTGGATCAAGTTGTAATGAATTTTTATGTCCAGACTTTAGATGGGACCAAATGTGGAAGATGAAGTACTTTGTTGTAAACATGTTATGGAATGTATGTTATATGTATGTTTCGTTATGCGGGACGTTACATTAGACATCAACCATACTAGGTCTTTAGTCCAATTTCGGCATCAACCATACTAGGTCTTTAGCCCTTCTTAGACATCAACCATACTAGGTCTTTAGTCCAAGCCATCAAGTTCAATCCTACTGGATCTTTACCTTGGGAAAACCCACCATCTGAAACAAGCTTACTCGACTTAAATATAAATACATGACCCCAAAAGAATAACTAATGCATTCAAATCATGTAAATCTCAAATATGATGCAACTCATGCAATGCAAACCCCAAGCCCAGGTCGAGCTTATTAAAACCGGGCGAATGCCATCAAGACTCAACCGAGCCCAAAACCAAGCCATCTGCTCAAAAGATCTAATGATCATTTATCAACATCAATTCATGCAAATGAAAATGCATCTAGCCCACAAAATGCAAACACATGCTCCGAGGCATGATAGTCTCACAACCCCTTCATTGCCACCTTCCCAATGAAGTCAAATCATATATGCATCTATATGTATACATATGTGCAACTCTTTCATAACTCAACAATGCATATAATTCACCGAGGTTCATTAGTCCCAAAGGTACTAAGAACACGAAAACATCAAACGGTCTTTACACATAAGACCAACACTCAAACCGTGACATATTCAAATAAAATACACTTAAGCATATAACACATCCAAGACTCCACCTCGAGTCTCTAAAACCGGCAAACACTCAAAATACTCATTTGAGTATAAATCAAGCCTTTAAAGGCCAAAATAATCGTTTAGTTAAATACGTGTCACTCACACGGTTACGTAAACCAAAATACGTCGTTACTCAAACTCTTTTAATTCCTCAATTGGCCATCGGTCCCAAAATGAAAGGTTTATGACTCTCAAAACATTCATATGGTCGGATTGACCAAAATCCCCAACCCACACGTTCACACTTTAAAATACGCCACATCGTAGTTATCACATAATCACAAAACACTAAAAGTGTATTTTGACCAAGTCATCTTTACTTATGCAATAAATTAACAAAACCTCTTTTACTCGTGATTTATTCATCAATCACTCAAAATCCCCAATTGTGGGTGTTTTACAGGATATGTAAAATGCAATACTTTGATTAAATCAAAACCCACCAAATAACTCAACAAGAGATAATTTCACATAAAGCACATAACTACTTTAAAAACACATATTTTGGCATGTACAAAGTTTTCACAAATCAACTTGAACTCACCTTGCTAGATTAGGCTAAATCTAGATTTTTCCCAAACATATGCTCCTTTGAAGAAGTCCGAATCTTCAAGTCCAAATCTTCCAAAAACCTAAATCCACAATTTCCAACCATAAACATTTATCCCAAACACTTAGAATAATTTCCCCCAACATATTACACCCAATATCACCAATAGATCGAAACCCTAATTTCCAAAATGAAGAGAAGATAAGATTACCCCAACCATCAAGTGAATCCACCAACCAAACACTTCTATTGTTACCAAAGTGAACCTCAATCTTCATTTCATCCAAAGAAAGGAAAAGGTTTAGGTGAGGGTTGGGTAAAACCCTAGAAAGTGTAGAAATCTTACCAAAACGAAAGTGAGAAGAAGGGTTCTAACCTCCATCCATGATTCCTTGTTAAAAACTGAAAGCGAAGCTTTGGTTTGTAAGATTTATGGCTTCAAGAGCTCCAAAAACGATTTAGAGGGTTAGGGTTCGGTTTGGGAGAGTAAGGGATGAAATGGGGGAAGTGAGGAGTGAAATGGGGCTGAAAATCGCATTTTTAAGGGTCTTGATACCCCCGGGCGATAGTGACGTGCGATAGTGACAGTGTCACAATCTCTGGCACAATCGCACGGGTTGTACCGAGAGTTTTTGGCATCCGGCGATTGTGACATGCGATTGTGACAGTGTCACAATCGCTGGGCACTATAGCACACAGCGTACTGAAACTTGTTTTGGCCCTAACTTCTTCGTTTTAACTCCGTTTTTGCTTCGGAAAGAACCGTTGGACTCGTATTTGAATTCTCCATCCAACAAGACCATAAAATCTAGGATTTAACCCAAATCCTATTTTTCATAATTTTCTTAAAAGATCGATTCCACACTGATTCGAAATTGTACTTATCCAAAAATTATGGGCGCCACCCCATTATCATAATTACATGGCACATTCGTTGGGACGACCAACCACTATGTAATGCCGTTGCTATTGTGACATATGTCACAATCACATGGCACTATAGTCGAGACTACCATACCTTCAGTACCATTGGTGCTATTGTGACAGATGTCACAACTGCATGGCACTATAGCCATACTCCATAATTGGTTCTTTCTTTACTAATTTCCCCCCAGTTCAACATTTCTTCAATTAGGATAAAAATCAGGGTGTTACAATCCTCCCAATCTTAAAAGAGATTTCGTCCTCGAAATCTAGTTCCCATACAACCAAACGTTACTACTCCCAACGCTTTTCATGTTCCCTCGGCTTCCAACTGAAATTCAAAATTTCCTTTTGACAGCACTGTTATGACAAACCTTCATGTTTATACTCACAACGAATGTCCGCTCAGCCACATTACCCTTATATCCGAGTAAATGCTTAACTTTCGAGTGTAGATTCTAACCACAAGACCTCGACTGCCTCCCAACCTTATGTGATCCATACATCCCCCAATGACGGATTCCATCTCTAAATCAATCCGTGTCCACACACTTTTAATTTTCTCCAACTAGCCCAAGGTTTGATTACATCTAAAACCAACGAACCTCCAAATCTAAGGTTCCCACTGCCGCACCGGAACTTACCTCTAATGAGTCCCATTAGATTCCAACGCCGACGGTCATCACTGACCCATCAGTTACACCACTCCCAAAACACGTCTAATTCCGATCATCTAGTCGACAGATTCTTTTACCACAAGTAGAGAGTCATCCCGCTAGACTATTCGTCACAATCGAACCTAAGTTCATCATAACCGATACCATCACTTATTAAAATTGGACCACACCTTCCAATCACACTAGTGCTCCTTGGCCTCGAACTCCGAAAGTTGACACCTAATCACACCACCAAAACTCGAGTCATCACAGAGCTCCACACACGAGTTTCATTCCTCAAATAGTCCCACCAATCCATGGCCATCCCCACAGTCTAAAGGATCCTACACGACCTTCACACAACACCAACAACCCATGACAAGGTTTCCGAAGTAACGGTTACCAACGCACTAACAAGGGATACCGCAAGTCCCACCTTTCCGTTGCCCACAAGAGATGATTCGTCCCCGCCAACGACATCATACGACTTACAACAAAATACGCGCTAGAAACCCAATCTTTCATCGAAAGGTTCTACACGCCCTCACCCCTAACTGGGGTTGCTCAACCTCACCAAGCCTAAAGAGTTCAAGGTTTTCAAGTGCAGACTCAATAAATATGCCAATAAAGTTTTCACTAAATTTTTCAACACAAAAGTTTTTATACTAACATCATATACGTACAAAAACTTACCACTACTCAGCTAGTGGATGCACAAACATGGACACACTCGTCACACGTATGAAAAATCATTTTTGAAAACCTTTTCATCACAAATTAGTTTACTACCGAAACGTAAAAACGTACTCGACAACCTTTAAAATGAACCACCAGGGTCCCATCACGAATTTACTTATGCCTCACGCGCAAAGTAAATTTCGACATTTAAAACAGTGTCTAGCAGCCTGTTTATACGAACTTCAAAAGATTTACACGACATCGATTTCCAAAATTCTCTTTTTCACCATAAAATGACCTGAACAACAATTCATTAACAACTTTACATATGTCAGTTTGTTCACAGAGAAATGAAGCAAATCATCTACACACCTTGGTTAAAACACGTCATGGTCTAGGCCATCTCCCATTTTTAAATCAAATAACAGGATATTTTCATCAATTGGAAATATCGGTTTAAACATCGAAAAGAAATCTCAAATTAAAATTTTGCATGCCAATCTGCAGCACTTTCTTAGCAGTCACTCTGAAATGGTATAACACATACCAGATAGTCATTGCTAATTTTCAAAGTAGAAATTCCTTAACTCAAATTTCAAAACTTCTCATTCAGTCACCAAAAGGACAAGTAAATAAAATCCTTTGACCAGACTCACACACCTCAATTTGTTTTTCTCAAAACTTCAGAAAATCATACGTTCACATAATTTGATTGACACACAAAATAACTCAAGTCAACTTTAAACCTCAAACCACACAAGCGATGCACACTAACGCCTCAAAATAGTGGCTACAAAACTACTCATGTCAATCAATCAATATAGTGCATGTGCGAGAAAGAACATTAGAGATGTACCATCATGATGCTCTTATATGCATTACTCACGCCACGTATAAATTAATTTGCACATCTAGAAAGTTTCAACAAATATGCTACCACAATCCTCGAAAAAGAAGCCATGCGGCATTAAAACTCCAAAACTACTCTTTTTGGTGCAATACGACATAAAACACGTTTTTCAACAAAAGTCGCATGAGGCGCAATACTCACTCAACCCATGTATTAACGCACACAAGAATTCAAGTTATGTACACAATAAAGTGTCACCCATGCACCGTAAAAAGTCATAAAACGAAACTCGTTCATACTTCACAAAGTTTCCACAAAACTCAATGGAGCCCAACCGCATCAAACCAATTAAATGGTGTCAAAGTTTTCGTTTTTAATAAACAACTCACATAAAACGACGCTATAATCAAATCATCCCAATCATAAACCTCCCTTTCGTTGCAACAAAAAAATAAAACGACACCCTTTCGTCAAGGCTCGCAAAATCGAAATTCCCATTAAAGATCAACACTGAAACAAGGGAATGTAACTCTCCGTCCAGACCTTAGCATATGTGGAGGAGATCCAATGTTAAGGTCGTAAGTTGTGGTTACTTATCCAAAACCATAAACGACATTAAAACATGGATATCACAATATCCGAAAGTAGTTGTGGACACAACAAGGAATAAAATAAATCCCGACCAGGTTCACAACCGCCTGTCGTAAAATAATTTCATGCATGTTCCAAAATCATGGTTTAAAAAAATCTTGCGTATGTCAAACTTTTTCCAAGATTTAGCAGTATCGTCCATCCGACGATTTGAAACATAAGAAATAATCAATGCAATTTATTTTAAAAGCAAATAAATTTTGTGCATGCATTTCGTCGGCACTCAACGTCCAGGTCACATTCCTCCAATTTCCCCAATCACACTATTGTCATCTGGATACTCACACATCTTAATGCAAAGTGGGAAGTCACATCGACTAACCCCACATTTCTCCTCGAATCAAGTCAATTCAATAAGCCTACGGCTCCCATCCAACTATCAAGTCCGAACAAAACGGTGTACTTAATACAACCAATCATGCTTACCGCCACTCTCAATGGCAAATGCTAAAGTCGTCAACCTCTTCTAACAACTACTCACTTAGAACTCCTTTACCACCCCAACGGTCATCACGCTAGAGTCGTCCAAGTACTCTCATGTAACCGGTAGGTTCACTATCACACTGGCCAGGTGTAATTCTGAACGTACCGTACATGATCACCCTTGCTACTCTTGACGTGACTTCTCGCTTCTAGTGACCCCAACAACTTTCAAATATCATATCTTAGAGTTCCTATTGGTGCAATCTCGCTCTCAATCACTTAAAACAACGCTAGTTTGAGTCTAGGTATCCAAAAATCAACACCTAGTTCTCTCAAACTTATGCTCTGATACCAACTTGTAACACCCTCAAAATTGGAATGAGCAACTAACCTTAATTTCAATAACTTAAACTAAAAGATGATAAAATTTCTTCTACATATCATCCGTGAAAATACCTAAATTTTAAACTTCACAAATTAAACAGTTAACAACTCTAGGCGGGTGTTACTTAACCCAAATAAAAGTTGCTAATCCCAAAAGTGCGGAAAACTTTGCTAAGCATCTCACTTCCCGTGCACTCTACCAGCACTCATCACCTCGCAGTGTAGCTAAAGTTATTCCCGACCTGAACCTGTTGCACATGCCGACAAATAAAAAGGTTAGGCTAACGCCTAGTAAGTTCAAGAGTTTACATCATGAGGAAATCATTTGATAAATCGACAGCTTCAACTTAAATAAATGATTTTCTAAAAGGGTTTGTATAAAAGACATCGACAACCCATTTTCCAAACACATACAGTTTCTGAGAGGAAAGCTTCCAATGAAAATCTTTTCTCTGCAAAGGACTCAAATCCAAAACTCACATCAAGAGTTAATTAATAATAATTTCTAAAATAATCGCCACTGCGAATAAAACTCCAGCAGTTAAAACATCCAATAAGAATGTAACATAAGTCCATCCATCAATCATGGAAAACAATCCATATGCATGTAATCTAACCTCAACAATGCGAATAGATAAAATACCCGAAATCAACACCCTTCAGTGACGGGGGAGACCCGATCTCATCGAATGTGGCAAACACATAAATTAAACCATGATTAAATTAATGCAAGTAAGCTTCTTGGACGTGGAAAACAGATGACATCAACCATACTAGGTCTTTAGTCAATCCTCGGCATCAATCATACTAGATCTTTAGCCCATCTTAGACATCAACCATTCTAGGTCTTTAGTCCATCTTAGACATCAACCATACTAGGTCTTTAGTGCATTTTCGGCATCAACCATACTAGGTCTTTAGCCCTTCTTAGACATCAACCATACTAGGTCTTTAGTCCAAGCCATCAAGTTCAATCCTACTGGATCTTTACCTTGGGAAAACCCACCATCCGAAACAAGCTTACTCGACTTAAATATAAATACATGACCCCAAAAGAATAACTAATGCATTCAAATCATGTAAACCTCAAATATGATGCAACTCATGCAATGCAAACCCCAAGCCCACGTCGAGCTTATTAAAACTGGGCGAATGCCATCAAGACTCAACCAAGCCCAAAACCGAGCCCTCTGCTCAAAAGATCTAATGATCATTTATCAACATCAATTCATGCAAATGAAAATGCATCTAGCCCACAAAATGCAAACACATGCTCCGAGGCATGATAGTCTCACAACCCCTTCATTGCCACCTTCCCAATGAAGTCAAATCATATATGCATCTATATGTATACGTATGTGCAACTCTTTTATAACTCAACAATGCATATAATTCACCGAGGTTCATTAGTCCCAAAGGTACTAAGAACACGAAAACATCAAACGGTCTTCACACATAAGACCAACACTCAAACCGGCACATATTCAAATAAAATACACTTAAGCATATAACACATCCAAGACTCCACCTCGAGTCTCTAAAACCGGCAAACACTCAAAAGACTCATTTGAGTATAAATCAAGCCTTTAAAGGCCAAAATAATCGTTTAGTTAAATACGTGTCACTCACACGGTTACGTAAACCAAAATACGTCGTTACTCAAACTCTTTTAATTCCTCAATTGGCCATCGGTCCCAAAATGAAAGGTTTATGACTCTCAAAACATTCATATGGTCGAATTGACCAAAATCCCCAACCCATACGTTCACACTTTAAAATACGCCACATCGTAGTTATCACATAATCACAAAACACTAAAAGTGTATTTTGACCAAATCCTCTTTACTTATGCAATAAATTAACAAAACCTCTTTTACTCGTGACTTATTCATCAATCACTCAAAATCCCCAATTGTGGGTGTTTTACAGGATATGTAAAATGCAATACTTTGATTAAATCAAAACCCACCAAATAACTCGACAAGAGATAATTTCACATAAAGCACATATTTACTTTAAAAACGCATATTTTGGCATGTACAAAGTTTTCACAAATCAACTTGAACTCACCTTGCTAGATTAGGCTAAATCTAGATTTTTCCCAAACGTATGCTCCTTTGAAGAAGTCCAAATCTTCCAAAAACCTAAATCCACAATTTCCAACCATAAACATTTATCCCAAACACTTAGAATAATTTCCCCCAACATATTACACCCAATATCACAAATAGATCGAAACCCTATTTTCCAAAATGAAGAGAAGAGAAGATTACCTCAACCATCAAGTGAATCCACCAACCAAACACTTCTATTGTTACCAAAGTGAACCTCAATCTTTATTTCATCCAAAGAAAGGAAAAGGTTTAGGTGAGGGTTGGGTAAAACCCTAGAAAGTGTAGAAATCTTACCAAAATGAAAGTGAGAAGAAGGGTTCTACCCTTCATCCATAATTCCTTGTTAAAAACTGAAAGAGAGCTTTTGTTTGCAAGATTTATGGCTTCAAGAGCTCCAAAAACGATTTAGAGGGTTAGGGTTCGGTTTGGGAGAGTAAGGGATGAAATGGGGGAAGTGAGGAGTGAAATGGGGCTTAAAATAAGGGTCCTGATACCCCAGGCGATAGTGACGTGCGATAGTGATAGTGTCACAATCGTTGGCACAATCGCACGGGTTATACTGAGAGTTTTTGGCATCCGGCGATTGTGACATGCGATTGTGACAGTGTCACAATCGCTGGGCACTATAGCACAGAGCGTACCGAAACTTGTTTTGGTCATAACTTCTTCGTTTTAACTCCGTTTTTGCTCCGGAAAGAACCGTTGGACTCGTATTTGAATTCTCCATCCAACAAGACCATAAAATCTAGGATTTAACCCAAAATCCTATTTTTCATAATTTTCTTAAAAGATCGATTCCACACTGATTCGAAATTGTACTTATCCGAAAATTACGGGCACCACCCAATTGTCATAATTACATGGCACATTCGTTGGGACGACCAACCACTATGTAATGCCGTTGCTATTGTGACATATGTCACAATCACATGGCACTATAGCCGAGACTACCATACCTTCAGTACCATTGGTGCTATTGTGACAGATGTCACAACTGCATGGCACTATAGCCATACTCCATAATTGGTTCTTTCTTTACTGATTTCCCCCCAGTTCAACATTTCTTCAATTAGGATAAAAATCAGGGTGTTACAGGTAGGCATAAACCCTTGAACCTTCCCTTGTGAAAGCATATTTACTTTTCTGGATGACTAGTAGACATGATGTCCTTGAACTGTTCTGCCGTTTGTGAAAATGATAATATACCTCACGCAAATATCTTCCTGGCACAACTTTGTTCTCATTGGTGTGTTCGTTATGGTCATAAACACTTGTCTGGTTCTATAAGAGCTCTTAGGAGTTGTGCCCCAAATACTCCCTTTGAAGCGACCCCACTTCTCTCTTACATAGGTGATCTCATTTGGATCATTAAAAGACAAAAGCTTATCCTAATATCATCATCACTGTTGTCAGAGGAATGGACAGGTGTAACACCCCGAATTTCCATGATCAGAATTATGTTTTATTTTGATATGGAAGGATTCGAAGGGTAATTAGCCAAAGTTTAAGCTATTTGGGGAACTTGAAACTTCAAGGTTGATTTGGTCATTTGATGGAAGTTGATTATATATTTAAGAAGAAGTCGGCTAAGAAATTGAGACTTATCTCAATTGTATGTTTTTGGAGTCGGTTCTAGAGTTCGGGAAAGAGTCAAAGAGAAATCGAATTTGGTAAGAGCATCCAATCGGTTCTTTCAAGTAAGTTTCTTAAGAATTGATATTCACAATGCTTTGTTAGGTTACTGAAGTGTTTGGTGAAAGAGGATTGAACTGGGATTACTGATTTTGATTTCAATTGATTACGAGTCCTTCAGGTGAGTTCATCTCTTATTCTAAACATTTGCAGTTGAATCAAATGAAATAATTGATTATAAACTGTCTATATGTTCTAGTAATTATGTATTGGAATGAAGATGATTGAGAATTGGAATTAAGATAGGTTTTTAACTGAAAATCGATGTGCAGTTCGATTAGTCCGGAAGATGAGAATTCCAGAAGTTATCGGATTCTGGATTGATATCGAATTAGACACCGGATTCCGGGAATGTTCCAGATTATACCGGATTCCGAAATGAGTTCCGGACTTGGTACCGGATTGGTACCGGATTCCGGATGAGTGTCCGGATGTTTTATCGGATTCCGAATGATAATCCAGAATTGGCTTTTCCGGATAGGTTTTCATGATAGTTCCGGATTTGGGTTCCGGATAAGAGATTTTTTCGGATATAGTTTCCGGATGTGTTATCTGGTTAAGCCTTTCTAAAAAAATTCTAGGGGCGCTGTCCTCAGACCCCGCAAAGGCGTTGTTCCTTGACCCCATCCGCTAACCGGGTAGCGGAACCTCCGTGCTAAGTCGCCGAAGAGGGACATTTGAGAATAAGGGTATGATAGATTATTTGGATTTCTTATCTTTGAGAAAATGATATGAAATGTTTTGTGCGTTCGAGTAACTATGCACGTATGATACAAAGTGTAATGGATCAATATGCACTAGTATTATGTCATCACGTGGAATAGGCGTGGCGCTAATCGTAATTCCCGTTGATTTGATAAATGTGGAATAGGCCGGGCTCTAATGGTAATTCCCATTTAATGTTATGATGTGATGAACGTGGAATAGGTCGGGCTCTTAATGGTAATTCCCGTTGATTGAAATGAGTAATAGGCCGAACGCTTAATGGTAATTCCCATTTCGTATTATGATGTGAAATTGTGGAATAGGCGGGGCGTTAATCGTAATTCCCGATTTCTGTTGGAATCTAAGGGATAGACCGGGCGCTTAATGGTAATTCCTACTTCCACTTCAAGAAATAGGCATGACGCTAATTGTAATTTCTTGACATGAGCAATGATCTAGAATCTGTGGGATTCGTAGTGGCGCTCTGGAATATGAGACTATGACCTACTTGTGTTTGTCATTCTCATGTAATCGGGTAAGATTCCTGGATGTTATGTGTACGGTAAGAATGGTGGCAAATCAAGTTGGGTTATATGCTTTGCTTGACATTGGTTTTAAAGCTTATAAAGAGTTGATTTGGGAAAACTGGATGTTCTCACTAGGAGAAAGCCTAATCGTTCAAATTAAACTTTTCTTACCAGGTAATAGCTCGGGAAAAGATGAGCAGGGATGAGTGTCGAGAAGTTTCAGAGTGGTGCTTTTGGATTTGTGTATTGATCAGAGATTTGACTAGCTGGTGATTACGATAAACTTGTATAGGTTCGAAACTCGTCGTGAATTATAGTGGTGAACTCTGATAATTTAAGTTTTAAATTTATTGTGAAATTTCAAGGTGTTACAACAGGGGTTACCCCCACAGTGATCTGACTTAGTTCATACAATTAGGTTGTCCCATTGAACCTAGATCTTGGGATCTCCAGTCAACTAGGTTGGGTTTCCTTTGCACAAACTTTCTCATGGGCCTTAGTACCATTCCCCTTACTCACCAACTTTTTTTTAGTCGTTTGACTCAAGTAAGTCAAAACCGATAATATTAGTTAAGAGTATTTGTCTAATGGTGTTAAGCCTTTGACGCATGTCTAGACTCTGTATTCCACCATCTAATTATCGTAGCCATTCATTTCTTCACAGAGTTTCCCTTTGCCTCATAGCTATGGGATCATATTTCATGGCTAACCTCGTTTAGGGATTTTCAGATTATAACGCAACTTCCAAGTGTGATCACATACCAACCAGTTGCTTGGAGTTCTTATTATCTGAAATCCATTACTGCAAGATTGTTTTAAATATCTTGCGACTCGAATTGTACGAGCATCTCCTCACTTTGCTGGTTTTCGTAAAACTAACAACAAACTTCTACATCTTTCATTTCTATCCTCAAAGGATATGTTGTTTATACCATACTTACCATGGTCATCACTCCATCCATCAATTAATAAGGTATACTACATGTATCAGTGGATTTACAAATACATTGGCCAGATGTATTTGTAAATGTATCGTACAAGAGTTTTCCTATACCTCTTTTCTTAGGTTTTTCATAGATTATCAATAAATCTATATGAGTTCAAAGTTCCCAATTTTCCGTGTATCAAAAGGTTTTATCAAAGTGGACACCCCCACATTACCAATCACCTGAATGAGTTCATTTTTCTTGTAGTTGTCCCACTGCCATCTTCGTAAATAATGACCCATTCTACATTCTTTTCATCATGTTCTTATAGAACTATCCGTAAAATGGTCATTGTGGTTAGCTTTGACTAATTTCCATTTATGGAACACGCCCCCACACTTTTGGGTACCGTTAACAAATCTCAGAGACTCGTCCTTAACAATTTATTTCCATTTTATGTAGGAATCACAATTTTGTTCTTATCGCCACACATGACGACTATCCTCTTCAAACTAAAACCACATCAATTGATGTGTGAGGCATACTTCAAAACACTGTTTAGGCATAAGGAGTTATACGATAAACACACCAACCAATTCACAATACAAACATTAAAGAACTATAAGTTTTCCATTCTTCCATGTATCCCGTGGCGAGTATTCAACTCTTATTTCACCTCATGTTGGATTCATTTCCCAACATCACGTTTTAAAACGTATTATATAATGGGATATCGTGTTTATCTTCTTCGATGTACATTTTTTTCCTTTTTCCGACAACCAAGTTCTTATAAATATGTTTACGCATTTGTTCAAAAAGGTCAGAATTAACATAGTTATAATTGGTAATAAAAATTTTATTGACATAATTTTAAAATTATTCTCAAACCAAAAAACATCGAAGATAAACTAAACAGCATTACTAGCCTCAGAGCTCTCACTTTCTGATATCTCAAGTTGCAGTCGATATATATGGCCTACGGTCTCAGCGTGGCCCAAGGTACCACCTCGCCCTAATATCACCCCTCGAGAATTGAATCCTATCAGATATCTTTCTCTTGTCAGTATTCCAACTGATACAAGGCTCTTGGATGCGTCAGGAACATGAAGGACCTATTTCAAAGTCAAGGTATTTCCGGTTGTGAATCTTAATATCACCATTCTCATGCCGACAACCCTTAATCGTTGTCGATTGATCAGTACCACATTTCTCGTGACACTTTGATATTCAACAAAATCAAATCGGGAGTTAGTTATATGACAATCAGTTTCCGAATCCAAGAACCATCCTCGAGAAGCGGATATTCTCATTTCTTGGGTTAAGAGACCAACCGTCCCATAGACTTGGTCTCTGTTAATGCCAAAAATCGCCCAAAAGAACCACTTAAGGTTGATGTGGACTTTTAACAACTAAAGAAACGTATCTCGAGACCAAGCAACACAATCGCAAGAAAAAAGTAAGTAAGACAAGAGATTTGGTGACGCGGAAAACCCCAAAACGAGGAAAAAAACCGCGGTCGACCTGTAAGGGTCGACG
Source organism: Saussurea involucrata (assembly GCA_033807775.1). Lineage (NCBI taxonomy): Eukaryota > Viridiplantae > Streptophyta > Magnoliopsida > Asterales > Asteraceae > Saussurea > Saussurea involucrata. The sequence goes on along the minus strand of CM066319.1, from coordinate 140,572,059 downwards.
GTGCACTATAGTCGCCAATCAGGGGAGAAAGTCCTTTTGTAACAAGTGTTTTGTGTACAACAGATTACATATGAATGTAAAAATAGACTTAGTCGCGTGTAAATGACGTGTGTCGTGTGTTAATCGTGCGAAATAAGCTGCTGTCGTGCGGTTCGAACTGCTATCGTGCGAAGGTGCTTCAGCGATATTCGTTCGAATGCCTTGTAAGTCACTGTGTTTTCGATGTAGAATCGCTTAGAAAGTAGATGGAGCAGAGGTAAATCAGAGTGATTCGGATCAGAACCGATCCCTTTTGCGGTTGCAGCTCATGCCTTTATATAACTTCTGTTGATCATTAAAGGTGTCTTTATGGCGTACTTTGTAACCGCTGTCGGGCTTTAAATGTCATTGATGATTTGTCCGTTACTGGCCGTTTGCACCACGAATGCTTGTAGACCTGCATTAATGAACAAAAGAAACGGATGTTTGACTGTTAACGGTTAGTATAATCGTACGACCATCTTAAGTCTCACACGTCGGTCGTACGGAACGTACGGCCAGCATAAAAATGTACGACCGAGCATACGCCTATAAACATCTTGTAAGACCTTATCTTGATACAAGAGTGGTCTTGTGGAAATGTCATATGAGTTTCCTAGCGTCGGTCGTGAGGTGTGATTTTTCACCAAAACAGTTTGCCCCCAAAATTTGAATTTCCGGCGTGAAATTCGAGTTTTAAACCTGACGAAGTGTTTCGACACGTGTCTCGCGGGGATAGAGTCTGGTCGGATTCCAACCGTCTTGGTTTGATTCGGATTGGATGAAGTGACAAGGTCGTGACGTCACGACGGCGTGTCAGAGGTGAAAAGACGTCTAGAGGACATGTGTCGTCCATCGGCATGATGCATGCGAAAAGTTGTTGGACAGGTGTCGACCATCTAGCGGGTTGTCCTGACATGATTTTTGCCATAAATAGCGTGATTCATGAAATCGTTTCCTTTTTACGCTTACTTGTGTTTTTAGGAAAGATTTCAGAGAGATTCGCCTGCCATTGTTACGTGCGTTTTGAGCGTCTATAAATTTAGAAGAAAATTTCTCGTTTTTCAAGATGTCAATCGAACCAGCGAGCACCATAGTTGGTCAAGAAAGCTTAGAGGCTTTTAGGATCTTATCCGACATTCCTGATGCAGTTCAAATATACTCGTCGGGTCAGTTTCGACCGGCCGACTGTCCGAATGGACACTTTGTCTTATACGAATATCCGTTTAAGGCGGGTTTTAAGTGGCCATTTTCCCTGTTAGTTAGGGAATTTCTGGGAAAGTATCATCTTTCGTCCGCCCAAATGATGCCCTAGTTCTGGCGAATAGTCTGTGAGATCGATAGGATCACCGGCGAGTGGACGAATCCATTCACGGTGGAGGACCTTCTGGCGTCCCATGTAGCTAAGGTGGACAACTACCACCAATATAGTTTATTCTCTAAGTTTAAGAAAGCCCAGGTCTTGGTGTTGAACACCCAAGTAAACGACCGTGGTTGGAAGGCTCGGTACATCTTTGGAAAGACGCAGTCGCTCGAGCTCTTACAGGAGGACACGACATGGGTTACCGTCGGGTGGAACACCAACAGTAAGTCTTTCACTTGTCGTGTACTGTTATCTTTACTTTCTGAATCATGTGTCTTAGCTAATCGGGTGCTTCTTTCAGCTATCGTGTTCCCTGAGGTTAACGCTTCCAAGGAGACGCTGGCGAAGATCGAGAAATTCCAGATGTACAATCCGGATGATAGATCTTTCTCCATCCAGTGTAGTCTCAGGGATGAGGGTTCGGACGACGAGATCGTCGAGCTGACAGGGATGGGGATCCCTGCAGGAGAAGAAGAAGCAGAAGAGGAGGAAGAACAGATGGCAGGTAATTTTTCCGTACGTTCTCCTTAACATGTCGTCTATTTTATTTATATGACTTTCATCTTGTCGTATCTCTTCTCCGGAGGGAACCGTCGTCGAATGGTGGTGCCTCGTCCGAGGTCGCCACCGCTGAGAAGACGAAGACGCCACCGAGAGTCATCGACGCAACTCCGGTGAGTGTGGCCCCTCCCCTGTTTGAAGAGGTCGATTCTTCTCCCTCGTCGACCGACAAGGGAAAAAGCAAGAGGACAGAGGGGTCCAGTGATGTTATGACGGTAAACTTTTCATTGCCGTCAGACTTCATGGTCGGGGAAGAGATGGATAGCAATAAGATCTTCCCCGATCTAGAGAAATTCCTCTTGCCTTCCTTCAAGGAATGGCTGGAGGGCGTCACGGTCGATGACATGGGGTCGCACGTCGCAGGGTTGACCTTCAAGGTACGTACGATCCGTTCGTCTTAAGTACTTTTGTAGTTTTGTTTTTCTAACGTTAATGTTTTCATGCGTTGCGGGCGTTCCAAACTTCCCTTTGCCTGTATGCCCACATGGATAAAATCCGTAAGGTTACTCATGTTGCTATAGAGAAAATGCACAAGGCACGGGAGGAAGCCCGTGTGGCGAGGGACCAGGAGAAGCTGGCGATGGAAAGGGCCGAGTGCTATTCCACGAAGCTTGCCGAAGTCTAGGACTTTTATGCGGCGTCTCTAAGCGCGAAGGAAGACCTTCAACGTCTTATGAAGGAGACCCTTGTGAGTCTATTGCGACTGAGGCAGAGTTACGAGCGACTAAGGGTTCCTTGGCCGAGAGCGAAAAACATGTCGAGGGCCTTAAGACGCTCGTCGAGGCGAAAAAGGAGAAGATCGCATCCTTAGAGGAGCGTCTCCAATCGTTTGAGGCTTTGACCCATCTGAGGGTTCGAGCGGAGATCATGCGTCACCATTTGTGGGGGTTAGACCCTACGGCCGAAGCCGAAGAGGAGGTCAAAACCTTCCTAGAGCAAGTCGCGGACGAGGATGAACTCGACCAAGAGGACAAGCTCGAGGAAGAGGACCCGACGGACGCGGCGGTCGACGTAACTGGCGATGAGGAGGTCGCTGAGGATTCCTCTCTGCCTTGTCATCAAACGCACGTAAAACTGTATGACTGAGATACTTGTAACTATGAAATAATTCAGGCGACTGAGGCCGAAGAAGTATTCCAAGTGTGGAATTCAAGTCATAAGACTTTCGTCTCCAACACTTAGTTTAAAGAACACCTGTGATGATCATAAGACCTGTATGATGAATCATAAGATTCCTTTTTTGCAAGCCTCAGAGACTTTGCTTCTCATGATGAAGCTCGTAAGACATTTGTTTAAGTCGTAGAGACTCTGGTTTCTCATAAGACAAACCGTAAAACCTGTGTCTTAATCGCCGTAGGACTTATGCTTTAAGTCGTAGAGACTTTATTTGAAGAACGACTTTGGAAGCAATCGGGCGACTGAGCCGACCATACATTCCAAATTACAGGGTTTAAGTCATAAGACTCAATTTTGAATGCACTTATTGTGATCGTAAGATCTCTGTGTTGAATCGTAAGATTCTGTTTTCGAGTCATGAGTTATGGGTCATGACTTTGTCTTCTTACGACATAGATTGTAAGATTGATGTGCGTGCGATCCTGCGAACCTGTAATATAAGATCCAGGGGTGGTCGTTGGTTTGACCAACAACCCTCCGATGCTTAAGTCAGTAATCGTTTATTGAAATAAATCGAAATCAAAGAGGAAATAAGATGCACTACAATCCAGCTATGTGGGGTTGTAGTCATAGATTTGATACTACGATCCTCAAACGTACGATCACTTGTGGATCGTTGTCGTTCATGATTTCGGAAGGAATTCCGAACCTGCATAGAATGTTAGTCCGGAGGACTGAGATGACTTTTTTGTCCCGATTCTGGGAGTAAGCGTCTGCTTCTGTCCGTTCAGAGAAATAATTTTGACAGGACTAACGGGAAAATTTCTTGCCCTGGGGGCAGGATGTCTATTCCCTACCTTATGAAGGGTCGTAGGATTAAGGACGTAAGTAAAACTTTTTAGAAGTTTGGTATGTCGTACCTGAGTGTCATTGACGGACGTACCTGATCACGTTTATCGTTCCGTCGTGGGGTCCAATTGCCCCCGAGTCGTAAGCTATATCCATGCCCACGATTCGTAGCTGAAAACTGTAGTGTCGTATGGGGTACAACATTCTGCCCCCTTGTGGTGACTGTAAGACGATACCCTGGATTTGCCTTTTCTGGCGTAAGGATAGATTAGATCATATCGTGTACAGTCGCCACAATGTTGGTTTCATTTTTGAGGTTTCATTGTTGCCTTTTCTGCTCGCTTTTGATTTCTTGCCCTCCCCATGGCGTCGGGAATTTGATCGTCTGATGATAGGTCGAAGGGACTGCTTTTATGTCGTGGATCCAGGGTCGACCAAATATAACGTTATATGCTAATGAACAGTCAATAACGTTAAATCTTGTTTGCTTGTTGACCCCTTTAGCATACACTGGGAGGATGATTTCTCCTAGAGTGTTGGTAGAATCGCCATTGAATCTTATCAGAGTCGTCGATCGACGGGTGATCTCTGATTTATCGATTTTCATAGCTTTGATAGTACTTAGAAAAATGATGTTGGTCGAACTGCCCCCATCGACCAATACTCTTTTGGTCGAACCGTTGCCAATAGTGAGCTGGATAATCAAGCCATCGTGATGTTTTTGCCAACTGTCCTGTAGGTCGTCTTGATTTAACGCTATCGGCATCGCCTCCAGCTCCAGTTCTTGTTTTGGTCGGGACGACCTGGGAATAAGATATTCTCCCGACGATTGACTGGCGTGCCGCTTGGCTGTCGAGTAAGTTAAACCACAGACGTCTGATCCACCCGTCACACAATTAACGACTTTTTCATAGACAGGGGATGCCGGTCTTACGTTATCAACTAGCGTAGATTCTTTATTAATCAAGCCCTACAGATGACCCTTGGGGACGATCCAGGATAACTCTTTCTGTAAAGCAAGGCAGTTATCCGTCGTATGACCATGGTCGCTATGGAAGTCGCACCATTTGGTCTTGTCCTTTTTGTCGTCATCTTTATCACTCTTCTTGGTCCACCGAACAGACGACTGAACGTTTATAAGAGCGTCAACCAGCTCTTTCATCGTTCCTCTGAATCCGTAAGAAGAAATCTTAGGATATTAGGAGAATCGAGGCACAGGATTGCTCTTTTTCTTGTCGAACCGAACGTTCGATATTTGGCGCCACGGCTCCGACTTGACGCTCGGCTTGGGTTTGAAATATGGCTTCTTGATCCCGAGTGACTTTTTGTCAGTGGAATGCTTACGACGGAAGACTAGGTCATCTTCGACCCTCATGTAAGCCAAAGTCCTAGCTCGTACGTCTTCAAAATTCTCTGGAGGATATTTTGTAAGATCGACGTACAGTCCCGTAGTGTCGTCGTCTAGACCACGCTTGTAGGCCTCGATGGCAGTCTTGATGTCACAATTTCGAATGCTGGTCATTTCAGCGTTGAAGCGATTGAAATAACTACGGATGGACTCTCCGGATTTTTGGACGACATAGTACAGATCGCTGGTCTGCTTCTCCATCTTGCGACTGCTGGCGAACTGTTGTGAAAACTGGTTGACCAACTCTGCGAAGTTGCTGATGGACTTGGGTTTGAGGTTGATCAACCATTGGAGAGCAGGACTTGTAAGGGTCGCGCCAAAGCTTTTGCACATGCACACTTCTTGATATTGTTGTGGGATTGATACTGTCCACATCAACTGTTTGTATTGTGCAATATGTTCCGTTGGATCAGTTATTCCAGAATACTTTGAAGTGAAAGAAGGCATGTTGTACTTCTTTGGCACGTCGACAGTCGCTATCGTGTCAACGAAAGGCGACGCTTGAAACCCTGTGCGGGGTTCGACGTCGACAGGGACGGCGACACCTGGTAATTTGGAAAGCAGCGACAGCATTTTCTCGTTTTGATCTTCCAGTAACCTAAGTCGTTGGGCGACGGGTTGGAGGGTTGTCGGAACTTACGCCTGTTGGAGGGTTGACTCCTCATTAGGGTCGGAACTTACGCCTGTTGGAGGGTTGACTCCTAAATTTGTGGTTGTCGTCGTACCATTCCCGTACGAAGAGCCATTAGCGTCCCCGTTGAAAGGGACGAAGTACGACATGGCTCCATTATGCAAAGGTGGGGGCCTCAAATACTGAGGGGGATATGGCCCTTGATGAGGGTTGTTGGAGAATGGCCCTGGACTTGCCTGGCATTGGGGCCTTATGATAGGTGCACCCATAGGTCGGGGACCATTCTGAGGTCCAAAGGAATTACCCATCGCCGGATTCCTCAGAGAATCGATTTCCGTGGCTGCTTTCTGATTTTGCTCATGTAGGGCTTGAATCTGACTTTGAGCTGCATTCAATTCTGACTGGAGTTGAATCATGGGATTTTTATAATTTGCCATTTACCTGAAAATAACAAAAACTTCACAAGATCGTTAGGGCGATATATGCGTTGGCTTGAGATTTTCTCTAGATGGGGTCTCACGGATGGCGCCAAACTGTTAATGCCAAAAATCGCCCAAAAGAACAACTTAAGGTTGATGTGGACTTTTAACAACTAAAGAAACGTATCTCGAGACCAAGCAACACAATTGCAAGGAAAAAGTAAGTAAGACAAGAGATTTAGTGACGCAGAAAACCCCAAAACGAGGGGAAAAACCGCGGCCGACCTGTAAGGGTCGACGGTGCACTATAGTCGCCAATCAGGGGCAAAAGTCCTTTTGTAACAAGTGTTTTGTGTACAACAGATTACAGATGAATGTAAAAATAGACTTAGTCGTGCGAAATAAGCTGCTGTCGTGCGGTTCGAACTGCTGTCGTGCGAAGGTGCTTCAGCGATATTCGTTCAAATGCCTTGTAAATCACTGTGTTTTCGATGTAGAATCGCTTAGAAAGTAGATGGAGCAGAGGTAAATCAGATTGATTCGGATCAGAACCGATCCCTTTTGCGGTTGCAGCTCAGGCCTTTATATAGCTTTCGCTGATCATTAAAAGTGTCTTTATGGCGCACTTTGTAACCGCTGTCGGGATTTAAATGCCATTGATGATTTGTCCGTTACTTGCCGTTTGCACCATGAATGCTTGTAGACCTGCATTTATGAACAAAAGAAACAGATGTTTGACTGTTAAGGGTTAGTATAATCCTACGACCATCTTAGTCTCACACGTCGGTCGTACGGAACGTACGACCAGCATAAAAACGTACGACCGAGCATACGCCTGTAAACATCTTGTAAGACCTTATCTTGATACAAGAGTGGTCTTGTGGAAATGTCATCTGAGTTTCCTAGCGTCGGTCGTGAGGTGTGATTTTTTACCCAAACCGTCTCTAGATCTTCTTCCACGACTTCCTTGTGTGGAACTATTCGCAGTTCTTGCCATTTCAAACTCTGAAATTCAATACCATTTCCAATTAGAACTAATGAGGTTTCAAGAGAAAGATACTCATTTTTTTTAAACTTAAACTCAACCTCAATTTCTCAAAAACCACACATATATATACTAGTTGAATACCCGCGCAATGCGGCGGGGATGTAAAAGTTCTATCAAGATACATTTAAGTTTTAAACATTAAATTTTGCAAAAATATTTGATGGTTCACATGTTGTATGAAGAGTTTTTCACAATCCGACGGGATATATCGTAAATTAAAAAATGAAAAGTTAATGCAATTTCTTATCCAAAAAGTCTAAAAGTTATGTTTAAACAAAATAGAAATTACAACCATGCTTTATTCATATACAATCATCACTCAAAATTTCTCGATAAACCACATTTGATGTATAAACGCCGCCCGGTTTGAACTTTTTGGTAGGCTTCACTAATACCTTTGTAGTGCCACGTGATATACCTCTGGACAATGCCACATAAAGTTGCCCATGCGAGAATACCGGTTCTAGTAGATAAACACCTACCAACGGATTTGTTTGTCCTTGAGCTTTATTAATTGTCATTGCAAACAACCATTGGAGCACTAATTTCATTCTTAACAATTACCAAACAACCATATTTCATTTTGCATTATACCATAAGAACCTCTTAACCATTCTGACCTCTTAACTGGTTTTTAACAAAGCTTTTTTTACAATAAAATATTAAAGCTTCCTGGAATTACCAAACAACCAAAGAAACTGATTTAAGAGTATACCTAAGATTGTAAAACCCCGTGAAGAAACTGTGAAGTTGAATTCTGTGTGAAACCGCAATACAAAACCCAAACAAACGGGGGCCAAACCCAACACAGAAGCCCCTTATTTTAAAGAATAACAAAACTCAGATTCTCTCATCTTCTTCCTTCAACCTCATTGGTCTTTCCAAAAACCCCTTATTTTAATTTGGCTAAAAGTTTCTGAGCCACATATTTTAGGTATGTTTGTTTACCTCTTAATTGTTAGAACTTAGGGGATGTTTGTTTACCTCTTAATTGTTGTAGCTTAGGGGTTGTTTGTTTACCTCTTAATTGTTAGAGCTTAAGGGCTGTTGTTTACCTCTTAATTGTTAGACCTTAGGGGCTGTTTGTTTACCTCTTAATTGTTAGAACTTAGGAGCTGTTTGTTTACCTCTGAATCGTTAATAGGTGAATCTTTTTTGGCAAAAAAAAATGTCCCTCTTAATGGTTCTAAAACGCTCTGAATGATTTTGTATCTTGGGTATCCCTTAACCATTGGAGCACTAATTTCATTCTTAACAATTACCAAACAACCATATTTCATTTTGCAATATACCATAAGAACCTCTTAACCATTCTTGTCCAATAACTAAAGCAAATAAAAAGTACAAATAATGAACATAAGTTTTCAAATAAAACAACAAGCAATTTCCAGGCAAAGCATAACAGCAAAAAAGTTCAGCCAGATGTATAATATGAACTGTGAAAAGAGAACATACCTCAGATCAGATACCGTGTGTGTTTGCCTCAACAACCCCAACTCACTTGCTGCAACAGGGCATTAAATCATAAACGTTACAAAAGTGGATCCCAAAATTTTCGTTACATCAGTCTCAAAACTAAGGTTGGCGGAAACAACCTATACACAACTGAGAACATTCTAGCTTCTACAAGTGGCACAGGAACCGTCTCTATCTGCATCTGTACTCTATCCTGTTCTTGCTCACTTACCTGAGCTTCCTACTACTTGCTCACCTGAAAATGGTTTAGTTTTGAAAAGCGAGGGTTAGACCAAAAAGTCTAGTTAATTCCCTCCAAAAACAGCATACATCAACAGTATAAAATCATTTTATACAAAAACATTAACATTCTCCACCTAAGCATCATTCATGGTACTACACAGGGTTCAAGAATCACATTAGCTACCACGATCGGGGCCCAAACGGACTCCCTCTCGGCTCATCCCGGAGTCCAAGCGGACTCCCTTCCATACGAGTAGGAAGGAAACAAATTCCATCCTACAAGCTCACCACAAATGCCCAAGGGATCATAGGATCCCGTGGTACCCTGACCCCACTGTGCAGACCGACTCAGCATAGCATACACATAGCTTAACGTAAGTCACAAAGCGTGAAGTCTTTGTACATCATTTCATCTTGCTCATAACCGTCCTTTAAAATAAAACGTACATTTCATGAAAAAAACATGCGTAACAGCTGGTAAAACAGTTCATGCTCATAAACGAACCATAATCAATAAAATCATTTAACATAGTACTTCGTGTAAAAAGGGGTTTAGGGAACTCACCTGATAGCAGTTACCTTCCTAACCATGAATCTTGTTCCGAATCGTCCTTACACCTAAGCATAATTTATGATTTAAATCAGTGACAATCAACTTCTGATCCTAGACTCTTCTCTAATCTGCACTTAAATAAATAATACAGATAATTAATTACATATTAGGTCCTCTTAGTCAATATTGTATCTTAAAGTAAGACTAAGCCCATTTACTAATTCTCAACCATTATATTAGGTGTGGACCTCTAAGCCCAAAAAGGAATAAATGACTTCCGGCCAAATAAAACGATTTTCGGCCCATACCCTTGCAATCCGGAACTCGGTCCACTAAAAGTCATCCAATTCCGGCCCATGCGATTTGTATCTCATTCCAGATCCATACTAATTTGGATTCCGGATCTGCAAGTTGGAAACCCAAATTCCGAAACCTTAAAGTTTCGGATCCTGCTTGGTAACCGGCCCAATTCCGGATCAGGTAAGGATAAGTTTCGGATCCCATAATTTACTTCTTCTGGAATTATTAGTTCCGGTATTTAATACTTCCGGACTGTGATTTTGATGCCGAAACCTAGAACCAAAATTCGTACTAATTAGCTCAAACATTGAGGATTTTAACTTTATATTCTTTCTCATAAATTGGTACATACTAATCTCTAACCTCAAAATCCATATAAACACTTGATTTAATCATTCAACAATTTGGTTTAGAGTTAAAACTCCATTAATGCCCTTATTTTGATTTCACAGCTCACGCACTGAAGAACAATTAGAAACTTATTTACCCAAACATTTCTTACACAGAAAAGAATACATAAGGGAATCGATTTCTTACCAGATTAGGAGTTCTCCTATTGAAATCAATATTGATCGCCTTCCTTTCCTTTCTCTTCTTCTTCTCAGCCGCCACAGTAATGCTAGGTGAATATTCAATAAATAAAAAACCTAGTGATTGGCAACCATTTATATCTTTCATAAATTGCACAAAGGCCCCTTAACTTAAAATTCTTAGACATTAGCCACTAAACTTTCAATACATACTAAAAATTTGGGTTGTTACAACACCCCCCCCCCCCTCCCCTTAAAAGAATTTCGTCCCCATAATTCCTTATTGGAAACGATGCGGGTATCTTGCCTTCATTTCCGATTCCAACTCCCAAGTCGCCTCCGGACCTTTGTGATGCCGCCATTGTACCTTCACCAGTCTAATCTCCTTGATCCTTAAATTGCGGATTTGGTTGTCCACCCTCTCAACGGTTCCTCTACGTAAGTCAACCCCACACCAAAACCGACACTTCCCGAAGGTAATGCCACTTCTGACTCAGTCAACCACCTCATTAAATTCGAAACATGGAACATTGGGTGCATTCCCTTTAGTTCTTACGGTAACTCCAACTCGTAGGCTACTGTTCCTACTCGATCAATCATAACAATAGTAGATTAAATAAGGCTTCTCATGCATCTTTACTTCCTTTAAGGAGGAACTTGGCGGAATTCCCCGCCACAACACGAGATTCTTTTACCGGAAAAGTAAATTACCCACTTGACAGCTTAGCACAAGGCCAACCCTGTACATCCCAACAAACTCACAACCCAAAGTTCCTTCATCGTATTACAAGCAATTCTAGATTACTTCTCCCAACCAACATTCGTCTATGCAGATAACACTTCCTTTTCTCGGAACACCTCGACCACAGTTCATCAACCATCTCTCACATCCTCACCACTTCACCACTCCATACTTATACGTAACTAAGAGTAGGAACCTCCAAACCCATCGTTGAAGTGTTCACCTACTCGAATTAAACTTATCCTGAAACACATGAATTCCTCACTGATTGCCACGAGCGTTCAGTCATACAAAACATAACTTCGGTTACCCTCACTCAACTAGGAGAAGTAGTCATGGTCACACAAAGCTATTCTCAATAGTCTATCGTTGAACGACTAGTTCGTTTGAACATCCCTTACAACATTACCAACTCAACCCATTCAACTGCCCTTTTCCACTTCTCTCCCATACTTAAAGCATACACACATCCTCTTTCTCATACCCCTTCCAGGAGTTCGCACTCTTACCGATGACAAACTACACACGCTACTCCACCTTTCGGTGTTACTGCTAACATTTACTGCTTCTAACCCACTCACTTAGTCCAACGTACTATCTTCAACTCCCCACGTTAGCGTGGAGCACCGTCCATCAAGAATTACTTGCCCATCTCCTCTGGTCTTTCCACATGCTGAAAATACTTTCTCATTACCCTACATAACCAAATCTCCAACTATTTCCTTCTAGGATCATTCCTCCATACATAAGAAACAATTCACATTCTGAAAGGGTTTAGCATCTACTATAAGACATTTTCGACTAACTCATCTATCATCTTCTTTAAACTTCCAATGATTCCAAAATACACTTACTTGGTGACTCACACATAAAAAACACTTGGTTTCTTATTTGGGTAACCACCCACTCCCGCTCCGTCATTCTATTCCGATAACAGTCAAAATAAAACGCCAACTTACAAAGCACGTGCTTCAACAACTGGATTTTCAAAATTGTACACTTCATCTGAAATCCCAAAAGGCTTCCTTCTAATGCTTCATCTTTCTAACATCGCTTTACTACAACACTGGCTGGCACGTTTATCTTGGCAATTGAAGCCATTATTCATTCGTACATTCTCCACTCCTAACATCACACTGCCGACCAGGTCTCTCATGGTCATTCATACACAATTCAAACTTTCCTTCATATTCTCCCGCATGCATAATCGAGTCTATCTCGCTACTTTGTCCTTTCTCAACTCTAGTTGAACTATAACTCCCTAGTTCCCAATTAGCTCAAATGTAATCGTTCTTGCTAGCTCTTTACGATCCGAGCCCTTACATAAACAGGGCACATTCCCTCACTGAACGATATAATTTACACACTCGCTTCGTTCGTGCTACATACCTTATCCTTCTACGAACCCTCCATACCTCGTAAGTAGAACGCTTATCCAAAACAGTAGTCTCTCACTAACTTAACACCCCTACAAGGTGTTCTATCAATTTTCACTCTTCTGGTTCAAGTCTTCGGCCTCAGCCAACTTACCCAGCTGCCGACTTCAACATCAATAGTCAACTTGTTGATACTTTATTAACCTATTCTTTAACATGGGTTCCTTACGAAACCAAATCCTTCCAACATATCATAATCAACTTCATAATCCATCGCCCTCATTTCAAAACTTACTCATGTAACACCAATATTACAAGATCACCTTAAAACTCATATCCCACGTCGTGGACATTTCATTTATGCCTCACCACACTACTCATAATGAGTTGCTAAAACCAACACCTTGATGACTCCTAGTCCTTCCTCCGGACACCATCGTCCCTCGGCAACTGTATTTCTAGTCACCGAACAAGGGTACAGACCCTCATATAACCGACATTAGAGTCCACTTCTCCTCTTGAACACAAATACTAAAACTGCAATTATGCTCCCCTGATTTGTCCAACACCTTTCCACCCTCTGAGTTCTTCCTTAGCTAAAAATGTAATACTCCACGACCTAGTGAGTTCATAGCCTTCATGCATGACAACGCGATAAATAAATCATTTCTCACATTTTATCATTTTAAATAACCAACACTTGGAAATAACTTGGGTACGCATGACCCCAACATTCTCACAGTCTCTAATGCCCGACACAACAATCTCGAGGATCGTTCGCACACAACCTTTCAGTAAAAGCTCAATCTTACTCAACTAAACGATGTTGTTACGACGGTAATATATTGAATGAAAATCTTTTCATACAATAAAATTTTGAAAAAGGATTACCGACACAAAGTAAACCAGTCGGTTCCCATACTCATTTTTATGATATCAACAATGTCGGTACTCATTTTGATTATGAAAGTTTTGCTGGCAAACGTTTTCTTGACTTTTTGCAACAATTTAACTTATCATGAAAAGGTGAAATGTTTTGCAAATCGTTAAGCTCAAAATTTCATTGTGCGACGTAGATGAAATCGCCTTTTCTTTAAACATACGCTTGTATACGCTGACTCACTTTCGTCCAAAATTTTCAATTTACACATTTAATTAAATCGTGAAAATTTCGTGTAACACATATATGAATGCAATGCATGAAACTCTACTTGCACCTGAAGGCTACTCACTCAAACAAGGTCAACCGTTTTACTCACGCAACTTATCCTTGACACTCTACCTTCGACCAACGGTCGCCCTCTTGGTCATGCAATAACTTGTTGTACCTGCGTTCCACATCCCACTTACTCAACCATTTCATACTATTTTCGTTTTGATCAAATATCTCACATTCTACCTCTACATGCTTTCAATTCACTATTGGTATCTCCCTTCATTGATCCTGCCACTGAAAAGCTCGACTAGGAAGTCAGGGCTCTACTCTTCTACTCACTCTTGAATTGACACTTTCAAGATCTCGACACTGCCCTTCTTACCATCCCAACTGATCCACCTCACGATTTCTACAACTGGGACTCTCCAACCAGGAGTCTTACTAAAAAGCAATCACTCATCCTCTTCGAACCCACAAAGATCTACCTCTAGACGACTCATAACATTCCAAACAACGTTTCTTCTCTACGATGTATACATACATCACATCATAAAAGATCTCTTACGATACTTCCCCAACAATGGGTCTCCATCTATCCCTCAGGGATCTTGCTGACATTCTAGATTACTGGAACACGACACAAAAACTAGCTTAAGACTACAACATCAGAATAATAAGGTATATTAAGCACATACATGTACCTGTAAGTTTGCAATTACACTGGCCAGATGTAATCCCAAAGTTACCTCACATGACTGTCCTCGGTAACCTATTACTCCTATATCTACTATAGTGCCCTCCTAACGCATTTCCTATACCTACAATAGTGCCCTCCTAACGCATTCCCTGATTCTTAGTTGTGATTTCTACTTCCAAAGTTTAAGTTTAGGCCCGTCCGGTCACCTAAATCCCTTAAACAATGGCTCTGATACCATTTGTAACGGCCCAAAAATACAACAGGACAACATGACATTAAATCATAAACGTTACAAAACTGGATCCCAAAATTTTCGTTACATCAGTCTCAAAACTAAAGTTGGCGGAAACAACCTATACACAACTGAGAACATTCTAGCTTCTATAAGTGGCACATGCACCGTCTCTATCTGCATCTGTACTCTATCCTGTTCTTGCTCACTTACCTGAGCTTCCTACTACTTGCTCACCTGAAAAGGGTTTAGTTTTGAAAAGCGAGGGTTAGACCAAAAAGTCTAGTGAATTCCCTCCAAAAACAACATACATCAACAGTATAAAATCATTTTATATAAAAATATTAACATTCTTGTAACATCCCACACTTACAAAAGTACATATAATCATATATTTCATTATATGTTTGCAACAAAAGTACATCACGTTCCACATTTGGTCCCAACTAAAGTCTAGACATAATAAAAATTCAGTACAATTTGATTCACTTTAAATTACATAATAACTAACAACAATTTATAAGTACAAAAGCATCCACATTTCTCTTATCGATCATCTCCTCAAAAGCTATGCAACAAGTTTTCTAATCACTTGGTAATACTGGATCCACCACCTGGAATACATATTTTAAAACAGAAAATGAGGGTTAGACCTAAAGGTCTAGTGAGGAAATCCCTGACATTTGAAAATCATTAAAGTTTCATTTATATAAAACACTCTTTATATAATTACACATATTTCACACGTAAATTAATACCAGTCAAGATTGCTACATCATACCTGTCTCATCCAACCTTATCCCTCCACCAATGGCCAATATCAATTGGTTGCGAGCCAATTTAACACACCGGTCCAAAGTCCGGCCACGTATTATATTTTCATATAATACTCACGTAATTATAATATCTCAATATATTATAATCACCCACGTATGACATATTCATACACTTTATTTAACATTTGTTATTCACATAATGCATTCCAGTAAAATACTTTTTAAAGTAAAACTCACCTTATCTTTTTAGCAAGGTCCTTCAAACTTTCCTCAAAACAGATTAACTTTTAACCCCGATCCTTAGTATCTGAAACAAATTAAAGTATACATACTTTTTAACACATAAACAGGTAATCCAACTTTTCGCAACCCACTATTACGAAAATCTTACTTTTCGCAACCCATAGTTGCGAGTTCTTTACTTTTCGCAACCAACAGATACGAAAACCTCACTTCTCGCAAACCACAGTTGCGAGTTCCCTACTTTTCGTAACCAACAGATGCGAAATCTTTACTATGCGTTTTAGCTACTTGCGCAAAGTGGACTTTTCGCAACCAAGGCTTGCGAATTCCTACTTTTCGCAAAAACACTGTTCATCGTCTTTTTCAGAAAAGTTCAGCTCATTTGCAGGAATCCATCTTTTACCTAGATTTTGCACAGAAGTGTTCTAAACTCTTTTTAACACCCTAATTGTAACTAAAATTCACAACTTCTTCTAAAATTACCTAAACCCACCTCAAATTCCAAAAGAAACCTAATTCTCATAAAAGAGAGTTTAAATCAGAAAATTACCTCTTTGATGTTACTGCACCAAACACAAAATCCCAGTTGAGTAACTTTAATCTTCTTCTTCTTCTTCGATGGTTCTTCTTCTCTCTCTCTCTCTGCCGTGAACGAATTCACACACACACACTATTTGGGTTTTTGCTTTAATATCTCAAATTGGGATATTCCTATACTTTAAACTACTGAGTCGGTTTTGGCTAACAAGGTTTGGGTAAAATACCAAACAAACCCTAAACTTGCTTCACTTGACAAAACACACCCTTAAGCTTCTATTATACAATAAAAACTTATCCCTTAATTTCTTAACTCCATAAAATACAAAAATCAAGACTTATAAAATTCCAATTTTAATTTAGATAAAATACCTGGTTATTACAACATCTCCCCCTTAAAAGAATTCCGTCCCGGAATTCAGTTAAGAGAACAGATGAGGGTATTTGGCTCTCATTTCCGACTCCGATTCCCACGTCGCATCCTGACCTTTATGATGTTTCCACTGGACCTTTACCTGTCTGATTTCTTTGTTCCTCAATACTTTGACTTTGTGATCAACTATAGCTTCCGGTTCCTCCACATAGTTCAGCTTTTCATCAACCTGGATATCTGGTAGAGAGACTGCCTGGTCTGAAGTCACTAAACATTTCCTAAAATTCGATACATGGAACGCGTTGTGAATCCTGCTTAATTCTAGAGGTAAATCTAGTCGGTAAGCCACTTCCCCAATTCTTTCGGTAATTGCAAACGGACCAATATACCTCGGACTGAGTTTACCTTGCTTCCCAAAACGTATGACTCCTTTCCAGGGCGATACTTTCAACATTACAAAATCCCCAACCTGAAACTCTAACGGTTTCCGGCGTCGATCTGCATAACTTTTTTGTCTGTCTTGAGCCACTTTTAATCTGTCCCGAATCTGAGTAATCTTATCCGCTGTTAAATGTACTATTTCTGGCCCTGCTAATTGTTTCTCCCCCACTTCATTCCAACACAGAGGCGTTCGGCATTTTCTACCATACAATACTTCTAACGGTGCCACTTGAATGCTAGAATGATAACTGTTGTTGTAGGCGAATTCTATCAAAGGCAGATGTTTATCCCATGATCCCCCAAAATCAACTATACAAGCCCGGAGCATATCTTCTAAAGTCTGAATTGTTCTTTCACTCTGTCCGTCAGTCTGTGGATGATATGCTGTACTCAATTTTATTTGCGTTCCCATCTCTTTTTGAAAGCTTCTCCAAAATCTAGAAGTAAATCGACTATCTCGATCGGAAATAATCGAGATTGGAACTCCATGTCGAGTTACTATTTCATTAATGTACAATTTAGCTAAACGTTCCAAGGAATCAGTTTCTTTTATCGGCAAGAAATTAGCAGACTTCGTCAATCTATCCACAATCACCCAAATAGAATCGAATCCCTTTGAAGTTCTAGGCAACTTGGTAATAAAATCAGTAGTGATCTGATCCCATTTCCACATTGGTATATCTAGTCGTTGTAACTGACAAAACGGTTTCTGATGCTCAATCTTTACTTTCTTGCAGGTAGTACAATCTTCCACATACTTAGCAACACTTCTCTTCATTCCCGGCCACCAATAGAATTGTTTCAAATCTCTATACATTTTATTTGTACCTGGATGAATAGAAAATCGAGATTGATGTGCTTCTTGTAGTACACGATCACGTAATCCACCCAAACGAGGTATCCAAATTATGTTTCCCATACACCATAACCCACGGTCATCTTTCCCAAGAAATACTTATATTCCCACTAACCGTTCTGATTTCAAACTTTCTTCCTGATAAGCATCTATCTGGCACTTCAGTAATTCGTCAAAGATATTTGGGAGGAGTTCAGCTCGTAGCGATATCGCCTTTATCGTTCCACTTCTTTCTTGACGACTTAATGCATCTGCTACCACGTTCGCCTTCCCGGGGTGATAAAGGATTTCACAATCATAATCATTTACCAATTCCAACCATCTTCTTTGCCTCATATTCAGTTCTTTCTGATCGAAAAGATGTTGCAGACTCTTATGGTCAGTGAAAATTTGGCATTTAGAACCATAAAGATAATGTCTCCAAATCTTCAATGCAAAGACAACTGCTGCAAGCTCCATATCGTGAGTAGGATATTGTCTTTCATGATCCTTTAGCTGACGAGTAGCATAGGCAATCACTTTTCCACGTTGCATAAGTACACATCCCAATCCTAGTTTAGAAGCATCACTGTAGACCACAAAATCATCAGAACCTTCTGGCAATGCTAATATCGGCGCGCTGCAGAGTTTCTCCTTCAATATTCTGAATGCCTCATCTTGCTCTACTTTCCATTCAAACTTTAAATTCTTCCGAGTTAGCTTAGTCAATGGCGTCGCGATTCGAGAAAAGTCTTTTATAAATTTCCTATAGTATCCAGCTAGACCCAGAAAACTACGTACTTCGGTTGCCGTCTTCGGCGGTTCCCATCTTTCAATTGCTTCCACTTTCGCTTGATCGACTTGTATACCCTTCTCTGAAACTACATGACCCAAAAACTGAACTTCCTGCAACCAGAATTCACATTTAGAGAACTTAGCGTACAACTTTTCTTTCTTCAATAACTCCAAAATCAAACGAAGATGTTGCGCATGATCCTCTTTGGATCGGGAATAAATAAGTATATCATCGATAAACACAATGACAAATTTATCGAGATAAGGCTTACATACCCGATTCATTAGATCCATAAAAGCGGCTGGAGCGTTCGTCAATCCGAAAGGCATTACTAAAAATTCGTAGTGGCCGTATCTTGTGCGAAATGCAGTCTTTAAAACATCCTCTTCCTTAACCCTCAACTGATGGTAGCCAGATCTGAGATCAATCTTAGAGAAGTAACAAGCTCCAACTAATTGATCAAACAGGTCATCAATTCTTGGAAGTGGATACTTGTTCTTGATCGTGCGCTTGTTCAGCTCCCGGTAATCGATACACATTCTCATTGAACCGTCTTTCTTCTTCACAAATAAAACTGGTGCACCCCACGGCGAAGAGCTAGGTCTGATGAAGCCCTTATCAGATAAATATTGAAGCTGTGCCATCATTTCTTTCATTTCTGGTGGTGCTAATCGATACGACGCGCGAGCAATAGGAGTGGCTCCAGGGACTAAGTCAATACCAAATTCTACTTGTCTAACAGGAGGAAGACTATTCAAGTCTTCAGGAAAAACCTCAGGATATTCATTAACAATGGAAATATCTTCCAGCTTACTCTTTTCAGGCCTACTATCTATCACATAGGCTAAATAACTCGAGCAACCCTTACTAACACATTTTCGGGCTTTTATCATAGATATAAGATTGGACTGATGATTCTTACGATCACCATAGATCACTACTGCCCTCTTATCAGGTAAAACAACGTTGATTATTTTCTTATCACAAACTATGTTAGCCTGATTCTCAGCTAACCAATCCATTCCTACTACCACATCAAATTCGATCAACTCTATTGGGAATAGTTGTATCGGTACTCCACACCCTTCTATGTTTATCATACAACAATCAAAAACCTCTTTAACTGCCACTTGTTTATCATTTGCAGTATCTACTAATAAGGCATGTTTTAACATTTTAGGCTCTAAATGCATGTGAGCAGCAAAGGAGGGAGACACAAAAGATCGGTTTGCACCAGAATCAAATAACACTTTAGCACGCGTGGAGTTTATGAAAAATGTACCTGTGACCACATCCGGAGTTTCCTCCGCCTCTTTAGCTGTCATTTGAAAAGTACGACCCCTCGTTCTGGGCGGTTCTATTCTTGGAACCACTGGTCTAGTAATGGCCGGCTTCCCGGATGTACCCCCTTGTTGTATTCTACCTCGCAGACAATCAGATTGGAGGTGATCCGGAGAGTTGCACAAAAAGCAAAACTGTGTTACTCGACAATCTTTAACAACATGACTAGTTTTCCCACACTTAAAACAAACCCGCGACTCCACTTGACAATTTCCCTGATGGTAGCGATTACATCTCGGACATGGTCTTTCCGCTGGTCGGAACGACGGACGGTTATCAAACCTCGGGAATCTAGACTTATTTGGATCTTGTGGTGGTCCTTCCCATTTCCTTTTCCCCAAGCTCTTATCACCGGCATCCCTTTTATTGTCTCGTTCGACATTTTCTGCAGCATCCACAACAGCGGTAAACGTATCTGGCCTTGTTGCAGTCACCAGTCTTCGAACTTCTGAATTTAACCCATAGATAAATCTCACCATTTTCATCTTTTCTGTAGCAACATAATATCCTGCAAAACGAGATTTTTCTAAAAATCTAGCAGTATAATCTCTGACTGACAAATTCCCTTGCTGTAGATTCATAAATTCTTCTTCCAATTGTCTGACAGCAGCTTGTGGACAGAAGTGTGTTGTGAAAGCTAACACGAATTCCTCCCATGAAAAAGTAGTATATACATCCGCTCCTCTCGATTCTGTATGAGCCTCCCACCAATACAAAGCATCACCTTTTAGCATTGCTGCTCCATAAAGCACTTTGTCTTCTTCAGAACACTTACACGTCTTGAAGATGGTTTCTATTTCTTTTAGCCATCTCATTGCCTTGACCGGGTCCCGATCTGGCTTGCAACTAAG
Organism: Saussurea involucrata; assembly: GCA_033807775.1. Lineage (NCBI taxonomy): Eukaryota > Viridiplantae > Streptophyta > Magnoliopsida > Asterales > Asteraceae > Saussurea > Saussurea involucrata. The sequence goes on along the minus strand of CM066319.1, from coordinate 140,551,169 downwards.
AAAAATTTTATAGTCGCACCTTTTCATCACCGGTAAGATAGTAGAGGTAAGTGGTATTTCAACTTCGTGTTCCGGATTTGGTCTTTCAGTTTCATTGTGGCGATTATGTTCAAACATAGCTTGTATGTTATCTTGTAACCTCCCCATTTCTGCCATCAAATCGTCCCGTGTAACAAACTCTGTGCCCTGTGGTTGTGTTCTTCCTCCAGTTCGGCCCCCATTTCCCCTTCCGGTCCTGCCTCTACCACGATCTCCTCCTCTTCCCCCTGTTCCTATTGGTGGATTCTCTCCACCCGAATTCCTTCCTCCTCTTTGATTCCTTTGTCTAGTGCCACTTGCCATTCTGTAGATTCAAACAAAGTTAATATACACATAAGCACATACCCTATATAACAAGGTATTCCAGTTCAAACATGCACCTGTAAGATCATAATTACACTGGCCTGGTGTAATTTGAAATTACCTTACATGATGTTCCTTCCACCTTTTATACTTAGCATCCCCAGGTTCTAAAAATAATAGGGACATCCTACTTCACATGCAGTTTAAGTCTAGGTACAGATACTAATACCTAAATCCCTTAAACTAGGGCTCTGATACCATCTGTAACATCCCACACTTACAAAAGTACATATAATCATATATTTCATTATATGTTTGCAACAAAAGTACATCACGTTCCACATTTGGTCCCAACTAAAGTCTAGACATAATAAAAATTCAGTACAATTTGATTCACTTTAAATTACATAATAACTAACAACAATTTATAAGTACAAAAGCATCCACATTTCTCTTATCGATCATCTCCTCAAAAGCTATGCAACAAGTTTTCTAATCACTTGGTAATACTGGATCCACCACCTGGAATACATATTTTAAAACAGAAAATGAGGGTTAGACCTAAAGGTCTAGTGAGGAAATCCCTGACATTTGAAAATCATTAAAGTTTCATTTATATAAAACACTCTTTATATAATTACACATATTTCACACGTAAATTAATACCAGTCAAGATTGCTACATCATACCTGTCTCATCCAACCTTATCCCTCCACCAATGGCCAATATCAATTGGTTGCGAGCCAATTTAACACACCGGTCCAAAGCCCGACCACGTATTATATTTTCATATAATACTCACGTAATTATAATATCTCAATATATTATAATCACCCACGTATGACATATTCATACACTTTATTTAACATTTGTTATTCACATAATGCATTCCAGTAAAATACTTTTTAAAGTAAAACTCACCTTATCTTTTTAGCAAGGTCCTTCAAACTTTCCTCAAAACAAATTAACTTTTAACCCCGATCCTTATTATCTGAAACAAATTAAAGTATACATACTTTTTAACACATAAACAGGTAATCCAACTTTTCGCAACCCACTATTACGAAAATCTTACTTTTCGCAACCCATAGTTGCGAGTTCTTTACTTTTCGCAACCAACAGATACGAAAACCTCACTTCTCGCAAACCACAGTTGCGAGTTCCCTACTTTTCGTAACCAACAGATGCAAAATCTTTACTATGCGTTTTAGCTACTTGCGCAAAGTGGACTTTTCGCAACCAAGGCTTGCGAATTCCTACTTTTCGCAAAAACACTGTTCATCGTCTTTTTCAGAAAAGTTCAGCTCATTTGCAGGAATCCATCTTTTACCCAAATTTTGCACAGAAGTGTTCTAAACTCTTTTTAACACCCTAATTGTAACTAAAATTCACAACTTCTTCTAAAATTACCTAAACCCACCTCAAATTTCAAAAGAAACCTAATTCTCATAAAAGAGAGTTTAAATCAGAAAATTACCTCTTTGATGTTACTGCACCAAACACAAAATCCCAGCTGAGTAACTTTAATCTTCTTCTTCTTCTTCGATGGTTCTTCTTCTCTCTCTCTCTGCCGTGAACGAATTCACACACACACACTATTTGGGTTTTTGCTTTAATATCTCAAATTGGGATATTCCTATACTTTAAACTACTGAGTCGGTTTTGGCTAACAAGGTTTGGGTAAAATACCAAACAAACCCTAAACTTGCTTCACTTGACAAAACACACCCTTAAGCTTCTATTATACAATAAAAACTTATCCCTTAATTTCTTAACTCCATAAAATACAAAAATCAAGACTTATAAAATTCCAATTTTAATTTAGATAAAATACCTGGTTATTACAATTCTCCACCTAAGCATCATTCATGGTACTGCACAGGGTTCAAGGATCCCATTAGCTACCACGATCGGGGCCCAAACGGACTCCCTCTCGGCTCATCCCGGAGTCAAAGCGGACTCCCTTCCGTACGAGTAGGAAGGAAACAAATTCCATCCTACAAGCTCACCACAAATGCCCAAGGGATCATAGGATCCCGTGGTACCCTGGCCCCACTATGCAGACCGACTCAACATAGCATACACATAGCTTAACGTAAGTCACAAAGCGTGAAGTCTTTGTACATCATTTCATCTTTCTCATAACCGTCCTTTAAAAGAAAACGTACATTTCATGGAAAACATGTGTAACAGTTGGTAAAACAGTTCATGCTCATAAACGAACTATAATCAGTAAAATCATTTAACATAGTACTTCGTGTAAAAAGGGGTTTAGGGAACTCACCTGATAGCAGTTACCTTCCTAACCACGAATCTTGTTTCGAACCGTCCTTACACCTAAGCATAGTTTATGATTTAAATCAGTGACAATCAACTTCTGATCCTAGACTCTTTTCTAATCTGCACTTAAATAAATAATACGGATCATTAATTACATAATGGGTCCTCTTAGTCAATACTGTATCTTAAAGTAAGACTAAGCCCATTTACTAATTCTCAACCATTATATTAGGTGTGGACCTCTATGCCTAAAAAGGAATAAATGGCTTTCGGCCCAATAAAAAGATTGCCGGTCCATACCCTTGTAATCCGGAACTCGGTCCACTAAAAGTCATCCAATTTCGGCCCATGCGATTTGTATCTCATTCCGGATCCATACTAATTTGGATTCCGGATCTGCAAGTTGGAAACCCAAATTCCGGAACTTTAAAGTTCCGGATCCTGCTTGGTAACCGGCCCAATTCCAGATCAGGTAAGGATAAGTTCCGGATCCCATAATTTACTTCTTCCAGAATTATTAGTTCCGGTATTTAACACTTCCGGACTGTGATTTTTGATGCCGAAACCCAGAACCAAAATTCGTACTAATTAGCTCAAACTTGAGGATTTTAACTTTATATTCTTTCTCATAAATTGGTACATACTAATCTCTAACCTCAAAATCCATATAAACACTTGATTTAATCATTCAACAATTTGGTTTAGAGTTAAAACTCCATTAATGCCCTTATTTTGATTTCACAGCTCACGCACTGAAGAACAATTAGAAACTTATTTACCCAAACATTTCTTACACATAAAAGAATACATAATGGAATCGATTTCTTACCAGATTAGGAGTTCTCCTATTGAAATCAATACTGATCGCCTTCCTTTCCTTTCTCTTCTTCTTCTCAGCCGCCACAGTAATGCTAGGTGAATATTCAATAAATGAAAAACCTAGGGATTGGCAACCATTTATATCTTTCATAAATTGCACAAAGGCCCCTTAACTTAACTTTAAATTCTTAGACATTAGCCACTAAACTTTCAATACATACTAAAAATTTGGGTTGTTACAGTTTTATCTTGTACAAATCTTTGGTTCCACAGGAATCTGCCTCTGAGCAATGACTACATCTACATTATAGCATCAATGCAACATCAAGAGAAATGCCTCAAAACAAAGTAATATATAAATACACCCCATACATTACTTTAAACAAAAAAATAATATCTAGATTCATATATAGAAAAAGAACATCTCTATTCACATCAATAACCTCATTTGGGCTATTAAACTATCCTAGACAACAAGTATATAAACAATATATGTATTAAACAGTCGAGAACTTTTTAGATCTTTATGAAAACAATTTTCACAACATGACAAATATTTTATTTTTGGACTATTTCATGTAAGAGATTTTGTCAACAAATTAAAATATTTTATCGTTAAGAGGTGAATCTTGTTAGGCAAAAAAACCATCTACCTCTTAATGGTTCTAAAACGCTCTGAATGATTTTGTATCTTGGGTCTCCCTTAACTATTCAGAGCACTAATTTCATTCTTAACAATTACCAAAAAACAATATTTCATTTTGTAATATACCATAAGAACCTCATAACCATTCTGACCACTTAAGAACCTCTTAACCATTCTGACCAGTTAGGAACCTCTTAGAGCATCCTGGAATTTACCAAACAACCAAAGAAACTATCGAGTACAAAGCGAATCAAAGTAGTTTAATGTAAAATTATCGAGTACAAAGGACTTTTTGTGTTAAAATTGATGTGAATCGAATGCATTCCATACCACCAAAATTATCACAAACCCACAAAAAATCAAAGCAAAGAGCAATCGATCAGAAATGAGTTTTCGTGTTAAAATTGATGTAAAATTATCGAGTACAAAGGACTTTTTGTGTTAAAATTTTATCGTTAAAATTGATGTGAATCGAATGCATTCCATACCACCAAAATTATCACAAACCCACAAAAAGAAAACATCGAAAAATCAAAGCAAATACTTATGAAAGTTCATAATTCTGGTTTGGAAAAGAAAACATAAAAAAATCACAGAATGGAGAAGCAAACATAAAAAACCATTCAAGAAAAAATATTCTAAAAGAAAGAATTCAAACCTTGAATTCAAACCATACAAACAAAAAACCCTGGTTTGTGGATGTGTGCGAGACATTGGAAAAGGAAACACCAAAAAAATCACAGAATGGAGAAGCAAACATGAAAAAACCATTCAAGAAACAATATCCTAAAAGAAAGAATTCAAACCTGGAGAGCGATGGGGAAACCCAAATACAGAAATGAAACCCTAAAAAACAACAAAACATGAAATGTTAGGGTTTTTACCAGCAAAAAATCAGAACCCATATGTAATAGCAAAAAATGGAATCAAAGAGCAAAAAATGTTGATGAAATGTTAAGGTTTTTACCTCAAATGAAGGAGAAATCAGAAGGCGTCGATGGCAACAATTTGAAAGAAGAAATGTTGAAGCAGAGAAGGCGTAGATGAAGAAGGCGTCCATGGTCTTGATTTATATTATATGTTGATGATGTTGAAATCAGAAGGCGTGGATGAAGAATTGTACTTGGATATGGTGATCTTGAGGGTATGGTCATGAAGGTATGGTGAAAAAGAAGGTTAGGTTGTAATAGGGTATGGTTGATATGAGAGATCTTACTTTCTCTGTCAGATAGAGGACATATTGTTAATAAGAGAAAGGGAAAGTAGGTGTAGTTGGTAGGTAGTAGATAAATTGTTAAAAGAAAATGTTTAAGACTTTTAAGACTAAGATTTTAAGACATTTTGTTAAGATGGTTTATAAGGGAGTATAGATATATATATATATAGAGAGAGAGAGAGAGGCCCACTATTTTGTAAACTTTTTTTTCGTGTAAACTTTGAATTTCATAGGTTTTCTTGATGAAATTGTTTATTTTGATGAAATTGTTTCATATCATTCATTTCTTGATGAAATTGTTGCATATATTTGTGTTTTTTATGTAGTTTCATATATTTTTTTTCCATTTCTATGAAATTGTTTCCTATATTTTCTCAGTTGATGAAACTTTGTCGTTTTTATCTAAAAAACACAAATAAATGAAACAATTTCATCAAGTAATGAATGATATGAAACACTTTCATCAAAATAAACAATTTCTTGAAACAATTTCATCAAGAAAACCTATGAAATCCAAAATTTACAAAGTTTACACACATTTAGAGGTTTACAATTAATTATCCCCCTCTCTCTCTCTCTCTCTCTCTCTATATATATATATATATATATATATAGAGAGAGAGAGAGAGAGAGAGAGACTCCGTAAAATGCAAACCTTGCATTTGTTGCACACTTTACAAACAACAATTATGCATACAACCAGTGTGCAAATGTGCACAACCAATGTGAACAATGTGCATATGCATACGTGCAAGAATATACATATAATGAACATACATTCATATCGGATACTGCATATATGCACATTAGTTTTTACGGGGTGCAACAAATACATGGTTTGTATTTGATTTGTACCCTATGTATATATATATATATATATATATATATATTCATTTTCTTCAAATCGACAAAAGGTAAAGTTCAAATACCTTTTACCTTTGAATAGACGAAAACTAAACATGTGTAGATACTTAAATTACACGAGGAATCAAAATAAATAGTTTTCCAAATTGAAACCAATAATATTCTCGAATTTAACTGTACTCGAACTTTAACATAAACATTCACCATCACGGACATTTAAGGAACTTTTGAGGTTGCACCTCTTTGTGTAAACAATTCAACGCATGTTCGAAATGAAACTAAAATTCGTAGCAAAGGGGTTGGAGCAAACAAAGTAAAGTTATTTTAGAAAAATATCACCACGAGTTATTCAAATATACATATATGTATATAAAAAAAATCTTGTCATCATCCAACAAGTTGAGCAATTTTTATAACTCCAACGTAATTATGTGGCTCAACTAAGGATTGAATTTTCTTTTTAACTTCTTAGTTTTCCAACCATTTGGTTTAAATCTTGTAGTCTTAATCATCCAAAACAATCTCATAATATAAAACAACAAAATTTATCAAAATTAAAACTAAAACCCAAGTGGAGTTGGTTTTTTCACAAATGTTTCCCGGATATCTCCATATCGTGAAAATCGTTTGCGAGTATCTGTAACACCCTCAAAATTGGAATGAGCAACTAACTTTAATTTCAATAAATTAAACTAAAAGATGATAAAATGACTTCTACAAATCATCCTTAACAATACCTCAAAGTTTAAACCTCACGAATTAAACAACTAACAACTCAAGGCGGGTGTTACTTAACCCAAATACAAGTTGCTAATCCCAACAAGTGCGGAAGACTTCGCTAAGCATCTCACTCCTCGTGCACTCTACTAGCACTCATCACTTCACAGTGTAGCTAAAGCTATTCCCAACCTGAACCTGTTGCACATGCCGACAAATAAAAAGGTTAGGCTAACGCCTAGTGACTTCAAGAGTTTACATCATGAGCAAATCATTTGATAATTCAACAGCTTCAACTTAATAAATGATTTTCTAAAAGGGTTTGTATAAAAGACATCGACAACCCATTTTCCAAACGCACACAACTTCTGAGAGGAAAGCTCCCAATGAAAATCGTTTCTCTGCAAAGGACTCAAATCCAAAACTCACATCAAGAGTTAATTAATAATAATAATTTCTCAAATAATCGCCATTGCGAATAAAACTCTGATAGTTAAAACATCCAACAAGGATGTGACATAAATCCGTCCATCAATCATGGAAAACAATCCGCATGCATATAATATAACCTCAACAATACGAATAAATAAAATACCCGAAATCAACACCCTTCGGTGACGGGGGAGACCCGATCTCATCGAATGTGGCAAACACATAAATTAAACCACGATTAAATAAATGCAAGTAAGCTTCTTGGATGTGGAAAACATATGACATCAACCATACTAGGTCTTTAGTCAATCCACGGCATCAATCATACTAGATCTTTAGCCCATATTAGACATCAACCATACTAGGTCTTTAGTCCATCTTAGACATCAACCATACTAGGTCTTTAGTCCATCTACGACATCAACCATACTAGGTCTTTAGCCCATCCTCAGCATCAACCATACTAGGTCTTTAGCCCTTCTTAGACATCAACCATACTAGGTCTTTAGTCCAAGCCATCAAGTTCAATCCTACTGGATCTTTACCTTGGGAAAACCCACCATCCGAAACAAGCTTACTCGACTCAAATATAAATACATGACCCCAAAAGAATAACTAATGCATTCAAATCATGTAAATCTCAAATATAATGCAACTCATGCAATGCAAACCCCAAGCCCACGTCAAGCTTATTAAAAACCGGGCGAATGCCATCAAGACTCAACCGAGTCCAAAACCGAGCCCTCTGCTCAAAGATCTAACGATCGTTTATCAACATCAACTCATGCAAATAAAATGCATCTAACTCACATCATGCAACACACGCTCCGAGGCGTGATAATCTCACAACCCTTTCATTGCCACCTTTCCAATGAAGTCAAATCAAATGTGCATCTACATGTACACGTATATGTGACTCTTTCATAACTCAACAATGCATATAACTCACCAAGGTTCATTAGTCCCAAAGGTACTAAGAATACAAAATCCTCAAACGGTCTTCACACACAAGACCAACACTTAAACCGGCACGTATTCAAATAAAATGCAATTAAGCATATAACACACCCAAGACTCCACCTCGAGTCACCAAAACCGGCAAATACTCAAAAGACTCATTTGAGTAATAATCAAGCCTTTAAGGCCAAAATAAACGTTTGGTTAATTACGTGTCACTCACACGGTTACGTAAACCAAAATGCATCATTACCCAAAATCTTTACCTTTGTAATTCCTCAATTGGCCATCGGCCCCAAAATAAGTGCTTACAACTCTTAAAACACTCACATGGTCGGATTTACCAAAATCCCCAACCCACACGTTCACACTTTAAAATACGCCACATCATAGTTATCACATAATCACAAAAACACTAAAGTGTAGTTTGACCAAATCCTCTTCACTTAAGAAATAGATTATCAAAACCTCTTTTACTCGTGATTTATTCATCAATCACTCAAAATTCCCAAATATGGGTGTTTTATAAGATTTGTAAAGCTCAACACTTTGATTAAATCAAAACCAACCAAATAATTCAACAAGGAATAATTTCACATAAAGCACACCAATACTTTAAAACACATATTTTGGCATGTACAAAGTTTTCACAAAACAACTTGAACTCACCTCGCTAGATTAAGCTAAATCTAGATTTTCCCATACGTATGCTCCTTTGAAGAAGTCCGTATCTTCAAGTCCAAATCTTCCAAAACCTAAATCCATAAGTTTCCAACCATAAATATTTATCCCCAAACACTTAGAATCATTTCCCCCAACATATTACACCCAAAATCGCCAATAGATCAAAACCCTAATTTCCAAAATGAAGAGAATAGAAGATTACCTCAACCATCAAGTGAAACCACCAACTAAACACTTCTAGTGTTACCAAAGTGAGCTTCAAACTTCGTTTCTTCAAGAAGGATGAAAGGGTGTGGAAGAGGGTTAGGTGAACTCTAAAAGATTTGAACCAACAAAAGAGATGAGGAAGATGAACCCATACCTTTGCTTCCAAATATTCTTCAAGATGCAAGGAATCACTTAGAACTCCAAAATCGGAGCCTTAGAGGCTTCAAAAACTGAAATGGGGAAAAGGGGTTCGTTTGGGAGAGTTTAGAGAGAGGGAGATGGAATAGAAATGAAAGAAGGCTGAAAGGCGTGGGTTTAAAACCCTCAGGACCCGTCGGCGATAGTGACACCGCGATAGTGACACTGTCACTATCGCCGGGCATACTCGCCCGCTACCCCAAAACTCTCGGTACATATGGGGCGATAGTGACACTGCGAAAGTGACCATGTCACTAACGCGAGTGTCACACTCGCTGGTCTCTCCCCACCTCTCGGTACATATTGGGCGATAGTGCCCTGGCGATAGTGACCAGGTCACAATCGCCAGGCACTCTCGCGGCCCAGGTACCGAGCCCAATCTTGCCCGATTTCTTATGCGACCCAAAAAGCATCACGTGTTCCATACTCCAAGGCAAAACCTTATCCTTTAATAATTCCAAATAACTTCGTTGATAGACTGAGTTAGGATTTTCGGGGTGTTACAGTATCCTTTGGCAATACAATCAAAGGACCTAAAAGCCTTAACACAAGTGTTAAGTAGCACAAAGTGCCTATCATTGACAAACTTGCTTGCCGATACCAACCTTGCCGTACAATCAAAACATAAAGAATATCATTTAAAGATTAAAATGTAACGTCCCAAAAATTACAAGGAATTTAACTTTAAAAATAGGCATTTTAATAAATAAAACCTTATTAAATATCCAACACCGTTTCGTTTGCAATTTCAATAATAAATAATCTCAGTAATAATAAACAGCGGAAATTAAATTGTTTAATAATAACTTTAATCTCATGATTATAAAAACTCTTCACGCGCGCCAGTGTGTACCCGTCACGCCTTGGAGCCACGAGCACCTGAAACAACATTAAAATAGGAAAGGGTAAGCACAAGGCTTAGTGAATTCAAACCATATATAGGATCGCAATTATATCAGCATCACCCTTAAACAGCTAGTTATCACAACCAACTCATACCATGCAATCACGTCTTGCACCCAAATTTATATATACCAAATATACCAGCACATATATTTCTTGGAACATCCATCAAGAAAATATAATCGCAACTCATTATACAAACACATATACTTCTTGGAACATCCATCAAGAAAATATATCACAATTAATAATAAGCCTTATACTTCTTGGAACGACCATCAAGAAAATATAATCGCAACTCATTATACAAACACATATACTTCTTGGAACATCCATCAAGAAGATATATCACAATTAATAATAAGCCTTATACTTCTTGGAACGACCATCAAGAAAATATAATCGCAACTCATTATAAGCCATATACTTCTTGGAACACCCATCAAGAAGTACATCAATCACAGTTCACTATATATACACAATTATATATACCCCATAACACAATAATATCAACAAACAATCATAACTATCACACCCGAGCTATAGTAACACAAATATAATTTCCATCATATATAGTGAGAGAACTCACCTCAAACGCAAAGCTTATGTCCTCAACAGCAACACGAACCGGCCAACACCAACTCACCTCTTTCCACCTAAATAAGTGATATCAAACGTCAAAGCGAAGTCCTAACCCACAGTCACAACTATGAGCCCATATATGCAATTTTCCAGCTTTTACTCTAAGATTTACAGGTCTGTTCGGGACCTGTTTAGCCCCTCTTAAACTCATCAACCCAGAATTATTATTCCATAATCAGTTAGTTTTATGTCTTAGGGTTCCACGGACATATCGCACGCGCTCTAACGATTTTTCTACAATTTACTATGAATTTTCTAAAAACAGGACACGAAACTGTCATGTGCAGACCTGCTGTGTAAACAGCCGTTTTACACCTAGTTAGAGGCCGAACCAGACTTCCGCTAAAACACGAAAAGTGTGCCCGGAACAGAATGTGAAACGTGGGCACCGGATTCGCCTCAATCCGAGCTACGACGGAAAAGTTATGGCCATCGCAAAACAGTGACATATTCATATTTTCCACATAAAAAGACGATTTATAAAACGGTTAATGTTTTTCGCGATCGGGTCACGGTTTAGATAATGAGGTTCGGGTTTAGGTAGCCACTAGGGCTGGACAATCCACGCTCCACCCACTGCCACCTCCGGCAGTGGTGGTCGGCGGCGGCAGCCACCACCGGCGGTGGTGGTTTGCGATTGAATACGACGTACGAAAAGAAAACGTAAAGGAAACGGAACCTTACCACTCAGCAGAAAACCACGAGAGATCCCGACCTTCACGTCCCGGCTGCCGCTAACGACTCTCTCTCTCTCTCTCTCTCGATCGTCTCTCTCGCTTCTCTCTCTCCCTCTCGCCGCTGCTTTCTCTCTCTCCCGCCGGCAGAAACTGCGCCGGCAGCGCCGGTGGTGGTGGTTCTCAGGGGTGGTCGACGGCAGCCCTAGGGAGGAGAGGGTATGGGTGTTCGGCGGTGCCGAAGTAAAACGAGAGGGGAAGGGGATGTAGGTTTTGCAACCGTGAGCCAAGAAGAAGAAGAGTAGGGTTCTTGGTTGTTTGTTTGCATTCCACGAAACCAAGAAAAAAACAAGAGAAGAGAAAGGGGTCGGTTTCTATAAACCGATCCCATGCACTATACATTAATGACACAATTAGCCCCTCACTTCTATTACTTGCAAAAAAATAAATTGAAACTTAACCCAATTAGTCCCTCGACATAACATTTCGACCATTCCCGTTAATAAACAATTATTTAAAAAAAAACATTGAACTAAAAAAAATAATTAAATAAAAAATGTATATCGGGACACGGGCTTTACAACTCTCCCCCACTTGAATTATACTTCGTCCTCGAAGTCTATGCCCGTGATTAGCTATAGATGGTTCTCCCTCATCTCAACCTCGGGTTCCCAAGTTCACACGGAACCCTTTCGGTTTTTCCATTGGACCTTCACTAACAGGAATCTAAAATTTCTCACACCGCCTAAAAAATTTCCCGAATACTTATCTTACCACAAAATTCCTTCAAGTACACCGTGTTTATAATCGGAATAACACTCCAACAACTGGAACATTCCTAGACAAACGACTTCGGTGGTCTCCCAACCTTAGACGTTCCATATATCCCGATTCAAATTCAAGCTCTAACCATTCTAAAGGTGCTCACCATTATACCCTACAGGATACTCGAATCCGATCATTCCTACCATTAACGGTCGATTAACTTTCACGAGTTCTAATAGACTCCCAAAATTTATTTCACCCGAATCATCAAATCATCAGATTTGTAAACACACACGAAGGTCAGCCCACCATAACCGTTCATCACCAGTAAACATCTCAGGGTTACTACTACCATCACCATAATTATCCTTAAAATCGGCTACAATTCTCCAATTATACAAAAGGTGTTTGGCCTCAAGCCCAAAAGTCGACACCTAAATATACTATTTACCTCAAAAAGTTCTACGCATTTATCCTCTTTATTACAAAGGGCATCATTCCCTAACCGATACTATTCGGCCTACAGTACCAACACGCGTGGAATACCCAACCTTCCACCGTCGATGTATCTTCCACACTCGCTCTACGAAGCCTAGTTACACCGTATCAAGATACACCTTAACGTCTACCTCCTAGGTACGTGCTCAAGACTATATCCTCCTAGTGCCTACTGGAAAGTCAAAGTCATAACACATGAATACCGGGGTCCCACCCCAAGATACCTAACCGACCATTACCAACGACTGACTAACGTGACCAAGGATTCAAAGCAAAATAGTCTACCAGCAACATGCCTATCCCGAAATGATTCACTAACCCAAACATGTAAATACTCAACGTGCAATAAATGCAAATTGTGCAACAAAACAACCCATCAACCAGACTCCACAGCGAGCCATTAAAACCGTGCAATTGACCCATGACTATCTCAAAATTAAAACCGAGCAAAATGCTCCACGCTTGCTAGACCCATAAATCGGTCAAAACGCGTTTAAATAAAGTTTTCCAAAAGGACTCACACCCTTAAAAAATCTCAAAATGACACATAACACTTAAAAGCGCCTTTCCCAAATGGTTTACAAAATCATTTACAAAATATTTTCAACGTCAAGATTTTTCATTTCAAAAAGACCGTATGCAATAAAACTACTATTACCAGGTCAGTAGTTACGCAAAAATGGACACACTCGTCTCACATAGTGAAATCATGTTGAAAATCATTCTATTGCCGTTCAGTTTACTTACAAAACACAAAGCGTAATGAATAATTTTTTTTTAAAAAATGAACCGTCACGGTTCTAGTTTGGATTGACTCATGACATGTACTTAAAGTAACCGCTCGACCTTACACCGGGTGCGACAAAAGTGTGCACACAATTTCAAAATCAGTCCCACGACATTTGACCCCAAAATTTCTCTTTTTAAACATAAAATGTCGTGGCACAGGGTTCACCAACAAATTTTTACGCTCGTCGGCTAGTCATACAAAACGATGAAACGGTTTACAAATATATTTTTCTTAAAACACAACTGTCTCGTGTAAGTTTCAAACTTAAAGATAAAAACCAATCCGTTTCCATCATTTGAAAATATCGACTAAAATCTCATAAAATCTCAAAAGGTGGGGTTCTTTAAATTGATTTCCAAGATTTCCCCAAATGGTCACATAAACAAATGAGATATGCACCTCGTGAAATTAAACCCACACGACTCAACATGCCGTAAAACAAAACTTATTTTAACCAAATCACTCAAATAGTTTTATACAGACATCGTGGAATGTAACTTTCCGTCTCAACTCTAACATATGTGGGGGAGTTCCAATGTTAAAGTCACAAGTCGTAGTCACTTGCCCAACATTTTAAACACCACAAAACACGGATATCGTCTTACCCGAAAGAACCGTTGGAAAATAACAAAATGAGACAAATTCTAACAAAGTTTGCAACTCCCGTGATAAAACGATTTCATGCACTTTCAAAACCATAATTCAAAATCTTGTGTGTGTGCTGAACATTTCCCAAAATTCCAAAACACCAACCATAAAAGGATTTGAAACACAAGAATTTGTTAATGCAATCTATTTCAAAATCAAACTTTGTGCATGACTTAGTCGGCATTCTACGCCTCGACTCCTACTCCTCCAAATCTCTCTGGTCCACTAACGTCATCCGGACATTTAAACCTCTTAGGCAAGTTGGGAAATTACGTCAAATAATCCCAACGATTTTTTTTTATTTTTTTTTCAAAGACGGCTCTATAAGCCTATGATTCTAGCACAATCATCCATCTTGGCCCGAAACAAACATCATCCTTATCGTCACTCCAAGTGATTAATACTAGAATCGTCCTTTTATTTCAACGACTACTAATTTATAATCTTCGTCACTACCCCAACGATTATCCCATCAAAGCAAATCAAGTACACACCTGTACTAGTAGGTTTACTATAACCGTTCCTCCTTGTGATGGCTATCCTGGGTAGATATTACAACGAGTTATTAGCACATAATAACTCACACTAACAACGCGCACGCTCAACTCCTTGGATTCCTCGTGACTTTCCCCGACTCGAGCACGGATCATGTGCTTCAGATAGTAGGAGCTCTACTACTACCTTCCACACCTATCCTCACTCGTTTCGAGTCCCGTCCCGAAGTGCCCAAGTAGTTCCTTGCCGAAAACTATACACATATGCCCGCACCGGCATAGGTACACACTCTTCCTAGCTCCCTAGGAATTCCACCCAACTCCACTACCCTTGCTATGACGAAATCCCCACTAGTCATGACGAGTCGCCTCGCGAATGCACAGTCGCACACAGCGTAAAACCAGATAGACATTCGAATATAAGATTCTATCCTACAACGGTTGGACTCAAACAAGAGCTGCACAATAGAACTAAATCCGACATTCTAGGGCTATTCGGTTCCTACCACATACAACCTATAGTGCATTCACTTAACAACCTATCAAGGCTAGCATAAACTCCTATTAGCAAACAACAAACATGCAGTACAGTGTAATAAGCACCAAGCAATCTAGCACACATACTCCTATGTTCTAGAAAGCAATCTAGTATACATACTCATATGTAAACACTCTTCCCAGCTCACTAGGAATTTCATCTCATCCCACTACCCTTGCTACAACGGAATCCCTATTAGCCATAACGAGTTGCCTCGCGAATACCCAGTCGCATGCAGCGTGAATCAAATAGACATTCGAATACAAGATTCTATCCTAGAACGGTTGGACTCAAACAAGAGCTGCGCAATAGAACTAAATCAAATATTCTAAGGCTATGCGATTCTTACTACATACAACCTATAGGGCCTTCGCTTAACAACCTATTATAGCTAGCATTAATTCCCACTAGCAAGCAATCATCATACAGTACAATGTAAACCACATAGGCAATCTAGCATGCATACCCTATGATCTAGAAAGCGATAAATACACTAAGTACTGTACCTTTCCCTTTGGCTCCGGCTGACTGTACACACTGCGCCCTCGATCACCGTTTCCCAAACGGGTTTTCCTTTCTTTTATTTTTCCAAAAATTTTAAGAGAAGAATTTCATAGCCGCCACTTGAGATCAAACACACCGAGATGCGTTCGATTCACTCAAGCTGTGCTCTGATACCAAGTTGTAACGTCCCAAAAATTACAAGGAATTTAACTTTAAAAATAGGCATTTTAATAAATAAAACCTTATTAAATATCCAACACCGTTTCGTTTGCAATTTCAATAATAAATAATCTCAGTAATAATAAACAGCGGAAATTAAATTGTTTAATAATAACTTTAATCTCATGATTATAAAAACTCTTCACGCGCACCAGTGTGTACCCGTCACGCCTTGGAGCCACAAGCACCTGAAACCACATTAAAATAGGAAAGGGTAAGCACAAGGCTTAGTGAATTCAAACCATATATAGGATCGCAATTATATCAGCATCACCCTTAAACAGCTAGTTATCACAACCAACTCATACCATGCAATCACGTCTTGCACCCAAATTTATATATACCAAATATACCAGCACATATATTTCTTGGAACATCCATCAAGAAAATATAATCGCAACTCATTATACAAACACATATACTTCTTGGAACATCCATCAAGAAGATATATCACAATTAATAATAAGCCTTATACTTCTTGGAACGACCATCAAGAAAATATAATCGCAACTCATTATAAGCCACATACTTCTTGGAACACCCATCAAGAAGTACATCAATCACAGTTCACTATATATACACAATTATATATACCCCATAACACAATAATATCAACAAACAATCATAACTATCACACCCGAGCTATAGTAACACAAATATAATTTCCATCCAATATAGTGAGAGAACTCACCTCAAACGCAAAGCTTATGTCCTCAACAGCAACACGAACCGGCCAACACCAACTCACCTCTTTCCACCTAAATAAGTGATATCAAACGTCAAAGCGAAGTCCTAACCCACAGTCACAACTATGAGCCCATATATGCAATTTTCCAGCTTTTACTCTAAGATTTACAGGTCTGTTCGGGACCTGTTTAGCCCCTCTTAAACTCATCAACCCAGAATTATTATTCCATAATCAGTTAGTTTTATGTCTTAGGGTTCCACGGACATATCGCACGCGCTCTAACGATTTTTCTACAATTTACTATGAATTTTCTAAAAACAGGACACGAAACTGTCATGTGCAGACCTGCTGTGTAAACAGCCGTTTTACACCTAGTTAGAGGCCGAACCAGTCTTCCGCTAAAACACGAAAAGTGTGCCCGGCACAGAATGTGAACCGTGGGCACCGGATTCGCCTCAATCCGAGCTACGACGGAAAGGTTATGGCCGTCACAAAACAGTGACAGATTCATATTTTCCACATAAAAAGACGATTTATAAAACGGTTAATGTTTTTCGCGATCGGGTCACGGTTTAGATAATGAGGTTCGGGTTTAGGTAGCCACTAGGGCTGGACAATCCACGCTCCACCCACTGCCACCTCCGGCAGTGGTGGTCGGCGGCGGCAGCCACCACCGGCGGTGGTGGTTTGCGATTGAATACGACGTACGAAAAGAAAACGTAAAGGAAACGGAACCTTACCACTCAGCAGAAAACCACGAGAGATCCCGACCTTCACGTCCCGGCTGCCGCTAACGACTCTCTCTCTCTCGGTCGTCTCTCTCGCTTCTCTCTCTCCCTCTCGCCGATGCTCTCTCTCTCTCCCGCCGCTGCTCGCTCTCTCCCTCTCGCCGCTGCTTTCTCTCTCTCCCGCCGGCAGCGCCGGTGGTGGTGGTTCTCAAGGGTGGTCGACGGCAGCCCTAGGGAGGAGAGGGTATGGGTGTTCGGCGATGACGAAGTAAAACGAGAGGGGAAGGGGATGTAGGTTTTGCAGCCGTGAGCCAAGAAGAAGAAGAGTAGGGTTCTTGGTTGTTTGTTTGCATTCCACGAAACCAAGAAAAAAACAAGAGAAGAGAAAGGGGTCGGTTTCTACAAACCGATCCCATGCACTATACATTAATGGCACAATTAGCCCCTCACTTCTATTATTTGCAAAAAAATAAATTGAAACTTAACCCAATTAGTCCCTCGACATAACATTTCGACCATTCCCGTTAATAAACAATTATTTTAAAAAAAACATTGAACTAAAAAAAATTAAATAAAAAATGTATATTGGGACACGGGCTTTACATAAAACATTCCCAGTAAAGCATATGGGTTATATTGTTCCAATTGTAATGACCGTCAACCAATACCACGTGTTTCTTGGTCAAAGTGCAATAGTCGTCAACATCAAGTTTGATATTGTTCACATAACAAGTGACCCCATATGCCACGAACCACCATCGGGTCACAACTTTCCTCTTTCCACAATTTAGGAATGAAATTGTCCAAAAACAAATTTTCCCGACCTCATATGGATTCTCCCTAACAAGGGAGGTTCACTGACGTACAACTATCTGTCACCAGTTTTATGTTAGTTCGTGACAAATCGGAACAAGTCAAAATAGAATTCAAGCACTTTTATATTTCTACACATTTGCAATTCTAGAAATATGCACGTTTGCAAATTTAAAATTCTACACGTTTGAATTTTAAAAATTGTAATTGTAATATATTCCGACCTATGGATAAATCCAAATTTGAAGAGACATGCATGTATTCTAATGCATAAAGCGCCTTAATTAACATAATCAAAATGAACTAAATAACTCCCAAATATTGCCAATAGTAACATATGTTCCAATTTGGCATCACATGGCAATAATATATATATATATATATATATATATATATATATATATATATAAAAGAAAACCAATGCTACTTTATTAATTACCGTCTGGCTTAAACTTGAGAAATCAAAACCGAAGTGATGATTTGAAAATCTCCAACTTAATTTGAGAAACATGTGAATCTAGTCCTTGTGTTCAACTTGGTTATAAAACCCACAACTTGACAGGTTTTCCAATTCAAACTGATTTAGATCGATTATCGTTAACCAAATCTTTCATCTGATACTTAAATTTCATCAATACTAGCATCATAATATGTATTCCGTTGTTTTGAAATTTTAAGTAGACATGATGATTCGGAAGGGATGCAAGCAATAGGAACTTATACCTTGGTACAAACAAAAGGTCTAAATCGTCTAAAACAAAGTTAAAATTTCATTCATTATAACTCTCTTCAACACTTATGTATTTTCATTTCGCCAACCAAGCATGAGCAAAGAAAACTACTCAACATACTTTTGAGTTATGGTTTTTATTTTATTTTATTTTATTATTATTTAACTCCCTAATAGTCGGAAAGAAAGTAGAAGAAATTATCAACTTATAAAAAGAAAATCAAAGATGTTATTTGTGCTCCAACACAACGTAAACATCTATGATTGTTCGTTTGGGATTAATTTAAAAATCAACAAAGTCATAAACCATTTATTTAGTTTTGGTTCGCAAACCCAATCGTCTCAAACAATGTTATGTATATTAAAGTTACACCAAACTAAGAATCATATTTCTTTTCTTTTTTTCAAAATGACCGTCTTTTATAGCATAAATTTTTTGTCTTAAGATTGTTAGAAATAGATGCTATATAAGACAAAATAATATAATAAATAAATAAATAATTCAAGAAGAATACGAACCAGTTTGTTTGTTTGTCGGTAATCGGATATGGAAGGAAATGTTGAGGTCTGTGGCAAGCACAGTTTCCTTAAGACAGATTCGTCCTTTCTTTTGTGCTAGAGACTCTTGGACGTCTATCTCCCAGGATACAACAACAATAGTTAACTCTGGCAGCACAACCAGATTAACTAAGCGAACCAAGATGTGTCTTCTCTCTATTACAAAGTTTTAGAACCAACGGGGAATGGATAAGTTTGAAGCAATGATCATGAAGTCCAA
Organism: Saussurea involucrata; assembly: GCA_033807775.1. Classification (NCBI taxonomy): domain Eukaryota; kingdom Viridiplantae; phylum Streptophyta; class Magnoliopsida; order Asterales; family Asteraceae; genus Saussurea; species Saussurea involucrata. The sequence goes on along the minus strand of CM066319.1, from coordinate 140,531,395 downwards.
AATGTTTTTCTCACGTTTTTCTTTCGAATTCATGAACTATAATTTATAGGTGAAGAAAGTAATTTGAAAGGTTTTGAACTTATTACAAATAAATGTAAAATTCATGACAATTGAATTTGAAATAAATTCAAATTTTAATTCACAACCTTTCAATTTTCCATCAAATATATTTAAATATTAAAATCAATTTTCATTCAAATATCATATTTTCCAACACGCAACTCTTCAAACTCCGGTGGAGGCATTCGGTATGGGGCTTTGGAGGGTGGCTTCGATCCCGGTTCCAACTCTATCGCATGGTCTACCTCCCTCCTAGGTGGAAGTTTCCTTGGTAATTCTTTGGGCATCACGTCCTTGAACTCAACAAGAACCTTCTCGATCTCTTCCGGTATCTTCTCCGTGCTTCTCCCACCATCATCCCCTTGCCTTGCAACCGCCAAGTAGCAAGGCTCGTTCTTGTTGTATCCCTTCTTGAATTGCATGGATGATAGGGACTTGGTACTACTACTCTTAGGCCCACGTTCCGTATCCACCATACAAGTCTTTCCCCTATCTAGGATACATAAAGAATTAGCGAATGGCATAGGGAAAGCGCGTACCTTATTGAGGAAGTCTAACCCGAGCACCACTTTGAAGTCGTCCATGGAACCACCGAGAAATCGATCTCTCCTTCCCACTCATCGATATTTGCCCGCACATCTTTAGCTACACCATGGATTGGTTTGGCCGTAGAGTTCACTGCTTTGATAGTACCACTCCCTTTTGTCGCCTTAATCCCTAGCCTTGTGGCTTTCTCAATGGACATGAAGTTATGAGTAGCAGCCGTATCGACAAGAGTACGTACCTTATTTCCATTGATGATAGCTTCAACGAATTGCAACCCCTTGTTGGCTACCTTGGTCACCTCCGTTTTGCCTTTGATTGCGTTCAAGATCCGCATCGACCCTATGCATTCATCTCCGTCTTGAGAGCAACACTCGTCTCGAGTTATGGCATGAAGTTTAGCTTTGCTTGGGCAATCTCGGGCTCGGTGTGGTCCATCACAAAGGAAGCATCCATTGTTCTTGTAGGTCGTCCGCAAGTCTTTGTTCTTCCCGGTTGGTGGCTTCCGTACATCATCATTTCTTGCTTGGGTCGGTTTCTCTCCCCCACCTTTCTCATGGTTACCCTTCTGATCCTTTGGCTTCGACGGTTCCTTCTTGGTAAAATCGATCAAGACCTCTGCCTCGGCAATAGCCGTTGCGAGGTCTTATACCCCACGTCACTTCAACTCCGTCGTTGGCCCATGCTTGCAAGCCATCAAGAAAGTAGAAGAGAGAGTCTTTGTCGGAAAGAACCGAAATCTCCAAGATAAGATTGGTGAAGTCCTTCACATACTCCCGGATTGTTCCGGAATGCTTGAGCTTACGAAGACGACTCCTCGCCTCATCCTAGGCATTCTCCGGATAGAATTGCTTCTTAAACTCACGAATGAAATCACCCCAAGTAGAAATGTTACACGTACCTTTTTTGATATCTCCATATCGACGTCGCCACCATAAAACCGCGGTGTCCTTCAAGTACCTCGTGGCCGTGTTGATCTTCATCGCATCCTCCACGATGTTGACCCCATCCATGTATTGCTCCATTTCCCATAGAAAATCATCAACCGCCCTAGCTTCCCGCTTTCCCACAAACGGTGATTGTTTTGGAAAGTCAACCTTTGGAGCATGGTTGCTAGTGTTGCCACCTCCACTAGCCATTGCCCGTTTAGCCAAACTTAAGTCGGCTTGAATCTCCTCCAAATGTTGGTGAATCGTGGAGATCTCTTCTTCCACATCACCTATAAACTTAGTTAGCTCGCTCATGAACATACCTCTTAAGTCATGAAGCTCGCGTCTCAAGTCGCCACCCAAGACATTGAGGGTGCTCTTGAAATCATCCTGCATATCGGCAAAGTCGGAGTCCAAACCTTCCACATGTTGGTTTGCCTCCTCAACTTGTGCCTTTATCTCGGCCACGTATGTCTCTACACCCGTCATTCTCTTTTCCAAGCTAGAGAGCAAATCTTTGGACTTACCTCGGTTCTTGTTAGCTCCTTCTTTGCGAGACTCTTCTCGGCCACGGTTCTCCTCAACAACGGACGCACCAACAACGCTCTTATCGGACTCCTTTGCCATGCCTTCAATCGACCCGCTCTGATACCAAATGTCACAGACTTGCTTCTACAAGATCGCATGCGGCCTTAGTTCTCGAACTAAGTCAACCACACTCCCGAAACAACCAACGATTAAGGCAAGTAAAGGGAACACAAGAGACTATTGGAATGCAAAGGAAACTTGTATTGCTTGAGAGAACTTACAAGAGAGCTTAGAATAATACCTTGAGGTGTGTTGTTCCAAATGAGGCCACCACCTATTTATACTACTAAAGGGAACATTCTAGAGAACAACTATCTAGATATGCACATGGAGCATTCTAGATCTATCAAGTAAGATGATATCTACAAGAGGCTTCTACCTCTTTCCATGGAGAGTCTTCTAGAAAAGCTTCCACAAGTTCCACCATACTTCTTGAGTAGTGTAGAAGGTTCCAGATTCTGATGAACCTTCGGGAAATCCGTCCCATGCTTGGCGGGTCGTCACACCACCATCAACAGATTGTTGTCCATTACTTTAGTTTGATAGTGACATGTTAGCTCCATAGGTAGTGAGGTGTGAGGCATAGGTGGTTAGGTGTAATGCACATGAAAATTATAGGTTGCCGCTTTTTTATTTTAAAGTTAAAATTAGAAAATTTCATTGCACTTGAATAAAGTGTGATAAATGAAACAATCAAATGGTAGTATAAGTTAATTAAAAGGATTGATTCAAGATTTCAGACGTTTATTAGTTTATAAAAACAAACTGTCTTATTGTTTCAGATTTCATATTTCAGTACCACCCCTTAAAAATCAGAAGTGAAATCAGACTTCAGACTTCAGCACCTCTTAAAAAACAAACACCATCTTAGTCTCAAGTTCATCCATGAATCGTGCATACGAGAATTGATCCGATACATTTTATGTCAGTACGTCTCATTCTAATAATATGCATCTAAGAGTTGATAATCACTTTTCAAGTTCTGTTTTTAACTTAACTTCACAGCACAGCTCAACGCCAAAATATTTTAATGCAGAAATTTATACCCTTTCATTTTTCTGCTTGCTAAAACCCTTGATGAAAAACCCCCCAAATGGCGGTCTTCACCCACACGACGCAGAAACCAATTCATCAAAACTCGAAAGCTGTTAATCAAAACATACGATCAGCCATGGAAGCCAAACCCTAGCAAACTCACTTCTGCTACAACTATCACATCCTTATTCTTCTTCTCCGTCCAATGTTCGCTACAAAGAACATTCAAAACCGCTGCTTTCAAACCCTCACCTCCCGTTTCATCACCAATTGCTCCAAGTACGTATATATACATTTATAACCTATTCGTATTCTGTAGTTTTTAATTGAATTTGATTCGATTTTCTATGTTTTCAGGGATGTGAAGTTGTTAAGAGGTGCTACTACGCCCAAATTTACACCGACGAATGATTTCCGTTCCGATGTCGTGATTAGAGACGAGAAATATTTGAGCTCAATCAACGCGTGGAATTGGTTTGATGGACGTCGGAATTTTTCGACTGCTAGGGGTCGGAGCATGAGGAGTAAAGTGGAGATGCGGATGAAGAAAGAGTCTGGTAAAACCCTAAGGGAGATCAGGCGAGCGAAGAAGATTCAGAAGAAATTGATGACCGATGAAGAACGCCTCATTTACAATCTCAAACGAGTATGATTCTCTCTTCCAATCTTCGTCTAACGTAATATTGAAGTATTCGATTGCTTCATATAAATATATATATGTGTGTGTGTGTGTAGCTACAATTTTCATGAATTTTGTTGATTCAATGTGTTTCTGCTTTGCCTTTTCTTGAGATTGCTACTGTGTCATTTGAAATACCAAAGGTTTGTAATTGTGAAATGAGATGAACAAGAAGGTTTTTTTAGATATTCATTTGCCTAAAGATCTGCCTGTTATGGTGCTACTATTACATGAATTGATTGAATTCGCAGGTGAAAAGTCAGACTAAAAAACATTAATTTAGGGTGAGTGCACAAGACAGAACAAATACTTAGGGCCTGTTTGTTTAGCAGCTTAATGCAACTCAGAGCTTATTCGGTCAGCTATATATGACTGTTTGGTAGTGGCTTGATGATATAAAAAGTGGCGTATTAAACAAAAACCTTCCCAATCTATACAGAATGATTATTTCACATAGACAACTTTATACATACAGGACTTGATAGAAAACCATCCAAACAGCCCCTTATTGTCTCATGTTTGGTGCTACATTTAGACCGGAATAGGATAAGTTATGTCAAATTTAAACCCTAGAATCTTGCACAATCTACGTACCAAACACACTCTTACTGTCACTATGACCCTTATAAAAGATTGACACTATTTCATGCCATATTTTTTCTGACTAATGCAGGCCAAGAAAAAAGTGGCATTGCTTCTCCAAAAGCTAAAAAAATACGAGCTACCCGAGTTGCCAGCTCCACGGCACGATCCCGAGCTGTTGACGCCTGAGCAAATCCAGGCGTTAAAGAAGATTGGGTTCCGGAATAGAAATTATGTACCGGTTGGTGTTCGTGGAGTGTTCGGAGGTGTGGTTCAAAACATGCACATGCATTGGAAGTTCCATGAGACCGTGCAAGTCTGCTGTGATAACTTCCCGAAAGAAAAGATCAAGGAGATGGCAACCATGCTTGCAAGATTGAGCGGCGGCATTGTGGTGAATATACATAACGTGAAAACGATTATCATGTTCCGTGGCAGAAATTACCGACAACCGAAGAATTTGATACCGATCAACACCCTTACAAAAAGAAAGGTAGACTTTTCTTCCGTTTGACCTCTTGTACCGCTACCGTCAACATAAGTCGATTTATTTTTTGAGCTTACTGAAAAATGATTGGTAGCCATAAACTAGCTTTCTTAAACGTTTCAATAAGCTCTGCGGTGTTTTTTTTCCCACTTTTTCCAATTATGCCCCTTTTATTTTTAAATTTAATTTTCAACATGTTCTTTTTGGTGATTTTATATTGTCAGTTAGTTTTTACTTAACATGACTAGCTTATCGGGCTTTAGTTTCAAAAAGCTAGTTTTTTTGCAACGTTTCAATAAGCTCCAGAGGCTTTTTCCACTTTTTCCAGTTATGCCCCTTGTATTTTTCAAATTTAATTTTTAACATGTCCTTTTAGGTGATTTTATATTGTCAGTTAGTTTTTACCAAACATGACTAGCTTATCAGGCTTCACCGCTAGCAACTAGCTTATTTTTTGAGCTTATTGAAAACCCCCGTTTGGTTATCAATAAGGCTAGCTTTTGAAACGCTAGTTCAAATAGCTTTTCAATAAGCTCCATAGGTTTTTTTCCATTTTCATTCTTCCAATTATGCCTTTTATATGTCATTTCTAGGTAATTTTTGTTGTCATCTAGCCTATCAGATAGTTTTTACCAAACATGACTAAGAGTCGGGTTCAAATGAGAACAATGACCAAATAAAACAACAAGAGAACGGCGAATTCACATGTGATTTCACACTAAAATCACATGTGATTCGCGCGACCGACGCCAAGTCACCCGCACACCCCCTCCTCGTGTTGACCGTGTTCCGTAATCGCATATGATTTGGCCATTCTCGTGTTTTCTTATTTTGACCTCATATCTCGTTTGAACCTCTCTCATGAAGCCGAATCGTCATCGATATGCAGGCATTGTTTAAAGCAAGATTCGAACAAGCGCTCGATTCTCAAAAACTGAACATAAAGAAGATTGAGCAGCAGCTTAGAAGGATGAACGTAAACCCCGATGACCCGGTTGCCATGGCCAGCATACAAAGAGTTGCGTCAACTTTCTTTAACGCAATCGACAAGAAGGAAGGAAGCCCGTATGTTTTCCATGGTGACAAACCGAAAGAATCGGGGGGCGTAAGCGTAAAAGAACCCGAATCCGGTGAAGATAGCGATCAAGAGGAGCTCGACAAATTCATAGCGGAGATCGAGGATGCAGCCGATAGAGAATGGGAAGAAGAAGAAGCTGCGGAGAAAGAAGAAGTCAACAAAATTCGGTATCTTTATAGAGAAGATTATGATGGAAGGTATACGAAACCCGATATGGGTAGGCGGGCCCCACCAAGGTCTAGTCATAGCGAGAACGATGAGGTTGATGAAGATGGAACCCCTTATGTATACGATGGACGGTATATGAAACCCGATACGGGTAGGCGGGCCCCACCGAGGTTGAGTAATAGCGAGAACGATGAAGACGATGATGAAGATGAAGCTCCTTATGTATACGATGTTCCTAAGGTGGAAAGATGGAAGAGGGGTAAAAATGGAAATACCGGTGAAGGTCGGTTCGGAAGAGAATCTGTTCAAGAAGAACCCGAGTCGGAAGATATGTTGGATGATTTGGAAAACGTCATGTTTGAATCCGATGAAAAAAATCCAAATATAGCGAACCAAGATAAGTTTTCGAATGGTTACGGGAAGGATGATTCTCGGGACCCTGAAATCTTGATTTCGGAATCAGAAGAGGAAGAGCTGGCATTAAGATCATCGGCAAAAAAAGTGGATGAAAAATGGGATAGTGATTAACTGGGAGGTAATGATTCATTTAGCGTTAACTTTCAGACCCAGTCATTTGCAAACCTCGTAATTCATACAAACCGATCAATTTAAATGTTTATGGAAATGATGAGAGTTCATTTATTATGATCTGGATATTCATTAGACTAGATGGACGGTTGAGATTTGTTTGTAAGAATTAAGAGGTTTGCAAATTGATCGGGACTCGGTTTCCTTAATTGGTTTTGCTCGTCTTGTATCTGGTTCTATTTGTATGTTATCTCAACGAAGTTTTCAAAAAATGGGAAGGTTTTTGTTTGAGGGAGTTTTTTCATTGATGGAAGACCCTGTTTTTTTAACTGGGAGAGGCTGGTTTGGAATTAAAAAACTTGGCTTTCTGCATAAAGCTCCCCCTAGAAGCTTTACTATATAAACCGCTTTCTATATCATTAAGCCACCACCAAACTGACCTAAGATGTGAGTCCCATTAAGCTCATTAAGCTGCTAACAAACAAACTCTTCCTGTATTTGCTCCTCTTTGGGTAGATGTTAGGTCTGCTTACATGTTACCCTCCCTGGACCCCACCTCCAGATGGGATATACTGGGTTTTCACATGACTTGTGTTGTTTCCTGAACCATTGATATTAACTTATTTGTAGTGTTTTTCATGCAGGTGAACTTTTGACTTCTCTTCATTCAAATTCACATGTGAATTAAGCTTTAAGATTGTTAAAAAGTTTTGAGTTGCAGTCTAGCATTGTTATGAAGAAACAATCTGAGTGAAATCTGCATGAAGGAGCAGTCAAGATGGTGTTGGGGATGCTTGCTGCCTTTTATTGAGTGAGTTTTGCATATTTGATATGCATTATTCAAATTCACAATGAATGAAGCCATGAGATTGTGTAGGGGAGTTAAGTATACAAATGTTGACACAAACCATTATATTATCATTTGTTCTTTTTGGATATCGAATTCTATTAAACATTATATCTTGTTCCAATTCTCGAATTTATCGCTTTCCTAAAGGCCCATTTGATTTGTGGGATTTGTAATTTGATTCCATTCCGATCTTGTGATGGTTTAACAAAAAGTCCGGAAATTAAATTATGGGATTTCAATTAAATCCCATAAACATCAGATTTAGAATTCCCATGGGGTAATTTTCACGGGAGTTCATAGGCTTTGTTTGTAAGACTATTTTAAAAACATTTATTTTGTAACAATCTATTGATAAAAGGTAATTTAGTTATTTTTATAATTTGTGCTGTAAATTATCTATAAAGAATAAAATTTCATTCTGTTCCAAATCCCACAAACCAAACACATCAAATACTTTAAGGGCGTGTTTGGTTTACGGGAATGGATTGGAATTGAAAGGATTTGGATTTCAAATCCAATCCTATGTTTGTTTTGAAGGAATGGAATGTATTGACTTTTTTAAAATCCCTCACCTGGTGGATTTGGAAATCCTTTGAGAAAAGTTGGGATTTCAAATCCAAGTCCTGTGGGATTTCATATTCGATCACACACCCTGATCTCTTCAACGACGGCAGCGTCGGTTTGCGGAAGGACCGACAAGCGTCTAAACCCTTTTAATACTCGTGATTACGAAAGGTAAAACACGAAAGCTTAAGAGAGAACTCTTAAAAGAACACTTTTATTAATTGATAAAAACTGATTAACAATGAAACCCTAATACCCTATTTATAATCTAGAACGGAAAGTGATAAGGACAAAGCTTCCTAACCTTATTCAACTAGGAAATAAAGAGATAAGCACTAATAATAATAATAATAGCATAACTTAAATAACTAGGAAATAAATAACTTAACTAAAATAGGAACTTAGATAAACTAGGAAACTGATCTCGTGAACAAAGGAAGCCAAACAGTCCCTTGCGCGTCCCTTGGCGCGGCTCAGCCCGCGCTGGCATGCGCGCCAATTTTCCGAACAGTGTTGTGCGCGCCCCGTGGCGCGTCTGCATGTGCGCCGGCATGCGCGCCGGCCTTCTTCCGGTTTTGCTTTCCTCCGCGTCGCTCGATTTGATTCTCGATCCGTATCGTCCGCTTCTTATATTCGATGCTTTATGCTCGCTCCTTTTCCGATGCCAAATTCCGAGTCTCTTTCGAGCTCGTTTTCCTTTTCGAACTTGTTTCTTTCTCTTCCAATTATTCATGAAAACCCTTCGATTTCTCCCTGTATCAGTCACTCTCTCTTGAAAAGAACTCGTCCTCGAGTTCACTTGAAAACCAACTTTACCCGCCTCGTAGAACATGCAATTCTTTAAAACTCTTGGATGCACAACTGGGTCTCCAAAATTCACGAATTTCGACCAATCTTCAAATTCTAACGGCGGTCGTTGCAATTCCTTCCATACGAGTAATAACTTATTAAACTCAAAAGGGTAAGAAACGTGAGTAACTTTACCGGGAATTGTTTCGGTTTGAACCGAAGCCTTCGGTGCTTGAATAAGGAGAGCATCACCTTTGGGATCATCGTTCTTGACATCTTGTGACAACAGTTTCGTCGGCTCTTTCGGATCGGTACAGGTTTCATGGTGTGATTTTGTTTCGAAAGGAGCGACTTTATCTTCACCCTTGTCCGGCAAGACTTCCTCCTTTTCCGATGGGTTTTCCGGGATGGGCGGTTGATTGGATAGGGAAGAAATCGAACTCACAATATGATTATTATCGTTGCTCTTCTTGTCGGTGCTTTCATTGAAGCTATCAACTGATCTCATGGCAATCTTTTGGTCGCCCCAACGAAATAGTACGATGTCGTGTCGACGCTTGTAAGCGGCGTTAGTGTCGGATTGCCACGGTTGGCCCAAAAGAATGTGGCAAGCGTCCATATCAAGGACATCACATTGTACCTCTTCTCGATAGTGCTTGCCAATGGAGATGGGTACCCGACAAGTTTGTGTGACACTAACTTGAAAGCCATACTTGACCCACCCAAGAGAATATGGAGCTTCATGGGGTTGATTGGGTAGATCAAAGTAGTCGACCAATTTCTGGGACACGAGGTTCACGCAACTACCGTCGTCCATAACTAAGTTACATACCTTTTTCTGAGCAATGAGATCGAAAGAGATCTTCGTGCTGAGATTCTTCCTTTGATGAAAGCAATATTCGTTGGAGTACGATATCGATTTTTCTTTGCGAATCTTCCTCCTCCTCTTTGGATTCGGAACTCGATGGATCGACCCGGTTAAGGTTGCCATTATATGGAATCCTAACCGGTCCTTCAAACCTGTCTCTTCTCCGACGGTCGTCGTTGACGATATTGGGTTGAAGCCTATTAACAACCGCTGTCAGATTCACGAGTGTTGTGGATAAGGCACATCCGACTCAGCCAAACCTGCTTTGGTAGCGAGTTGTTGATCTGCCATGATGGTGAAAAGACAGGCGAATCCTGCTCTGATACCACTTGGCGCAACGTCGGTTTGCGGAAGGACCGACAAGCGTCTAAACCCTTTTAATACTCATGATTACGAAAGGTAAAACACGAAAGATTAAGAGAGAACTCTTAAAAGAACACTTTTATTAATTGATAAAAACTGATTAACAATGAAACCCTAATACCCTATTTATAATCTAGAACGGAAAGTGATAAGGACAAAGCTTCCTAACCTTATTCAACTAGGAAATAAAGCGATAAGCACTAATAATAATAATAATAGCATAACTTAAATAACTAGGAAATAAATAACTTAACTAAAATAGGAACTTAGATAAACTAGGAAACTGATCTCGTGAACACAAGAAGCCAAACAGTCCCTTGCGCGTCCCTTGGCGCGACTCAGCCCGCGCTGGCATGCGCGCCAATTTTCCGAACAGTGTTGTGCGCGCCCCGTGGCGCGTCTGCATGTGCGCCGGCATGCGCGCCGACCTTCTTCCGGTTTTGCTTTCCTCCGCGTCGCTTGATTTGACTCTCGATCCGTATCGTCCGCTTCTTATATTCGATGCTTTATGCTCGCTCCTTTTCCGATGCCAAATTCCGAGTCTTTTTCGAGCTCGTTTTCCTTTTCGAACTTGTTTCTTTCTCTTCCAATTATTCATGAAAACCCTTCGATTTCTCCCTGTATCAGTCACTCTCTCTTGAAAAGAACTCGTCCTCGAGTTCACTTGAAAACCAACTTTACCCGCCTCGTAGAACATGCAATTCTTTAAAACTCTTGGATGCACAACTGGGTCTCCAAAATTCACGAATTTCGACCAATCTTCAAATTCTAACGGCGGTCGTTGCAATTCCTTCCATACGAGTAATAACTTATTAAACTCAAAAGGGTAAGAAACGTGAGTAACTTTACCGGGAATTGTTTCGGTTTGAGCCGAAGCCTTCGGTGCTTGAATAAGGAAAGCATCACCTTTGGGATCATCGTTCTTGACATCTTGTGACAACAGTTTCGTCGGATCTTTCGGATCGGTACAGGTTTCATGGTGTGATTTTGTTTCGAAAGGAGCGACTTTATCTTCACCCTTGTCCGGCAAGACTTCCTCCTTTTCCGATGGGTTTTCCGGGATGGGCGGTTGATTGGATAGGGAAGAAATCGAACTCACAATATGATTATTATCGTTGCTCTTCTTGTCGGTGCTTTCATCGAAGCTATCAACTGATCTCATGGCAATCTTTTGGTCGCCCCAACGAAATAGTACGATGTCGTGTCGACGCTTGTAAGCGGCGTTTGTATCGGATTGCCACGGTTGGCCCAAAAGAATGTGGCAAGCGTCCATATCAAGGACATCACATTGTACCTCTTCTCGATAGTGCTTGCCAATGGAGATGGGTACCCGACAAGTTTGTGTGACACTAACTTGAAAGCCATACTTGACCCACCCAAGAGAATATGGAGCTTCATGGGGTTGAGTGGGGAGATCAAAGTAGTCGACCAATTTCTGGGACACGAGGTTCATGCAACTACCGTCGTCCATAACTAAGTTACATACCTTTTTCTGAGCAATGAGATCGAAAGAGATCTTCGTGCTGAGATTCTTCCTTTGATGAAAGCAATATTCGTTGGAGTACGATATCGATTTTTCCTTGCGAATCTTCCTCCTCCTCTTTGGATTCGGAACTCGATGGATCGACCCGGTTAAGGTTGCCATTAAATGGAATCCTAACCGGTCCTTCAAACCTGTCTCTTCTCCGACGGTCGTCGTTGACGATATTGGGTTGAAGCCTATTAACAACCGCTGTCAGATTCACGAGTGTTGTGGATAAGGCACATCCGACTCAGCCAAACCTGCTTTGGTAGCGAGTTGTTGATCTGCCATGATGGTGAAAAGACAGGCGAATCCTGCTCTGATACCACTTGGCGCAACGTCGGTTTGCGGAAGGACCGACAAGCGTCTAAACCCTTTTAATACTCATGATTACGAAAGGTAAAACACGAAAGATTAAGAGAGAACTCTTAAAAGAACACTTTTATTAATTGATAAAAACTGATTAACAATGAAACCCTAATACCCTATTTATAATCTAGAACGGAAAGTGATAAGGACAAAGCTTCCTAACCTTATTCAACTAGGAAATAAAGCGATAAGCACTAATAATAATAATAATAGCATAACTTAAATAACTAGGAAATAAATAACTTAACTAAAATAGGAACTTAGATAAACTAGGAAACTGATCTCGTGAACACAAGAAGCCAAACAGTCCCTTGCGCGTCCCTTGGCGCGACTCAGCCCGCGCTGGCATGCGCGCCAATTTTCCGAACAGTGTTGTGCGCGCCCCGTGGCGCGTCTGCATGTGCGCCGGCATGCGCGCCGACCTTCTTCCGGTTTTGCTTTCCTCCGCGTCGCTTGATTTGACTCTCGATCCGTATCGTCCGCTTCTTATATTCGATGCTTTATGCTCGCTCCTTTTCCGATGCCAAATTCCGAGTCTTTTTCGAGCTCGTTTTCCTTTTCGAACTTGTTTCTTTCTCTTCCAATTATTCATGAAAACCCTTCGATTTCTCCCTGTATCAGAACGTGAGAAACAGAAGAAAATTGAGTTGAAAACTTGCAGATCGTGATTGAAGTTGTTGATGAACAGTACTAACGGAGTCCGTTAGTACTCCGTTAAGTTCTTAACGCAATTGGTCCGTTTCCGTTAGTTTCGTTAGGATTCGTTTGTTTGTCCGTTTATTTTGTTAGGTTTTGTTACCTTTTTAGTCCTAATATCGTTAAGCCAAAGTTAGTTAGGTTAGTTAACTTTTGTTAACAATTCCGTTAAATTTTTCGTTAATTTTCTTACAAATTTAGTCCATCCGTTAGTTTCCTTGTTTAGCCAGTTAGTTAAAAAAAATAATTACAAAACTAAAATCCAAATCCAAATCCTAAACCTACAAACCAAACACATGATGGGATTCCAAATCCCCCCGAATCCAAATCCCTCCAAATTCAAATCCTTACATGAAATCCAATCCAGTCCAATCCATTACCGCAAACCAAACGCACCCTAAATCTTTCCAAGAAAATCAATTCTGCAAAAATATTTTGTCAAACAAAACGGCCCCTTTTGAACCTTGGTTCTTTTGACACCTCAGTTGCAAATGATGGTGTAACTAACATAGAAGAGGACCGATGCTTTATGTTTGGTTTTCATATCGATAGATCTAGTGATATATGAATGTGATTCTTAGGATGCGTTTATTGTGCAGGATGAGACATGATATATAAATTTTTTCTCCAAGATTTTGCGTGACATGATTAGAACGATATAACCAAGTTTGAGTGGGATGAAAATGCAATTTTTGGTCCCACCAAAATAGATGGAATTAAAAACAAAAAGATTAGATAACATATTTAATTTTTAAATTACTCGTATCAAATTACAATTCTTAAACTTTTCACAATTCTTTTGAGTTAGTCTGATCATGTCTAGTCTTGTCCTGTCCTGTCCAATAAACTCTAATCAGGTTCAATGAGAGGGTGAGAGAGCCTTCATTTGAATACTTCTAGTTTATAGTTTTAAATCAATTTATAAGAAAGGGTATAACAAGAACAAAATCATTTTATGAGAATGCGAGAACATCTAAAACAAAAACAAAATTGGTGATTCACACATGATGAATATTGGCAACCTAGGCCGCACGCCAAGTCCTGCGGACACTATTTTGTCGCCATACACTATTTCGTAAAATAACACAACTCTCATTTGAACCTCCATCGTATATTCATGTTAAAATTGTATTAGAACGAACATGAAATTGACAATCAACATGATGACAAAAGTTGGTTGTGTGGTAGGAAAAGAAGATCGACTCTTGTGAATTCCTTCCTAAGTCCACCATCCATGTCTCATTCTCTTATATCCATTGGAAAATTCCCAAAAGCACCCACCTTTACTTTTAATTGTGTGTGCACTTAGCTTTCAATCAACATCAAGAAAAAGGCTTCCTTTATTAAAAAACAAATTCTTTTTCAAAATAAGGACAAAGCATAAGAGATGATGAAAATCTTCAAATTTGGATATCTTAAAAAATGATTCTAACTACGAATATGTTAGTTTAATATGATTCATAGCTTATTCGGTCTCACCTATACAAGACTATTTGATAATAAATTAATGATATAAAAATTGGCTTATTCAGTAAGGGGAGCTTTTTCGTGTGAAAAAGACATTGAAACAAAAAATCCCATGTCATAAAAAATAACTCAAATTTGCAAATGTGTATCATATAAACCATCTATGCAATCTAAAAAGAAAGCAGTGACCAAGGGGGGAAAAAGAAATGTACAACTAAATCACCCCCAAAATCGAACAAGAAAACATAAACAAACCACACCCTAAAATCTCATAAAGAAACCATACTTTAAAAAACTAATCGAATTCGGTCAACGGAATTGACCATTCCAACTCCGCCCAATTCCGCTAGAATCCTACGAACCAAAAGCCCCCCTAACTGTTATCATTCAAGATTTCTTTAACCAGCTTCCCTGATGCAATTCCCAGGCAAAAGATACCTGTATTTTTCGGCATTATTCAATAGATACGCCGGAAGATGAACGCCCGAATACGAATGTGGAATTGGACCCATTTTCGCTATGATATCCCTGAAAGTGTACTCCTCGGGAAGCATATCGTACAAGTCATCACCGTTGCAAATCACGTTCTGGATCCTTTTCGGGTCAAGAAAGTGAGAGAATCTCACTCGATCCGTGTGGCTATAAGCTTTCATCTTGAATACAAAATCACTAATCTTTCTAAAGCAAAAGCTACAATGCCACCCCGAGTCCGCCAATAAGTGGTCGGTCTGGCGGTAATGAGCGTATCTAGTTTTCCCTTTTTGGTATTGGTGAACGGAAGCCCGCCAGCTGGCATGATCCACATTGAACTCAAAAGAGTACAAATAGTTGTTTAAATTGAGATGAATGATTGGCGGGGGGCCGTCACACCATCTCAAAAGATCAATCGTGTGGGCGCTCGGGATTTCGTCAACATCCGACATTATCAACAAATCACCATCTTCGATTCCCGCTATTCTCAAAAGATGGTCGAGCGCCACACGTTGGTACGCCTCTTCGATAAACGGGTTTTCACCCTTTTTAAATCTACCCCCTATCGTGCCGTAAGTCAAACGGGGTTCGATAAACTCAAACTTTTCGCGGTTGATTGCGAAATAGTGGGGTTTGGGAATGCTAGTGAAAGTAGAGTTGGTTTCAAGAAGAACAAATTGAGTGATATAAGGGTGAAGTTCTTTCCATCTAATTGTAAGCATATCTACCTCGTTGTTGAAAAGAACGGCGTCGTATACTTTTCTTGGATAATCTCGAAGCTCCCATCCATGGAGTTTGCAAAGAGAAGCCATTGAAACGTTTTCGTGATGGTAATGAGGAATGTGAATGAAGGGTTTCGGAGGAGATTGCCATAGGGGTCGAAGAAAGTAGGTGACTTTTTGTCCATGGAAGTAAATACCCACGATACCGAATGGAATGACTAGAAATAATACAACAAACGTCCGTAGATCCAAGGTTTGCATCATGCAACGAATTCGAGACATTCTGCTTACCTCCTACAAAGTAGAAAACCATTAATAGAAAAAAGAACCCTATAAGCATTAAATTTCAAATAAACCAAACCAAACCAAACCAAACCAAACCAAACCAAACCAAACTAGCACAGTATATCCTAGCCGAGTACGAGGGCATATGATGTATGCAGATCTCTACCAAATAGCAGAGTGACTGGCATGTTGGTATGATGTAAGCAAACCTTACCTCTATTCTGACCTCTATCAGAGAATAGCGACCAGTATGTGAGTATGATGTAAGCAGATATGACCTCTACCAAAGAAAAGTGGCTGGTATGCAAAAATGATGTATGCAAACCTGACCTTTACCAAAGAAAAGTAAGTGGTATGTGAACATGATGTAAGCAAACCTGACCTCTACCAAATAGTAGGTGACTAGTATGTGAAAGCATCTCCCATGGTTGTTTGAAGAAAGCTTTAAGAAGGTCAATCAAGACTTGACTATTGGAGTTAATGACTTGAAATTTCAAGTATATCGTGGTGGGACCAAGACCTTTTTTATATATTTTTATTGTGTTCAAGTCTTTTTCATAACTTTACCGTTGTTGATGCCCCGAGTATGATGTAACTCTACCAAATAGTAGGACGGCTCGGCTGTGGGTTTGATGTATGCAGACCGGACATCCATCAAAACTCTTGAGTAAGCGGCTATTTTCATGAAAATCCTGATTTATGAAGTGCCTAAAAATCTATCCAAATTGAGATGGACAGAAGATCTTATGAACATTCCTTGCAGATGCTCTTGTTTTTTTTATTATGGAAAATCTTTTCAAATCAGAGAACATTAAATAGAGAGATTCTTATGGAATTATAGGGATTTTAACGAACAACTGAAATTCTACGTCAAGTTCCTCTAAACACAATTGAAATTCTAGGGTTCATCGCAAAATCAAATTCATTGGGATTTTAATGAACAACATTCCTACGAATAAACCAAAAATTCCCAAAATCAAACGGTACAGATTGAAATCGAAACAAAATAGCACACAAATACACAATTTAAATAATGTAATTTCATAGAGATTACCTGGCCACAAACGTCGTCCCAATAGCCATCCTTCTTTTTGGAAGAGGAATAACCATCAGGCATATCGAGGGCTCAAATCAAAAAGGGGAAATTAAGATATAAAAATGGTGATTTGAGCCCTCCACAATCCTGAGGGCTGATTCTTCTTCTCTGTTGTTGCGAAAATCAGCAGAAAAACCCTGATCAAATGCCTGAGTTGGTGGGCACGTAAACCAAATTTGAATTCATAAACCGAAAAATTGCGGTTAAATAATATGAATTTCAAAATTCGCCTCCCCCAAAATCGGACCAAAATTTCAGGTTCTGCGATAATATTACCTTTCAACCTTCTAAATTATAGCCTCTTGCTCATTTCAATGGCTCTCTTCTCTTCCCTTCCCTTCCCTTCCCTCTCAATGTATGTGTGTATATATATATATATATATCGCAACAGAGAGGAATATATAGATACAGATTCTGTACGTATATGTTATGCAGTGTGTTTCACTCCAAAATTTTGAGAGAAATTGAAACGAAAGCTCGACCTTTCAAATTCTCTTGTTTTTTATAAATAAAATAATGGAATATGATTTGTTAATAGCATTTTTTATTTTCGTTCATGTAGTTAATAAATTTCTATTTTTGTATGAACTAATTCTTATAGTATATGGAACCATGAAAATTTGTAAATATAAAAATAAAAATAAAAATAATAATAAATTACAAATCATAAAACCACAATATTTAAACTAATGGGTTGAACATTGCAATTTTAACAAACCAAGGGGATGAAAAATATAATTAAACTACAATAAAAGAATAAATTGCAATTTTCTTTTTAGTGGATTGTTAATAATTTATATTTTTGTCCATGTGGTTGATAAATTAAGAATTTTGTTCTTATAATTTATAATTTATTGCTATTTTTATCCTTAAGCTAATTCCTATGTCTAAGTATAAGTGACAAGACGATAAATATTTGTAAAAAAGAGGGATCCAGAAAATAATAAATTATTAATCTAACCGTAAGAACGAAAATATGAATGGATTATTTATTATAGGGACGAAACTGTAAGTTTTAAAGTATATAGATGAAAATTGCAATTTTTTTAACATACTATAGGGACTAAACACGTAACTTACTCAAAATAAAATGTCTTGAATCTAAAGCTAAGAATTCGAAAAAAATAATTTTGTTTCATGTTCATATTTATTCGTTTTTAGATCGCATATCAGATGTATAAAATTAAAAGTCAATATAGTTAATTGGTCAAAAAAATTAAAAAATATTCGTTCGATAGTGAGGATGCAAACATGAAAAATGAAAGAAGAATAGATATAAAGTAAATTAAATAACTAATTATAATGGTATAAAATGTAATTTAAAAATAAAAAATAATTTTATTTTTAATTATCATGTTGAACGTTGGAGGTTTTAAAAGTTTTTAAACTTGTACATGATGTATTGAGATTTGTATTTCTTAAAAATTTAAGAATAAACGTAAATGGAATTATTTTTAAAAAAGTATAATACATAAATATAGATAAGAGCGTAAAATGTACAAATTTAAAAAAAATCTCAGTACGTCATTCTTGAAAAATCTTGATACGTATTTATGATATTTCACAATATTATTAAGTTAAAAAAATATTCAATAATAAATTTATTTTGAAATAATTGACGAGAATATTGTAATATTATAATTTGTAAAAAATGCATTTATTAATATGTTTTAATTAAATTATGATTATGTATTTTTAATATTATAAGGGTGTAAATGAAAATGAATAATGTAAGGGATATAAACAAATTAATGTATACATGTTCATGATAGTTAATAATATGATTAAATTCAAAAATATTCAATATTTGTGTAACATCTCAAATTTTATAAAAAGCGATGTTTGGGATTATTAAATAATTTAAGTATAATTATTTGATAAGTTATGATTGACTGTTTGAAAGATTAATTTTAGAGTTTAACCCGAGTAAGATTTGTTATGTATTTTATTGAAAAAATAAGTTAAGGGGAAAACTTTAATTTAATTTATAAATGGAGGGATGGATTTTGCCAAGTATTGATAGTTTGGGGTATGTTTGGTAATTTGGCAAATGAGGTGTCAACACCACAATTGATATTGATTAAGTGTGAAAGGTGTCTTCATAGTATGCTGAGTTATCAAAAGTGTGTGTGTGTGAAGTGTGTACGGCAAAAAGAAGAGAGGGAGAAAGAGAAATCGAAAGGGAAGAAAGGAAGGAGACAAATCTTTTTGGCTGGAAAGTTGGAATTAAGCTAAAGAATCAAAAGTATTATTCCTACTTAAATTTCTATTTTATGTAGTTTAAGTTTTTATGGATGTTTTAGAAATGGGTTATGATGAATTTGATGATTATGATAAATTTGGTTGATAGATATGTTATATAAGTGGTATAGAACATATCTGCAAATTTATGGAATCAAACATGCATATCTTAGTCTTTAATTTCTGGGTTTTGTACGAAATAGTAGGTTGCGATAGTTATGAACATTTGAAGATTCATAAGGCCATCCGTAATGGAATCGGGTATAGGGCGGGCTCGGGTTTGTGCGGGTACCGCTAGGGGGGGGGGGGGGGGGGGGGCTCGGGCTCAAGCGGGTTCCTTCCCCGGGTTCCCCAACCCGTTCATACCCGATCGAAATTACTTTTTTTTTATTTTTTTTAAATAAAATTCAATATATACGTTGGCAACGACTATATTTGTAATGTTTTTTTTATTTTATTTTTCAATTTAATCACACTATATATATATAATCCTAACCCATTTTATTTTTCACACAAAACAACTCTCTCATTCTTTTCCATTTTCTTCCATTCTTTTCCATTTTCTTCCATTCTCTTCCATTCTCTATATTTTAAACAATATGGATTCGCCACAACCCGGTTCACCGACCGCATCATTGTAATACCCCGAGTTAGTCCGTTAGTTAAAATCCTTTTTCGTTAAGTTTAGTTAACTTTAAAGTTAAATGTTTTGGTTAAGTTTGGATCAAGTTATAAGTTAAGGGGTGTGTTGGTCATTAGTGAGTAGTTCAGGGTCCATTTGGTAAGTATGGGATTAATATACACCCTTAAGATAGTTCATTCAGCAGTATCATCTAAATTTTATCAGTGTGTGTTCCTGAGGCGAGAAGAAGCGGAAAAAGGATTCGTACGGTTAGGGCTTCGATTGATTCGTTTGGAGTCGTTATTGAGGTATAGTTTCTTCTCATGTTATGTTGTAATCGGTTATAGCAAATTCCTATCGGTTTAGAAAGTTTGATTTTAGTGAATTGTGTTAGTTTCAATTGAATCTGAGAAATTGGAACCGACAGTGTTCTTGAAGAGTCCCGGGGAAGTCCCGGTAGACTCCCGGTCTTTAGGACTCCCGGTAAAGGAAGTCCCGGTATAGTTAAGTCCCGATATAGTTAAGTCCCGGTATTATGAAATCCCGGTACTGGAGAATCCCGGTACTGGAGAGTCCCGGTACTGGAGAGTCCCGGTACTGGAGAGTCCCGGCACTGAGAGTCCCGGTACAGTGGAGTCCCGGTAATTTTGGTAGTGTCCGGATATAGTTTCTGAATGTATTAATGGATTAAGTTCTCCGAAAATTTCCTGGGGGGGGGGGCCCAAACCCCGCAAGGGCGTTGCCCCTTGACCCCATCCGCTAACCGGGTAGCGGAACCCCCGTGTTAAGTCGCTGTAGGTGATCATTTGAGGATAAGAGTTTGATAAGTTATTGGGATTCTCAATCTGTTAGAGAGTCTTATGTGTGCTATTTGGTAAAGTGGTATATGTATTTGAATTGTTTCAGATACTAAGAGTTTGAAGTGAAAGACTGAATCCATTGGAAAGACTTGAAAGTATTTTGATAAGCTAAACAGGTGAGTTTTACTTTAAAGTATTTTTACTGGAATGCATTATGTGGATAACAAATACTTGATAAATTGTATGAATATGTCATACGTGGGTGATTATAATATATTGAGATATTATAATTACGTGAGTATTATATGAGAATATACTACGTGGACGGGCTTTGGACCGGTGTGTTAAATTGGCTCGCAACCAATTAATTTGGCCATTTGTGGAGGAATAAGGTGGAATGAGAAGTACGAGTCTTGAATGGTATGTATATACGTGTAGTACTTGAATGTATATGAAAGGTTTTACATAAATGGTTTTGATACAAAGGTTTACTAAATTGACAGGGATTTCTCACTAGACCATTAGGTCTAACCCTCATTTCTGTTTTAAAAATATGTATTCCAGGTGGCGGATCGAGTAAGAACAAGTGAATAGGACGATCGATGGATAGTTTTGTGAAGACTTTGTATATGAAGTTATAGATGCATTTTTGTACTCATGACTTGTTGTTAGTCATAATGTAATGTAATTCACGAAAAGTTTGTACAGTTTTATTAGTATGTTTATCAAGACTTTGGGACCGAATGTGAAATATAATGTATTTTTGTTGAAAGTATGTTATGAATTATATGTTATTTGTATATATGGAATCAGGGATGTTACAATCATCATCATCCGTAGACACCGACGAGTTCTTGCATCTACAAAGGGAATTTTTTGTAGGCTTGGTTCGAGAGACTGCACAATTAATTTATGGTAGCACCGCCTCATCGTCAAGAAGAGAGAGGGTCGCGAACATAGAAAGAGGTCGAGTAGCTGCAAACGAGCGGCTTATGCGGGACTACTTTGGCAACAACCCGGTTTATACACCGGATATGTTTAGGCGGCGGTTCAGGATGAGGAGGCAACTATTCGAACAAATAGTTGAAGATTTACAAGGACAATATCCATATTTTACACTTCGGTTGGACGCCAGTTACAAAAAAGGTTTTTCTCCGATACAAAAGTGTACTTCCGCTATTCGGCAATTGGCGTATGGAGTAGTTGCTGACTCACTTGACGAGTACATCCGTATGGGAGAGAAAACGTCACGAGATTGTCTGCACAAATTCTGCACAGGTATTATTGAACTGTATGGTCAAAAATATTTACGCAAGCCTACTTTTATTGATATTCAGAAGTTGTACGTCGCGCATGAAGCTAAACACGGATTTCCCGGCATGCTCGGAAGCATAGACTGTACTCATTGGGCGTGGGAAAATTGTCCGGTAGCATGGCGAGGTCAATTCATGAGAGGTGATCATGAGCACCCGACAATCATGCTAGAAGCAGTGGCCTCTCAAGATCTATGGATCTGGCACGCATACTTTGGTGTTGCCGGTTCCAACAACGACATCAATGTTCTCAATCAGTCGCCCATCTTCAACGATGTATATGATGGAAAAGCACCCGACTGCCCTTTTGAGGTGAATGGAGCCACCTACGAGCACATATATTATCTAGCGGATGGGATATATCCGGAATGGGCTACTTTCGTAAAATCATTTACGTGCCCACATAACCCTAAACGACAAAAGTTCAAGTCCGCGCAAGAAGCGGCACGTAAAGATGTTGAACGAGCTTTTGGCGTGCTTAAACAACGTTGGCATATACTTCATAACCCGGCACACGGATGGGAACCGACAAGATTGGTAAACATTATGTACGCTTGTGTCATATTACACAATATGATACTCGAAGACGAAACCATGCTATTTGTGGTGGCGATGAAAACGACCTTTTCACGGATGATATCGAAACCCAAATTAGTGAGGAACAACGCGCGGCAAATGTTCGAGAAGTCAAAAACCGGGACACTCATAATAACCTTCGGTCGGATTTGGTCGAACATATTTGGCGTATCCAAGTTCCCAACAATGACGACGAGTAGATTATTTATTTTGTAATTTTTAAATTTATTTTGTAATTTTTATTTTTAATGAATGATATGAATTTTTATTTTTAATGAATGATATGAATTTTTATTTTTATTATTTATCTTATTTTTATTTATTAAAAAATATATAAATATTTTTATTTTGTTAAATGATTAAATGTATAAATAAAAGAATTAAAAAAAATGAGGTGGCAAGAGGGCTTTAGGGTATTGCTACTCCACTTTTGGGTTTGTAGAGAGTTTGGAGAAAAGCTGATGTGGCGCTGAGGTGGCTTTAGGGCTTTTGGGTATTGCTACGGATGGCCCAGATGTCGCAACCATGGGTTGCGACAACCTCATAAGTGTCGCAATAGATAGTTGCGATAAGAAGTCCATCGCAACAGTTAGTTGCGATAAGGCTAGGTGTTGCGATAGTTGGTTGCGATGGGAAGGAATTATCGCAACCATGGGTTGCGATAGGTATTATGGGTTGCGATAGGTATTATGGGTTGCGATAGAGGGTTGTGTCGCAACAGTTGTTTGCGACAGTCACTGTACTTGCGATAAGAGGCTGTTGCAAATGAGTTGGTTGCGATAGAGATAAGGATTTTAGGATTTGGTATTTAAATATCCTAAACAATAGATTAATACCAGTATAATTGTATATGTGTATTTCAGGTCTCTGTGACGTTAAGTGTTGGATATTCCTGCGACTTAGAGAAAGGAATAGTAGCTTTTTGCAATCAGGTGAGTTCATTCTTACCTTACCTTGTATAAATGTTTTATAAATGTTTTAAATTATGGTAAGGTGTATTTTATAAATGAATTGTTTTGGGTGGATTTTGGAAGAAGGATTTTATAAAGATTTTATAAAATAAAGTCTTTTATCTCAAATTGATGGTTGTGCTTAAAATCATTAATGATATTGGAAAATGACTTACGACAAGAATATGTACGAGTTGTAATTATTGTATTTAATGGACAAGTGAATTACAACAATATTTTTATCAAAGATCGCAAGTGATAATATGGACGGTTAGATTTCTATTATAAGGAATTGACATATTAAATGTGATTTGCTTATAATAAATGATATAAAGGATTTATAAAGGAGATTCGCTTATACGATTGCTATAAGGAATCTATGTGAGATAAATAGATTCGCTCATACGATTGCTATGAGGAATCTGGGTGAGATAAATATATTCGCTTATACAATTGCTATAAGGAATCTATTAGGTATAAATATAATATTCGCTTATACGATTGTTATAAGGAATTTGTATTAAAGAAATACCTGTATAAATATAAGTAGGTGGTATGGATCCATAGGCCTAGTGTTTGGAAAATCGTGGAATAGACGTAGCTTTATTCGGAATTCCCGATTTCTAAGGAAGAACAAGGGATTGACAAGAGTGATTGTAATCTCCTTCCTTTTTAAGAAATAGGCATGTGTATATTGCGATTTCTTGGATAAGAGCGTTAATCTAGAATCTGTAAAGATTTGTAGTGTAGATCTGGATTATGAGGAATGACTGACTTAGGGTCAGGTCATAGTCATGGAAATGGGTTTAATCCATTAACGAAGGATGGTTACGCGTGTGGTAAGAAAAAGGGTAAACCAGGTTTGTTATGCCTTGTTTACATTGATTTTATAAATATTATTTTGAAACTGAATGTTCTCACTAGACATTAGCCTAATCGTTTCAAATAATGTTTTCTTACCAGGTACTAGCTCGGGAAAGTAAAAGGATGTGGGACGAGAGCTTTTGGATTAGCGGAGAAGTTATTTAATTTTGAGATTTTAATAGATTGCTTAGATAATCTAGTTAATCGGATTATAGTGAAATGATTTGATTAATAGATTATTTGAAGAATTCTACGTTTGAAAATATGACTCTCAAGGTTAAATATTCGCTTATGTATAAAGTTTAAGAAAATTTATGTTTAAATCTTTTTATAATTTGAGGTTTAAATTAGCCCTGATTTTAGGATGTTACAATTTAGCTCATTTCGAAGGTATTGACGAGACGATTACAATGGTATAATTTGAAAAAAAAGAAATGTATTTTTTTAATTCAATCTTGTTCATTACGACTATTTATGTTAATATGATAAGGGTGTAAAATAAAAAATTAAAAAGTAAAGGATAAAAAGTAAATTGGATAACTAATTCTAAGGGTATCAAGTGTAACTTAATATTATAAGGGTGTAAAATGAAAATGAATAATGTAAGGGATATAAAACAAATTAATTTGTACATGTTCATGATATTTAATAATATGATTAAATCCAAAAATATTCAATATTGAGCTCATTTCGAAGGTATTGACGAGACGATTACAATGATGTAATTTGTAAAAAATGAAATGTATTTTTTAATGCATTTTTGTTCATATACGATTATTTATGTTAATACGATATGAGTGTAAAATAAAAAATAAAAAAGTAAGGGATTAAAAGTAAATTGGATAATTAATTCTAATGGTATAAAGTGTAACTTAGAAATAAAAAAGTGTTTGATTTTGAGAAGAATGTGGGAGAAAAGGGATTTCTTTATAGCTTGAGAGTTGTACATATAGCTTAAAAAGTGATACATGTTGAAAAACTGATTCTTGAAAATAACTACTATTACCTTTTCATAAAGTAGTACAGATATTTAATAAAATTTCCACAATTTCTTGAAAATAAAAAAATTAAAGTAAACATGCTTTAAGAAATTATATTAACTCCAAGCACTTTTTCCATCTTTGAAGATTTTTAATTAAATTATTAGAAGATTTACATATATAATAATTTAATAAAGTTTAAACAAACCTTTTATAACATGATAAATTTAATAGTCTCTCTAATAAGTTATTTTACTTGATATTTTCTCTATTTTAAGTTTTTTTCTAAAATTATCTTAAGCAAAAACAAAATAGAACCTAACAAATTTTGTGTTACCGATTTTGAAACTTATGTTAGAGATGATCACAAAATAATAGTAAAAAATTATATTAAATCATTTCAACAACATTCTCTAAACTATTTCTAAATTGAATAATAAAAAATCGAAATTTAAAAAAAACTATCAACAAATTTTTTAGTTTGAAAATTATTATATTTATTATATCATTAAAATATTAATACGTTTAGTAAAATATTATTTCTCTTTCATAAAAATATATCAAATTTTTTTATTGATAAAAATATAATAATAAAACTATTTCTTACATGGTAATTATCTTTGGAGAATCTCAAACTTTTTTTATATTTTTTCTCTATTTTAAAGAATATTTTAAAAAATCTATTGAAACAAAAGTTTATTTAAAAAAGCAATTTCTCCGATCTTCTAAAATTGGCGTTGCTCTTTCTGAAATTTTGTGAACTAACAGAAAACTTACTATAATTTTATTAAAAAAAATATAATAAACGTATTTTTTATCTTGTCACAAACACCATAATAAAGCTTTCATCAAGTATATAAGTTGTTTGAAACAAATCTCAAAGCAAATTATTTTTTAGATACAGAAAAAGTTGTCTTTTTCTTTCCAAATATTCCTCCAAAAAATTCAAGGGTTGATAGTAAACTATACCGGTTTTTAAGACGGGGGCTTTCAAAAAACTATTTTATTTTATTCCTCCGAATAGAACATGGCCATATGAGTGGATACCGCCACTATCAAAGATCTCGGGTGTGATGGTCAATCTATCTATCCCGATATATGGATAGATGTATGATCCAGCATGCCCATTTGTAAAATAAAAAAACCAAATTCCATTATGTATGTATGTATGTATGTATATATGTATGTGGGAGTTCAAATAAGAACATTTATGTTTTACGAAAATATGAGAACAGTTATGGATCTCCAGATTATTTAATCCATAATTAAAGTTAGAATAAATGAAAATAAATTAATATTTATTAACAATTTTATGTTATGTTGGATTTATCATTATTCCTTAAATGTTGCTAGTATAATCGAATACTTTTTATATCGATGTCTCGTTGTTGATAATAACGTGATTTTGTTATGACAATTCAAAAACCATATTCATGTTCACAATCATCAACAATGTCCATTCATTATCTGATTTGCAGTTTTTTTTTCCCATTTTACTCATTCATGTCAATTCCTAAAAACTAATAAATATTTATTTAATATTTTATTACTCATTTCATTAGGGGGCCGTTTACTAAACACTTACCCGATAAGTGCTTACCGACTCACTTTATCTTATTGGATGTACATGTAACGACCCAGTCTGAAATAAAGCATACATAACATTTAATAATAAACATCTCAATAAAAAGGGTCCCAAAATTCATTACATCTGTCTCAAAATCTAGGTTGGCGGAAACAACATATACACAACTGAGAATGATACTAAATTCTAAAAATAAAAGTGGCACTGTCTCTAGCTGCATCCGTACTCTGCTCACTTACCAGAGCCTCCTACTATCTGCTTACCTGAAAAGGTTTAGTCGGAAAATGCGAGGGTTAGACCATGAGGTCTAGTGAGTCCCCTCAATTTACAGTTCTCAAAACATTTAAAAACAGATCATAACTATCAAAGCAACTTTACATAAAACTTTCACGGATAATTTCGCTCCCGTAAATGGCGCCCTGAAGTCACCCGAAGGTGACAACGAGTCAGTCTAACGCTGCCTTACTGGGTCACTCCTCCCATGGCATAAACGGAACCTCCCCCGGCATGAGCACTGGCGGGCTTACCCCCCGACTTAGCCAATTTACGTCTCACAATGTATGCATACATCTCATATCAACTTTCAAACAAGTAAAATCATGTAAATAAACATGGCAATTCTACTCATTTACTTTCTTTGGAAAACACGTTTAAACACGTATTTTTAGTTAGAAAAACACACCTGGCGCTTTAACAATTTATCCTCGCGAAAACTTCAGATTTTACGAGGAACACCTATGTTGATAATAGTATAAAAATAATGAGTCTCATGCTAACTTTAATCTCGAATAACTTTCTACTTAACTTAACTCTCAAGGGACCCTAAAATCCAACCCAGTGATCTGGGCTCCAATCTTGCTACTCGGTCTAGTCCGGGCTCGGCCCAAAACAATAAAATTTCCGGATCCTTAATTGGACTCCGGATCCACGACCCAAATCACAATAATTCTGGATCCATTATTAGGATTCCGGTTCTATGGGCCAACTGAAATAATTCCGGATCCCTTAACAACAATACCGGATCCAACGGCCCATAACGAGTTCCGGGCCCTTTAGTTTAAATACCGGATCCTAAGCCCATAACGAATTCCGGATCCTTTGATTTAAATATCGGATCCTAAGCCCATGACGAATTCTGGATCCTTTGATTTAAATACCGGATCCTAAGCCCATGACGAATTCCGGATCCTTTGATTTAAATACCGGATCTCTTTGTCGGTTCCGGATCCATTCGGTTCCGGACTGAACACATTCCGGACAACAGTACCGGATCTTATCTTCCGGACTAAAAATTCGGACTCTCGCAATCGGACATTTGGCGATGCGATACTGATTAACATTAGGGCCGGGGATTAATCCATTTCAATCGATTATTAAGTTCATTTCCAAACAAAATGGTTATTCTAACTCTACTAATCCACTTATCATGATTATTTAATCCCTTTTAAAGCACCCTTTCAACTCTTAAGCAAAACTCCCAAAGGAGCCAAACTTAGCAACAAATCTAATCTATGGTTTGAGAGAATAGATTACCTGGTATGATTCTTTGCAGAAATGGATTTCAATCCCACTTCCTCTTCAAATTTGCAAATTGATGATGCCTTCTCCTAGATTGCAATTGGAACCAAATTCTTTTCTCTGCTCCCACTCTAGCCGCCAATAATGATATGATTTCTAGGGTTTTGAGCCATTTTGGAGTTTTTATACTCTCTCCAAACTTTACAACTTGGCCCCTGAATTTAAACTTACAACATTCCCCCACAAAACTTTCTTTTCAAATAAGATCTCGGTTATTACAACACCCCCCCCCCCCTCAAAAGAATTCCGTCCTCGGAATTCCATTATCGAAAAGGTGAGGGTACTTGGACCTCATGTCCGCTTCTACCTCCCAAGTTGCCTCTTGTCCTTGGTGATACCGCCACTGGACCTTTACTAGTCGGACCTCTTTGTTCCTCGTTTTGCGAATCTTACTGTCTATGATTTCTATTGGTTCTTCTTCGCACGTCAATTTCTCGTCAATGCTGACCTCTTCTAAGGGAATGGCCACATCGGCCTCGGCCAAACACTTCTTCAGATTTGACACATGAAACGTCGGATGAACTCCTCTCAATCCTTCTGGCAAATCTAACTTGTAGGCTACTGCCCCCACTCGCTCAATAATGACGAAATGCCCCACATACCTCAGTCTCAACTTCCCTTTCTTACCGAAACATACGACCCCTTTCCAAGTCGAGACTTTTAACATTACCTTGTCGCCTACCTGGAACTCGATAGGCTTCCTTCTTCTGTTTGCATATTTTCTCTGTCGGTCTTGTGCGATCCTCATCCTTTCATGGATCAGCTCTATCTTATCCGCTGTCAATTGGACAATCTCTGGACCTGCTAACTGTCTCTCTCCCACCTCAGTCCAACACAATGGCGTACGACACTTCCGCTCGTATAATGCTTCGAATGGTGCTGCCTGGATACTCGCATGGTAACTGTTGTTATATGAGAACTCTATCAATGGTAAATGCACTTCCCACGACCCTTTGAAATCGATATGCTCGAAGCATATCCTCCAGTGTCTGAATAGTTCTCTCGCTCTGACCATCCGTTTGAGGATGGTAAGCCGTGCTTAACTTCAGTTGTGAACCCAACTCTCGTTGGAGTCTTCTCCAGAATGCTGACGTGAACCGACTATCACGGTCAGACACGATGGATCGCGTCACCCCGTGCCTAGATACAATCTCATTGATGTATAATCTAGCTAGCTTTTCTAACGAATCTGCCTCCTTGATTGGTAGGAAATGCGCGGATTTAGTGAGAATATCCACAATCACCCATATCGCATCGTTACCCTTCGGAGTCCTTGGTAACTTTGTGACAAAATCCATGGTGATATTGTCCCACTTCCACACTGGTATCACCGTAGACTGAAGTTCTCCATACGGTCGTTGATGTTCTGCTTTAACCTTCAAACACGTCACACATCGCTCCACAAAGTGAGCGACATCATTCTTCATTCCAGGCCACCAATAAAACTGTCTTAAGTCCCGGTACATCTTGTTCGTCCCCGGGTGCATAGAATACCACGACTTATGCGCTTCTTCCAAAATGCTTACTCTCAAGTTGCCCAACTTGGGAACCCATACTCGGCCTTTCATACACTTCAACCCACCACTGTTGACGCTGAACAATGATGTAATCCCAACGACCCTTTCACTCTTTACATTCTCTTCTAACAACGCCTCTTCTTGAAACTTCTTAACTTCATCTAGGAGGTTCGAAGTTGCCTCGACTCTGAAAGCCACCACTTTGGTCGACTCTCCTCGCTCCTTCCGACTCAACACGTCAGCTACAACATTCGCTTTACCCGGATGGTAAAGGATTTCACAGTCATAGTCGTTCAATAGTTCCATCCATCTCCTTTGTCTCATATTCAATTCCTTCTGATCAAACAGGTGCTTCAGACTCTTGTGGTCGGTGTAAATCTGACACTTCACTCCATACAAGTAGTGTCGCCATATTTTCAAAGCGAACACCACCGCCGCTAGCTCCATGTCGTGCGTAGGGTAGTTCTTCTCGTGATCTTTCAACTGTCGGGAAGCGTAGGCAATCACCTTCTCGTTTTGCATTAAAACACACCCTAGCCCGAGCTTAGAAGCATCGCTGTAAATTACAAAACCTTCTGATCCATCTGGTAACGAAAAAATCGGAGTGCTGCTTAAACTCTCTTTTAGTCTCTCGAATGTGGCTCTTTGCCCTTCGGTCCAAACGAACTTGACGTTCTTCCTTGTCAAAGCGGTCAACGGTGTGGCTATACGAGAGAAGTCCTGAATGAACTTTCGATAATAGCCCGCTAACCCAAGGAAGCTTCTAACCTATGATGGCGACTTCGACGGCTCCCAATTTTTGATTGCTTCGATCTTAGCGGGATCCACCTTGATGCCATCCGCTAACACTACGTGACCCAGAAACTGAACTTCTCTCAACCAGAATTCGCACTTCGAAAACTTTGCGTACAATTTCTCGCGCTTCAGCAATTCTAATGTTGCACGAAGATGCTCCTCGTGATCTTCACGGGTACGAGAGTAGATCAGAATATCGTCAATGAAGACGATCACACATTTGTCTAACAACGAGCTACACACCTTGTTCATCAAATCCATGAACACTGCTGGGGCGTTAGTCAGGCCAAAGGGCATGACTAAGAACTCGTAGTGCTCGTACCTCGTACGAAAGGCTGTCTTGGACACGTCTTCCTTTCTCACCTTTAGCTGATGGTAGCCCGATCTCAAATCTATCTTCAAAAAGTAGCTCGCACCTTGCAACTGGTCAAAGAGGTCATCAATCCTCGGAAGCGGGTACTTGTTCTTCACTATTACCTTGTTGAGCTCACAGTAATCTATGCACATCCGCATAGATCTGTTGTTAGTCCCAGATGGCTATAACAAGTATTGTAGAAGGGGGGGGGGGTTGAATACAATACTCAAAATTTTCACAATTTTAATTCTTTTTATTGAAAATCTTTCAACAAGAATTACACATAGAAAACTTAAGACTGTTGCGGAAAAGAACAGATAAACTATTCTAACAATCTTACACAAAGTATACTAACAAAATAACTAAGAACACTTAGAGCAAAGCTATTGAGTTTTAAGGCTTAAAAGAAGGTTTCTTGCACTGAGAGAATTTCTTGAAAGCGTCAGAATTGCATGAAGAGCACTTCTCCTTTTATAGTGCCAAGGAGTGCCCAAGCATTAAATGCTTGGGACACTTGTCATCTTCACATATGCTGATAATGTTGACTTCAGGAGAACTGTGAAGTCCTTGTCACTTTTCACTAGGTGCAGACGGAGTAGCTTGAGCAGATAAAAGGGACCTTAACTGAAAGTGGATAAAGAGACAAACTGTCACTTTTCTCTGCTGGAGGATATTGTCCCATAATAAATGATCTTCTGTCTTGAGCTTTTAGCACCGAAGTGGTTTCCACCGAGATTGAGAAATCTTCGGTGGAAAGAAGACTAGTCCACCGAAATTGCAAGCATGTTTCGGTGGTGAGAGGACCACCGAAATTACAAGTATATTTCGGTGGTGAGAGGAGCACCGAAAGAGTCATCGGTGGTGGATGGGGCCACCGAATTTGTCCATGCACTTCGGTGGAAGAAGGCCACCGAAATTGTCCTATAAATTCGGTGGAGAGAAGGCCACCGAAATGTGAAGGAATTTCGGTGGTGATGACTTGTTTGAATGTTGCCGAGAGTCTTCTATTTTCCACAAGTAGAGAGTCTTCAAGCTTGGTTTCGGTTGATCTTCGACTTCACCGAACATTTGATCTCTTGTACAAGTCATTCAAAGAACCATGCATCCAAAATTTCTCTAAGTATAAAATGTTTTTCAAAGTATAAAAGGAGATCATGAGGTCATCTTCAAATCTTGATGACCCAACAATCTCCCCCTATTTGATGATGACATCCATACTTAGAAAAACATGAAAAACATGAGTAAGACAGTGAATAATGCATGTTGACCCTTTTTACTCTTTTTGGGTTCTTTTCACATAGACCATTCTTTTTGTTCTTTTTGATCTTTTTCTTTTTGTATGAGTATGTATCTTTTTTTTTGTATGAGTGTGTATACTATGTACAGTATTTACAAGTGAGAAGAAAATAAAACAATATAGCTGTACAAATGAATGAAAAAATGGAAGGAAGTATAGACAATATGAACAAAACAAATGTTACTTGTATCTGTGAAGAGGAGAGTTGAAACTTGTGTCTGACTTGAGGATTCTTCATTTTGATCAGCAGCCTGTTGATTTGTTGGAGAACATTATCTTTTAGGCACCTTTGCTTTTCTTCATATGCTCCAAATCTTCAAGTCATTCACTTACTCCAAAAGATTTTCAGCCAAATGAGTTTGTGATTTTTTTGAAAGAGACAAACCCATTATGGTGATAATCTTTGAGGGAGGATTGAGATTAAGTGAATGAGCCTCAGGATGTTTCTGTCAATCTGTAGCATTTTATTTCTTTTTCTTGGCATCTTTGGCATCATTATTTGATTTGCTCCCCCTCAGTTGAATCAACCGGTCTTTGTGTTTCTCCCCCTCAGATAGATCCGTCCGGACTGATAAGCTCCCCCTTGACCGGTCCGCCCGATTTCCTCATTTTTCCGAGTTGGATGCTGAAAACGAGTACTGAGGGTTGATGTTGCTCCCCCTCAGATCAATTCTCCCCCTCAGCGACCGACGGAGGAAAAAATCAAGAGAAAGTGGAAATCTGCTATAACCATTTTTTTTTTTTGAAATCTTTGCCGAAATTGAAGGGTTTTCCACCAAATATTGCTAAATTTTCGGTGGAATTTCGGTAGAGTTTTTTTTTTTTTTGAAGTCTCTACCTTAAAATAATGGGTTCCACCGAAATTTGGCTAATTTCGGTAGAATTTTTTTTTTTTTTTTTTTTTTTTTTTTGCTTTTCCACCGAAAATGAAGGAGTATCCACCGAAAGTTGGCTATTTTCGGTAGGATTTTCGGTGGAAAATCGGTAGGTTTTTTTTTTTTTTTTTTTTTGAAAAAAATCATTCCCACCGAAAATTTGCAAGAGTTAGACAAAAATTCGGTGTAATTTCTTGAAGAGGTTGACGGAAAACTTCTAAGACATCTTCAGCAGAATGTGGAGAAAGTCTTCTAAGGCATTATGTAGCGGAACGCCATGGAAGAAGCGGAGTGTCCGATGAAGATCCCTTCCTCTGCCTTGTGATTGAACTTGCCGAGATCATCCTTATCATTCTTCATGAAGCACTTGCATCCAAAAGCATGGAAATACTTTATATTTGGGATCCGATTGTTGATGATCTCATACGGGGTCTTGTTGAATCGCTTGTTGATGCTGCAACGGTTTTGAGTATAACACGCGGTCGCGACTGCTTCGGCCCATATAAAGAACGAAAGCATGAACTGGGTCAACATGGTGCGTGTGGCTTCCACTAAGGTACGATTCCGTCTTTCCACTACTCTGTTTTGCTGAGGACTCCTTGCAGCAGAGAAAGTATGGGTAATGCCTACCAATTCGAGGTATTCACCCAGTATGCGATTCTTGAGTTCTGTACCATTGTCCGTCGTGATTGACTGAACGGATAGATGTAGGTTCACTTGAACAATCTTTGATGCGAAATAATGAGCCCGAGGGTCTCATCCTTAGTGCAAAGAAATTTGACCCAGGTGTAGCGAGAAAAATCGTCCACCATGACAAGGATGTACTTCTTGTGGTTTATGCTTTGAACGCGCATCGGGCCACAAAGATCCATATGAATGAGCTTTAAGGGCCTTGACGTGCTTGGAGTAGCCTTTGTCTTGTAAGTTGCTCTTTTCATCTTTCCCATCTCGTAGGCAAGAGCACAGGTGTTCCTTCTCAAACTTCAGATCTGGCATTCCTTTGACAAGTCCACCGAGCACCAGTTTGTTGATGTTCTTGAAGTTGAGATGCGAGAGCCGTCGATGCCATAACCAATTCTATTGAGTTGTCGCCTTAGACAGGAGACACACGACTTTATTAGTCTTCAGGGAAGCGGGGTTGATGGTGTAGAGGTTGGTTCGTCGTGTACCAGCGAGTAGTTCTCTTTCATCTTCAGTACGAACGTTGCACCTCTTTGCCTCAAAATTAACCTCTAAGTTCTTGTCACAGAACAAACCTATACTATATAATTTGTGACCTAACCCTTCGACGTAGGACACCTTTTTGATGGTAAGGTTGTCCTGAACTATGCCTCCATAGCCCATAATTTGAGCAAAGTGATCATTCCCAAAACATACATCACCACAATATTTGTCTGTGAAGTTGGTGAGAAGGTCCCTTCTACTGGTCATGTGTTTGGAGCAGCCAGAATCTAAACACCTCACATGACCGGGCTGCAAAAAAGATATTAGGCAGACTTAGGTACCCATTTAAATAAATAGGTCCTGTGGCGTTAGGTGTAACACCTGATTTTGGAGCCCATTTTGAATTTGGTCTTTTACGAGTAGATGAATAATAACCAAAAGCACGAGAATTATAAACATGATAAGAACCAAACCAATTAGATGCGTATTTATGATCAACAAACTCATTTAAACCATACACAGAACAACAAAGACAATCACGAGAAATCTGAAGCAACTGCTGAATTGAATAAAGTTTTAAAGGAAACTTAACACATTGTTCAACAGAATTCGGCGAATTAAAAACTTCATGATTGTTAGTGTTTGTCCTAGAATGCGAAAAATAATTAAATGACTTTGTCTTCTCAGGGCGTGAAATAGACTTCTTCTCTACCCACACTTGTTTGACTGCTTTCCCCCGACCCGTTTTATCTGAAATAGCATTAAAGTCATAGTCAGAGGAACTAGAGTAATAAGAATGTCTTTTATTGGAGTGACCGGTAGTTGATCGTTTCTGTGACCTTATTTTAGATTTTGATTTTGATGGTTTAGACGATTTAGGCACAAAAACATTTTTGGAGGTAGAAGTGGAACACTCTCCTTTTTCAAAATTAACCGGTTCATGCATCCTTTCAATTAATTGAACATGACTCAAAAGTTTAGGTGCGAAGTCAATCTTAGCAATCTCATCATCTGAGCATATTGTGGAATTCATAAAAGCAGAGAATTTGAGTTCAGCATCAGACTTGTCCTCATTATCTAATTCGGATGAGAAACCATTGTCATTTAGATTTTGTAAGGAATCAGCAGCGAAAGGATTGTCAAAATCAGAGATTAGATTCCTTTTACAAAAATCTGTTTGAACTTCTTTGCCTTTAGCGGAAAAACTCAAAGCATGGTCATCATTTTCGAAAGACAAATCACCGAAGAAGGCCTTGCACGAGGAGCTGTCTGAATTAGTAGAGGCACGTTCAACTGAGATTGGTTCAAGGGTGCTTCCTTTGATACGAGTAAATGTTTGATCAGGCGGATTATGGATATCAGCCTTAGCAACCTTTTCTTGTAAAAGTTCTGTCGCCAAAGCGGACAGTTTAGACGTGCGTCTAGCAATCTCAGACTTGAACATAACCCTTTCTGATTCAGATAATTGCTCGGTTTTATTTCGTTCAAACCCTTTAAAGGTGGATAAAAGCACTATCCTTTTGTATTCAAAAGGTGCCTTTTCTCTTTCAAGTGACTCTTCGAGTTGAAAAATAACGTTTTCCAAGATTAGAGGTGGAACGTACCGTTTGTACTCAGACGGTTCGGACGCACCCTCATCTGGTGTTGTCTCAACCTTTACGGGAATTTCCACAGTTTTGGCAACTAAACAGATGTCGAAGTAGTCATTTGGAAGATAAGGAGATTTAGATTTCGTGTACGAGGCATTTAACTTTTCATATTTGAAAGGAATTTGAATTTTAAGGCTCTCTTTTCTTTTTGAGGTTTCTTGTTCTCCATCCTCATCAGATTTAGTCAAGCCCTTTGGCTTTTCGACAACTGGCTGTCTTTTTAAGGTCTCTTGTTCCTCATCCTTAGGAGACAATTTTGTCCAGTTGATTTTGTACTCAGGATATCTCTTATCAAGTCTCAAAAGGTTAAATTCATAAAACGTTGGAACTTTAGATAATATTTTCTTTAGGTAACAAGGATTATCATATCCTATTCCCCAAAGAACATTATAGTACTTGAATTTCTTAGGTTTATTCAGATGAATCGTCTGATCTGTTTGACCTCGCTTGTAAAGCTTTGATTCAAGAACATTGATCTTTTTGGTTAACTTTTCATTTTCAAGTTGAATTGAGGAACGTTGATTAACAATCTTCGTGTACTCGTTCTCTGACTGTTGAAACTTTGCAGTGATTTCAGACAATTGGGCTTCTAGGGATTCAGTCCTTTTGGAAAATGTGGCACACTCTTCATTATAATTATTAATTATGCACTTGTTACCAGCGTTTTCGACACTAAGATTATCAGTAATGTCATATTTTCTTTTTATGTTAGCTTCTAGATCAGTGATTTGTGCATCTTTATCTTTAACGTTTTGCTTATAAGAGTCTAAAGTAAGCACAGCTATAAGCATCTGTTTGACTAAGTCCTTAGACTATCTTTATTCACAAACCAAACCAAACCAATCTTTATTAAAAAACTAATTTCTCTCTCTTCCACCTATCCAATCTTCAATTCCAATCCAATCTAACTTTTTTATACTTTATTCACAATCTAAACCAATCTTAAAAATCATATTATAAAAATTATATATTTAATATTTTAGAATATATATATATATATATATCTTTTAACTTTAAATAAAAAATAAATAAAAATAATTTCATATTTTAAAACATAATTATAAATATAAAAAACTTACAATTGAAAATAAATAAAAGAAAATACAGAAAGAAGAGAAAGATTGGTGTGTTGAAAATATGTCAAGATTGGTCTCTATTTGTAGGGAATTGAAAAATATGAATTTTGGTATATTTTTTTTATTAAAGTTATCTTTTTAATCAGATAAGTTTTATCATAATAAAATCTAAACCAACCAATTAGATTTTGCCACCTATTATATAATTTATCTAAAAAAGAAAGTTTTATTAATATTAAATTCCTCAAACAGAGTTTGCATGGGCAAACGGTTTGGGTGAGTTTGGTTTGCAATAATTTCATTTTTCTTTTTTTTAAATGAAATTTTTTGTCTTATCCTCAAAATGGTTTGGTTTGGTTTGTTGAAGGGAGTAGTCTTATGAATAGGAGCACATATCTGACAAGATGTCTCATTAGTAGAGGCTTTCTGATCTTCACTCTCCGAGTCAGTTTGCTCTAATTGTGTTCCCATCAAGCACATTTGTGCGTCAGCATCGCCTTCTTCATTGCCAGTCAGATTTAGCCAATGATCATCTTCAGCCATAAGAGCTTTCCCCTCTTCTTTCTGCTTAGCCAGTAGCATTTTATTCTTATAGCACTCAGCATTGCGTACTACTGCCTTTCAGTAGTCTCTAGCAAAGTGGCCTAGCCTGCCACAATTGTAACACTTCACTGGTTCATCTTTAGCTTTTTCCTCGGATTTTCTCTCCGACTTCTTTCCTTCACAGGCTTCTTCTTGCCTTCACACTTGTCCTTGTAGTCTCGGCGCTTGTTGTTCGTGGAGTACCTCTGACCGTTGGAGGTTTTCTTGAAGAACTTCTTGTTTCCATAATCTCGTGAGAGTAGGGCAACTGCTTTCTTGACGATGTCGAGTTTAGGGTCAGAGTCTCTTTCTGCTTCATCTTCCTCAGGCTCAGATTCACTCCTTACCTCTTCTCGGTGAGAGCTGCGGTAGGAGTGTTTCTCTCGTTTGTTTGAGATGAGAGCTAGTGGATCCTTTTTAAGTTTCTCAGGCGATTTCTGATCTCCCATAAGTTCAAGCACTTCATCTTCATCTTGGAGAAGCATTTCGTACAATTCGTGAAGAGGTACGTTCTCCAGGATATGGTTATGACGAATGTGTGATGCAAATCTCCTCCACTCAGGCTGAAGGTTGTTCATGTTGTTCTCGGTATTCGTCTTGACAATGTTATTCTTGTGAAGATCATTGATGAGAGGGCAGAACCTTTCATAGGTTTCGAATAGCGTTTCTCCTTTCCTAGCCTTGAATGCATCATAGCGAGTAAGACAACTTGTGATCTTCAATTGATTTCCTACCTTGCTGCCCATCATTATCTTGGCAAGTTGGTCCCACATTCCCTTAGATGTATCCTTGTATCTATCAATGTTGTTGTAGATTCTATTAGGCAAGTTGTAAATTAAGTAGGTCCTTGCCAATCTGTCACCGTCAGCCCTCTTCTTTTCTTCAATAGACATTTGTTCGTAGGTCTTTGGAACTCTGCGACCAGGTGTCCCTCCTTCTTGTTCTGGAGCATCCATCATGGGTGTCTCTTGTGGTCCATGTTGCAAAGAGAAGAGAAATCTCGTGATATAGAGATTTCGACTCGATGAAACACATAAAGCAGTCGTGCCATTGGTTGTACTCTTCTCTATATAAGACTGGTGGTTTGCCCTCAGATCCTATGGCTAGCGCGTCTTGGGAATTCATCTTTGTGCACTTGAGTGATCGTGAGACAAGATTGCGTGATCCAAAGGTAAGGGAACTAGTAGTGAAAACTTAACGTAGGAAACTATATGGAGTGAATATCCTATCGCAAAAGAAACTAAGTTTCTACTCGAAAAATCACTAAATAAGAGAATAATCAAACAACCGTGGAGAAAAAATTGACTAACAGGCAAAACCCAGAACTTAAGTACCGGGTAAGGGGAACTGGACTTGAGGATCGGGACCTTAAAACCGGTACTTGAAAAACCGGGAAAGGGGAACCCGGTGAAGAAGCCGGGATACGAGAACCCGGTTGATATTACCGGGGAAAAGGACCCGGACAAGAGTACCCGGTAGATGAGGTCGGGGAACTCGAAAGACCTGGTGAGTGGAACCGGGACTATAGTACCCGGTATCTAAAACCGGGAAATAGAGATCGGGTAATTTGAGAAACCGAGTCCGGTACCGGGATGGTATGCGACCCGGGTTACTCAACAGGGAATTTAAAGACCCTGAACAAAGGGAAAACGAGAAACAGCGTATCTCGAAGTCGACGAAGCGAAGAACACAAATATGGGTATAGATTTTTCTTGCAGATTTTGGTTCCTAAACGATTTTAGCACAACCAAAAGAAGAAAATACACCAAATACCAATCGATTTTGCTCCTAAAACCAACCTATAACTTGAAAATCTTGAAAATTTATAAAACAGGGGCTCAAAACCAATTAGTCGATTTTGACCAATTGATGATCAAAGACTTCAAGATTGAATGAGAAAAATTGCAGAAATCAGTTTAAGAATATATTGAATAGAATGGAACAATCAGATTTCATTATTATCGCCAAAATAAAAACACAGAAAATCAATATGAACACAGCGCCATTTTTTAGAACTCGATATCAATGAATCAATAGAAAAGAAATTACCTTTGCATCAAATGTCTCTCTGCTTTGATACCAATTGTGGATCTCAATATCAAGTGCAATATCAACAAACAATCAACAATAACAAAGATTAAGCAACAATGGTTAATTGATTGAATGTGCAGAGAAACTATTCTGTAGCCGTACAAAAGTTATCAAATGATTAAAAACAAGATTATTAAGCTAATTAGGGTTTAAGGAAAGCTATATATACCCCAACATAAAGCACCCTGAACTTCTATTCAACTCAAATTTCAACCCTAACAATTGTGCAACGCTCCAGCCACCTTTCAACAATGCATGATGGCCATATTTTCAGATATGGTTGAGAGGACAATAGAGATCTTCATGGACAACTTCTCGGTATTCGGAGATTCATTTGATATGTGTCTTACCCTTTTAGAAACGGTTCTTCGAAGATGCCAAGAGACGAGCCTGGTCCTAAACCGAGAAAAGTGACACTTCATGGTCACGGAGGGCATAGTGTTGGGGCACAAGATTTCCATGAACGGTATAGAGGTGGATAAAGCGAAGATAGCGGTAATTGAAAACCTTCCTTACCCAACTACCGTTAAGGGAGTGCGGAGTTTCTTGGGACACGCGGGATTTTACTGGCGGTTTATTAAGGACTTTTCTAAAATCGCTAAGCCTTTATGTTCTTTACTTATTAAAGATGTGAAATTCGATTTTACTAATGATTGTATTTATGCTTTCAACAGGTTGAAGAAGGAGTTCTTTTCAACACCGATTTTGACTGCACCCGGTTGGAGTCTTCTATTCAAGCTGATGTGCGATGCAAGTGACACAACAGTTGGAGCGGTCTTGGGACAAAGGAAGGACAAGAGACTACATGTTGTGTACTATGCTAGTAAGACTTTAGACGATGTGCAAATCAAATATGAAACTACCGAGAAGGAGCTTTTGACTGGTGGTTTACACATGCGAGAAGTTCCGGTCATACTTGGTGGGATCGAAGATCATCGTGTACACCGACCACTCTGCACTTAAATATTTGATGACAAAGAAGGATGCGAAACCGGGACTCATAAGATGGGTGTTGTTGCTCTAGTAGTTCAACATCGAAATCCGTGACAAGAAGGGATCGGAAAACACCGTGGTTGATCACTTATCTCGACTTGAAGAAGAGCCAACGAAGATACACGACACCAGTCCAATAAACGAGTCATTCCTGGATGAGCAGTTGTTTTTGGTAAGATTTTTTAATCCATGGTATGCTGATTTTGTTAACTATCTAGCAGGTCACGTGACACCGTACGACTTGAGTTCTCATCAGCGTCGAAAATTCTTTGCGGATGAGAAGAGCTACTACTGGGATGCGGTGCCTGTACAAGAGATGTGGTGACGGGATGATAAGAAGATGTGTACCGGATGAGGAGAAAGAAGGAATAATGACACATTGTCAATCATTAGAGTGCGGAGGACATTTCAGCTCAGATCGGACGGTCGCAAAGATTCTACAATCAGGATTGTTTTGGCCGACAATGTTCAAGGATGCTCGTCATTTCATCTCTCGATGTGACAGGTGTCAGAGAGTGTAACACCCCGAATTTCTATGTAAGTAAAAAACAAAACCCCGTATGTATTGGTATTTCCGTGTACCAAGGTTTCGTATTTGGGTTCTTGTTTCCTATGCATGCATGACGTTTTGGGCCGAGAGCACACCCCGTAGGAAGAACCGTTTGGAATTATTTACATTTTGGACAGCAGGTGGGTCGCTGCTCGCGACTATGACCGGCGACAATGCCCAGGTCATAGTCGCTGTGGCACTGTCGCGAAGGGGGGAGCTTTCAGCCGAACCAAACAGAAGGTGGTACCTCGGGGGCGACTATGCCCGCGACTTTGCCCAGGGCATAGTCGCGGTGGGCAAGGTTGCGACCGAGGTCCCTTGCAGCTTAAAACATTTTTTTTGGAAAAGCTAGGGCATTCTCATTCTGCACATTTCACAGCCGAAACCCTTAGAGCAAAAGGCGATTTTGGTCATCTCCTCCCTTTATCTTCATTTAATACATCCTAGGGTTAGTAAATCCTATTTATTGAAGATTCCCACCAACATTGGGACATTTATTGAAGACTTGCATTCTAGAAATCATGCATTCCAACCCCAAGTCATCAACTCCACTCCTCTACTCCTAGGGTTCTACCATTTTTCTAGGTTTTGTCTTAAAAACCTAGATTAGTGAGTTTTCTAACCTACCTTAAGTTAAATCCATGTTATTTACTTGTTATTTTACTTGTTCCATTAATTTCATGGAAACCCTAAATTTTGGAGAAAGTGACCCATGGCTTAATGGAGGTAACTATGGCTTATGGGAGTACTTGATGGGTAAATATGTTGATACTATGCATTTATGACATGAAAGGTTTAATGTTTCATATTCTATGAATGGGAGTTTACTTAAATGGTAATAAGCATGTCTTAATGATTAAGCTATTCAATCTACTTAGCTTTTTGAAGTATAATAACCCCGTATGAGGCCATGTACATTCTTATGTGTAAAATACGCGCTCTAGTAGGTGGTGGATAAGA
Organism: Saussurea involucrata; assembly: GCA_033807775.1. Classification (NCBI taxonomy): domain Eukaryota; kingdom Viridiplantae; phylum Streptophyta; class Magnoliopsida; order Asterales; family Asteraceae; genus Saussurea; species Saussurea involucrata. The sequence continues at coordinate 140,489,243 of CM066319.1, read as the reverse complement.
TGATGCTACAAGGAAATCCCTTGATTCTATTGTTTATTGCTAATTATATGTTCCAAATGGGAGCTAGTGCATTGATTACACATATTGGTATGCCTTATGATTATATTGGGTTTTGAATGAATCAAGTTAAGTGTTCACTAGGAGGACATAGTCTTGGGCACCACCCTACGGGTATGTGCCTAGACCGTCGCCATTTGGGGCAATGCCTTTGTTGCAAACCCTGGATGTGTCGGGCCTTTGGTGTCGCTTTTATGCGGATGACACTAAGGTATCTCGACTCTTTGGGTGGAACTTCTTGGTGTTACGGGTCTCCCCTATTGAAATCAAGTCTACTTATGGAAACCGGAATAATGATTCTTATGTATACATGTTATTTTTATGTGTTATTATTTGGGATTACTCACCAAGCCTTGTCTTGACAGTTGTTTGAATGTTGCCTTGAATCTCAGGTCTTAGCGGAGCCGTTGTTAAGAAAGATTAGACGGAGCGTGTGAGCCTCGGGGATATGCTTTTGGGATACGAACCATAGAGGATCTATTCGACTAGAGATGACAACCCTTTTGTAATCTTGATTCCATAATAGGATTTAGATTAGTTGGTTGTCATGTATCTTTGTTCAAGTACAATTGTAATTTTAGTCGCATACTTGTAATTCCCCTTTTGGGTTGGCTCATGATGATTTATATACCGCTCTTTCATATTATGAAAGTTTTTGTTTACCCCTATTTTTAGGGTGTTACAAGTTGGTATCAGAGCATTGGTTTAAGCGAACTAGATGTTGACCTTAGTATACCTAGACTTAAACCGAATTGCTCTTATGAAATTCCGTGACTACGGGTAGGTATTATAGGTGGGGAGAGTATAGGACCAACGGAATTGCGGTTATTAAAAATTGTGGTGATGATGAAAATGATTCTTATGTGTGGTATATTTAAAATTTCATAGGGCCCGTGTTATAGTGAATATATTCATACGTGAGCGTACTTGAATTTGTTATTATGATGCTTAATGATGGTAGTAGTATGTTACACATCGTTAATCTTCGAAAGAGTTAACCAGTATGGTGTCTATCATGTGTGGCAGTTTACCATGGTAAACATGTAACAACCCACCATTTGAATATATACAAATAACATATAATCCATAAAATGTTTACAACAAAGTACTTCATATTTCACATTTGGTCCCATCTAAAGTCTGAACATAAAAATTCAGTACAACTCGATCCACTTTAAGTTACATAGCAATAACAATAGAAATATAAATACAAAAGCATCCATAGTATCATGATGATCATCTTCTCATAAGCTAGCCAACAAGTACTCTATTTACTTGTTCTTACTGGAACCATCACCTGGAATACATAATTTTTGAAACAAAAATGAGGGTTAGACCTAAGGGTCTAGTGAGTAAATCCCTGACATTTTTAAATCATTAAATATTCATTTACATAAAACACTCTTCGTATAAATACACATACATCATACGTAAATTAATACCAACTAAGATTTATACATTATACCTGTCTCATTCCACCTTATCCCTCCACCAATGGCCAATATCAATTGGTTGCGAGCCAATTTATCACACCGGTCCAAAGCCCGGCCACGTATTATATTTTCATATAATACTCACGTAATTATAATATCTCAATATATTATAATCACCCACGTATGCCATATTCATACACTTTATCAAGCATTCGTTATTCACATAATGCATTCCAGTAAAATACTCTTTAAAGAAAAACTCACCTGATATGTTTATCACAAAAGTCTTCCCAAGTTAATATCACGTATGTCGATCCTTCACAAAATCTGAAATCATATAAAATACCAAATATCTCTTTTAAAACTAAACTTACGAAATCCTCGACTCAAGTCGCAACCCACTAAAAAGTAAATTAAAATCGCAATGAATAGTACCAAGTCGCAACCATCTACTGCGACTTCACCCCGAAATCGCAACCCACTATTGCGACTTCAATCCTAAGTCGCAATCAACTACTGCGATTCCAAGCCCAAATCGCAATCAACTACTGCGATTCCAAGCCAAGTCGCAAACGACCATTGCGACTTCATAACCAAGTCGCAACCAACCATTGCGACTTCGATGAATGTCGCAGTCATCTATTGCGACTTCGTTGAATGTCGCAGTTAACTAAGTTCGTCGTAAACCCAGAAATTTTGCAGATTTAAAGCATGGATGTTTCTGATATTTTGCAGAAGCGTTCACTATCATGAACCACAACTATCTATAAACCCAAAATACCCATATCTTACTAAGAATACCAAAACCCATCTATGTACTCTTTTATCACACTTATGAACACTTTAAAGAAATTTCTACACATAAAAAGGATAGATTTGTTACCTTGTTTCTTCAACTGATATAACAAAAACCCAGCAGAAAATCCTCAGCTTCCTTCTTCTTCTTCTTCTTAATCCTCTCTCAATTTCTCTCTCTCTCTGCCGAAAGTATGAACACACACACACACACACACACTTTTGCCAAGATATTTCTAAGTGTCCTATTTGGAGGACACCTCCTCCTTCTAACTAGAAGTGGGGCGGTGGTGGTGTAAAGTTTGGTTAAAATGACCAAACAACCCTAAGCTTCTCCCAATTGGCAAAACACACCCCTAAACTTCTATTATAAAATTAAAACTTATCCCTTAACTTCTTAACTCCATAAAATACTAAAATAAAGACTTATAGAATTCCAAATTTAAAATAGATAAAATACCTGGTTATTACAGCATCTCCCCCTTAAAAGAATTCCGTCCCGGAATTCAATTAAGTGAAAAGATGAGGGTATTTGGCTCTCATCTCCGACTCTGATTCCCACGTTGCATCCTGACCTCTATGATGTTTCCACTGAACCTTTACCTGTCTGATCTCTTTATTCCTCAATACTTTGACTTTGTGATCAACTATAGCTTCCGGTTCCTCCACATAGTTTAACTTTTCATCAACCTGTATATCTGGTAGATAGACTGCCTAGTCTGGTGTAACTAAACACTTCCGAAAATTCAATACATGAAACGCGTTGTGAATCCTGCTCAATTCCAACGGAAGATCCAATCTGTAAGCTACTTCACCAATTCTTTCCGTAATTTCAAATGGTCCAATATACCGCGGACTAAGTTTACCTTGCTTCCCAAAACGTATGACTCCTTTCCAGGGCGATACTTTCAACATTACTATATCCCCAACCTGAAACTCTAACGGTTTCCGACGTCGATCAGCATAGCTTTTCTGTCTGTCTTGAGATGTTTTCAATCTATCCCGAATCTGAGTAATCTTATCCGCTGTTAACTGTACTATTTCTGGCCCTGCTAATTGTTTCTCCCCTACTTCATTCCAACACAAAGGCGTTCGGCATTTTCTACCATACAATACTTCAAACGGTGCCGCCTGAATGCTAGAATGATAACTATTGCTGTAGGAGAATTCTATCAAAGGCAGATGTTTATCCCACGATCCCCCAAAATCAACTATACAAGCCCGGAGCATATCTTCTAATGTCTGGATTGTTCTTTCACTCTGCCCGTCAGTCTGAGGATGATATGCTGTACTCAATTTTATCTGTGTTCCCATCTCCTTTTGAAAGCTTCTCCAAAATCTAGAAGTAAAACGACTATCTCGATCGGAAATAATCGAGATTGGAATTCCATGTCGAGTTACTATTTCATTAATGTACAATTTAGCTAAACGTTCCAAGGAATCAGTTTCTTTTATCGGCAAGAAATGAGCAGACTTCGTCAATCTATCCACAATTACCCAAATAGAATCGAATCCCTTTGAAGTTCTAGGCAACTTGGTAATAAAATCAGTAGTGATCTGATCCCATTTCCACATTGGTATATCCAGTCGTTGTAACTGACCAAACGGCTTCTGATGTTCAATCTTTACCTTCTTGCAGGTAGTACAATCTTCCACATACTTAGCAATACTCCTTTTCATTCCCGGCCACTAATAGAATTGTTTCAAATCTCTATACATCTTATTCGTACCTGGGTGAATAGAAAATCGAGATTGATGAGCTTCTTGTAGTACACGATCACGTAATCCACCCAAACGAGGCACCCATATTCTGTTTCCCATACACAATAACCCACGGTCGTCTTTCCCAAGCAATGCTGGTATTCCCACTAACCGTTCAGATTTCAAACTTTCTTCTTGATAAGTATCTATTTGGCACTTTAGTAATTCGTCAAAAATATTTGGAAGAAGTTCAGCTCGTAGCGAGATAGCTTTTATTGTTCCACTTCTTTCTTGGCGACTTAGTGCATCTACTACCACGTTCGCTTTCCCAGGGTGATATAGAATTTCACAATCATAATCATTTACCAATTCCAACCATCTTCTTTGCCTCATATTCAGTTCCTTCTGATCGAATAGATGTTGGAGACTTTTATGGTCAGTGAAAATTTGGCATTTAGAACCTTAAAGATAATGTCTCCAAATCTTTAATGCGAAGACAAGTGCTGCAAGCTCCATATCATGAGTAGGATATTGTCTTTCATGATCCTTTAATTGACGGGAAGCATATGCAATCACCTTTCCACGTTGCATAAGTACGCATCCCAATCCCAATTTAGAAGCATCAATGTAGACCATAAAATCATCGGAATCTTCTGGCAATGCTAATATCGGTGCGCTGCAAAGTTTCTCCTTCAATATTTTGAATGCCTCATCCTGTTCTGCTTTCCATTCGAACTTTAGATTCTTTCGAGTTAGCTTAGTCAATGGCGTCGCGATTCGAGAAAAGTCTTTTTTAAATTTCCGGTAGTATCCAGCTAGACCCAGAAAACTACGTACTTCGGTTGCCGTCTTCGGCGGTTCCCATCTTTCAATTGCTTCCACTTTTGCTGGATCAACTTGTATACCCTTCTCTGAAACTACATGACCCAAAAACTGAACTTCCCGCAACCAGAATTCACACTTCGAAAATTTAGCATATAACTTCTCTTTCTTTAATAACTCTAGAATCAAACGAAGGTGTTGTGCGTGATCCTCTTTGGATCGAGAATAAATAAGTATATCATCGATAAACACAATGACAAATTTATCGAGATAAGGCTTACATACCCGATTCATTAGATCCATAAAAGCGGCCGGAGCGTTCGTTAATCCGAAGGGCATCACCAAAAATTCATAATGACCGTACCTCGTGCGAAAAGCAGTCTTTAGAACATCTTCTTCTTTAACCTTCAACTGATGGTAGCCAGATCTGAGATCAATCTTGGAGAAGTAACAAGCTCCAACTAATTGATCGAAGAGGTCATCAATTCTAGGAAGTGGATACTTGTTTTTAATCGTACGCTTGTTCAGCTCTCGGTAGTCAATACACATTCTCATTGAACCGTCTTTCTTCTTTACAAACAAAACTGGTGCACCCCACGGCAAAGAGCTAGGTCTGATGAAGCCCTTATCAGATAAATCTTGAAGCTGTGCCATCATTTCTTTCATTTCTGGAGGTGCTAGTCTGTACGGCGCACGAGCGATTGGAGTGGCTCCAGGTACCAGGTCTATACCAAATTCTACTTGCCTAACAGGAGGAAGACTATTCAAGTCTTCAGGAAAAACTTCTGGGTATTCACTAACAATGGAAATATCTTCCAGTTTAATCTTTTCAGGCCTACTATCTATCACATAGGCTAAATAACTCGAGCAACCCTTACTAACACATTTACGGGCTTTTATCATAGTTATAAGATTGGACTGATGATTCTTACGATCATCATAGATCACTACTGCCCTCTTATCAGGTAAAACAACGTTGATTATTTTCTTATCACAAACTATGTTAGCCCGATGCTCAGCTAACCAATCCATTCCTACTACCACATCAAATTCGATCAATTCTATTGGAAATAGTTGTATCGGTACTCCACACCCCTCTATGTTTATCATGCAACAATCAAAAACTTCCTTAACTGCCACTTGGTTATCATTTGCTGTGTCTACTAGTAAAGCATGTTTTAACATTTTAGGCTCTAAATGCATGTGAGCAGCAAAGGAGGGAGACACAAAAGATCGGTTTGCACCGGAATCAAATAACACTTTAGCACGCGTGGAGTTTATGAAAAATGTACCTGTGACCACATCCGGAGTTTCCTCCGCCTCTTTAGCTGTCATTTGAAATGCACGACCCCTCGTTCTCGGCGGTTCTATTCTTGGAACCACTGGTCTAGTAATGACTGGTTTTCCTGATGTACCCCCTTGTTGTATTCTACCTCGTGGACAGTCTGATTGGAGGTGATTCGGAGAATTACACAAAAAGCAAAACCGTGTTAATCGACAATCTTTAACAACATGACCGGTTTTCCCACACTTAAAACAAACCCGCGACTCCACTTGACAATTTCCCTGATGGTAGCGATTACATCTTGGACATGGTCTATCCACTGGTCGAAACGTCGGACGGTTATCAAACCTCTGAAATCTAGGCTTCTTTGAATCCTGTGGTGGTCCTTCCCATTTCCTTTTCCCCAAGCTCCTATCTCCGGCATCCCTTTTATTATCTCGTTCTACATTTTCTGCAGCATTCACCGCAGCTGTAAAAGTATTTGGCCCTGTGGCAGTCACCAATTTTCGGACCTCTGAATTTAACCCATATATAAATCTCTCCATTTTCATCTTCTCTGTAGCAACATAATATCCTGCAAAACGAGATTTTTTCTAAAAATCGTGCAGTATAATCTCTAACCGACAGATTCCCTTGTTGTAGATTCATAAATTCTTCTTCCAATTGTCTAACAGCAGCTTGTGGACAGAAGTGTGTTGTGAAAGCTAACGTGAATTCCTCCCATGAAAAGGTAGTATATACATCTGTTCCTCTCGATTCTATATGAGCCTCCCACCAATACAAAGCATCACCTTTCAGCATCGCAGCTCCATAAAGTACTTTATCTTCTTCAGCACATTTACACGTCTTGAAGATAGCCTCTATTTCTTTCAGCCATCTCGTCGCTTTTACCGGATCCCGATCTCCTGAATATGTAGGGGGCTTGCAACTAAAAACATTTTATAGTCACACCTTTTCATCATCGGTAAGACCGTAGAGGTAAGTGGTATTTCAACTTCATGTTCCGGACTTGGTCTTTCAGTTTCATCATGACGATTATGTTCGAACATAGCTTGTATGCTATCCTGTAATCTCCCCATTTCCGCAGTCAAATCATCCCGTGTAACAAACTCTGTACCATGCTGTTGTATTCTACCTACAGTTCGGCCCCCAGTTCCCCTTCCGATTCTGCCTCTACCACTATCTCCTCCTCTTCCCCCTGTTCCTATTGGTGGATTCTCTCCACCCGAATTCCTTCCTCCTCTTTGATTCCTTTGTCTAGTGCCACTTGCCATTCTGTAGATTCAAACAAAGTTAATATACAAATAAGCACGTACCCAATATAACAAGGTATTCCAGTTCAAACATGTACCTGTAAGATCGTAATTACACTGGCCTGGTGTAATTTGAAATTACCTTACATGATGTTCCTTCTACCTTTTATACTTAGCATCCCCAGGTTCTAAAATAATAGGGACATCCTACTTCACATGCAGTTTAAGTCTAGGTACAGATACTAATACCTAAATCCCTTAAACCAGGGCTCTGATACCATCTGTAACAACCCACCATTTGAATATATACAAATAACATATAATCCATAAAATGTTTACAACAAAGTACTTCATATTTCACATTTGGTCCCATCTAAATTCTGAACATAAAAATTCAGTACAACTCGATCCACTTTAAGTTACATAGCAATAACAATAGAAATATAAATACAAAAGCATCCATAGTATCATGATGATCATCTTCTCATAAGCTAGCCAACAAGTACTCTATTTACTTGTTCTTACTGGAACCATCACCTGGAATACATAATTTTTGAAACAAAAATGAGGGGTAGACCTAAGGGTCTAGTGAGTAAATCCCTGACATTTGTAAATCATTAAAAATTCATTTACATAAAACACTCTTCGTATAAATACACATACATCATACGTAAATTAATACCAACTAAGATTTATACATTATACTTGTCTCATTCCACCTTATCACTCCACCAATGGCCAATATCAATTGGTTGCGAGCAAATTTATCACACCGGTCCAAAGCCCGGCCACGTATTATATTTTCATATAATACTCACGTAATTATAATATCTCAATATATTATAATCACCCACGTATGCCATATTCATACACTTTATCAAGCATTCGTTATTCACATAATGCATTCCAGTAAAATACTCTTTAAAGAAAAACTCACCTGATATGTTTATCACAAAAGTCTTCCCAAGTTAATATCACGTATGTCGATCCTTCACAAAATCTGAAATCATATAAAATACCAAATATCTCTTTTAAAACTAAACTTACGAAATCCTCGACTCAAGTCGCAACCCACTAAAAAGTAAATTAAAATCGCAATGAATAGTACCAAGTCGCAACCATCTACTGCGACTTCACCCCGAAATCGCAACCCACTATTGCGACTTCAATCCTAAGTCGCAATCAACTATTGCGATTCCAAGCAAAATCGCAATCAACTACTGCGATTCCAAGCCAAGTCGCAAACGACCATTGCGACTTCATAACCAAGTCGCAACCAACCATTGCGACTTCGATGAATGTCGCAGTCGTCCATTGCGACTTCGATGAATGTCGCAGTCATCTATTGCGACTTCGTTGAATGTCGCAGTTAACTAAGTTCGTCGTAAACCCAGAAATTTTGCAGATTTAAAGCATGGATGTTTCTGATATTTTGCAGAAGCGTTCACTATCATGAACCACAACTATCTATAAACCCAAAATTCCCATATCTTACTAAGAATACCAAAACCCATCTATGTACTCTTTTATCACACTTATGAACACTTTAAAGAAATTTCTACACATAAAAAGGATAGATTTGTTACCTTGTTTCTTCAACTGATATAACAAAAACCCAGCAGAAAATCCTCAGCTTCCTTCTTCTTCTTAATCCTCTCTCAATTTCTCTCTCTCTCTGCCGAAAGTATGAACACACACACACACACACACACACTTTTGCCAAGATATTTCTAAGTGTCCTATTTGGAGGACACCTCCTCCTTCTAACTAGAAGTGGGGCGGTGGTGGTGTAAAGTTTGGTTAAAATGACCAAACAACCCTAAGCTTCTCCCAATTGGCAAAACACACCCCTAAACTTCTATTATAAAATTAAAACTTATCCCTTAACTTCTTAACTCCATAAAATACTAAAATAAAGACTTATAGAATTCCAAATTTAAAATAGATAAAATACCTGGTTATTACAACATCTCCCCCTTAAAAGAATTTCGTCCCGGAATTCAATTAAGTGAAAAGATGAGGGTATTTGGCTCTCATCTCCGACTCTGATTCCCACGTTGCATCCTGACCTCTATGATGTTTCCACTGAACCTTTACCTGTCTGATCTCTTTATTCCTCAATACTTTGACTTTGTGATCAACTATAGCTTCCGGTTCCTCCACATAGTTTAACTTTTCATCAACCTGTATATCTGGTAGAGAGACTGCCTGGTCTGGTGTAACTAAACACTTCCAAAAATTCGATATATGAAACGCGTTGTGAATCCTGCTCAATTCCAACGGAAGATCCAATCTGTAAGCTACTTCACCAATTATTTCCGTAATTTCAAATGGCCCAATATACCGCGGACTAAGTTTACCTTGCTTCCCAAAACGCATGACTCCTTTCCAGGGCGATACTTTCAACATTACAAAATCCCCAACCTGAAACTCTAATGGTTTCCGACGTCGATCAGCATAGCTTTTCTGTCTGTCTTGAGCTGTTTTCAATCTATCCCGAATCTGAGTAATCTTATCCGCTGTTAGCTGTACTATTTCTGGCCCTGCTAATTGTTTCTCCCCTACTTCATTCCAACACAAAGGCGTTCGGCATTTTCTACCATACAATACTTCAAACGGTGCCGCCTGAATGCTAGAATGATAACTATTGTTGTAGGCGAATTCTATCAAAGGCAGATGTTTATCCCACGATCCCCCAAAATCAACTATACAAGCCCGGAGCATATCTTCTAATGTCTGGATTGTTCTTTCACTCTGCCCGTCAGTCTGAGGATGATATGCTGTACTCAATTTTATCTGTGTTCCCATCTCCTTTTGAAAGCTTCTCCAAAATCTAGAAGTAAAACGACTATCTCGATCGGAAATAATCGAGATTGGAATTCCATGTCGAGTTACTATTTCATTAATGTACAATTTAGCTAAACGTTCCAAGGAATCAGTTTCTTTTATCGGCAAGAAATGAGCAGACTTCGTCAATCTATCCACAATTACCCAAATAGAATCGAATCCCTTTGAAGTTCTAGGCAACTTGGTAATAAAATCAGTAGTGATCTGATCCCATTTCCACATTGGTATATCCAGTCGTTGTAACTGACCAAACGACTTCTGATGTTCAATCTTTACCTTCTTGCAGGTAGTACAATCTTCCACATACTTAGCAATACTCCTTTTCATTCCCGGCCACCAATAGAATTGTTTCAAATCTCTATACATCTTATTAGTACACGATCACGTAATCCACCGAAACAAGGCACCCATATTCTGTTTCCCATACACAATAACCCACAGTCGTCTTTCCCAAGCAATGCTGATATTCCCACTAACCGTTCAGATTTCAAACTTTCTTCTTGATAAGCATCTATTTGGCACTTTAGTAATTCGTCAAAAATATTTGGAAGAAGTTCAGCTCGTAGCGAGATAGCTTTTATTGTTCCACTTCTTTCTTGGCGACTTAGTGCATCTACTACCACGTTCGCTTTCCCAGGGTGATATAGAATTTCACAATCATAATCATTTACCAATTCCAACCATCTTCTTTGCCTCATATTCAGTTCCTTCTGATCGAATAGATGTTGGAGACTTTTATGGTCAGTGAAAATTTGGCATTTAGAACCATAAAGATAATGTCTCCAAATCTTTAATGCGAAGACAACTGCTGCAAGCTCCATATCATGAGTAGGATATTGTCTTTCATGATCCTTTAATTGAAGGGAAGCATATGCAATCACCTTTCCACGTTGCATAAGTACGCATCCCAATCCCAATTTAGAAGCATCACTGTAGACCACAAAATCATCGGAATCTTCTGGCAATGCTAATATCGGTGCGCTGCAAAGTTTCTCCTTCAATATTTTGAATGCCTCATCCTGTTCTGCTTTCCATTCGAACTTTAGATTCTTCCGAGTTAGCTTAGTCAATGGCGTCGCGATTCGAGAAAAGTCTTTTATAAATTTCTGGTAGTATCCAGCTAGACCCAGAAAACTACGTACTTCGGTTGCCGTCTTCGGCGGTTCCCATCTTTCAATTGCTTCCACTTTCGTTGGATCAACTTGTATACCCTTCTCTGAAACTACATGACCCAAAAACTGAACTTCCCGCAACCAGAATTCACACTTCGAAAATTTAGCATATAACTTCTCTTACTTTAATAACTCTAGAATCAAACGAAGGTGTTGTGCGTGATCCTCTTTGGATCGAGAATAAATAAGTATATCATCGATAAACACAATGACAAATTTATCAAGATAAGGCTTACATACCCGATTCATTAGATCCATAAAAGCGGCCGGAGCGTTCGTTAATCCGAAGGGCATCACCAAATATTCATAATGACCGTACCTCGTGCGAAAAGCAGTCTTTAGAACATCTTCTTCTTTAACCTTCAACTGATGGTAGCCAGATCTGAGATCAATCTTGGAGAAGTAACAAGCTCCAACTAATTGATCGAAGAGGTCATCAATTCTAGGAAGTGGATACTTGTTTTTAATCGTACGCTTGTTCAGCTCTCGGTAGTCAATACACATTCTCATTGAACCGTCTTTCTTCTTTACAAACAAAACTGGTGCACCCCACGGCAAAGAGCTAGGTCTGATGAAGCCCTTATCAGATAAATCTTGAAGTTGTGCCATCATTTCTTTCATTTCTGGAGGTGCTAGTCTGTACGGCGCACGAGCGATTGGAGTGGCTCCAGGTACCAGGTCTATACCAAATTCTACTTGCCTAACAGGAGGAAGACTATTCAAGTCTTCAGGAAAAACTTCTGGTTATTCACTAACAATGGAAATATCTTCCAGTTTAATCTTTTCAGGCCTACTATCTATCACATAGGCTAAATAACTCGAGCAACCCTATTTTTAGGGTGTTACAAGTTGGTATCAGAGCATTGGTTTAAGCGAACTAGATGTTGACCTTAGTATACCTAGACTTAAACCGAATTGCTCTTATGAAATTCCGTGACTACGGGTAGGTATTATAGGTGGGGAGAGTATAGGACCAACGGAATTGCGGTTATTAAAAATTGTGGTGATGATGAAAAGGATTCTTATGTGTGGTATATTTAAAATTTCATAGGGCCCGTGTTATAGTGAATATATTCATACGTGAGCGTACTTGAATTTGTTATTATGATGCTTAATGATGGTAGTAGTATGTTACACATCGTTAATCTTCGAAAGAGTTAACCGGTATGGTGTCTATCATGTGTGGCAGTTTACCATGGTAAACATGTAACAACCCACCATTTGAATATATACAAATAACATATAATCCATAAAATGTTTACAACAAAGTACTTCATATTTCACATTTGGTCCCATCTAAAGTCTGAACATAAAAATTCAGTACAACTCGATCCACTTTAAGTTACATAGCAATAACAATAGAAATATAAATACAAAAGCATCCATAGTATCATGATGATCATCTTCTCATAAGCTAGCCAACAAGTACTCTATTTACTTGTTCTTACTGGAACCATCACCTGGAATACATAATTTTTGAAACAAAAATGAGGGTTAGACCTAAGGGTCTAGTGAGTAAATCTCTGACATTTTTAAATCATTAAAAATTCATTTACATAAAACACTCTTCGTATAAATACACATACATCTTACGTAAATTAATACCAACTAAGATTTATACATTATACATGTCTCATTCCACCTTATCACTCCACCAATGGCCAATATCAATTGGTTGCGAGCCAATTTATCACACCGGTCCAAAGCCCGGCCACGTATTATATTTTCATATAATACTCACGTAATTATAATATCTCAATATATTATAATCACCCACGTATGCCATATTCATACACTTTATCAAGCATTCGTTATTCACATAATGCATTCCAGTAAAATACTCTTTAAAGAAAAACTCACCTGATATGTTTATCACAAAAGTCTTCCCAAGTTAATATCACGTATGTCGATCCTTCACAAAATCTGAAATCATATAAAATACCAAATATCTCTTTTAAAACTAAACTTACGAAATCCTCGACTCAAGTCGCAACCCACTAAAAAGTAAATTAAAATCGCAATGAATAGTACCAAGTCGCAACCATCTACTGCGACTTCACCCCGAAATCGCAACCCACTATTGCGACTTCAATCCTAAGTCGCAATCAACTACTGCGATTCCAAGCCCAAATCGCAATCAACTACTGCGATTCCAAGCCAAGTCGCAAACGACCATTGCGACTTCATAACCAAGTCGCAACCAACCATTGCGACTTCGATGAATGTCGCAGTCGTCCATTGCGACTTCGATGAATGTCGCAGTCATCTATTGAGACTTCGTTGAATGTCGCAGTTAACTAAGTTCGTCGTAAACCCAGAAATTTTTCAGATTTAAAGAATGGATGTTTATGATATTTTGCAGAAGCGTTCACTATCATGAACCACAACTATCTATAAACCCAAAATACCCATATCTTACTAAGAATACCAAAACCCATCTATGTACTCTTTTATCACACTTATGAACACTTTAAAGAAATTTCTACACATAAAAAGGATAGATTTGTTACCTTGTTTCTTCAACTGATATAACAAAAACCCAGCAGAAAATCCTCAGCTTCCTTCTTCTTCTTAATCCTCTCTCAATTTCTCTCTCTCTCTGCCGAAAGTATGAACACACACACACACTTTTGCCAAGATATTTCTAAGTGTCCTATTTGGAGGACACCTCCTCCTTCTAACTAGAAGTGGGGCGGTGGTGGTGTAAAGTTTGGTTAAAATGACCAAACAACCCTAAGCTTCTCCCAATTGGCAAAACACACCCCTAAACTTCTATTATAAAATTAAAACTTATCCCTTAACTTCTTAACTCCATAAAATACTAAAATAAAGACTTATAGAATTCCAAATTTAAAATAGATAAAATACCTGGTTATTACAAAACACGAGGACCCGAGTGGCGAATCAAGAGGAAGGCCAAGAGAACAGTTTGACAGCGTGGGAAAACCCGAGACCACCGAATCAAGGAGGTAATCCCCCTACCCCTCCTATCCCTCAGATGTTAAGGGGCGTTGTTGACCTTATACCCCAAGTTAACATCGTAGTGGAGGAACCAATATTGGAGGAAGCGGACCCCCAATCCGTAATGATGGCAAGTTTTCTGCAGATGATGGATTCTGCAATGGAAAAACGAGATGAAAGGTTCTTGAAGTTACTAGAGGACCGCGATGCTAGTCACCGCAGAAATGCAGCGGTTGCAAAAAACGCCTTAATTGGTTCGGGTGGGGTGGTCCATTTTGTTGACACGAATGAACGGGTGGTCACAGAAGAAGATATGGGGGAAAAGGGTTGCTCCTACAAGACTTTCCTTTGTTGTAAACCACCTGAGTTCATGGGATCCGATGATCTGGTAGCTTGTATGAACTGGATCAGAGAGATTGAGCAGTCCTTCCGGGCTTATGATTGTGGGGAAAGCCAAAGGGTAAAGTTTGGTTCTCAGATGTTGAGGGCATCTTCACTTCGACCTTGGAGGCCTCGTTTTTGGCCAAGATGAAATGGGAGACGTTCAAGAAGAAGGTCCTGGAGGAATACTGCAATGAACAGGAAATGGATCGGATCCAGGAGAAGTTTCGATCGCTCAAGAAAGGGAACTCAACTACGAGGGAGTACACCCGTTTGTTCATGGAAAAGTTGAACTTGGTGGGGCACGTGGCCCCAACGGAGAAAGAAAAGGTTAAGGCCTACCATAAGGGGTTACCGGCAGACATGATGGCGATGGTCCGTAATTCTAAAGTTGTTACACTGCAGGAAACGATAGAAGAGGCAAAGATGATGGAGACCGTCTATGCGAAGGGAAAAGAAGAGAAGGTAGTTGTTGGTGAGAAAAGGAAATGGAAAGGGTCGGTTGGACCCACTCGTCAGTTTAGACTGTTTAATAGGGGAAGAAATGGCGATCCCCGGAGGGATGTGAGGTGGTGCCATAAGTGCAAAAGCAAGCATAGTGGTGCATGCAACTCTAGGCCACACCATAATTCGACCGAATATGCTAAGTGCGGGAAGAGAGACCATGTGGTCCGAGATTGCCCAATCCGAGGGTCGGTTTGTTTCGAGTGCCGTGAGCCAGGGCACATCAAGAGGGATTTCCCGAAGTTGTTGGGGGAAATCGGATTGCACCAAGCGGCGTGCCAATCAAGAGAGAGAATCTGTCGAGAGCACCGATCCGAGCTTTTCAGATGACAGCCGCAGAGGCGAGGGAGACCGCCGATGTTTTGACGGGTATGTTTCTCGTAAACTCCTTGCCTGCTCGTATATTGTTTGATTCGGGAGCGAATCTTTCTTTTGTGTCAAATTCATTTTGCAAGCAATTTACCTTTCCAGCTAATACCCTTCCGGACGCCCTAATAGTTGAGGTAGCTAATGGGAAACAAGTGTTAATCTGAGAGTGTTTCGGTAAGTGTACCTTGGATTTTGATGGGAACCTTTTTGAAGAGAATCTGCTGCCTATGGCAATCGGTGGGTTTGATGTGGTTTTGGGAATGAATTGGTTGACCGAGAATAAGGCCAAAGTTTTGTGTGCGAAAAAGATGATCCGAATCCCGACGGCGAATGGGAATGTAGTGTCGGGGTATGGGGAAAAAAGGGGAAAGACTACTTCAATAATCTCTTCGCTCAAGGTGCGGAAATTTCTTGCCAAGGGATACTCGTCGTATTTGGCCTACATCATGGATGCAAAGTTAGAGAAGAAGAAGTTGGAGGATGTGGATGTAGTTTGTAACTACCCGAATGTTTTTCCGGATGATCGACCCGGTTTACCACCGGAGCGGCAAGTAGAATTCCATATAGACCTCACCCCGGGAGCGACCCCGATTGCACGTGCTCCGTACCGTTTGGCTCCAACAGAAATGCAAGAAATGATGTCGCAACTATAGGAATTGTTAGAGAAGGGATTCATACGACCGAGCTCGTCGCCTTCGGGAGCTCTGGTATTCTTTGTGAAAAAGAAAGATGGGTCAATGCGGATGTGCATAGACTACCGGGAATTGAATAAGGTGACGGTAAAGAACAAATACCCGCTTCCCCGAATTGATGATCTCTTTGACCAACTACAAGGAGCGGGATGTTTCTCCAAAATCGATTTAAGGTCCGGATATCACCAAGTGAGAGTAAAGGAGAGTGACGTTCCGAAGACGGCTTTTCGGACGTGGTATGGACACTATGAATTCTTGGTGATGCCGTTCGGGTTAACGAACGCACCGGCCGTGTTTATGGACTTGATGAACCGTGTATGTCGTCCTTTCTTGGATAAGTCGGTGATAGTTTTCATTGACGATATCTTGATCTACTCTAAATACGAGGCCGAGCATGGTCAACATTTGTGGGAAGTGTTGAAAGTTCTTCGGAGGGAAAAGTTGTTTGCAAAGTTCTCAAAGTGTGAGTTTTGGTTACACGAAGTTCAATTCTTGGGACACGTGGTGTCTCAAGACGGGGTGAAAGTGGACCCATCAAAGTTGGAAGCCATGACAAATTGGAAACCGCCCACGAGCCCAACGGAAATTAGAAGCTTCTTGGGTCTAGCCGGGTATTATACACGATTTATTCAAGACTTCTCAAAGATCGCTACACCGCTTACCTCTTTGACGAGAAAGAATGTTAAGTTTGTGTGGACTACCGCCCAAGAGCAAGCCTTCGAGACCCTTAAAAGGAAATTGTGTGAAGCGCCAATCTTATCCTTACCCGAAGGATTGGAGGACTTCGTGGTTTATAGCGACACTTCAAAAATGGGACTCAGTTGTGTGTTGATGCAAAGAGGGAAGGTGATAGCTTATGCGTCAAGACAACTAAAGGACCATGAGAAGAATTACCCAACATATAACTTGGAGTTGGCGGCGGTGGTCTTTGGCTTGAAGTTATGGCGACACTATTTGTACGAGACGAAATGCACTCTTTTTACCGATCACAAGAGTCTCAAGTACATCTTCGACCAAAAGGAGTTAAATATGCGACAAAGAAGGTGGCTCAAACTTTTAAAGGATTATGATTGTTAACTACTTTACCACCCCGGGAAAGCCAACGTGGTGGCGGATGCCTTGAGACGAAAGGACCACGGAGGCGGGATCAAGCTAAACCTCAACTGACTCGATGTTGTATCAAGTTTGATGGAGAACATCAAAACAAGTCAATTGGAGACACTTCGGGAAGAGAACCTTAAGGCCGAAGTCATGGTAAAGCAAAGGGAGCTACTAACGGGAGATAGTCGCGGCTTCAAACTCTTCCAAGGCCGGATTTGGGTGCCGAAAATTGGTGGTAATAGTGAGCTACTTCTTGAGGATGATCACAAGTCTCGATACTCTATACATCCCGGTAGCACAAAGATGTATAGGGACCTAAAGTTAAGTTATTGGTGGCCAGTAATGAAGCTCGATGTGGCTAAGTATGTGGGAACTTGTGTGACGTGTCTTCAAGTCAAGGCACAACACCAAAAGCCGTATGGAAGTTTGCAATCCTGGAAGATTCCGGAATGGAAATGGGACAACGTCACAATGTATTTCGTGACAAAGCTACCGAAGACGTTGCAAGGTCATGACACTATTTGGGTGATTGTGGATCGTTTGACCAAAAGTGCACACTTTTTAGCGATGCGGGAGACCTTGCCTTTGGAAAAACTAGCAAGACTTTACATCAACGAGATCGTGTCGAGACACGGGGTGCCTCTATCCATTGTGTCTGATAGGGATAGCTGATTCACTTCTAATTTTTGGGCTAGCTTCCAAAAGGAGTTGGGAACGAAAGTAAAACTGAGTACGGCCTACCATCCCCAAACGAATGGGCAAAGCGAGAGGACGAAACAAACTTTTGAAGGTATAATTCAGTCGTGTGTCATAGATTTTGGTGGGAGTTGGGACACGCACCTACCTTTGGTGGAATTCGCGTACAACAACCGTTACCATTCGAGCCTTAAGGCCTCTCCGTTTGAAGCCTTGTACGGTCGAAGGTGTAGAACCCCCGTTTGTTGGCTTGAAGCGGAAGAGAAGCAATTCGCGGGACCAGAAATTGTGCAAGAGACCGCGGATAAAGTAAGAGAAATCCGAGAACGTTTAAAAGCGACGCAAGACCGACAAAAGAGCTACACGGACAAGAAAAGCCGACCCGTTGAATTTCAAGTAGGAGATAGAGTTATGTTAAAGGTATCACCATGGAAGGGGATTATCCGGTTCAGAAAGCGCGGAAAACTTAGTCCTCGTTTTCTTGGACCATTCACGATCTTGGAAAGGATAGGACTTCAAGCTTATAAATTAGATCTACCGCCGGAAATGGATGGGATTCACCCTACTTTCCACGTATGCTATCTTCGGAGGTGTTTGGCCGAGAAGTAAAGCGTGATTCCGTTGACGGAAATCTGGGTTGACAATGGAAACCATTGTGTGGAGGAACCGGAAGCCATATTAGAGACTAAAATCAAGAAACTCCGACATAAGGACGTAACCATAGTAAAGGTTCAATGGAAACATCATCGCAACACGTAACTTGGGAATCCGAAGAGGGCATGAAGAATTATCCCAATTTATTCGGGTAGGATTCGATTACGGGGAAGAAATCCTCTCAAGGTGGGGAGGATTGAAACACCCCGAATTTCCATGTAAGTAAAAAACAAAACCCCGTACGTATTGGTATTTCCATGTACCAAGGTTTCGTATTTGGGTTCTCGTTTCCTATGCATGCATGACGTTTTGGGCCGAGAGCACACCCCGTAAGAAGAACCGTTTGGAATTATTTACATTTTGGACAGCAGGTGGGTCGCTGCTCGCGACTATGACCGGCGACAATGCCCAGGTCATAGTCGTTGTGGCACTGTCGCGAAGGGGGGAGCTTTCAGCCGAACCAAACAGAAGGTAGTACCTCGGGGGCGACTATGCCCGCGACTTTGCCCAAGGCATAGTCGTGGTGGGCAAGGTCGCGACCTAGGTCCCCTGCAGCGTAAAACGATTTTTTTGGGGAAAAGCTAGGGCATTCTCATTATGCACATTTCACAGCCGAAACCCTTAGAGCAAAAGGGGATTTTGGTCATCTCCTCCCTCTACCTTCATTAAATCCATCTAGGGTTAGTAAATCCTATTTATTGAAGATTCCCACCAACCTTGGTACATTTATTGAAGACTTGCATTCTAGAAATCAAGCATTCCAACCCCAAGTCATAAACTCCACTCCTCTACTCCTAGGGTTCTACCATTTTTCTAGGTTTTGACTTAAAAACCTAGATTAGGGAGTTTTCTAACCTACCTTAAGTTAAATCCATGTTATTTACTCGTTATTTTACTTGTTCCATTAATTTCATGGAAACCCTAATTTTTGGAGAAAGTGACTCATGGCTTAATGGAGGTAACCATGGCTTATGGGAGTACTTGATGGGTTAATATGTTGATACTATGCATTTATGACATGAAAGGTTTAATGATTCATATTCTATGAATGGGAGTTTACTTAAATGGTAATAAGCATGTCTTAATGATTAAACTATTCAATCTAGTTGGCTTATTGAAGTATAATAATCCCATATGAGGCCATGTGCATTCTTATGTGTAAAATACGTGCTCTAGTAGATGGTGGTTATAAGATGATGCTAAGAGGAAACCCCTTAATTCTATTTTTTATCGCTAATTATATGTTCCAAATGGGAGCTAGTGCATTGATTACACATATTGGTATGCCTTATGATTATATTGGGTTTTGAATGAATCAAGTTAAGTGTTCACTAGGAGGACATAGTCTTGGGCATCACCCTACGGATATGTTCCTAGACACTCTCCGTTTGGGGCAATGCCTTTGTTGCACCCACGGATGTGTCGGGCCTTTGGTGTCGCTTTTATGTGGATGACACTAAGGTATCCCGACTCTTTAGGTGGAACTTCTTGCTGTTATGGGTCTCCCCCATTGAACTCAAGTCTACTTATGGAAACCGGAATAATGATTCTTATGTATACGTGTTATTATTATGTGTTATTATTTGGGATTACTCACCAAGCCTTGTCTTGACACTTGTTTGAATGTTGCCTTGAATCTCAGGTCTTAGCGGAGCCGTTGTTAAGAAAGATTAGGCGGAGCGTGTGAGCCTCGGGGATATGCTTTTGGGATACGAACCATAGAGGATCTATACGACTAGAGATGACAACCCTTTTGTAATCTTGATTCCATAATAGGATTTAGATTAGTTGGTTGTCATGTATCTTTGTTCAAGTACAATTGTAATTTAACTCGCATACTTGTAATTCCCCTTTTGGGTTGGCTCATGATGATTTATATACCGCTCTTTCGTATTATGAAAGTTTTTGTTTATCCCTATTTTTAGGGTGTTACAGAGAGTTGGAAATATCTGGAGGAAAGACGAGATGTCGATGCAAGTGTTCATGGAGGTGGAAGTATTCGATGTATGGGGTATCGATTTCATGGGCCCGTTTCTCCCATAGTTCCAAAATTAGTATATATTAGTCGTTGTTGACTACGTGTCTAAATGGGTGGAAGCCATTGCCTCTCCAACGAACGACTCGACGGTGGTTATCAAGTTCCTGAAGAAGAACATATTCACACGGTTCGGGGTATCGAGGGCTTTGATCAACGACATAAGAAGCCACTTTTGCAACCGGTAGCTGGAAGCATTGCTCAAGAAGTACGGAGTGAAGCATGGAGTCACCACTCTACACCATCCACAAGCAAATGGGTTAGCTAAGGTATCCAACCGGGAGTTGAAACAAATCTTAGAGAAGACAGCGAACTCCTCAAGGAAAGACTGTTCGTCCAAACTCGATGACGCATTGTGGGCATACCGTATAACATTTAAGATTCAATTGGAACTACTCCATATCGATTGGTATTCGGTAAGTCCTGTCACCTACCTGTGGAGCTGGAGCACAAGGCATATTGGGTGATCAAGCAGCTGAACATGGAGTTTGATAAAGCTGGCCGAAAGCGATTCTTACAGCTCAATGAACTGGAAGAGATCCGATTGGACGCATACGAGAGTGCAACAATTTACAAGGAGTGGACACAGAAATTCCATGACCGATGGTTGCAGGAAAAGGTAATCAGTCCAGGTATGAAAGTATTACTATGTAAAGCCCGTGTCCCGGTATGGTTTTAAAAATTCTTAATGTATTTATTTTATTATCGTTTAAAGTGTGATTCATTAACGGAAGTTGTCAAGGGAGGGACCTCGAATGTTACACGTGGCAACCTTGCTTATCTTTTTGTTTATGACGAAAAACCAGGGACCGGAAATGCCAAGGGTGGGAACAAGGAGGGGTTAATGGGAAATGAGGGGTGTTTGGTGGTTTTGAACGGCTAAGGAAAGGGGGACCGACCCCCCCTCTTCCTCTTCTCGTCGGTTTCCAAACAGCATCAACAAACAGCCCTTTCGTTTTTGTTCTTTTCTTTTCTTCATTGTTTCATTTGGCCAAGAGAGAGGGTGATCGTGAGTGTGAGAAGCTGAGAGTGGAAGAAAGTGAGGGACTTAGGGAGAAAACGTGAGAGAGAGAAGTCGCCGGAGAAACGCCGCCACGGTCGCCGGAAAACCACCGGTGTCAACGTCCTTCGTCGGAGAGGTCGAGAAGAAGGGATTTCAGGCGGATTGCGAGTCGTCGTTGTAAGGTGGGAAAAAGTGAAGAAGGTTGCCGTGTTGGTGTTGCGATTCGTGAGCACGTTGCTTAGCCTTGAGGTGAGTTCTCTCACCGCGTAGTTAGGAATTTCATGTATGTTGTTCTTGGGTGTTATGTGTTATTACGTGTAATTATGTGCTTACATGAATTAGCTGGGACGTGATAATTGGTTACGATTTGTTGAATTCTTGAGTGGAATATTTATGCCTGTGTACACCTCGGTGGGACTGAGGGGCTCGGTGGGACCGAGGGCTCGGTGGGACTGAGCTTGTATTAATATATTTGGTGTACTCGGTGGGACCGAGGTCTGTATTTATATAATAATTAATTGGTGGCTTGTAGCTATGGTGTTAGTGATGTGGCCTACATGCGAGAAGGGGCGATGCGCATGGGGTTGCTACATACGTGTGTGGTTGGATTCACTAAGCGTTTAGCTTACCCTTTCCCAATATGTTGTGATTTCAGGTGCGGGCGGCAGTCGGGCGTGACCGTACACACATCAAGCGCAGAGTATCAAAGATTGTTAAATTTTCACTTTCGAACCCTTTGAGTTTAATTATATAATTTTCCGCTACATAACTTTGTTTGACGGTTTGAGTCAACGACGTTAATTTCAATAAAGACATGAATTACTAGATTATGGTCGTTTTATAATGAAATGTATGTTTTAAAAAAAAATAAAATTCCTTGTAATTTTTGGGACGTTACAACTTGGTATCAGAGCACGGCTTGAGTGAATCAAGCAAATCTCGGTGTGTTTGGTCTCAAGTTGCGGCTAAGAGATCTTTAAATTCTTTTACCAAATTTTTTGTTTTTAAATGAAAAGAGAAAACCCGTTTGGAAACGGTGATCGTGGGCGCAATGTGTACAGTCAGCCGACGCCAACTGGGAAGGTAAGGAACTTAGTGTATTTATCGCTTTTCAGGTATAGTGTATGCATGCTAGATTGCTTATGTGAACTGTCTGGTACCGTATGCTGGTTTTATCGCTTATAGGAACTCATGCTAGCTTTGATAGGTTGTTAAGCGAATGCACTCTAGGTTGTATGCAGTAGGAACTGAATAGCCTTAGAATATTAGATTTAGTTCTATTGCGCAGCTCTTGTTTGAGTCCAACCGTTCTAGGATAGAATCTCTTATTCGAACGTCTATCTGGTTTTACACTGTATACGACCGTGCATTCACGAGGCGACTCGTCAGGGTTAGTGGGGTTTCCGTGTTAGCAAGCGATAGTGGGTGATATGACCTTTCTAGGGAGTTAGGAAAGGTGTTTGTATGGGATGGATTGGCTATATGTGTTTATTTGTGGCAATCAACTACTTGAATGCCCCGGGACAGGACTCGAAACGAGTAAGGATAGGTGTGAAGGGTAGTAGTAGAGCTCCTACTATCTGAAGCACATGATCCATGCTCGAGTTGGGGATAGTCACGAGGAGGCCAAGGAGTGGAGTATGAGCGTGGTAGGGTGAGTTTTATGTGCTTATAGATCTCTGAAATTTCTCTTTCTAGAATGGTCAATACTAGAAGGAACAACGCGGCGGAGCCGCGAGCCGAGACGGGGATTACTGAGGAGCGTATTAGGGAACTGATTGCTACTAAGGTTTCCCACGCGATCGGGGAGGCGATCCCCGAGATCATCACCGCTATTCGAGAGGAGGTGGTGATCCTACTGGAGGAGCGTATTGCAGCTATTCCACTGCCTGCGGAGGGTCATCTCCGTAACCGAGAGTTCCAGTACCGGGATCTCTCCGCCTGTTCCCCGCCAGAGTTTAAGGGACACCCGGATCCGATTACCAGCATGCGATGGGTATCTGACATGGAGTTCGCCTTTTTGACCAGTGGCTGCCCGGACAACCTAAAGGTCCGTTTTGCAGTTAATCTACTTCGTGACGGCGCGAAGGATTGGTGCGCCACGGCATTGACGCCTACCGAGCGCACTACTTTGACTTGGGACGAGTTTGTCACTCCTTTCCGTGCGGAGTATGTACCGCCAGTAGAGATGGAACGAATCGCTAAAGAATTCCTAGAGCTCACACAGACAACAGAGACGGTAAAAGAGATGAACAGGAAATTTACCGAGATGGCATTATTCTGTCCCCAGTATGCCGCCTCGGAAGAGATGAAGATGTCAAGGTATAAAGATATGTTACGCACGGAGATCCGAGAATTTGTTAGCACGGCACAGTATACTTCATTATCCGCCATGATGGACGCCGCTCGAAGGAGGGAGCTTGAGCTGGAGACCCAAGCTAAGAAGCGGAAGGCGGCACAGCCAGTGACGCCCATCTCGGCAGTGCCGAAGCGTTCGAGGTTCACAGGTACGCGCACGGATTCTAGGAGTGGCGGGTTTAAGCCCCGTGATACCGGAGCAAGGAGAATGGAGGGGTGCTTTAAGTGTGGTCAATCCGGTCACCTTAGCCGGGATTGTAAGACGCCGTTAATGGTCTGTTTCAACTGTAATCAGACAGGCCACGTAAGGGCCAACTGTCCTAGAGCAGGGGTAACTGCTGGGGGTGGAGCTCAGAGGGTGCCTGGGAATGCCCCGTTGCGTATTACTGATGGTCGGGCTGGTCAGCCAGGGGCGGGAGCGGCCCGAGGTAGAGTTCACCAGTTGACGGTGGATGAGGCACAGGCGACGCCTAAAGTGGTTACAGGTATATCCCTTACTTCTTTCCTTTTGTATTTCCTTTCCATGTCATGTATTTATTTGTGGTTGAATTATATGTTAGGTACATTCCTAGTTAACTCGGTGCCTGCAGTTGTGATGTTTGATAGCGGGGCTACTCACTCTTTTGTGTCTCGCACTTTTAGCGAGGGTTTAGGCCGAGTTGTAGGACGCTTGAGTTATCCTCTGGTTGTTGAGATGGCTGATGATAGGACCTTGACGGTCACATACGTGTTTCGCGGGTGCACCTTAGAGATCTCAGGGGTGAGGTTTCCCATTGACCTGATCCCGATTGCTATACGGGAGCTTTGTGTGATTGTAGGCATGGATTGGATGGATAAGTTCGACGTGGAGATCGTTTGCCGTCACAAGCAAGTGCGAGTTCGAACCCCAAGCGGGGGAGAACTGTTAGTGCAGGGAGATTCGTCTAGACGGTCTACGGCCATATGTTCGGCTGCGAGAGCTCGGAGGTACCTTCAGCATAGTGGGCAATGATTTTTAGCATACGTGATAGACACGAGGGTTTGGGAAACGAAGAAGTCTGCGGAAGACGTACCTGTGGTACGGGAGTTTACCGACGTGTTTCCCGAGGAATTGCCGGGGATACCTCCCGAACGACAGGTAGAGTTTCGGATTGATCTGATCCCGGGTGCGGCTCCGGTGGCCAAGGCACCCTACCGCCTGGCTCCACCGGAAATGAAAGAGTTGTACGCCCAGCTGCAAGAACTATTCGAAAAGGAGTTCATTAGCCGAGCTGTTTGCCGTGGGGAGCACCTATCTTATTCGTGAAGAAGAAGGATGGATCACAACGGATGTGCATAGACTACCGAGAGCTGAATAAGCGTACGGTAAAGAATCGTTATCCTTTGCCAAGGATTGACGATTTGTTCGACCAGCTTCAGGGGGCCTCATGGTTCTCCAAGATTGATCTACGGCCGGGGTACCACCAGATGCGGGTCAGGAGTGAGGACACGTAAAAGACGGCTTTCCGTACGCGATACGGTCATTACGAGTTTGTGGTGATGCCTTTTGGACTCACCAATGCACCTGCAGCGTTCATGGACCTCATGAACCGAGTGTGTAGTCCGATGTTGGACCGTTCGGTGATTGTGTTCATCGATGACATTCTGGTGTATTCAAAGAACAAGGAGGAGCACGAGATGCATCTTCGAGAAGTGTTGGAAGTATTGAGGCGAGAGAAGTTATACGCTAAGTTTTCCAAGTGCGGATTCTGGTTACGAGAGGTCCAGTTCCTAGGACATGTCGTGAATCAGGATGGTATTATGGTTGACCTAGCTAAGATTGCAGCTGTGATGCGGTGGGAGGTGCCGAAGACTCCTACTGAAGTGCGAAGCTTTCTGGGATTAGCAGGGTATTATCGAAGGTTTATTCAGGATTTCTCTAAGATCGCGTTACCCATGACGCGATTGACAAAGAAATCTGCGGCTTTTAGTTGGGGTGAGGAACAACAGAAGGCGTTCGAGGAGCTACGCAGGCGGTTGTGTGAGGCTCCTGTGTTAACCTTGCCCGAGGGCATGGAGGATTTGGTAGTATATTGTGACGCCTCACATCAGGGTTTGGGTGCCGTGCTTATGCAGCGCGGCAAGGTCATAGCCTACACTTCTAGACAGCTGAAGCCTCACGAAGCAAATTACCCAACTCATGACTTGGAGTTGGGAGCGGTGGTGTTTGCCCTTAAAATTTGGAGGCACTATCTCTATGGTGTCAAGTGTATGATCTACACTGACCATAAGAGCCTCAAGTACTTGATGGATCAGCAGAACCTTAATATGCGTCAGCGAAGGTGGCTCGATGTGGTTAAGGATTATGACTGCGAGTTACTTTACCACCCGGGTAAGGCGAACGTGGTCGCGGACGCACTCAGCCGACATCCGGTCGGTGAGCCACTGAGGGGTCATTGTCAGCGATTGACAGTGGTTACACCTATCCTGGAGTCGATAGGAAGCGCTCAGGAGGTGGCTGTCTCGGAGGAAAATGTAAAGCGGGAAAGAGTGTCGGGGGAAATCTCGAATTTTGTTCGTGATAGTTGGGGGTTGTTGACTCGACATGGTAGGGTTTGGGTTCCATTCATCGGTGGGAACCGGCAGGTACTAATGGATGAGGCGCATAAGTCTAAGTTCTCTATTCACCCGGGGGCTACAAAGATGTACAGGGACTTGCGCGAAGGTTACTGGTGGCCCGGCATTAAGCGGGATGTTGCTAGATGTGTTGAGGTATGTATGACCCGTCGGAAGGTCAAAGCGGAACATCAACGACCTCATGGGAAATTGCAACCGTTGGAGGTCCCGGTTTGGAAATGGGAAGAGATTACTATGGACTTCATAACGAAACTCCCAAGGACTCCCCGTGTGAACGATGCCATTTGGGTGATCGTTGACCGTCTGACCAAGAGTGCTCACTTATTGGCCATCAGGGAGAGCTCCTCGGCGGAGAAGCTTGCGGAGGTGTTTGTGCGTGAGATCGTGGCCAGGCACGGGGTGCCAGTTTCGATTGTCTCCGACAGGGATACTCGTTTTACATCTCGGTTTTGGGAGAAGTTCCAGTCGGAGATGGGTACACGGTTACACTTTAGCACGGCCTTTCATCCACAGACGGACGGACAGAGCGAGCGGACCATTCAGACCCTCGAGGATATGCTTCGAGCTTGTGTCATCGATTTTGGAGGTAGTTGGGATCAGTACCTACCTTTGGCGGAATTTTCCTACAACAACAGCTACCACTCTAGTATTGGCATGCCGCCATACGAGTTGTTGTACGGTAGGAAATGCAGGACGCCCGTTTGTTGGGGCGAGGTTGGGCATCGGGTGTTAGGGAGTACTGACATCGTGTTGAAGACGACCGAGACAATTCAGATGGTGCGGGACCGTTTGGCTACTGCACAGAGTCGGCAGAAGAGCTACGCCGACAACAGGCGATCCGACTTGGAGTTTCAGGTGGGTGATTATGTATTGTTGAAGGTTTCACCCTGGAAAGGGGTGATCCGGTTTCGTAAGCGGGGGAAGCTAGGGCCTCGTTATATTGGGCCTTACCGGATCATCGCCCGCGTGGGGAAAGTGGCTTACCGGTTGGAGCTACCGGAGGAACTGAACTTGATTCACAACACCTTCCACGTTTCACAATTGCTGAAGTGTGTGATGGATGAGTCTGCAGTAGTACCGCTCGAAGATATTCAGATCGACGAGCGGCTTAATTACGTGGAAAAGCCAGTTGCTATTCTTGACAGGAGGACGAGAACCTCGCGGAACAAGGTCGTTGGTTTGGTGAAGGTTCAATGGAGACACCGAAAGGGTTCCGAGTGGACTTGGGAACCTGAAGCGGAGATGCGAGAGAATTATCCGGAGCTGTTTGCGGGTGTAGACTTCGGGGACGAAGTCTAATTCAAGCGGGGGAGAGTTGTAAAGCCCGTGTCCCGGTATGGTTTTAAAAATTCTTAATGTATTTATTTTATTATCGTTTAAAGTGTGATTCATTAACGGAAGTTGTCAAGGGAGGGACCTCGAATGTTACACGTGGCAACCTTGCTTATCTTTTTGTTTATGACGAAAAACCAGGGACCGGAAATGCCAAGGGTGGGAACAAGGAGGGGTTAATGGGAAATGAGGGGTGTTTGGTGGTTTTGAACGGCTAAGGAAAGGGGGACCAACCCCCCCTCCCCCCCTCTTCCTCTTCTCGTCGGTTTCCAAACAGCATCAACAAACAGCCCTTTCGTTTTTGTTCTTTTCTTTTCTTCATTGTTTCATTTGGCCAAGAGAGAGGGTGATCGTGAGTGTGAGAAGCTGAGAGTGGAAGAAAGGGAGGAAGTTAGGGAGAAAACGTGAGAGAGAGAAGTCGCCGGAGAAACGCCGCCACGGTCGCCGGAAAACCACCGGTGTCAACGTCCTTTGTCGGAGAGGTCGAGAAGAAGGGATTTCAGGCGGATTGCGAGTCGTCGTTGTAAGGTGGGAAAAAGTGAAGAAGGTTGTCGTGTTGGTGTTGCGATTCGTGAGCACGTTGCTTAGCCTTGAGGTGAGTTCTCTCACCGCGTAGTTAGGAATTTCATGTATGTTGTTCTTGGGTGTTACGTGTTATTACGTGTATTTATGTGCTTACATGAATTAGCTGGGACGTGATAATTGGTTACGATTTGTTGAATTCTTGAGTGGAATATTTATGCCTGTGTACACCTCGGTGGGACTGAGGGGCTCGGTGGGACCGAGGGCTCGGTGGGACTGAGCTAGTATAATTACCTTTACTCGGTGGGACCGAGGGCTCGGTGGGACCGAGGGCTCGGTGGGACTGAGCTTGTATTAATATATTTGGTGTAGTCGGTGGGACCGAGGTCTGTATTTATATAATAATTAATTGGTGGCTTGTAGCTATGGTGTTAGTGATGTGGCCTACATGCGAGAAGGGGCGATGTGCATGGGGTTGCTACATACGTGTGTGGTTGGATTCACTAAGCGTTTAGCTTACCCTTTCCCAATATGTTGTGATTTCAGGTGCGGGCGGCAGTCGGGCGTGACCGTACACACATCAAGCGCAGAGTATCAAAGATTGTTAAATTTTCACTTTCGAACCCTTTGAGTTTAATTATATAATTTTCCGCTTTATAACTTTGTTTGACGGTTTGAGTCAACGACGTTAATTTCAATAAAGACATGAATTACTAGATTATGGTCGTTTTATAATGAAATGTATGTTTTAATTTTTTTTTAAATTTCCTTGTAATTTTTGGGACGTTACATACTATTTAATTCACGTTTACGTTTGTTTCCAGGTAAGCTAAAGTCCAAGTGGTCAGGACCGTTCAAGGTAGTGGAAGTTTTTCCATATGGAGCAGTGGAGTTAGAAGGATCAGATGGACAGAGTTTTAAAGTAAACGGCCAGAGAGTAAAACCGTACTTGGGAGGAGAGACCATGGGAACTTCAAGCATATTTCTTAATGAGCCCAAGGAGTAATCAAGCCAGAAAGTCGTGCCATGACGTAAAATATGGCGTTGGGTGGGAGGCAACCTACATTAGGTCAGTTTAAAAATTCCTTTCTTTTGGTTTAATTCTTTCAGTTTTCTTTGTTTTAATGTGTTAATTCCCTTGAGAAGGTCTTCTGTGATCACAGAATTGTGAGAGGCAACATAGGAAGTTATGAACAGTGATTGTCGCGGGTCAGGGCATGACTGAGGCGGGGAACACTGGATTGCTTGTGTACTTGAGGCAGCTTGAATGATGGTGCGGTTGAACCCACGGAGCAACCCGCGGGGACACTGGATTTTTCTAAGAATACATCGGTGCGGAAGGTGGCGCGGTCCAAGCCGTAGGGCTAACCGCGCGGCACACTAGAGTCGTTCATAAAGGAGAATCTGCTCGAGTCATGATGCGGCTGCACCTGCGGGCCAAACCGCGGGGAACACTAGAATTCGTAGACCCGAATACCTGGCGCGTGTATCCGCGCGGCTACACTCACGAAGAGAACCGCGTGCGACTGATATTTGACCGAGAACACTCGGTTTCTTCTTCCTTGTCACTCACCTTCTCTCTATTGAAGTCTAAGGTATGTTTTCTTGCCCTAATTTCAGAATTTCGGGTTTTGACAACCATGCAAAGGTATTCTCATCTTATTTTTGAATTATCTTCATGCTTAGGTTGTTTTGGCAAAGTTCTCATGATTTATGTGTTATTCTACTAATTTTCCATAGTTTAATGATAATTTTCAGTTGTGGAAGAGTATTTGGGGATTTGGTAGATGTTGTGAGGTCCATTCAAATAATACATGATTTTGCTATGTTGTTGCTCATGAGATTGCATGATTTTTTAACGAGGACTCTTGATTTAGAACTATAGCCTTAATTTTATAAGGAATTGGTGCTACCTATGTTATGATTTTTTATATGTTAGGCAACTAATTCATTGGGGCTTTGGTAAATTATGATAATTCTTGTTTTGTATGGGGTATTATTCTAGCATGTACTTAAGGGCTAACCAAACCTAGGTTTCACCCAGGTTTGGGGTTCCCATTTCTGAATATCCACATAACACCCCGTTGCAAACCTAAGTTTGGGGTGCCCCATTAAGAGTCTGATCAAACATCCCATATGTGTTGCAAACCTAGTTCAAGGACTAGGTTTGGGCTGACAGATATAATCGAGTCGTGCGCTGATTTGTTTTTATCTCTACAGGAAAAATGGTTCATACCAATCCAAACACTGCATGTGGGTGGTTCCGCTACTACAATCTGGGACAGAACTAAAGAGAATCCCTCCGTGAGATAGATCATCTACGTAATAAACCCGGTTGCAAAAGTTTGTAGGCCGCACAATTTGGCCGGACATGGGGTTAAAATTGGATGAAATCCCAAATCCTCGAGCCATTAAGATTACTCAAGAGAGAGGATGGCTCGATTATGTGCGAACCCTCGAACCGTATGACCCTCAACTGGTGTTGGAGTTCTATGCAGCAATGATCACATCGACGTTTAATGAATATCACATTGTGGTGGTGCGGGAGACCGTAGTTCGAATGTCAATGGATGACATCTGTGTGCACTATGGCGTGCCTCGCCCTTAAAATCTGGGGATGACCTATGACATTTCCCCGATTCTGGGAGTTGCACAAGATAAGAAGCATACCCCCATCATTGCCTCTTCACTCCGCACGAGTTGCCGAGAATTCTGGCTGGTTCGGGAAGTTGAAATCAAGAAAAACGAACTGCGTCCAAAAATAGGACTGTAGATGAAGTTCCCCGAGAGTAGTTTGGCCCCATCGACGCACAACACCACGGTTAATCCGTATGTGACTCGAGTCATGTACTGTTTCCAACATAACATGCCTATGGACATTGGTCACATCATCTAACTTCAAATGATCAACGCAGAGGCGTCTGACAAATGCATCGATATTCTTCCGTTTCCTTGCCTCATTACTATATTTTGCAGGGATGCTGGAATAGAAGTTGAGCCGACACTCCATCACCTGCGCCTTATGATTGTGTTACCTATTGTGCCTAACTGTCAGCGACCTGGAAGTTGGATGGACAAGCCGCAACGCAGAATGAGGAGATGCGCATCCTTGCAGCGGTGGACAATGTAAACTACGACCAGGACCCGGATGAAGGAGACGCACCATTGCCAGCAGACACCCAGATACTCGCGAGGTACTTTGATACTCGCTTCGAAGCACTCCAAACCGAGATGAGGACGGGGTTTTCAGACCTCATACGGCTGATCACAGGTAAGCCGACGCCAGAGGAGGTTGGTCCTTCCAACCCACAACCGGCCCGAAGAGTTAGGAGACGACAGCCAGGTGCTTCATCATCATCCCGCTGCCAAACTCGCGATGATTAAGGGTTCGTCTGCTCTCTCAATGATTCCTGACTTCTGTTTCTTTTTTATCGTTTCTTATATTTTTTTGCTTTCGGATGACTGTACTTAACTTCGCATATTCGTTGGATGACTGTAATTTTTGTTATGCACATTGGGGACAATGTGAAAGATAGGTTTGGGGTGGTAGTTCGGTGTATATAATTTATGGTCTTTACTATTTTGGTAATTACTGCATTAATTTTTTTTTTGGGACCGAACCAACCTGTTAATACTACTTTCATTAGTGAGTTGAAGTACTAATATTTGAGGAGTGAATCTGCGAGGGATAATACGGCATCGAGGAAGACTTAAGGGACTGTATGACTCAGAGACATTGATGGAGACCACCCGTGAGAATTTTGAGGCTAAGGTATATGAATATCATTGCGAGGGAATTTTGCATGTAAATCTTAAACAAAATTTCTGATTCCTTTATCGTAATTATAGCACGATCTCACAATAATGTTGCATTAGATAGCAAAGACGTCCAACAAGATATTAAGTGCGACGAATGTCTTATCTAAGTTATGGACCTTAAGAGATGATTCCAAGCATTTTGTGTGAGTCAGCATAAAATTTTATCTTGTGTATCCTTCTAGAGTGTACACCCAAGCCCTTTTGCAGCCAGACAGTTTGTTTTCGGTTCTTAACCCACTAATCATACCCTAGCCGAATTAATAATCCTACCCTATATCCGAGTATGTGTCTTGTAGTGAACAACCGGAAGGGAATAATGGTAAGGGGAGAAAGAAGAAAAAAAAATTAAAAAAAGAAAAGAAAGAAAAATAAAAGAATATATAATTATAATAAAGTGGGTGATTATGCAAGCAACCAAAAGGGAAAAAGTGGAGATGCAATGAAAGGGGCATGACAGACTGGGAGTAGATCAAGGTTGTTCATTCATACACACATTGAGAATATTTGATCCTATTCAACCTTCGTTTCTTAACCACCAGCCCAACCCCATTACAACCAGTACAAAGACCTGGATGATCTTTTGGAAAGTAAAAGAGGGATAGACAGAGTCGCAATAATAGTCCTAGCATTGCTATTTAATTCCCTCAGAGATCGTTTTATTGTTCATCAGTGCGTCTTTCGTATCGTTTTGTGGATTTTTGTACATAAACTCCAACTGCATGAGCACATGTGTGACAGCCTAGGGTTTGAGAGAAAAGAGAATCCAGTGAGGTAGGTGTTTGGGTAAAAATTTACACATCGCGACCGACGTTAGAAATCAAACGACATATATTGTACGACAAGTCTTGTATTATGATAAGGTCCCGTAGATAATGCATGACCATAAACATAGTCATCACTTAGCATGTTGGTCGTAAGGTACTCACATACTCCGACCAAGACGGTCGCTGAAATCTCACGACCGTCGTAAGATCCTTGTGACTATGACTAATTAACTCTCGACGAACGTTTTCTTTGTGTCTTTGTTTGAAGACCATAGTGCACTGTCAACTTCTATTGTCGACCACGGTTTTTACCCTCTACGAGGTTTTCTGCATCACCAAATTCTATTGTCTCTTTTCATTTCTTTTACCCGCCGTACGTGTTTGTCGCGAGATACCTTTCTTTAGCTGTTAAAGCTCCATATTGACTTTAAATATTCTTTTGGACGATTTTTAGCATTAACAGTAAGGTCGAAGCAAAATTCTTCCTGATCATGCATAACTTAGGTCCAAATTGATGTGGTGTAGTCCCTTGTAGTTCTATCTTCAAGGATTCAGTATTTTGAACTTTACGAATTCATGGCCGTTCAGTTGGTAGTTCGTCCTAAGTCTTTATTTTTTGTTGTGATTACCGAGATACATAAAGATCATCAATGATACCACCAACAGTCCGAATATGCAAATAATTGAGTGGTGTTTTTAATTCTCTTTTTCACTATTTTGTTTGGGGACAAGCAACGCTCGGTTTGATGTTGTTGATAATATCGTTTTTCGACATTATTTTGAATCTCGAATCGAGTAGATATTGTAAGTCTCCAAGTAAAATAGTAGTTTTTAATGGGTTTTTGCAAGAAAGTACAAGTCATGATGATTTATATGAAGAAAGAGGATTAGGTGAAATCGAGCAGGAAATGAAGAAGAATCAGAAGAAAGAAGCAACGAGTACCCAGGACCAAAAGGATTCAAACAGTGTTCTGCGCGACTGCTCGCGCGACTCCAACTGCGCCGTCTTCTGGAGCAGTGCTCTACGCGACTGTCCACGCAACTCTGACCGCGCCATTTGCCTCACACTTAAAAACATTTCGTTCAACTAGGGTTGGGCATTCTGACTTTCAGTTCGTGGACGGCAGAGCAAAGGACGTTTTTTGGAGAAGAAAATACGATTTTGGGAGGAGAAAGAGGAGGATAACATCATCGTCAGATGGATTGAAGCTAACAACGAGTAAGTGAGAGTGAAGGAATTTCTTCTCAGTTAGTTATTTATTGCTTTCATTGTTTTCAGTAGAACAATGGTTGCAATCTCTGTTTTGTTTACTTGTGGTTTGTTTCTTATCACCCCCAACATGAGCTAAACCTTTAATGTTGGGGGTTGGATGATTTTTTGGGTTTAACCTTGTGGACATGTGAGTAACCTTCAAACTATTTTTTTATTAATGAAGCATATGAGTTATTCTTAATGCGTTTAGTAGTCAGATCAACTGTTAGACGATCTTGTGAATCTTGTTTATCTTTGTGAAAAGTTTTCAAGATCTGAAATTAACTTGTATGCCACAGATGAGAATTGGATTGAGATATACCAATTCCAGTTGTGTTTTTTGATAATCGTGTTTTTATTAATTACATAATGCAATTGTTAAGATTGAGAAATAAGGCAATTCTTTTCGTTAGTTAAATTCATTATGGCTTGAGGAAGTATAATGATGGGCTGATGATTTGCAATTCATTAACAGTAAACCTGTTTATTGATTACTTGCATTTCCTGGGGAAATTAACTCATCAAAACACCAATCCCCCAACAGTCTTTCTTCATTCTAAAGTCGCAATTTTCCTTAAGAGTTCTTCCATGTGAATATTCCCATTTTTCGTATTACACAATCAATATTTCAACCAAATTCTTATCTTTCAGTTAATAATTGATAAAGTTTTGCTTTACTCAATACCGGGTTCCTTTGTTTGATACTCGTACTACCGTACGTATTACTTGATTCGACACCGTACACATGCGGTTAGATTCTGGAGGGTGTAAATCCTGCTATCAACTCAACAGTCCCCGAGTTTTGAGAATCGGTGACCGGAGGGGAGCTAGTGGCCATTAAAGTTTTCCTAACTCTTCAGATGTGACTTAGGAGGGGAACTTGAGTGCCTTCGTTTTTTCGGCGGCAGAGTCAACGAAGTGAGTGCGGAGGTTTTGGTGGCTTTAGACTTTTTCTTTTTAGCCACCGAAAACACTCGGGTAGGGGGAGTCGGGACTACAGAAGTGAGAGGAACTGAAGGGACCACCGATAGGGGGAAGGAAGGATTCTCAGTATCTCCCCACTTCAAATTGTGAATGTTGGTGAAAGAGATCTTACTTGGTCGGAGAGGGAGACTAGTGGAGAGAGGGTCTTTATTGTGTCCCAGCAATCGGGGAGGAGTAGTCGTATACAAACTTTGGGGTAGCCTATTTCGTGTCAGTAAGAAGAGCTCCAGCCAGTTTCTCATGGACTAACAGAGAGATGAACCGCTGAAAATCTACTTGTGATCGTTTCGGGGGAATGATGAGATTCACCAATTCAGTGAATAAGTATTGGGCAAAGTCAATCTTCCTCTCGAAGATCAATGCATGGGCAAGTTTCGTAATGTTGGAGGGAGACTGATCATGCCCACCAGTCTTGCGACTTAAACAGTGGATAACGTGAGTAAAGAATAAGTTCCATGTAACACCCCGATTTTCATGTAAGTTGTCCTTCTCACTTATAGTAGAAGTTATGTGCTTTTTATCGTAGTTGCATGAGTTTCGAGGGTGCATGCTAATTGCAATTGTTTTGGAGTGGTGAAGCCAGGTTTGGACTAGTGGATATCACCCCGGGGCAAGACGACAATTGTGCCCTACGAGAATGCCCTTGGCACTATCACTGGGGTAATATTTGATGGTATAAACAAATGTTATGGAGACTAATTGTGTTTTCCCATGTAAAGGCTCTCATGTTAATATTGTTACCTT
Organism: Saussurea involucrata; assembly: GCA_033807775.1. NCBI lineage: Eukaryota > Viridiplantae > Streptophyta > Magnoliopsida > Asterales > Asteraceae > Saussurea > Saussurea involucrata. Next base: position 140,453,112 of record CM066319.1, on the reverse strand, counting down.
TTTGGTTCATCAAAATATTTGGTATGTGCATGGAATAAATGCTGTACATAACTTTATGGAAATAATTAGGCATGATCATGTTTGGGTTATTTGGTGTCTATTTCCTTGTGCATGAGGATTTAGACTATGTGTGGATTATATGTTCATATTTGGTAGGCCATTTATGGCCACTAACGAGTAGACAATAAAGGATATCTATGTCCTTGAGGTGGAGCTCATCTAGATTGGGTAGGCAATAAAGTCCCATAAGTCCTTAAGGTATAACTCTTCGGAGTAGGAAATGAGGGTACAATTAGGCTTGAGGTTGTGATGTCTTGATGGCATGGGAACTAAAACTGGGACTTGAGGTGTAACCCAATAACATCATAGGTGACCCCATTCACGTGTTCTCGTCACCTAGATGGAAATAGGTCTTCCTCGTATTTCAACATATGCCTCTTTTGTGTTTATGTTCATGTGAGGAACATCTTTGCAAAGTTGAGGTTGGTAATTATAAACCAAGGGAATCCGATAACGTTTAAATTCACGATATTATTATCTCATTTGTAAACTATTAAATTTTATAAGATCTCACTACGCTTTTGGCCTAACACTTGTTGTGGTGTCTGTTGGTTCACATGTCCCACTAGTTGTAGAATCTAGGACGGACCGAGGTAGCGGTTGGTGCGACTAGGAGCACCCTAGGGACCGGATTTTTAGGGCTTGTGAAGAGAGGCATTTTTGGAGATATATTTACACCCTTATTAACCTAGTAGTTAAAGTCTATATTAAATAGGTTGTTACTATTATGTTTCGATACAACTATTATTTATGGGATGTACAAACTTCTCCTTTGTGGGTTATAGTTGTGGTATTTAGAAGTTCTATTTCTACCCATTTTCTGGAATTTTTTCCTATTTTTGTTGTTTAAAATTTAGGGTGTTAATTCCATACCCCCCATGTTTTTGCAAAGGAAGGTACCATGGCTCTTGTCCTTCTCATCATGCTTGTAATTGAGAGCCTCGACTACTTCATCATGTTCAGTTCCAAGAGGGAACCGATCATACGAAGGGAAAGTGGGATGGTGGAGAATAGATTGAACATCCTCTACCCTAAAGGTGAGGTCGTGGTCTTCATCGTCGGTGAGGATTAAAGCAAAGACGGATTCTGTTGGTCCCGTAGGGGTTTCTACAAGTGTGAAAGTTTGTAGAGGGGAGGGGTTTGAATACAAACACAAAGTTTTACTTTCTAAATTGTTTATTGATAAATCAAAACACAATTTATGGTTTGTTGCGGAAATAGATTAAGTAAACTTAATCTAAACAAACTATGAGAATCACTAAGTTTCTTGCACTAGAAATAAGGAGATAATGAGGTATGTAGAAAAAAGGATTTTTCTACGAAGCACTAAGAAGTTCAGGACCCTTCCAATTGAAGGATATAACTTCTATTTATACCCTATGCATTTAATGCATGGCAGGAGCACTTTACACGTGTCAGATCTTCATTGGGCGCATGTTTCTAACTTTTGTCAAAGACATGCTCTTAGCCGCATGGTGAACAGTGTAGATGGCAAAGTGGTTGTACGATTATGGACAAAAGCAAGTTTCCTTTTGTACCTTCGTACTTTTGTGCAAGAGGATAAGACAAACAAATCTTGAATTCCAAGCTTCATGATCAACGATTGTTGATGATGTCTTTCATCAGTGAGGATTGATGAAAGTCTGAGCTATCGTTGAATCCTTGTTCTTGAGATGTCGTGCGTTGTAGACTTGTCTTGGTTTCACTGAATACCGCTTCAGATCATGAGTAGACTTGTCCTTGTTCATCAGCTTAGTCTTCGATGTCAGCGATGACTCTTTTGTCGCGAGTCTTGTCATCAGGTATTACAATAACACTATTACATAGGAAGCTATCAGTGATCACTGAACATACTCAACATATGATCTCTGATGGTGAAACACTAATACATACAAATGTTAAATGTAATTTTCACTAAGTAATCTAAGAGTCGTCATCAAATCACTGAGAGAGTTTGGGTCAACAGATTCATTAGTCGAATCATACACACAGGTGAGCCAAAATTGCCTAATAGCATTTTTCTCATCTTAGGATTAGCAGTAAAAGCATATTGGAGTGGAGACTTTTGAAGAAATAAGAAGACATGATTGAATTCCTTTGTGATTGGAGTTGACTTCAAACCGTGCAATATGGTTGCATTGTGAGAAGACGAGATCTTCAGCAGTGACAGGGACACCCTTGGTGGTTTTGGGTGCTTTGGAAGCCATAACATGGGTGTTGGATGCCATTTAGGGGATGAGAAGATGATAATCGTCGGTATGAGAGAGAGAATCGTGAGGAAGATGGTAAAAGTGAAAATAGGGCGATGAAGTTGGGTTTAAATACCCGGGAATACGAAGGGGTTAAAAAGTAGGGTTTCTTGGGTGAAATTAAAAACAATGATGATCGATTTAAAATGTGACAGTTTTGCTCGACAAATTAGGGTTTCTGGCAGTGGAAAGGTAACGTCGTGTAACTGACACACGACGTGGGGTGATGTAACCTTCAATTGTCATATAGGATAAGATTTGAAACTGACAAAGGAAAAATCAAAGAAGAGAAGTCGGGGGAAAAGTTGGAGAAACAAAGTCGAGGGAAATCGGGGAGACCACCGATTTTGGAACCGGGGAGACCACTGATTATAAAATCAGAGGAAATCTCTGATATATATATCATTTTTATTCTTCCAGGTATAACATACCTAGTTCTCCAATCAGGAATTTGAACCGAGCTTCATCTAAGGGTTTGGTGAAGAGATCTGCTAGTTATAGATTGGTAGGTACAAAATGAAGCTCTACATCACCTTTGGAGATATGATCTCTATTGAAACGATATCTTATGTCAATGTTCTTTGATCTGGAGTGAAGTACATGGTTATTTGTAATTGCAATTGCACTGGAGTTGTTACATTAAATTGGTATGTGAGAGTAGATCTGATTGTAGTCTCTTAGTTGTTTCATTCAAATTATTTGAGCACAACAACTACCAGCAGCAACATATTCAGCTTCAACAGTGGAGGTGGATAGTGAGTTCTGCATCTTGCTGGACCAACTAACAAATTTGCCACCTAGTAGTTGGCAGCTTCTGTAATACCCCGGGTAAGTTCGTTAGTTAAATGTTAGTTCCGTTAAATTTATTTAACTTTATATTTGATGTTTAGGGTAAGTTTGGGATAAATTAGGAGTTAAGGGTGTTTTGGGTTATTAATGGATAACTTAGGGTTTAAAGGGTAAATATTGGTTAGATATTAACCCTTAGTAAATCAGATAATTCACAAACAACAGAAACTCATATATTATCCTAGTGTGTGTGTGTGTTTGGAGGCAAGAAGGAGAAAAGAAGGAAAGTTAGGTTAAAGCTCAAATTGGTGTACTTGGAAGAGGAATTAAGGTATGTTGCTTTGTATTTTATGTTGGTAATTACTAGTAGATAGTTCTTATCGGATTAGAATCATCGATTTCACTTCTGGTAGTAATTCCAGTCGATTTTTGGGTAAAAAGTGATGAACAGTCAGTAGTTTTCGGATAAGTTGAAGGTGTCCGGGTACTTTTGTTGATAGTGTCCGGGTAGTTTTGTTGGTGGTGTCCGGACGGGTTCTTTATCCGGGTAAGTTCTATTTTCACTAGTTTTCCGGATGAAATGAGTTACCAGATAGTATCCGGATTGATATGAGGTCTGGGTAGTTGGGCTGTCCGGATTATTGAGGTTGTCCGGATTGTTCATGTTGTCCGGATTGTTCATGTTGTCCGGAAAGGTTGTGTTGTCCGGAAACTTTCAGCTGTTTGGTCATTTTTGAGATTTCAGATACTTTTAACTAAGGTTTTTGAATGAGGACTGATTAAGGTTTTCTAAAAAATTTCTAGGGGTGCTACCCCAGACCCCGCAAGGGCGTTGCCCCTTGACCCCATCCGCTAACCGGGTAGCGAAACCCCCGTGTTAAGTCGCCGTAGGGAAACAATTTAGGATAAGAGTTTAATAGGTTAAATAGGATTCTCAACCTGCTAGAGAGTCTTCTGTGTTCTATATGGTAAAGAGATACTTGTATTTAATTGTTTCAGATACTATGAATCGAAGGTGAAAGCTAAATCTGTTGGAAAAGACCGGGAAGAGCTGTGTTAAGCAAACAAGTGAGTTTTTACTTAAAATGTTTTCTAACTGGAATACATATATGTGAATGACTGTAATAATGTGCATATTATGTTTATATGAGTATTACACTGCATGTGTGCTAGTTGGTCAGGCTTAGGACCGGTGTATGTTGGCTGTACAGAGGGACAATGGTGTTGGCTGTATTCAGTACAGTGGTGTAAATTAATTAATTGGCTCGCAACCAATTAATATGGCCAAGAGAATGAGATGGAAAGATATATGATGCATGAGTTTTAATTGGTATTCCTATATGAATTATGTGTATGATATTGTGCAAATAGTTTTTAACTAACGGGGATTTTCTCACTAGACCTCAAGGTCTAACCCTCATTTTGTTTTAAAAATATGTATTCCAGGTCGTGGATCGAGTAAGAGCAAATAAGAAGGTTAAACTGCGAATAGCTTTTGGAGGACTATGTAGTTGAAGACTATGATGTGTTTAGTAGATATAGTATGTTATTAGTAATGATGTAAATTTACTAAGTAAACATTTGTAATGATGTATTGAATGTTTGTAAAGACTAGGGGACCGTATTTGTTATCTAATGTATCTTGGTTATGTAACGACGTTATGAAATATATGTTACTTGTTGTATGTTTGGGAATCGGGTTGTTACAGATGGTATCAGAGCCCTAGTTTAAGGGATTTAGGTATTTGTATCTGTACCTAGACATAAACTGCATGTGAAGTAGGATGTCCTTATTATTGTAGAACCTTGGGATGTTAAATATAAAAAGGTAGAAGGAACATCATGTAAGGTAATTTCAGATTACACCTGGCCAGTGTAATTGTGATCTTACAGGTACATGTTTGAACTGGAATACCTTGTTATATGGGGTATGTGCTTATGTGTATATTAACCTTGTTTGAATCAACAGAATGGCAAGTGGTACTAGACAAACGAATCGGGAAGGAGGAGGAAATCCGAATAGAACAAACCCAACAGCCGGAGGAAGGGGAAGAGGGGGAGAAAGAGGTGGAGACAGAATTGGAGGCAGAATTGGGGGTAGAACTGGGAGTGGAGCTCCGTCGCGAGGTAATGAATTTTTACTAGGGACGATTTAACAGCCGAAATGGGAAGACTGCAGACCAGTATACAAGCCATGTTTGATCGAACTCGTCATAATGAAGCTGATACACCAGATCCTGGTCAAGAAGACGAGATGGCTATTACACCTACAATCACACCAGTACTAAGAAAGTGTGACTATAAAATGTTCTTAAGTTGTAAGCCTCCAACTTACTCGATAGATCGGGATCCAGTGAAAGCTATGAAGTGGCTGAAAGAAAATAGAAGCTATCTTCAAGACTAGTAAATGCGCTGAAGAGGATAGAGTACTCTATGGAACTGCAATGTTGAAAGGCGATGCCCTATACTGGTGGGAAGCACATATTTCCTCGGGAGGATCTGATATATATTCTACTTACTCTTGGGAAGAATTCGTGATAGCTTTCAGGAAACAGTTTTGTCTACAAGCCGCAGTTAAACAATTGGAAGGGGAGTTTATGAACTTGCAGCAAGGGAATTTGTCAGTTCGGGACTACACCGCTCGTTTCTTGGAAAAGTCTCGTTTTGCGGAATACTACGTTGCTACGGAGGACATGAAGATTGAAAGGTTTATCTTTGGATTGAATGCAGAAGTCAGAAGTTTTGTGATTGCTAAAGGACCAGAAACTTTCTCCGCCGCATTAGACGCTGCGGAAACCGTGGAACAAGATAAAGGGAGAAGTACTAGTGATAAGAATGTGGGGAAAAGAAAGTGGGAAGGACCGCAGTATGATCCGAAGAAGTCCAGGTTTCAGCGATTTGATAGCCGTCCACCTTTCCGACCAGTTGAAAGACCTTGCCCAAAGTGCCACCGTTTTCATCAAGGAAGTTGTCAAGTTGATCCTAGAAACTGTTATAAGTGTGGAAAGATCGGTCATATTGCTAAAGACTGTCGAGTAGTTAGATTTTGTTACCCGTGTAATTCTCTTGATCACCTTCAGTCCGATTGTCCACTGGGGAGAATACAACCGGGTGGTACGTCAGTAAGACCAACGGGTGTTAGACTGGTAGTACCAAGGCCAGAAGTACCAAGAGCAAGGGGCCATGCCTTCCAGATGACAGAGCAAGAAGCAGATGAGACTCCCGATGTGGTTACAGGTACATTCTTAATAAATTCTACACGTGCTAAAGTGTTATTTGACTCCGGTGCAAACCGATCGTTTGTGTCGCCTTCTTTTGCTGCCTATATGCATTTAAAGCCTAAAGTGTTAGATCATGCGTTAATGGTAGATACGGCTAATGATAATCAAGTACCGGTTAATGAGGTATTTGATAGTTGTGTGATAAACATAGATGGGTGTGGAGTGCCTATTCAGTTATTTCCTATAGCCTTGATCGAGTTTGATGTGGTAGTGGGAATGGATTGGTTAGCCGAGAATCAGGCTAATATAGTTTGTGATAAGAAGTTGATAAATGTTGTCTTACCTAAGAAGGGACCAGTAGTGATTTATGGTGACCGTAGAAATCATCAGTCTTGCCGTATCTTTTTGTTGAAAGCTCGTAAGTGTATCAATAAAGGCTACTTAAGTTACTTAGCTTATGTGATAGATATTAAGCTAGAAAAGAATAAGCTGGGAGATATTCCGATTGTTCGTGAATTTTCGGAAGTTTTTCCAGAAGATTTGACTAGCCTTCTGCCCGTTAGACAAGTAGAGTTTGGTATAGATCTGATTCCTGGAGCCGCTCCTGTTGCCCGTGCACCGTATCGTTTGGCACCTCCAGAGATGAAAGAGATGATGACTCAACTGCAGGATCTTTCAGATAAAGGCTTCATCAGACCCAGTTCTTCACCGTGGGGAGCACCAGTTCTGTTTGTGAAAAAGAAGGATGGTTCGATGAGAATGTGTATTGATTATCGGGAACTGAATAAGCGCACGATCAAGAACAAATATCCGCTTCCCAGAATTGATGATCTTTTCGATCAATTAGTTGGAGCTTGTTATTTCTCCAAGATTGATCTAAGATCTGGCTACCATCAAATGAAGGTTAAAGAAGAAGACGTTCTGAAAACTGCTTTTCGCACACGGTATGGTCACTATGAATTCTTAGTGATGCCTTTTGGATTGACGAACTCTCCAGCTGCTTTTATGGATTTAATGAATCGGGTATGTAAGCCGTATCTCGATAGATTTGTTATTGTATTTATCGATGATATACTTATATATTCCCGATCCAAAGAGGATCACGCACAACATCTTCGGTTAATTCTGAAATTGTTAAAGAAGGAACAGTTATACGCTAAGTTCTCTAAGTGTGAATTCCGGCTCCGGGAAGTTCAGTTTCTGGGGCATGTAGTTTCCGAGAAAGGTATTCAAGTTGATCCGACGAAGGTAGAAGCAATTGAAAAATGGGAACCGCCGAAGACGCCAACGGAAGTACGAAGTTTTCTGGGTTTAGCCGGTTACTATCGAAAGTTTATAAAAGATTTTTCTCGTATCGCTACGCCTTTCACTAAGCTAACCCGGAAGAATCTAAAGTTCGAATGGAAAGCAGAACAGGATGAAGCATTCCGAATATTGAAAGAGAAACTCTGTAGCGCACCGATACTAGCATTACCTGAAGGTTCCGATGATTTTGTTGTTTACAGTGATGCTTCCAAATTGGGATTAGGTTGTGTACTAATGCAGCGTGGAAAGGTTATTGCTTATGCTTCTCGTCAGTTAAAAGATCATGAAAGACAGTATCCTACGCACGACATGGAACTGGCAGCAGTTGTTTTCGCGTTGAAGATTTGGAGACATTACCTTTACGACTCTAAATGTCAAATTTATACTGATCATAAGAGTCTCCAACATCTTTTCGATCAGAAAGAACTAAATATGAGGCAAAGAAGATGGCTAGAATTGGGGAATGATTACGACTGTGAAATCCTTTATCATCCGGGGAAGGCGAATGTGGTAGCTGATGCGCTAAGTCGTCAAGAAAGGAGTGGAACAATAAAAGCTATTTCACTACGAGCTGAACTCCTACCTAACATCTTTGACGAATTGCAGAAGTGTCAAATAGAAGCTTTTCAAGAAGAACACTTAAAACCAGAACGGTTAGTGGGTATATCAGCATTGCTTGTAAAAGATGATCGTGGGTTGTTGTGTTTGGGAAACAGAATCTGGGTGCCTCGTTTGGGTGGTTTACGTGATCGGGTACTACAAGAAGCTCATCAATCTCGTTTTTCTATTCACCCAGGTACGAATAAGATGTATAAAGACCTGAAACAATTTTATAGGTGGCCTGGAATAAAAAGAAGCATTGCTCAGCATGTGGAAGGTTGTACTACTTGTAAGAAGGTAAAGATTGAACATCAAAAGCCGTTTGGTCAGTTGCAACGGTTAGAAATACCTATGTGGAAATGGGATCAGATTACTACAGATTTCATCTCGAAGTTACCAAGGACTCCGAAAGGGTTTGATGCTATTTGGGTGATCGTTGACAGGTTGACCAAGTCTGCTCACTTCCTACCAATAAAGGAAACCTATTCACTGGAAAGACTAGCCAAACTATATATCAATGAAATAGTAACACGACATGGAGTTCCAATTTCGATTATCTCTCATCGTGACAACCGTTTTACCTCAAGATTCTGGAGAAGTTTTCAAAAGGAAATGGGAACGCAAATAAAGTTAAGTACGGCGTATCATCCTCAAACTGACGGTCAGAGTGAACTGACGATTCAGACTTTAGAAGACATGCTCCGGGCTTGCATTGTTGATTTTGGGGGATCATGGGATAAGCATTTACCGTTGATTGAATTTGCTTACAATAACAGTTATCATTCCAGCATACAAGCGGCACCGTTTGAAGTTCTATATGGTAGAAAATGCCGAACGCCTCTGTGTTGGAACGAAGTGGGAGAGAAACAGTTAGCAGGGCCAGATATAGTTCAGTTGACCGCGGATAAGATTTCTCAGATTCGGGAACGTTTGAAAGTATCTCAAGACAGACAGAAAAGCTACGCCGACCGACGCCGAAAACCGTTAGAGTTCCAAGTTGGAGATTTTGTGATGTTAAAAGTCTCGCCTTGGAAAGGAGTCATTCGATTCGGGAAACAAGGTAAACTGAGCCCGAGGTATATTGGACCATTTACAATCATAGAAAGGATCGGTGAAGTAGCCTACAGGTTAGATCTTCCGCCACAGTTAAGCAGGATTCATAACGCGTTTCATGTATCGAATTTCCGAAAGTGTCTGGTTACGCCGGATCAAGCAGTTTCCCTACCAGATATACAAGTTGATGAAAAACTGAATTATGTGGAGGAACCTGAAGCCATAGTTGACAACAAAGTTAAAGTGTTGCGGAACAAAGTAATCAGACAAGTGAAAGTTCAGTGGAGACATCATAGGGGTCAGGATGCTACTTGGGAATCAGAATCAGAAATGAGAACTAAGTACCCGCACCTTTTTGCCTAAACCGAATTCCAGGACGGAATTCTTTTAAGGGGGAGATGATGTAATACCCCGGGTAAGTTCGTTAGTTAAATGTTAGTTTCGTTAAATTTATTTAACTTTATATTTGATGTTTAGGGTAAGTTTGGGTTAAATTAGGAGTTAAGGGTGTTTTGGGTCATTAATGGATAGCTTAGGGTTTAAAGGGTAAATATTGGTTAGATATTATCCCTTAGTAAATCAGATAATTCACAAACAGCATAAACTCAAATATTATCCTAGTGTGTGTGTGTGTGTGTTTGGAGGCAAGAAGGAGAAAAGAAGGAAAGTTAGGTTAAAGCTCAAATTGGTGTACTTGGAAGAGGAATTAAGGTATGTTGCTTTGTATTTTATGTTGGTAATTGCTAGTAGATAGTTCTTATCGGATTAGAATCATCGATTTCATTTCTGGTAGTAATTCCAGTCAATTTCTGGGTAAAAAGTGATGAACATTCAGTAGTTTCCGGATAAGTTGAAGGTGTCCGGGTACTTTTGTTGATAGTGTCCGGGTAGTTTTGTTGGTGGTGTCCGGACGGGTTCTTTATCCGGGTAAGTTCTATTTTCACTAGTTTTCCGGATGAAATGAGTTACCGGATAGTATCCAGATTGATATGATGTCCGAGTAGTTGGGCTGTCCAGATTATTGAGGTTGTCCGGAAAGTCATGTTGTCCGGAAAGGTTGTGTTGTCCGGGTTGTTTGGGTTGTCCGGAAACTTTGAGCTGTTTGGTCATTTTTGAGATATCTGATACTTTTAACTAAGGTTTTTGAATGAGGACTGATTAAGGTTTTCTAAAAATTTTCTAGGGGCGCTGCCCAGACCCCGCAAGGGCGTTGCCCCTTGACCCCATCCGCTAACCGAGTAGCGGAACCCCCGTGTTAAGTCGCCGTAGGGAAACAATTAAGGATAAGAGTTTAATAGGTTAAATAGGATTCTCAACCTGCTAGAGAGTCTTCTGTGTTCTATATGGTAAAGAGATACTTGTATTTAATTGTTTCAGATACTGTGAATCGAAGGTGAAAGCTAAATTTGTTGGAAAAGACCGGGAAGAGTTGTGTTAAGCAAACAAGTGAGTTTTTACTTAAAATGTTTTCTAACTGGAATACATATATGTGAATGAGTGTAATAATGTGCATATTATGTTTATATGAGTATTACACTGCATGGGTGCTAGTTGGCCGGGCTTAGGACCGGTGTATGTTGGCTGTACAGAGGGACAGTGGTGTTGGCTGTATTCAGTACAGTGGTGTAAATTAATTATTTGGCTCGCAACCAATTAATATGGCCAAGAGAATGAGATGGAAAGATATATGATGCATGAGTTTTAATTGGTATTCCTATGTGAATTATGTGTATGATATTGTGTAAATAGTTTTTAACTAACGGGGATTTTCTCACTAGACCTCAAGGTCTAACCCTCATTTTGTTTTAAAAATATGTATTCCAGGTCGTGGATCGAGTAAGAGCAAATAAGAAGGTTAAACTGCGAATAGCTTTTGGAGGACTATGTAGTTGAAAACTATGATGTGTTTAGTAGATATAGTATGTTATTAGTAATGATGTAAATTTATTAAGTAAACGTTTGTAATGATGTATTGAATGTTTGTAAAGACTAGGGGACCGTATTTGTTATCTAATGTATCTTGGTTATGTAACGACGTTATGAAATATATGTTACTTGTTGTGTGTTTGGGAATCGGGTTGTTACAACTTCTGGTAGTGCTTTTCCTGTCACTTTTGAACTTGCAAAGTCAGAATTTGAATACCCAATTTGTTCAAAACTTGAGTCTCTGGGATACCAAAAACCCATATGTAAGGTACCCTTTAGATACCTAAAGATGTGTTTAACTGCATCCAGATGAGATTCTTTTGGATTGGCTTGGTAACGTGCAGAGAGACAAGTAACAAACTTAATATCGGGTCTACTACAGTAAGATAGAGAAGGGACCCGATCATACCCCGATAATTTGTTACATCAACAGATTTACCATTGGGATCAACACAAATTTTTCAGAAGTGGTTTCATAGGATTTTTCGTAGGAGAGCTAGTTTTTAAAATGAAAGTTTTTCAGAAGATCACGAATATATTTACTTTGATTTATAAAATTCTTTCTGAAGATTGTTTTACTTGCAAGCCTAAGAAAAATGTGAGCTCTCCCATCATGCTCATCTTATATCTATTTTTCTTGAGAGAGGCAAACTCCTCACGCAGAGTTTCGTCCGTGGCACCAAAAATAATATCATCCACATACCAAAAACCCATATGTAAGTTACCCTTTAGATATCTAAAGATGTGTTTAACTGTAGACATATGAGATTCTTTTGGATTGGCTTGGTAACGTGCACAGAGACAAGTAGCAAACTTAATATCATGTCTACTACAGTAAGATAGAGAAAGGACCCGATCATACCCCGATAATTTGTTACATCAACAGATTTACCATTGGGATCTGCATGAATTTTCAGAAGTGGTTTCATAGGAGTTTTCATAGGAGAGCTAATTTTTAAAATGAAAGTTTTTCAGAAGATCACGAATATATTTACTTTGATTTATAAAAATTCTTTCTAAAGATTGTTTTACTTGCAAGCCTAAGAAAAACGCGAGCTCTCCCATCATGCTCATCCCTAAAGGTAAAGGCAAAGAAAATGTTTTCAACCAAAAACCTCAGAAGGGTACCTTTATACCTAAGCTGAATGCTTCTAAAGCTTCAGTGACCTATCCCTCTACTTCTAAGAACAAGATCCCTGGATTTATTCAGCGATCTATTCCTAGAATCAGAGTGGATATTATTGGTAAGAAATCTGAAGAACTGATTGTTCCTCCCATTTCCAATGCCAAAGGTATACTTGGTGGTGGCCCTGCTCATTTAAAATTAACGGCTAAGCATGCAAATGGTCCTAAAGCTACTTTTAGCTATAGGAAATGTTATCACTGTGGAGTTACCGATCACATTGCTAGTAAGTGCCCCACAACCACCAAAGCTGAAAAGTTAGCTAAGGTGAAGATCAATGCCCCCAAGGCAAAGAAGACCATTCCTGGTGCAAATCAGGTTAAGGTGAAACCTACCACTGAGGTTAAGAAATTAACCAAAGTGAAGACTAGTTCTGAAGCTGAATCTTCAAATGCTGCGAAGATTGCTGAACCTTCCACTTCCTCTACCACCACTGACAAGTGTGGGCCCATGGTAAAATGGGTGACCAAGTCAAACTAATCTTCCTTTGTTTGCAGGTTAAGAAGGGTATCTGGTATCTTGATAGCGGATGCTCTAGACATATGACTGGAAAGAAAAACCTGCTCACTAAATACAAGGAAGAGAAGGGTCCCTCAATGACATTTGGTGGAAACGGAAAAGGCCATACCCGAGGGTTTGGTGTACTCTTTAATGGTACAACAACCTTCAGAAGAGCCGCATATGTTGAAGGACTGAAGCATAATCTTCTAAGCATCAGTCAGCTGTGTGACAAGGATAACAAAGTGATTTTCACTAAGGAATCTTGCTTTGTCACTAACAAAAGGAGAAGATAGCTCTCAGTGGATACCGTATGGAAAATGTTTATGTTATAAACATGGACTCTACAACCACTGAGAACTCCTGTTTCTTCTCAAAAGCCTCATCTGATGTCAACTGGCTATGGCATAAGAGGCTCTCTCATCTAAACTTCAAGACACTGAATACTCTTTCCTCAAAAGAGTTGGTCACTGGTCTACCTCAACACTCATACGCTAAGGAGTCTCTATGTTCAGCGTGTGATAAAGGGAAACAAACAAAAGCAAGCTTCAAATCTAAGCAAGTTTCCTCAGTGTCATCTCCTCTACAACTTCCCCATATGGATTTGTTTGGCCCTGTTAAAAAACAATCCATCACTGGAAAGAAATATACAATGTTCATAGTTGATGAATTCTCTCGCTATACCTGGGTAATGTTTCTCCGTTCTAAGAGTGACACCCCTGAAGAACTCCTGAACAACATGACCGTTCGCTCAATAAGGAGTGATCATGGAACTGAATTGAAAAATAATTCTCTTGATTCCTTCTTTGAAAGCAAGGGTATTTCTCACAACTATTCCTCAGTGAGAACACCGCAACAAAATGGAGTCGCTGAAAGAAGAAATCGAACTATCATCGAAGCTGCACGTTCAATGCTCAGCGATTCTCATCTACCTACTCAGTTTTGGGCAGGAGCTGTCAACACTGCTTGTTTTACTCAAAACAGGTCGCTGATTGTCAAAAGATTCAAAAAGACAGCCTATGAACTCTTCCATGGGAGAAAACCTTCAATTAGCTTTCTTCACATCTTTGGATGTCAGTGTTTCACACTGAACAACAGAGATTCCCTTGGAAAGTTTGATCCTAAGGCTGGTGATAGAATCTTTCTTGGATATTCTTCTATCTCCAAAGCCTTCAGAGTCTTCAATCGAAGAAGACAAACTGTAGAAGAAACAATCCACGTCACTTTTGACGAATCCCGTTCAGCGAACTCCAGACCTTCTGCTGATACTGAAGAACTGAATCAATGGATGTTTTCTCGTCTTGGTGATTCAGAAGATGCTCCTATCCCTCAAACTCATACTCATAACGCTGAAGATGATGATCCTACTATCATCCCAAGCATGCAGACAAGTGAAGTTGAAACATCATGGGTCTCAGTTGTTCCTCTAAACACTATGCCTTCCTCTGAACCTTCTGTCTCAGACATACCATCTACTTCTCAGCAATCAGTGAATGAAATGACATCTGAACCTATTTCTCTCTTGGCTGATATACCAGAAGTTGTTGAAGCATCATCTTCAGCTCCTCAAGTTCAGAATGAGTCAGTGACTTATGCTCCGGCTCAGCGATGGACTATTAATCACCCTATTGAACAAATTCTTGGTGATCCAAACACTGGTGTTCAGACTCGACGAAGTGCAGGTAACATTTGTTTATTTGTTAACTTTATTTCTCTGATTGAACCAAAGAAAACAGATGATGCCCTCAAAGATCCAAACTGGGTCAGCGCTATGCAAGAAGAGCTGACAGAATTCGAAAGAAACAAAGTTTGGAAGCTCGTTCCTAGACCATCCGACAAGTCAGTGATAGGCACTAAATGGGTCTATCGAAACAAGTTAGATGAACATGGAACTGTAACCCGCAACAAGGCTCGTCTTGTTGCTCAGGGATACAGACAAGAGGAAGGTATAGATTACGACAAAACATTCGCCCCAGTGGCAAGACTAGAAGCCATTCATCTATTCTTAGCTTACGCAGTACACAGAGACTTCAAGGTTTATCAAATGAATGTTAAATCAACGTTCCTCAATGGAAAGCTGAATGAAGAAGTCTACGTGGAACAACCTCCAGGATTCTCAGATCCTAAGCATCCAGGTTATGTTTATAAACTGGATAAGGCACTTTACGTCTTAAAGCAAGCTTCTCGTGCATGGTATGATACTCTCTCTTCTTATCTCCATATTGAAAAATTTGAGCGTGGTCAAATCGATAAAACTTTATTTTTCAGGAAAGTAAAAGATCATATTATTCTTGTTCAAATATATGTCGATGATATTATATTTGGTTCCACTAACCCTGACCTATGTACTCATTTCGTTGATAGAATGAAAGCTGAATATAAAATGAGTATGATGGGTGAGCTGACATATTTCCTAGGTCTTCAAATCAAACAGAGTGAAAAAGGAACTTTCATTCACAAAGGAAAATATGTTAAAGATATGCTGAAAAAGTTTGATTTAACTCAGAGCTCAGATATGAAAACCCATATGGCACCGCCTCTAACACTAAAGAAGGATCCTTCTGGAAAACCTGTTAATGTCACAGCATACCGTGGGATGATCGACTCTCTTCTGTATCTTACAGCTAGCCGACCTGAAATTATGTATGCAACCTGTTTGTGTGCACGATATCAAGCTGAACCTAAGGAATCTCATTTGATCGTTGTAAAGCGAATCTTTCGTTACCTTAAAGGTACTCCTAACCTAGGTCTTTGGTATCCCAAAGACTCAGGGTTTGATCTAATCGCCTATTCAGATAGTGATTTTGCAGGATGTAAATTGGATAGGAAAAGCACCACAGGAGGCTGTCAGCTCCTGGGTGGAAAGCTGGTGAGTTGGACAAGTAAAAAGCAAAACTCAGTGTCCACCTCAACCGCTGAAGCTGAATACATAGCCGCTGGAAGATGTTGTTCTCAGGTATTGTGGATGAGAAATCAACTACTGGACTATGACCTTCAGCTCTCAAAATTTCCAATCTATTGCGACACACTAGTGCCATCGCTATAGCCAACAATCCAGTGTTACACTCAAAGACCAAACACATCGAAATCAGGTATCATTTTATCAGAGTTCATGTGATGAATGGTGATATAGAACTTCATTTTATCCCAACTGACTTTCAGTTAGCTGATCTTTTCACCAAACCTCTTGACGAGACAAGATTTAACTTTCTCATCAGCGAGCTTGGAATGCTGAACTTAGAAGAGTAAAATCTTCAGCGGTTCACATTTGATCAGCGATAATAAAATGAACTTGTATAACCCCTTTAATCATCTACTCTCTGAACAAAATTGATTCGCTGATATCAAGATATGTTTTCTCTTACTCGCTGACGTTCGCCTATAAATGCAAGATTTCAAAAACAAATTGCATCGCTGAATATCTCTTCCTTTCAGTGATACTTTAAAATTTCTAAACCTATCACTGATATTTCTAATCAGTGCTTCATGTTTTCAAAATGTCCCTGAGTTTTTCAAAATCCTCATAGACATCCTAAAATATGAAAGGACGTTTGTGACGTTATCACAACGGATAGACCATGGCACGCCTTTTCTCTGACACGTTCGGCCGTTTCGTTTTCCTTGTCCAATCAAATTCAAGGGACGTGTCCGTGTCATCATGAAAACCTTTCCCGCTCATAGTTTTTCTCTCTCTACACTCACTATATAAACCCAATTGAGTTTATATTTTTACCTTTTACGCAAACATCATCTCCTTCAAGCAAGAACAACTATTGCATTTGAACAAATTTTCTCCAGAAACTGTTCATCTTCTTCTTCAACACTAAAGGTTAATATCTCTATTATTTTCCTTGTACAAACTTGTTTTCGATCTTATTCTTGGTTTTAAAAGATCATACAAACGAACTTTCTTAAAATGAAATCATTTTCTCTTCATGATTTTATGAACACAATCTGGAAACGGATTGTTCTTCAAGTTTATAATAAAAATCTTAAACTTGATTTTTCATATGTTTTTCCAGAATCCCTTTCATAAAAGGAAACTGAAAAACAAGATTTTTCACTATGTTTTGTACTCTTTTTCAAAACTAGAAAAACCCTAATCTCCATTAAGACATCTTTTTCTGAATGGAAAGTGAAAAACCCTAAAAACAACTTATTTTGGAAAATCTTTCCACATTAAGACATCATTCTTTATCCTCTTCATGTTTATATGTGTAAACAGAAATGGCATATACTGAATCTCCCACTGCTCAGTCCCCTACTACCTCTGACAAGGTTGAACTCGTCAAAGCTCCTCACGTCGACTTCGATCTCGAGAAAGTTACATTTCCAGGAAATAATCCTTATGCTCTTTTCGATTTCCCTCCAAGGAAGAAGATTACTCACCTGGATGACGCTGTTATTTTTCTCCAGACCTGTCCTCTATCGACAGCCCTGACCATCAATCCTCTTGCTCACAAACATCTACTAGCTCAGTTCTGGTATACTGCCAGAAGAGCTATGATCACCTCCACAAAAGACCCAAACAAAAAAATCGATGTCATCCTCTTTGACACCGAACATGGTTCCTCCAAAATTACCCCTGGCTCTATCAGGTCTGCCCTCAACCTCCCTGGTAGTTCCAAAGAAAAACGATTCATCCCTCTGCCAAATCCCACAAAGAACCCCGCTGATAGGGAAGCCCTCATTGCATTCTTTGATGCAATGCAGTACGTATGGGAAACAGGGAGAGACAAACTCCCTGAGAAGAAGCTGACTGCCATCAAGAAGTCCAAAATGCCCAGCAAGATGAACTTCATCTTCGCTCACTTGATCAGCTGCATGACAGCAAAAGTTGGTTCTACTGACCAAGCCTCCAAACCCCAGCAGGCCATGGGGTACACACTGCTGAAAGGCCTTCACATTGATTAGGCAAAGATCATATTTGACGATATGCTGCTTAGGGTGGATGCAACAGAGAGACCAACAGTTGTTCCATATCCCAGGTTTATCAGCGCTCTCTTCCTACAGGGACTCGGGGACGAATACCCGAAAGTAGGCGACCTGAAACTCTCTCAGGTTGGCGCTAAGGTTCTCGACTTCAAGCCCCTTCCAAACGAGGTACGTCTTTCTACTCTCTTATCTCTTCTCAACCCCACTTCTTCTACTTCTGCAGCTACCTCCACGGTAATCCCAACCGCTGGTACCCAGGCTGCAACATCCACTCCTCGAAAGAGAAAACACTCAACAACTACTCTTGGTGCTCCTAAGCCCAAGAAAACCAAGGAGCAACCCCCCAAGTCTACCCAGACTGAAGACTCCACGACTCTTTCTCTACAAAAGCCGTTGGAAAGTTCAGTGGTACGCTCTGCCACAACTGCTAAAACCACCCCTTCTATACCCACTTCAGCGTCTCTAAACGTTGAGGTTGTCCTTGATCAGAACCTTCCTCCCTCAGTACCTCCAAGTACTGTGGAAGTAATTCTCAACGCAATCAACGCTGAACCTCTTACCCAATCCCTCTTCTCAACCTTCATTCCTCCTACTATTTCTTTGGTCACTCCACCTATTTTCCCCCCATTCTCTTCAACAAACATCATCCTCCAAGATACATCTGCTGAAACTCTACAGCAGATGATGGATAAAAACACAGGACCTGCGGGCACTTCTCAGCGAAAAGGCTCTATGGAAGACGACATGG
This sequence comes from Saussurea involucrata, assembly GCA_033807775.1. NCBI lineage: Eukaryota > Viridiplantae > Streptophyta > Magnoliopsida > Asterales > Asteraceae > Saussurea > Saussurea involucrata. The sequence goes on along the minus strand of CM066319.1, from coordinate 140,434,545 downwards.
AAACATTTACAGGTCATCGAGATTTCGAGGACTTCGTCAACCACCCCGCAGGTATACACATAACTCGAAACACTCCTCTCTCAAAATCCCCAACTTCTGAGTTTTCCTTTGTTCATAAGTTCTCAACTTTTACAGGTCTTAATTTGGGCGACATCAACACTTCGCTCACGGAGTTGTCCACCAAGGTGGAATCTCTCACTACCACTCTCTCTGCAAACTCTTCAACGGTTACAAACGCTGGAGAGCCTCTCAAGACACTCACCACTGAGGTGAAAGGCAAAGCGTTCAGTGCTGATATGGAAAAGGTGGAAGGTAGTCTCTCAAATCTTGCTACTACTCTCGCTGAGAACTCCACTTCCATCAACAATATCAACTTCACCAACAACACCCTCTCCACCAACTTCACCACCCTGTACAATGAAGTCACATCATTGACGACATTGGTTGGAAAACTTCAAGGAGAGGTGTCTACCTTAAAGGCAGATGTCAGCACTGCAACCAATCTCCTGCAGCAAATCCTCGAATGCCTGAATGCTCCAACCTGCACTCCATCCCACTTTACTCAGGCTGATCGACAGGATCTTCAAAGAATCAGTCCTGCTATTTCTGGCCTGGAAGACAGAATAGCAAGGATTGAAACTTGCGTTCGGATCACTGGCCAATAAGACAGTGACCCAAAGCATGATGATGTTACTGCTACTGCTGCTACTGCTGCTACTGCTATTTCCTCCCCCATTCATCATGTGGAAGAGGGGGAGAAGAATCTAGAAGACCTTCCCCATAATGTTGAGTGGGAGATGAAAACTCAAGAAGACCTTCCCCATAACTCTGAGGGGGAGGGCATTATTTCTGATGCTGCTGAAAAACCTCAGGGAGTTGAAAACCCTGAGGGAACCGAGAAACCTACGTCTGAATTTGAGGGGGAGCAACTCGATGAAGCTGATGCTGATGTCCCAGAACCTTATGCTGATGAGGAAGAATCTGAAGAAGAAGAAGAAGAAGAAGACTATGAAGACGTCGATATCGCTGATGATGAACCATCATCATCCCCTAAAGATGATGATGATGACGATGATGATGATATCGACTGCTCCTTCTAGCCGATCAAAAGAACCCCTGCTCTCAAAGGGGTAGTCTTCAAAGACACTTCAGGGGAGGGGACCAAGAAAAAGCCTGCAGCGACCAAAGCCGACAAGGGCAAAAACAAAGGCGTCGCTACAGAAGGAAATCTGACGATCTTGCTTCGAAAGCCAGTTTGTTAGGTACAATATATTTTCTTCCCTTACACTGCATCCCTCCTCTATCCCTTCTCAACCTCAGTTCTCCTCTCCATAAAACCTCTATACACTTAAACCTCATTCTTTTCTCTATCTCTTCTTCCCAAATGATCTTACTTAAACGATCGTTGTGTTTCAGCTAGTCCTCTCCCCTGCTTGAGGACCCAGCTGAAGTTCCTACTGCTGCAACTCCAAAAATTCCAGCACCAAGCGCTGAAGAAATAATCCCAGTCTTAGACTTCGCTGAGACTGATGACATTTTTGAAGAAGAATAGGAAGAAGAACCGCCTTCTCACAAGAATAGACCTTTCTTGGTTCCTCAAACGCCAAGTGAAGAAGAAATAAAAAGAAGAGCAACTTTGATCCAACAGCTAGAGGATCGACGACTCGTTCCTGCTCACCTTAACATTCTTTCAAAAGATAAAGTCATGGAATCCCTCAGAGCTGAAAAACTCTTCGCTGAAAGAAATAAGGCTGAAGAAAAAGACAGAGAATATGCCCTAGAGCTCGCTCAACGTTCTTTTGACAATCCAGACTTGAGAAGATTTCCTGTTGCTGTCCAAAAGAAACTAATGAAGGACGCACAGAAGACCCACCAGGAAAAGACCAAAGTCAGCGGCACCACTCTCGAATGGTGTAAGAAGATGTGCCACTACAGACAACATCCCTCAAGGATAAAAGATGTAAACGTCAGAGGAAGATACGCTCTGAAAAATAACATAAAGGTACCGATCGTCCATGTCCAAATAGTCAGGGAAAGCGTCCACAACAGAACTGTCTACATGTCATACCTGAACACCTTTGGTCTCGCTGAATGGTTGGAGATGAGAATAGCAGTTCAAAGATCCCGCTCAACATTCAAAACCTATGTCGAACAAGAAATTAATAGACAGATCGACTTGGCTTCCTCAGCGGTTGATATTCCTCGTCCTCCACAAATACAGAAGAAGCGAGCTGCTCCAACGAAGAAGACCCCTTCTTCTCCAGGCCTGGCAATAAAAAACGAGACAGGGATTGAATTCTCTTGTGATGCAGTTCTTGGCCCTGCCCATGACCTCTCCGGACTTGACGTATCTCTACCTCCTACTGAAACTTTCTTCCCTGGCAGAGTAATCAGCAATCCTTATGGCATCTTCTAATATGACTTCAATGGTCGTGAATGCTTTCAACGCATCTCTGAGTTATACATAACTCCAATCGAACAACTCAGAGATTTACTATACTGGTGTTAGTACAAACAAAGTCTCTTCGGACAACTCCTGAAACCTCACATCCATCGTGAAGCAAAGAAAAGAAGGGATCAGGGAGTCACAGTCCCTGATTGGATGATTCCAGAGACTGACACTTTTGATGAACTCGTCAAGAAAGAACCTGGTTAGCTGATAGGATTTCCTATAATTCTTCTATCCTTATCAGCTTATATCTTTTGTACTTGTAATTATTATTTGCTGTACTTGTAATTTTTCTACTTCCCTCTGTAACTTATACGAAGTTTAAAGGAAGATTTCAGAGAATGTACTTTACTCCATCAGTACTTAAAAGATCCCCGAAAACAGTAAATGGGACAAATATTTTATGAGTCCTTTTATCCTTATGTTTTCATACTTAGCAATTTTCTTTTGTTGTTATGTCATAATCAAATAGGGGGAGATTGTTGATCCAAACCCTCAGTGATTTGATAATGACTCTCTATGAATCACTTAGTGAAAATCATAAGTAGACAATATGTATTAATTTTTTGTCATCAAAGAAAATACTAAGTCTGTTTAGTATCGCTGATGAAAACATATGCTTTAAATTACACATTCAGCGACACTGTTCATCAATGAGACCTGAGCCTGTTCAGTCTTGTTGATGATCACTGATAATCTTAGTTGTTTACTTATGATCCCTGAAGACAAATTTCACGTCAATTATGTTCTACGCTGAAGTCGAAGATCAAGCCAAAAAACCAGCGACAAGTCTACTAATGAACTAATGCGGATATCAGCGAAGCCAAGATTTGTCCACTCAACGTGAAGTTTCAAGTAGAAGACTTCAGCGAACGCTGAACTTTATCACTCGCTGATAAAGATCTATTCAAAGAACGCTGATCATGAAGTCTTCCTCTACAAGTTACTTTTGTCTTTCCTCTTCGCACGCCTTCGTACAAAATGTCAGAATGGACATCCCTTTTGTCCAGAATCGTACAACCAACTCTGATTCTACACTGTTCATCATGCGGCTACTAGGTTGTCTACAAAGGTAAAACCATGCAACCAATCAGCTACTGCCACGTGTAAAGTTGTACTGATATGCATTAAATGCATGCAGTATATAAAGGAAACCCTACTTCAGAAATGAAGTGCTTGGCCATATCCTTCTTACTATTTCTGTGTGTTAGAATATTAGTCTTTAATATTCTTATCTCCTTTCTTTCTTATTTTTAGTGCAAGAAATCTTAGTGATTCTCTTAACTTGTTTAGATTAGGTTTATTCCTTAATCTTGTTCCGCAACAAGTTGTAAATTGTTTGATACATATCAATAAACAATTTAGAAAAGTAAAATCTATGTGTTTGTATTCAACCCCCCCCCCCCCCCCCCCCCGCCCTTCTACAAACTTGTATAACCCCTATAGGACCAACAGAAGCCATAACAGGGGTGTTGGATGCCATTGTAGGGGTGAGAAGATGATAATCGTTGGTGTGAGAGAGAGAATCGTGAGGGGTTAAAAAGTAGGGTTTCTTGGGTGAAATTAAAAACAATGATGATCTATTTAAAATGTGGCAGTTTTGCTCGACAAATTAGGGTTTCTGGGAGTGGAAAGGTAACGTCGTGTAACTGACACATGACGTGGGGTGATGTAACCTTCGATTGTCATATAGGATAAGATTTGAAACTGACAAAGGAAAAATCGAAGAAGAGAAGTCGGGGGAAAATTTGGAGAAACAAAGTCGAGGGAAATCGGGGAGACCACCGATTTTGGAATCGAGGAGACCACTATTTATAAAATTAGAGGAAATCTCTGATATATATATATATATATATATATATATATATATATATATCATTTTTATTCTTCCAGGTATAACATACCTAGTTCTCCAATCAGGAATTTGAACCGAGCTTCATCTAAGGGTTTGATGAAGAGATCTGCTAGTTATAGATCGGTAGGTACAAAATGAAGCTCTACATCGCCTTTGGAGATATGATCTATATTGAAACGATATCTTATGTCAATGTTCTTTGATCTGGAGTGAAGTACATGGTTATTTGCAATTGCAATTGCACTGGAGTTGTTACATTAAATTGGTATGTGAGAGTAGATCTGATTGTAGTCTCTTAGTTGTTTCATTCAAATTATTTGAGCACAACAACTACCAGCAGCAACATATTCAGCTTCAACAGTGGAGGTGGATAGTGAGTTCTGCTTCTTGCTGGACCAACTAACAAATTTGCCACCTAGTAGTTGGCAGCTTCTGGTAGTGCTTTTCCTGTCACTTTTGAACTTGCAAAGTCATAATTTGAATACCCAATTTGTTCAAAACTTGAGTCTTTGGATACCAAAAACCCATATGTAAGGTACCCTTTAGATACCTAAAGATGTGTTTAACTACAGCCAGATGAGATTCTTAATATCGGGTTTACTACAGTAAGATAGAGAAGGGACCCGATCATACCCCGATAATTTGTTACATCAATAGATTTACCATTGGGATCAGCATGAATTTTTCAGAAGTGGTTTCATAGGAGTTTTCATAGGAGAGCTAGTTTTTAAAATGAAAGTTTTTCAGAAGATCACGAATATATTTACTTTGATTTATAAAAATTCTTTCTGAAGATTGTTTTACTTGCAAGCCTAAGAAAAATGTGAGCTCTCCCATCATGCTCATCTTATATATGTTTTTCTTGAGAGAGGCAAACTCCCCACGCAGAGTTTCGTCTGTGGCACCAAAAATATTATCATCCACATACCAAAAACCCATATGTAAGTTACCCTTTAGATATCTAAAGATGTGTTTAACTGCAGCCAGATGAGATTTTTTTGGATTGGCTTGGTAACGTGTACAGAGACAAGTAGCAAACTTAATATCCGGTCTACTACAGTAAGATAGAGAAGGGACCTGATCATACCCCGATAATTTGTTACATCAACAGATTTACCATTGGGATCAGAATGAATTTTCAAAAGTGGTTTCATAGGAGTTTTCATAGGAGAGCTAATTTTTAAAAAGAAAGTTTTTCAGAAGATCACGAATATATTTACTTTGATTTATAAAAATTCTTTCTGAAGATTGTTTTACTTGCAAGCCTAAGAAAAATGTGAGCTCTCCCATCATGCTCATCTTATATATTTTTTTCATGAGAGAGGCAAATTCCTCACCCAGAGTTTCGTCTGTGGCACCAAAAATAATATCATCCACATAGATTTGAACAAGAATGAGTTTACCTGCAGTCTTCTTGATGAAAAGAGTGTTGTCAATTTTACCTCGGGAGTACTTGTTTTCAAGAAGAAAGTCGGACAAGGTGTTATGCCATGCACGAGGAGCATGTTTGAGTCCATAGAGAGCTTTGTCTAATCTGTAGACATAATCAGGATTGGTTGAATCATCAAACCCAGGAGGCTGTTTCACATAGACTTCTTCTGCCAATTCTCCATTGAGAAAAGCACTCTTGACATACATCTGGAAGACTCTGAAATTCTTGTAAGCAGCATGAGCAAGAAAGATCTTGATGGCTTCAAGTCTGGAAAAATGTTTCATCATAGTCAATTCATGTTTCCTGCCGATATCCTTGAGCAACAAGTTTGGCCTTGTTATGGATTACAGTGCCTTCTTCATCCATCTTGTTTCTGAAAACTCCATTTTGTTCTTAAGGTAGTCTTTTTAGAGGAGCGATGAATAAGTTTCCATACTTTGATTCTTTCAAATTAAGAAAGTTCTTCTTGCATTGTAGTGATTCAACACGGATCAGCTAGGTTCTATAAATGGATTGAAAATTCACATAGAGACATATGTTGCCAAGTCCTCTCTAGGTTTGAACACCAGCCTGTTGATCACCAATTAGTTGGTCAATTGGATCATCTTTGGTCCATTTAATAGCAGGAGGTAGTGTTGAAGAAAAGGATGGTTGAGTTTGAGAGGAGGAAGGTAAGTCTTCATGATGGAGGATGAAGGTATATCAGTAGTATTAAAGGAAGAAGGGATGTCTGAGGGAGTGTCATCTACTGGATTTGGTGGAGAGGAATTTGGGATAACATCTTTAAGAGAGTTTGAGGGTTTTAAATAATGGGAAGGTTAGATTGCTGACCAAGAGTGAGGTTTGGTGAGGTAGGAGGATTACCATTATGAGAGGAAATATCTTGAGAAAATGGTATAGAAGGAGTTGGATCTAGTGAAGTAAGTTGAGGTCCTTCACCAACCCAAAAAGAATCCATCTATGCTGATCATCATCATCACATGAAAGTGATGATGATTTATGATCATCAAATTTTATATGTATGGATTCATCAACACATTTTCTCCGAAGATTGTACACTCTATAGGCTTTAGAGGAAAGAGAATATCCTGCAAAGATTCCTTCATCAGCTTTTGGATCAAACTTTCCAAGATTTTCCCGATCATTAAGAATGAATCCAAAGACATGAAGAGAACCAATATCTGGTTTTCTACCATAAAATACTTCATAGGGATTCTTGTTATGTCTTTTGACAATTAATGACCTATTTTGGGTAAAGTAGGCAGTATTAATTGCTTCAGCCAAAAAGTAGGTAGGTTGATTTGATTCACTAAGCATAGATCGGGCAGTTTCACACAGAGTTCGATGTTTCCTTTCCACCACTCCATTTTGTTGTAGAGTTCGAACGGTTGAGAAATTCTGTGAGGTGCCTTTGTCATTAAAGAAGTCATCTAAGGTACTGTTTCCGAATTCAGTACCATTATTACTTCTTACTGATCTCACAAGTTGTCCATTCAACACTTTCGAATTTCTTGGTGATTTTTATGATTTCTTCAGTGGTTTCACTTTAACTAGTGAATTCATCAACTATAACTAGAATGTATCTTCTTCCACCGAGGCCGGTACTGTCGACTGGTCCAGATAGATCCATGTGAAGCATTTGAAGGAAGATTTGGTGAGTTTCATTTTTCACATGCTGCACATAGCTTTTCTTTCACAAAGGAAAGTTTTGGCATACCAACTACAAGTTCTTTATTGGAAAGAACATTCAAGGTTTTGAAGTTGAGGTGAAAGAGGCGTTTGTGCTAGTGAGTTCTTTTTAGCCAAGTTCTCAAAGACAAAACATACATTTTCTCCAACAGAAGAACTTTTTCCCATGTTTATTATCTAGACATTTTCTTTTCTAACACCTGATAATACAAATTGCATGTTTTTGTCAATAATCGTACAGACAGATAGTTCAAAAGTAACTTTTTACCCCAGATCACATTGTTTTTTTGATAAGGTTCATCTAGGCTTTGCCTAGACTACATCCTTGGCAATTTGGAAACAAACAAACAAAGCGGCTGTCTGAGACCAAGCCTGGCCATAGAATGCTGACGCCTGGACTCGAACCCGGGGTGGCCAGATCACATTGTTGGATTATGCTTAAGAGATTATGCATTAAGCCTTCAACATAGGCTACTTTATTGAACGTAACAGAACCATTTGTGAGACTTTTGTATCCTTTAGTGAAGCCCCTAGAATTATCACCAAAGGTTATGGAAGGACCCTTTGCAGGCACATAGTATACATGAAGAGATTTATTTCTGGTCATGTGTCGTGAACATCCACTATCTAGATACCAAATCTGTTGGTGTCTGTAGACCTACAGTCACAAAGAAATTAGTTCCTTGGTATCCATTTGGAAATGGGTCCTTTTGGGTTAGAAGAAGAGTCTTTAGAATTATTCTTGTCAACTCATTCTTTTGGATAGTCTTTTGCAAGGTGAAAAGTATCTCCATAGTTATACCATTTTCTGTAATAAAGACCTTTTTGAGGCTTTGACCAAATTCCTTGTTTTGACCTTTCATATTGACCCTGATAGATTTGGTAGAAGAGGAAGAGGTATGATGAGGTATGGTGCCTAGAATTCCTTTGTTAAAGTTAGGAATTGGAGAAGAGAAAGTTCCTTGGATTTGGATTTCTTGATATTCACATATCGGGGACAAGACGTGTAGAGGAAATCACAAGATTGTTTTTAGAGAATTTGAAAGGGGATTTCCTTTTTAAAGGTAAATCTGCAGATACCATGGTTCTCCCTTCTCAGAGACAGAGAGTCTTTTGACTGATGTTTGAGACTCTCTTTTGGGAATCTTTGCAGACTTGTATTTGATGTGTATACCTGTTTTTTAGTTGGCCTCATGTATATCTAGGCCAATGTGTCTTATTGGGCTTCGTATGTGCTTAGTTTTGATTAATCCTTAGGCTCTTTTTGTTCAAAGGAGGAAGCCTCATCAATGGTTAAAGATTTCAGGAGTTCATGAGTAGGCTTGGTAGGGTCATTTGAACCTTGGGCCTCCTCATCTTCAAGATGTGGAATAGAACCTTTAGCCTCAATAAACATACCGAACTTTAAGGCTTTGGAAAGTTCAGAAGAGTTCATAGACTAAGAATTATTCGAGTCGGGATCAGATGATTCATAGAATGACGGAAGTGCTAAAGAAGTAGAAGCGTGAACATTTGAAGAAGAGTCAACGTCCATCTTTTCAAAACCGAGTCCAGATTTGTCATCACAAGGCATTTGGTGTTAAAAAATCTTTTCCAGATTTTTTGAAGAACTAGTCCACTTTCTCACAGTTTCTTGTTCTATTTTAAGATGTTTCAACATTTTGTTTTTCTCTTTAGCAAGGATGAGGTTTATAGTTTTCAAATCTTCAAGTTTTGCCTTAATTTTATCAAAATATTGTAGTTGAGAAAGACATATTTGAAGTTGAGAGGAAAGGGATTTCATTTAAGCATTACCCTTTTTCTTGGCATCTTTAGCATCATAATAGTCAATGGTTAAAGAGTCAAAAGCATCAATCTTTGCAGAGTCAGAGAGTGCGAGAAAGGAATGTACCTGTGATGAGGAAGAAGAGCACTCGGTTGATACAAGAGCATTTTAGGGAGTGTTACTGTTGGTCTCGTAGGGGTTATACAAGGATAATAGTTTGTAGAGGGGGAGGTTGAATACAAACACAAATTTTGGTTTTCTAAATTATTTACTCATAAATCAAATTACAATTTACAGTTTGTTGCAGATAAGATTAAGTAAACCCAATGAAAACAAACTTAAGAATCACAAAGTGTTCTTGCACTAAGAAGCTAGAAAGAAAAGGAGATGTAGAAAAACAAAGGTTTTCTACGCACTAAGTAGTTCAGAGATAGATCCTTCAAAATGAAGGGGTATTGCTCCTATTTATACCCTATGGATTAAATGCATGGTAGGAGCACTTTACACGTGTCAATATCTGGTTGGGCGAATGCTTCTGACTTTTAATGAGACATGCTTTGGGCCGTATGGTGAACAGTATAGGTGGCAGAGTGGTTGTACGATCTTGGACAAAAGCAAACTTCTTCTGTTCATCCATACAATGTGTGCAAGAGGATAAGACAAACAAATCTTGAATCACAAGCTATCGCTGAAGGTTTATTCTTGATTTGTCGCATGTGTAGACTTGTCTTGGTTTCACTGATGTCCGCATCAGATCATGAGTAGATTTGTCACTTGTTCATCAGCGTTGTCTTCGATGTCAGCGATGAACTCCTTTGTCGCGAAACTTATCTTCAGGGATTACATATAACTATATTACATTAGAATCCATCAGCGATACTGAACAGACTCAGTATGTTATCGCTGATGGTGAAACACTAATACATACAGATGTTATATGCAATTTTCACTAAGTATACTAAGAGTCGTCATCAAACTACTAAGAAAGTTTGGATCAACAATCTCCCCCTATTTTATGATGACAAAGCAACATAAGAAAATTGCTAAGTATTAAAACATAAAGATAAAGAGGACTCATAGTTGTGTGTCCCATTTACTGTTTTAAGGGATCTTTTCTAGTACCGATGGAGTAAAGTACTTTCACTGCAAACTTTCATTAAAACGTAATAAGATTACAAGGGAAGTTGAAAGCTTAGAAGTACAAGTGAAAGATTTATACAAGTACTAAAATACATACTGAGAAATTACTAAAGTTTACAAGAAGAGAATCTATCAACTAGAGTGATTCATCCTTGAAAAGCATTTCGTCGTACGAGTCTCCTTCAGTGATCATCCAGTTAGGTAGCTTTTCTCCCTGTTGTTTTCTGAGCTTTGCTTCTTTAAGGACATGGGCTTTGAGAAAGATACCTGGTCTTGTCAAGTTACACCAGTAGACAAGATCTCTGAGTTATTCAATTGGGCAGATGGGAATCTCTGAGTTTCTTTGAAAGCGTAGAATGCCAATCCAATAAAGGAAGATGATTCTGTAGGGTTCACCTAACACTTGACCAGGTTTGAAGGGCCCTCCTGGTGGCAGTGATAGGTTGAGCGCTAATAAGTCAGGTGGTGGTCCAAGCACTGCTTCTCTTGAGAATTTGATTCCAAAACATTTCGATAGGCAGGTTCATCAGAGGTCGATGCTCGCTTTGGTTTTCTTTTCGCTGGTCTTTGGTTCTAAAGAAGAGCAAGAGAAGGAGGTAATTCCATTCTCGCTGAGACCTTGCTGATAAGCAAGTTCAAGAACTTCTTCACATGAGATTTGTACTTAGACTTGGATTTTTGTAATGCCTTTCTGATCTCTAGCCATTCATCAAATCGAAGAGTTCCATCTTAGACATATACATTGTTTGCGAGGAGTCATTTTCTCTGAAGATTTGGATTGTCACCAACACTGAGTTCTTTTTTCTTTTACCCGTTACGTTCACAGCAGTGATACTGCTTAGATGGTATATGTGATCGATCTTCTCTCTGCCTCAATCTAACTGGGAGTCGCTGACGGCGTTTCTTTTTCGGGCTTCCTTCTCAACATCTTTCAGCAGTTGTTCTTGGACTCTGATCGGGTTCTTTTTCATCTTTATATCAGAGACTGAGTTCTGCGCTACCTTAAGTGCAAGTTTGGCATGCTTTTGGTAGGCAGCATACATCTTCTCAGCTCTAACAAATTCTTCTCGTTTTTTCAGGGTCAGGAATCCAAAAACTTGATAGACGGGTTTACACCCCCCTAAATCTACCGCAAGTGTACGGGTCGAATCAAGTAATAGTACTTATAAAGTATGAGTATCGAACCAAAGGAACCAGGTGTCAAGTACCACAATGACTGTATAGATTATTAACTAGACTAATGCAAATTGATTTGGTTTGTTGAATATCGGAACACGATTAAAAACTTTAATTAGTTTAGCTAAGAAAAGGAGTTGGAGGGTTGGGTTCCTCAGGTAAATAATTACTTAACTCACAGATTTGACACGATTGAGATAACTCTAGGATGGCAAGTATAATCACAATCCATCACTAAACTCAATCAAGCTATAGTAACATTCATTCAACATTTTGTATCATCATTCGATCTCAACAAAGGTAATTGAACAAACAGTGATTAAAAACCCACAAAGTACGAATTATCATATTTCTATCTCAAATTCGACTAAGACATGAAGGACTAGATAAACCTCAAAACTTTTCTCAAACGTTAAAAGATTCATTAAATCAAATAATAGTTGATCGGACTATTACAAGCATTAAGAACAAACCCACATGTTTCATCCATAAAAATCAAATCAATCGTATCTAGTGTAAAGGTAAATAATCATCCAACCATGATTCAAACCAACCCCCCAACATGAACGGATTAGTTCATATTGGGGGTTCTAAAACTCAGAAACGACATAACAAAAACGAAAGTAAACATGTTTGGTTCTAAAAGAAATGAAATCTATAACTCCCTGAAAAGCTTAATCCCTCGATGAATGAACTCGATTCGCCTTTCGATCCTTGTTACTTGTTGTGTCTTGCCTTCTTCTCGCCTTGAAAAATCGCCTCTTAGCTCCAGAAATCCCTAGAAAGAGTCTCCAGCCGTTACTGCCTGAAAAATACCGTCAACCCTAGCAGATAAATAGAATAAAAATGCTCAGGGCCCCAGCGCGTCTGGCGGCGCGTGTGGAAATGCGCACAGAAACGCGCAGAGCACTGGAGTGCGAATTGGGCAGAGGGCTGCGCGCTTGGCAGCGCGTGTGGAGACGCGCACAGAGGCGTGCCGAGTACTTTTTGGTCCAAAAATCTGATTTTCTCCTTTTCGTACTGGACTGTTGTAAACTAGCTCCGATTGATCCAAAATTCTTCCGTCATCAGTCATTCATGAAAAACCTGTACTTTCTCATCAAAACCATTAATTTATACTATTTTACTTGGAAACTTACAACAAACAGATCGATTTCGGGATCAAAATAATGTCGTAAAACGGCATTATCAGTCGTCAGTGGTAGTACCTTGTTGAGAAGGGATTTTGACCCGTTGCCTCTCTAGCTGATCAAGGATTGCTGATCTTCTTCTTTGTAGTTCATCCTCAGACCTTTGGATTGGTCGTCAGGGTTTGTTTGGGAGACTCAGTGTAGGTTCCCAGATTCAAGTTGTATCATATAAACAACATAAAACAGATAGCGGAAGCATTATATAAAGCCATTAAATGTGAGTGATTGTGTAGACGATAATGTAACAGTGAGAGTATCAATAATGAACAGTAAATGATAACATGATCAAGTAAAATAAGTTGCTCGTATATTGATATTTGAATAACACCAAGAACATGTTTAAGTGTGTGTATTCTGAAATCTCTCAGGAAACAAATCGTACAGTGGTAGTGGAATAGAATGTTGCAGTGTGTGCTCTCACAAATGTGGAAAACAATTCTTCCAAAAGCTTACAAATGTGTGTTCCACTACCCTTCTATTTATAGCCTGATAAAGTGAAAGACAATGTACTATCTAACCCTGGAATGACACGTGGAAAGTGTGTCTCCGTCCTTTTAGGGCTAACGTGGAAAGTACGGACACGTGTCTGACACTTAGGGATTTCTACGAGACTTAAGATTCACAGAGGTCTTCATTCACCAGAGCTCTTACGCCAGAGCTCTGATGGTCTTCTGGTGTGAACAGTTCTTCTGGTAGAACATAAGTCTTCTGCCAGAGCTCTGTCGAGCTCTGATGGTTCTGCCAGAGCTCTGTCGAGCTCTGATGGTCTTCTTGTTGATTTTCTTCTAAGTCTTCTGCGGTGTCTCTGATGGTCTTCTGACTTGTAATATTTTCAATACTTTTACATCTGGTATACTTGGGGCTAACAATCTCCCCCTAAGTATTGAAAGTACAATTAATGGAAATTACAGAGATGTAAACAAAAGACAAAGAGGAGAAAGTCATCCTCTGTGAAACTTGATACTTTTCTTTTTAAGATGATTACATTACATTACAAAAGAAATAGTATACTAAGCATAATAGTTTCCTCTTAGAATTCTGTCAAATCTTCTGATCAGTTCTCTGAATTCTAACATGAGGTCTATCTGGTTGATGTAGCTCTTTAGAGCTTCTTCAGGGCACTTTTCTCTTGGAAGATCCAAGATTATTCTTATGAGATACTGCAGCGATTCACTTGAGTACTTGTGGGCTTCTTCTGATCTTATTGATTTCTTGATGCCCTTCTGTCGGCAGATAAGTATTGTTGGATCTCCAACAACAGTTCCTGTTCTGTGATGATCAAGACTCTCAAGACTCTCATTAGGAGGACCAATCGCCAGTTTCTCAACTTCAAATTCCATGCCAAGCTGAAAGTCAGTTTGCGTTCTAAGGTTGACGTTCTTCTGCATACCAAGCTGAATTTCTCTCATGGAAGTTCATGTGCCTCTGTATCTGTCGATGAAGTTGTTACAGTAGGGATGAAGAGTTATCAGGTCGTAGGGATTCAGAAGAACAAGATCGTTGTCGTTGAAACTTTCTATCTTCTTGTCTTCTGACTCCACTGTATAGACATGGTACAGAACTCTGTCATGGGAAAACTTCTTCGCTTCTATCTTCAGAATTCTGTTGATTGAAAAAGAAGAATCTATGGCTTTGTTCAGATGAGATTTGGTGGAGATGAACCTTCGTCGTTGATCCGTAAGTTTATTGGCTCTGATCGGGTTTAGGTATGGGTTGTTGGGTACGGCACTCACTGGAATGATATCTCTGTCAGCATAGAGATATGAGAAAACCTTTTCGATTGCAGGTTTCTCTAAGTGTCGAGCTTCAGGGGTCTGCTCTGGTAGGTTTTGAGGCGGGTTCTGATCATCGTGAGTGTCAGCCATTAGGAAGTCAGCTAGGCTTTCAGGCTCTTGTGAGGTTTATGTTTGATTTTGGTTCATTTGTTCGTCAGCAGAGAATGGTTCTGTTCTCTCTGGTTTAGTCCTTGGGGATTGGGGAGGAGTGTCAAGAATGATGACCACTGGTGGTTGAGATGTCGACGCTTCTGGTGCTTTGATCGTTCTATCTTTTAATATGTAGTCGAATTCCTCAAACACAACCATCATCCCTGTCTCTGTTGGAGTTTCCTCTGTCTCCATCTCTCCTTGTGTTTCTTTTTCTATCTCGGCCTCTGTCTCGACCTCTGTCTCTTTCCCTTTTTCTGTCTCTTGCTCTTTCTCTGTCTCCTTTTCTTTCTCTGTCTCCCCCTTTTGTTGCTCTGAGGACTCTCCTTCTGGTCTCTTAGAAGGCCTTGGGGCACCTTTCTGGTTGTCATCTTCATCATTATCATTATCATCATCATCTTCGTCAGAGAGTTTCGTAACAATAGGGGAGTCCGGGGTAACAAACTTTCCCTTCTTCCTTGAAGGTTCACCTTCTGGGGTCTCTTCTGCAGGCCTTTTTCTTGAACCGGCTTGAACAATGGCATCTGTGAAGATATCAACAACTTTCTTGAGTGCATCTTCCACTTCTGTAGCAGCAGTTCTCATTTCATCAACTTGACTCTCAAATTAAATTTGTGAGAGTCAAGTGATGATTGGACATGACGTTATGTCGCTTGAGCTTTCATCACAAATTTGAAGGATACGGTCATCATTTGGCTCAAGACAGATTTGCTGAACCCATGCATGTAAGCTCTGTCGATAGGCTGGTTGTTGGGAAATGGTGCGGGTGCCTCTGGTGTCATGGCCTCTTTAATAGCATTTTTGACAGAGGTATTGATTAACTTTGTCAACGTTCTGACGTTGGAGTCTGATAAGATAATAGAAGGCATGGGCAGAGTTCTGTTCATCGCTGCGGTATGGTTTTTTGCCATGGTTCTCTTCAGTTCAGCGAGCTCTGTTGTCAACTTTGTAGTCTCCTCTGCGCTGACCCTTTCCGAATCAACAAATTTTTGTGAAGTCTTTGCATATTTTCTAGTGACCTTTTGCAGCTCAGACTTCAAAGAAACATTTTCCTGACGGATCAGCTCCTCTTTTTTCTCATTGACAAGTTTATACTCATTCAAGGAGTTGCTGATACTATCACAGAAGCTTTGGAGCTCTAATCTGGTGACAATTTCAGCGGTGGTAACCTTGGTTCCAACAGATGGATCCAAGTCAGCCTCGAGCTCAGAGGCACCTCCATCAAGAGTTGTTTTTAGGTTGGCTCTTGGAGGACTTCCTACCGATCCTTGATGTTCCTTTTCAGGGGATACATCTCTGGGTGTTCTGATCGGATGTTCCTCTTCCAGCTCAGGTTCTGGAGAAGGAAATCTGATGTGTTGAGCAGATATGTGATCAAGACAGGTCTTCCATTGTGCAACTAGGTCAAACCACTGTCCCTGAGTTGGACAGAGCCTACGTGAGATTCTAAAGATCACAGGGCTAGTTTGTGTCAAATCTATGCAAGCCACAGAGGCTTCAGCGTGTGTAGGTGACCTATTGATGTCCTAGGGCGATGGGACATCTATACTAAAAATGGATTCCCTGGTTTCGTGCATACCAGAGGCATGAAGAGTTGCCTCTGGTGGTTCAAGCTGGTTTGGGTTCGAGGTGTGCACCCCTGATTCAATATCCCTCTGGTCTTGATCACCAGGGATAGGTTGTGTGGTAGCACTGGGAGTTGGGCTAGGGAAACGCACATGTGTTTTCATTAATTGAACATCTTCTTCTAATCTCACATTTCCCTCGTCTCTTAGGGATTCAGAAGACTCAGATTCTCCCTCACTCTCCCTTTCCTCACTACTGCCAGAGGAGGACGAACTTTCTGCCATCTCCTCTGCAGTTTCCCAAACTTCCTCTTGGATAGCCTCCAAAGGGGATGCTCTGTCCACTACTTCCTCCTCCACTACATGGGCAAAGGAAGACCCCACTTCAGGTACTCTTACCTCTGGTCTTTGAACTTCTGCCTCTTCTCTTATCTCACTCACAGACTCTAACGAGGGCTCAAGACCTAAGTATGCTGGGGATCTCACCTCAGGTTCTTGAGGTTGAGCAACATGTCTATAGTTCCGTAGAGATATGTGGGTTGGTGCTATTAGAGACAACATGGTTCGTGGTACCCTTCTGGTGTTGGGATACTCACCTGTGGTTGTTGGAGAGAATCTGGACATTACCCAAACAGTAGTTGGATTTCCCTGTTGAGTAAGTTCCAAGGTTGGGAATGCTTCTCTGATGACGAGGCTTATAAACCTTGGATATCTGATGTGCTTCAGATTCCTGTGGACTCCTACAACACCTCCTTTTGCTATAGTTGTCGTCTTTGTATTTACGGCAGACATAAGGTCTTTGTAGAGGATTTTGGCATAGTCGAAATTCCTTTTGAAGTATAACCCATACATAATCTGAAGGATTTCAGTGCTAGCTTGGTCTTGGCTACCACTTTTACATGTTAGGGTTCTGTTGAGTGTGGAAAACATGAAATTCCACACTGGGGGTAAGTTTCCTCTTCTGAACTCTCCAATCTTGTTCAGGGTGTTGTTGTAGCCCAAGAAACGCATGAAGTCAAGAAGAACACGAACCTTTGGGGGTTTTTCATAAGTAGGAATACCCAACTGTCTTGTGGTCTGCATCCCGAAAATTCTTCTGAGAGTCTTGTCACGAATGCGTACTGTTCATGCTCCTCCATGTCTTCCATAATCAACGTTTCCTATGATCCCTTTTCTTTCTGGAATAAACTGACATGTAGTCCACCATTGTTGGTCATAAAGTTCTTGAAGATCATCATCGAACATTGTGAGGGCTCGGAAGATTTCTGAGTTTCTGAAAAACGCTACAAACACATGATAAACGGGCAAATAGTTGGCTGGATTAGCGTCGAAACGGTAGTTCTTTTCTACAAAATCGTAAGGTAGGATTACGATTTGATCTACAGGTACTATACGGCTTGATTCTGCTGAGTCTGCGCGTTCGTCCATTGTTGCAGGTTCTAGGGTTTTGAAGAACTCAAGAGGTTTTGAACAAAGGAGGGAAGGTTTGAAGGTTTGAATATTCAGAAAGCGTAAGAAATGAAATGGGTCATGGGAATGGGTATTTATACTCGAAACGTATGGCTGGACAACCATCGTAGGTAATGTAGGCACTCGAGTGTCTGATAGTGGAGCGACCTCAACAGTAGAACGTGGAAACAGCTAACGGTTGGTTTCTCAATCAGAGAATGCCACATGGATTTGGGTCTGACAGTTTTCTGGCGATGGAACCGTCACGGTTAGAGATATGTGGGTGAAAAGTGGTTGACGCTCAAAGAATAACCTGCATCTCTGATGACAGCACTTCTGATGACGTGGCAGAAAATTGACAGAGCTCTGGTGGAATTCAGCACAATTTTGCCTCTGTTGAGTGACCTTGTTCATTCTTTTCAAGTAACCCAAGATGTTTCACCTTTACCCAAAAATCATTTACAAATCATGTATCTGATGTGAAAGTAGTCAAAGAACGAGAGCAGAACTAACAAAGATTTCACAGAGTTCTGGTGAAAAGTCATCAGAGGCTCTAGTGAAATGTCAGAGTTCTAGTAAGTTCTTGACATTATCAAAAGATGTTTTCATCAGACCAGGTTTTCCCTTCCTTAACAAGGTTTTCTTTCTTGTTCAATGAGCAAAGTCAAATTAGATTTGAAATTGTTTTGACTTGCTCCCCCTAAAACCATGGTTATTCTCCTCTTAAGCTCCCCCTAAAGAGATGGGCTTATTTTGACAGATTTTTCTTTTCATCTTTTTTTTGAAAGATAAAAGAATACGTACAAAGAGAAAATAAAGTATATACAACTATGAAATTCACAGAAGAAAATATTGAAAAAGTATGCTTGCAGAGCTCTGGTGAAAACATCAGAGGCTCTGGTGAACTATCCTACCCAACTATTTTGACAGAGCTCTGGTATGATCATCAGAAGCTCTAGTGAATTTTAAACTGAGTTAGGAGGACATGTTCAGCATACCCATCTTGCTGATTAAGAAGTTAAATCTCCTTTCATTAAGGGCTTTTGTGAACAGGTCAGTAAGTTGGAAGTCGGTTGAAACGAAGTACATTTCAATCGTCCCTTTTTCAACATGATCTTTTATAAAATGGTACCTTATGTCGATATGTTTTGTCTTTGAGTGCTGAACTGGATTAGCTGTAATTGCTATTGCACTCTTGGAGTCACACATAATTGGGACTTTGTTGTACTCTAGGCCATAGTCCTTGAGCTGTGTCTTCATCCAGATCACTTGAGAGCAACAACTAGCAGCAGCAACATATTATGCTTCTTCTATAGAAGTTGATACGCAATTCTGATTCTTGGATGTCCAGCTGACTAATTTATCTCCATGCAATTGACAGCTACCAGAAGTACTCTTTCTGTCATTCCTGCATCCTCCATAATCTGAATCTGTATATGCTACAAGCTCGAAACCAGAATTAAGAGGATACCAGAGACCCAAAAATTGAGTACCTTTGAGATATTTAAAGATTCGTTTGACAGCAGACAAATGGGATTCTTTAGGATTTGCTTGAAATTTGGCACACAGACAGGTAGCAAATATTATAACAGGTCTGCTTGCAGTTAAATACAGAAGTGACCCTATCATGCCTTTGTAGTTCTTGACATCCACAGATTGACCTTGAGGGTCAGAGTCAAGTTTAACTCCAGTGGCAATAGGAGTTTTCATGGGATTTGAATTATTGAGCTTATACTTTTTCAAAATATCAGAGATGTATTTTGATTGACTTATAAAAGTGCCTATGATAGATTGTTTAACTTGTAAACCAAGGAAGAAAGAAAGTTCTCCCATCATGCTCATTTTAAATTCACTTTTCATCAAATCCTCAAACCTGTCACAGTATTCCTGCCTTGTAGACCCAAAGATAATGTCATCAACATATATCTGTACCAGAAGAATGTCATTCTTATACATCCTAAAGAATAAAGTTGTATCGACAATACCTTTCTCGAAATGGTTAGTCAACAGAAAGTTTGACAGAGTTTCATACCAGGCTCTGGGAGCTTGTTTAAGGCCATACATAGCTTTATCTAGCTTGTATATGTGGTCTGGAAACTTTGGGCTTTCAAAACCTGGTGGTTGCTAGACATAGACTTCTTCTTGGAGTTTGCCATTTAGAAAGGCAGATTTCACATCCATTTGATAGACCTTGAAACCTTTATGGGCAGCATAGGCTAAGAAGATTCTGATAGCTTCTAGCCTAGCCACAGGTGCAAAGGTTTCATTGTAATCAATACCTTCTTCTTGGCAATATCCCTTTGCAACCAGCCGAGCTTTGTTTCTGATGATAATGCCATCCTTATCCTTTTTGTTTCTGAATACCCACTTGGTTCCAATGGCAGCTTTGTTTTCAGGAAGTGGAACCAAGGACCAAACTTTATTTCTTTCAAACTCCAGAAGCTCTTCTTGCCTGGCTTCAATCCAGTTTGGGTCTTCCAGGGCTTCAGAGATCTTTTTCGGCTCAATCATACTTAGAAAATTAACAAAGAAAGCCTCATTGATTGTTGTCGATCTTGTCTTTACACCATCTTCAGCAGCACCTATAATCTGATAATGAGGATGATCCTTTGTCCATCTGGTCATTAGAGCATGGACAATAGGTGGAGTCTGTTCTTCTGATGGGAAAAGACGCATTTCAGCATCAGAGCTCTGAGGATTGGTACCAGGGATCTGTGGCACACTGCTCGGGAGAGTGGCCTCATTGCTCTGTGATGTACCAACAGGGCTCTGCGAGGGTGAGCTTTCAAACAGGGAACTTCTCCCAATGTGAGTCAGAAGGGGTGATGATGGCTCTTGCTCAGGTTCTCTTACATCTGATTGTGGTCCCTCATTTCTCTGAATTACACCTGTAGACAGAGAAGTAGATGGTGAAGAATTGGAGGGACCTGTAAGAGTTGTACCTGTTAGATTCTGTTCAGCAGAGTTCTGAGTTTGATTGCCTCTGGTGATGTTGATAGAGGAATCATCATCATCGAAGAAATCGTTGAATATCAAATTGATATCTTCTTCCCTTGACTTTGAGGAACTAGGCTTCTCTTTTGTATGTGTCCCCTCTGGTGATTTGCAATCAGAGGAACTTGATGTATTTTCATTAAAGGACACATTTATGCTCTCTTGAATGACTCTGGTTCTTGTATTGTAGACTCTGTAGGCTTTAGAGGTTAAGGAATAACCAATAAAGATTCCTTCGTCAGCCTTCTTATCAAACTTGCCCAGTTGATCTCTGTCATTCAAGATGTAGCATTTGCAGCCAAAAACATGAAAATATTTCACATTCGGCCTTCGGTTATTGATGAGTTCATTGGGAGTCTTCTTGAATCTTTTCACAATTACAGCTCTGTTTTGGGTAAAACAGGCTGTTGAGACTGCCTCTGCCCAGAAGTTGATAGGAAGGATAGAACCTGCCAACATAGTTCTGGCGGCTTCTACCAGAGTTCTGTTCTTTCTCTCCACAACACCATTCTGTTGGGGAGTTCTGGCAGCTCAGAAGTTCTGGGAGATTCCTTCCTCTTATAGGCAGACATCAATTCTGGCATTCTTAAACTCTGTCCCATTATCAGTTCTCAACTTTTGGACTTTAAGACCTAACAGAACCTGTATCCTCTTCAACAAACTTATCAGAATTTCTAGGACATCAGATTTAGCTCTGATGAACTCAATCCAAGTATATCCAGAAAATTCATCTATAAGAACAAGAATATACTTTTTACCAGACAGACTTTGCACAGAGATTGGACCACAAAGATCCACATGAAGCATATGCAAAGGTCTGGGGCAATTGTGATCACTCTTTATTTTGTGTGAAGCTTTTTTTAGCTTACCCAACTCACAAGCAGAACAAAGATGGTCTTTGTCAAATTTAAGTGAAGGCAGACCTTTCACTAAGTTCAACATCACGAGCTTGTCAAGGTTTGAGAAATTTAGATGGGCAAATCTTTTATGCCAGAGCCAGGCATCTTCCTTTTTCAAAGAGATTAAACAGAGTTTTTCTGTTGTAGAATTTTGATTTGGATTAAAATTCATTTTATATAGATTGCCTTTTCTGTCGGCTCTTAAAAGCTCTTGACCAGACTCGGAAAGTAACAAAGAACAATATTTCTTCTTAAAATTGACATCGAATCCATGATCAGATAGTTGACTTATGCTGAGAAGATTATGATTTAAACCTTCAACATAAGCAACTTTTGAAACTGAAACACCACCATTATTTAAAACACCATAACCTCTAATCTGTCCCTGCCCATCTCCTCCAAAGGTTACTGCACTTCCCATTTTGCCTTTGAATGAAGTCAGCAGCTCCTTATTGCCTGTCATATGCCTGGAACATCCTGAATCTAAATACCAGATCTGCACATGAGGCTTCTGCAAGACAGATTAGTTCTTTTTAGGTACCCATTTCATAATGGGTCCTTTCTGGTTAGGCTTGGGGGTGTTTAACTTACCTGCTGGCTTTCCATTCTGTGATGGTGTGCCAGAGGATTTTCTCTGTGTATTCTGAGCAGTCTTAGAAATTTTCCTTTGAAATGACTGATTTAGAATACAGTGAGGACCATTCAGGTGATTTTGCAACTTTAACAAAAGTTGAATGCAACTGCAATTGATGGAACATGATGATTGGTGCAAATTGCTGTTTCTTTTCAACATCTGTTGATTTAATGACACTTGAGATTGAAAAACCTTAGGACCAGATGTCTTCACATACATTCTGTCCTGGTTTGGTTTCTTGAAGTTGTTGTTTCTTGGAACAGATTCTTTTGACCACAAGGTGTTTTTTATTTGATTTACTGCAGAGTTGGGAATAGGTTGGTGTTGATCCAAACCCTCAGTGATTTGATAATGACCCTCTCTTAAATACTTAGTGAAAATTGTATGTAAACAATATGTATCAGAGTTTCACTATCGCTGATAAGTACTAAGATCTTACAGTACCGCTGATAGGAACTCTCGCTCTTTAAATTAAACATTCAGCGAACACTGTTCACCATAATGCGCTGAGTCTGTTCAGTCCTTATGGTGATCGCTGATAAGTTAGTTGTTTACTTATAATCCCTGAAGACAAGTTTCACGTCAACAAAGGTTCTACGCTGAAGTCGAAGATCAAGCTCAAGAACCAGCGACAAGTCTACTAATGAACTGATGCGGATCAGCGAAGACTCAGATTTGTCCACTCAACGTGAAGTATCAAGTACAAGACTTCAGCTATCGCTGAACTTTATCATTCGCTGAATAGTAAATGATAATCGATGAATCAACGAAAGCTGATCATGAAGTCCTCCGTACAAAGTACTTTTGTCTTAACCTCCCTTGCACGCCACCGTACGAAATGTCAGAAAAGAACCTCCGAAAATCTGAGACCGTACAACCACTCTGATACTACACTGTTCGTTCATGCGGCTACTAAGGTTGTCAACAAAGGTCAATGACATGCAACCAATCCGCTGATGACACGTGTAAAGCGTATACTGAATTGCATTAAATGCATGCAGTATATAAAGAGATGAACTCACTTCATTTGAAGTAACTTGCTAACTCTGGACAAGTTCAAATCTCTCTCAAGATAGGATTTTATTAGTAATCTCCATATCTTTCTTAGTGCAAGAAACCTTAGTGTTCCAACTTGTTTAGATTTAGGTTTATCCTTAATCTTGTTTCCGCAACAAGCTGTAAATTGTTAATGATTTATCAATAAACAATTTAGAAAAGTAAAATAGCGTGTTTGTATTCAACCCCCCCCCCCCCCCCCCCCCCCTCTTCTACAAACTTGTATAGGCCTTTCGGGACCAACAAGTGGTATCAGAGCAGATTTGTTTAATCTCATAAACAAGATCTAATCTAAGATATTTCTCTTCCTTGCTATTTTCTGAAAATGGCCTCCCACACAAACACAAATTATATAGACAATGGTTCTTTTGCACAATCCCCTAAATTCTCCAAAGATAGTTTAAATCTATGGAACGATAGGATGATAATCTCAACTTTTCCTAAAGAATCCTCTAACCCCAGGTATAGAGATGACAGGTATCAAAAGCTGAAAGAAAAGTATGCAAAGCTGAAAAGCTTTAAGAAGAAAGGAAAAGGCCTGATGGCTGACTATGATTGGGCTGCTTCTGATGAAGAAGCCTCATCATCTGATTCTGAAGATGATGAAGCAAATCAATGTCTCATGGCCAAGATTGAAGAAGAGGAAGAAAGTTCAGACATTCCCTCCACTTCAACATCTGCCATTCAGGTATCACCTTCCTTCTTTACCAATATTGCAAATATTGATGAAGCTGATAGTCTCCGTAAAATCGAACTGCTGACTAGAAGTTTATACGAAGCCATGAACGGCAAAGCTGTGGTTGAAAACCAAAATCTTGATCTCGCTGAAAAGCTTAAAAACTGCCACCTTCAAATAGAAAAGCTTTCTAAATTTGAAGAAGATTTTAAAGATCAAGTCCATTTAAATCAGCTAGTCAAAATCGAACGAGCGGAAGCTATCGCTGCATTAAAAGCCGAACAAGCTACTGTTGAAGGATGGTGTAATTCTTCAACAAAGATCACTGAGATAATTAAGGCTCAGATTCCTCTGAGTGATAAACGTGGTATGGGTTATAAATATGATACTCCAATACCAACCACTGAACGTTCAATGCTTAAATTTGGAACGTTCGTATCCTCAGTAGTTGACACTTCTTCATCTCAGTACTCCTCGTCGGTTACACCAATCCCTGAGGAAACTCCTACCTCCTCAAAAGGTAAGGAGAAAATGGTTTATTCAAAACCTACCTCTGTCTCTAAAGACAAAGGTAAAGGAATTGTTATTTATCAAAATCCTCAGAAGGGTACCTTAGTACCTAAGCTGAATACTTCCAAAGCCTTAGTGATTCATTCATCTGGTTCTAGAAATCAGACCTCTGGATCAGTTCAGCGACCTACTCCTAGACTCAGAGTAGATATCCTTGGTAAGAAATCTGAAGAACTGAATGTTCGTCCTATTTCAAAAACCAATAGTGTACTTGGTGCTGGCACTTCTAATTCCAAATTAAAAGCTCAGCACTCAAGTGGTCCTAGAACTAATTTTAGTTATAGGAAATGTTATCACTGTGGACTTACCGATCATATTGCAAGTAAGTGTCCCACAGCCACCAAAGCTGATAAGATAGCTAAGGTGAAGATAGCACCCAAGAAGACCAAACCAGTTGCAATTCAGGTCAAGGTGACTCCTACCGCTGAGGTCAAGAAATTGACCAAAGTGAAGAAAGACAAAGCTGAATCTTCAAATGCTGCGAAGACTGCTGAACCCATTCCAACTACTTCCACTGACAAACGCGTATACATGGTGAAGTGGGTACCCAAGCAAAACTAATCTTCCTTTGTATTGCAGGTTAAGAAGGGTATCTGGTATCTCGATAGCGGATGCTCTAGACACATGACTGGAAAGAAAAACCTGCTCGTTGAATACAAGGAAGAGAAGGGTCCCTCTGTGACTTTCGGTGGAAATGGAAAAGGACATACCCGAGGGTATGGTGTACTTTCAAATGGTACAACATCCTTCAGAAGAGTCGCATATGTTGAAGGGCTGAAGCATAATCTTCTAAGCATCAGTCAGCTTTGCGACATGGATAACAAAGTGATTTTCACAAAGGAATCCTGCTTTGTCTCTGACAAAAAGGAGAAGATAGCTCTCAGCGGTTATCGTTTGGAAAATGTTTACGTTATAAACATGGACTCAACAACCACTGAGAACTCCTGTTTCTTCTCAAAAGCATCTTCTGATGTTAACTGGCTATGGCACAAAAGGCTCTCACATCTCAACTTCAAGACACTGAATACTCTTTCATCCAAAGAGTTAGTCACTGGTCTACCTCAACATTCATACGACAAAGAGTCCTTATGTTCAGCGTGTGAAAAAGGGAAGCAGACCAAGGCAAGCTTTAAGTCAAAGCAAGTTTCCTCAGTGTCATCTCCTCTACAACTACTCCATATGGATCTGTTTGGCCCCGTTAACAAACAATCCATCGCTGGAAAGAAATATACGCTGGTCATAGTTGATGAATTCTCTCGTTACACATGGGTAATGTTTCTCCGTTCTAAGAGTGACACCCCTGAAGAACTCATCACCTTTGTTCGGAAGATGGAAACTCTGAACAATATGACTGTTCGCTCAATAAGGAGTGATCATGGAACTGAATTCAAAAACAGTTCTCTTGATTCCTTCCTTGAGAGCAAGGGTATTTCTCACAACTTTTCGTCAGTGAGAACACCACAACAAAACGGAGTCGCTGAAAGAAGAAATAGAACAATTATTGAAGCTGCACGTTCAATGCTCAGCGATTCTCACCTGCCTACTCAATTTTGGGCAGAAGCTGTCAACACTGCTTGTTTTACGCAAAACAGGTCGCTGATAGTTAAAAGATTCAAAAAGACAGCCTACGAACTCTTTCATGGGAGAAAGCCTTCAATCAGCTTTCTTCACATCTTTGGATGTCAGTGTTTCATACTGAACAACAGAGATGCCCTTGGAAAGTTTGATCCTAAGGCTGATGATGGAATCTTTCTTGGATACTCCTCAGTTTCCAAAGCCTTCAGAGTCTTCAACCGAAGAAGACAAACTGTAGAAGAAACTATTCACGTCACGTTTGACGAATCCCGTTCAGCGAACTCTAAACCGAACGCTGATACAGAAGAACTGAATCAATGGATGTTTTCTCATCTTGGTGATTCAGAAGATGTTCCCACTCCTCATCCTCACACAGTAGAAAATGATGGTCCTTCTATCATTCCAAATATGCAAAATAGTGAAGCTGAAACATCTTGGGTCTCAGCTGTTCCTATAAACACTATACCTGCAGTTGATCCAAATGTCTCAGAAATTCCATCTATTTCTCAGCAATCAGTGAATGAAGTGGCAAACGCAAACATTCCTCTCTTAGCTGATAATCCAGAAGTAGTTGAAGCCTCATCTTCAGTTTCTCCAGTTCAGACTGAGTCAGCGACGCATGCTCCGGCTCAGCGATGGACTGTAAATCACCCAATCGATCAAATTCTTGGTGATCCCAACGCTGGTATTCAGACTCGTAGAAGTGCAGGTAATATTTGTTTATTTGTTAACTTTATTTCTCTAACTGAACCAAAGAAAATAGATGATGCCCTCAGAGATCCAAACTGGGTCAGCGCTATGCAAGAAGTGCTGACTGAATTCGAAAGAAACAAAGTTTGGAAACTTGTTCGTAGACCAACAGACAAAACGGTGATAGGCACTAAATGGGTCTATCGAAACAAGTTGGACGAACATGGTACTGTAACTCGCAACAAAGCTCGTCTTGTTGCTCAGGGATACAGACAAGAGGAAGGCATAGATTATGACGAAACTTTTGCTCCAGTAGCAAGACTTGAATCTATTCGTCTTTTCTTAGCATATGCTGTACACAAAAACTTCACTGTACATCAGATGGATGTTAAGTCAGCGTTTCTAAATGGAAAGCTGAATGAAGAAGTATATGTGGAACAACCTCCAGGATTCTCAGATCCTAAGCATCCAGGTTATGTTTATAAACTGGACAAGGCACTTTATGGCTTAAAGCAAGCTCCACGTGCATGGTATGATACTCTCTCTACTTATCTCCATATTGAAAAATTTGAGCGAGGTAAGATTGACAAAACTTTGTTTTTTAAAAGTAAAAGGTCATATCATTTTAGTTCAAATATATGTTGATGACATTATATTTGGTTCTACTAACCCTGAGCTTTGTACTCGTTTCGCTGATAGAATGAAAGATGAGTATAAAATGAGTATGATGGGTGAACTAACATATTTCCTTGGTCTTCAGATTAAGCAAACTGAAAAAGGAACTTTTATAAATCATGGAAAGTATGTTAAAGATATGCTGAAGAAATTCGACTTAACTGAAAGTTCAGCTATGAAAACCCCTATGGCACCACCGCTGATACTTGATAAGGACACAAAGGGTGTTCCTGTCAATGTCACGCTGTACCGTGGGATGATCGGCTCACTATTGTATCTTACAGCTAGCCGACCCGATATTATGTTTGCAACATGTCTGTGTGCACGATATCAAGCTGAACCTAAGATATCCCATATGAAAGCTGTAAAGCGAATCTTTCGATATCTTAAGGGTACAGCGAATCTAGGTCTTTGGTATCCCAAAGACTCAGGATTCGATCTAACCGCCTATTCAGACAGTGATTTTGCAGGTTGCAAAATGGATAGGAAAAGCACCACAGGAGGATGTCAGCTCCTGGGTGGAAAGCTGGTAAGTTGGACAAGTAAGAAGCAAAACTCAGTGTCCACTTCCACAGCTGAAGCTGAGTATGTAGCCGCTGGAAGCTGTTGTTCTCAAGTCTTGTGGATGAGAAATCAGCTACTAGACTATGATCTTCAGCTCTCCAAAATTCCAATCTATTGCGACAGCACAAGTGCCATCGCTATAGCAAACAATCCAGTGCTACACTCAAAGACAAAACACATAGAAATCAGATATCATTTTATCAGAGATCATGTGATGAATGGTGATATAGAACTTCATTTTATCCCAACTGATTATCAGTTAGCTGATTTGTTTACCAAACCTCTTGATGAGACAAGATTCAACTTTCTCATCAGCCAGTTTGGAATGCTGAACTTTGAAGGATAAAATCTTCAGCGGTTCACATTTATCAGCGATACGTTTATACATTCTTGTATAGGCTTCGGGATAAAATCAACTTTTATAATCCATTTCATCATCTTCTCTCTGAATAAACTTGGTTAAACTGATATCCAGGTATGTTTTCTCTCTCTGACAATCGCATGTAAATGCAAGATTTCAAAATAAATTGCATCGCTGAATATCTCTTCCTTAACAGCGATATTTTGAAAATTCCTTAAACCTTCACTGATATTTCTATTCAGTGCTTCATGTTTTTCAAAAGAGTCCCTGAGTTTTTCAAAACCTCAGAGACATCCTAAAAGAATGTGAAAGGACAGTTGTGACGTCATTGCAACGGATAACACTCGGCACGATTTCTTTCTGACACACGTTTGCACGTTTTGTTCAAACTTCCAATCAAATGCAAACACGTGTCCGTGTCATGATGAAAACCTTTTCCCGCTCAAGGTTTTCTCTCTCTAAAAATCCCTATATAAATAACTCTTGGTTTATATTTGTCTTTTACGCGAACAATCTTTCTCCGCAAGAAAAGAATTCTCTGTTGCATTTGTGCTCTCAAAAACCTCAAGAACTGTTCATCATCTTCTTCATCAACTTCAAGGTTAATATGTTCTTATTTTTTATCAAATGCGTATAACTTGTTTTCGATCTTCTCTTTGTTTTAACAAGATCAAACAAAAGAATTTTTTTTAAAATAAAATCATTTCTTTCATGGTTTTATGAACACAACCATTTCATGGTTGTTCTTCAAGTTTTAAATCTAAATCTTAAACTTGTTCTTCATTCGTATCCATTTTTCTTTTAGAAACTGGAATACAAGATTTTATGGGTTTTACTTTTCTTTTAAAATCAAGAAAAACCCTAATCTTCATTAAGACATTTTTTGTCTGAATGAAATGGACAAGATTCGAAAAATCTTAACGGAAATTTCTTTCCACATTAAGATAATTCTTATCTGTTAACATCTTTGGTTGAACTGATAATACAGTGATATGGCATCTTCAAAGCTGAATGTTACCGCTGAATCCATCTCCACTGACTCTGAGGAAATGGAAATCTTCAAAGCCCCCCAGGTGAAGTTCGAGCTGGATCAACTCGATTGGACTAAGGCCAACAACCTCTCAGCTCTTCTCGAGTTTCCTCCTCGGAAGCAAGTATCACATCTGGACGATGCTGTAAGTTTTCTGAAGAACAGCCCCATCTACACAGCCCTGACCATAACACCTCCTGCCAGTCAGCGGCTCTTATCCCAGTTCTGGTACTCTGCCAGACACACTGAGCTACCTTCTGCCAAAGATCCATCCAAAACCATAGACTGCATACTTAGCGATACTGAGTATGGCACCATCAAGATCACACCCGCAATTATCCGCAAAGCCCTAAACTTCCCAAATGCCTCCAAAGAAAAACCCTTCATTCCATTCCCTGACCACAAAAAGCATGCTGACAGAGAAGCAATCATTGCTTTCCTTGACGCAATGGGTTATATCTGGGATATTGGAAGGGACAAGAAGCCTGAGAAGAAACTGACGCTGATAAAGAAATCTAAAATGCCCAGCGAGATGAATTTCATCTTCGCTCACCTGATCAGCTGCATGACAGCGAAATCCGGATCTTCTGATCAAGCCGCCCAACCTCAGCAGTCCATTGGATACGCACTGCTGAAAGGTCTAAATATTGACTGGGCCTCCATTATTTATGAAGACCTGATTCAACGTGTCGATTCTGCCGCTGACAGACCAGCATGGGTTCCTTACCCACGATTCATCAGCGCCATCTTTCAATATGGCCTGAAGGACAGCTATCCTGAAGAGGGTGATCTGAAACTTTCTCAGATTAGCCCTAAGGTTCTCGACTTCAAGCCTGTCGCCAATGAGGTACGTCTCTCTACTCTTCTCTCTCTTCTAAATTCTCCGCTTTCTGTGGCTCCTTCAGCGACAATACCAATCGTTGATACCCCGGCCACAACATCCTCTCCTTATAAGAAAAGGAAACCCTCACACACCCAACTTGATTCCAAAAGGATCAAGAAAACCAAGGAGCAACCCCAGCAATTCCATGCTGAAGACTCCTCATCTCGTTCTGAAGAGCTTAAGGAAAGTTCCGTGGTACGCTCTGCCACACCCGTGCAAGCCATCCCTCCAATCCAGACTTCAGCGTCTCCAAACGCTGAGGTTAGAAACTTGGAAACTACCCAACCTCCCTCAGTCTCTCAAAAGACTGATGAAGTGATTGTCAGCGATTCCAACGCTGAACTCAGAACCCGAACCCCAATCTTAACCTTTGCTTCTCCCTCCACTCACTTGGACACTCCTCCAGCAAACACTGGAGATGCCATCATTCCAGAAGCCGCCGCTGATGCTTCTCAACAAATGATGAATAAAGGACCTGCAGAGTTCACCATACCTCACCGTACTTTCGAAGAGGATATGGAACACTATTCAGGAACTTGCAACTTCGACGAGTTCATCAATCCTCCTGCAGGTACTAATCCCACCTTAAACACTGTAACTAAACCTGAAACTTCTGAGCTTTCCTTTGTTCACAAGTACTTATATGTTACAGGTCCTAATTTGGGAGACATCAACGCCTCGCTGAAGTCCGTGGAAACAAAGTTGTCCAGTCTCACCACCACACTCTCCAACAACTCAACAGCTGTAACAAACGCTGGAGAGAACTTGACAAAGCTGACAACGGTGGTGGAGAAGAAAGCTTCCACTGAAGACATCAAGAGTCTTGATAAGACGCTCAGCGATTTTGCCAAGGTTCTCTGTGACATCTACACTGACTACACAAGCCTCAAAACATCAGTTTCGACCATGTCCAGCGAAGTAACAACGCTGAAGACATCGGTTGAAAAACTCGAGGGTGATATGTCAGAGGTCAAGACTGACTTAGGCTCTGTAAAGAACGACATTAGCTCTATGAAGACGATGATCGAGACACTGGTAAACAAGGCAAATAGTACAGCTCCTGCTCCTGCCCCTGTCCCTATTCTGGAATCTTTCACAGAGGAGGATCGCACAGAGCTGAGGAAAATCACGCCTGCTATCTCTGGCCTAGAAGACAGAATAGCAAATCTTGAAGGTTGTGTGAAACTCTCTGTCCCAGAAGACAGAGATAACACCAATGCTGAGTCTGCCCATTCCTCCCCCAGTCATCATGAAAAAGAGGGGGAGAAGAGCGCTGAACATTCCAAGGAGAAAAGCGCTGAAGATCTGAACAACAAAAGCGCTGAAGACCTTTCCCATGATGAATCTATCAGGGGAGAGAGGAATGAAGATCTGACCACTGGACCTCAAGGAGATGAAAACCCTGAGGGAACCGAGAAGCTTGCCTCTATATCTGAGGGGGAGCAACTCGAAGAATATGCTGAGAATTCCGAAGCAGAAGAAGATGAAGACATCGACATCCCTGACGACAAACCATCCTTCTCTCCAAGAAAGGATGATGATGATGATGAAGATGACGATGATTTCTTTATCGTCAAACCTGCCCCAAGGATCAAAGCTCTTAAAGGAATCTCAATAAAAGAACCATCCCGGGAGAAGACAAAGACAAAGCCCTCAGCCTCTGGCGCTGAGAAAAGCAAAGACAAAGGCCTCGCTGAAGATGAAAATCTAGCGATTCTCTTTGAAAAGCTGGTTTGTCAGGTAAACTAAAACTTTACTTTTTCCTTCCCTGAACTTCTCAACAGCTCACTAAGTTCTCCAAACCTATATACATCCACATTATTTTTCTATCTTTTCTACCCAAGTTCTTCTACCCAATTCTTATCTGTAAGATCGCTGCTTTTCAGCTAGTCCTCTCCCCTGTTTGAGGATGTCGCTAAAGGTTCTACTGTTGCGACTTCACAAATAAAGCCAGCTGCTGCTGATGAAATAATCCCAGTCTTGGACTTGATCTCTGAGACTGATGAACCAGAAGAACAACCTCTCTCGCACAATAAGAGACCTTCCTCAGTTCCTCAAAAGCTGAGTGAAGAAGATCAAAAGAGAAGAGAAGAAATAATAAAGCGATTCGAGGATCAGAGAATTATTCTAAGGCCTGATCAACTGCCTTCAGTTCCTCCTAAGTTCAGAATTTCAAAAGCTGAATATCAGGACCACCTTAGAGCTGAACGCCTCATTGCTGAAAGAAAGGAAGCTGAAGAGAAAGACAGAGAATACGCCATCAAGCTCACTCAAGAATCTGTCAAAGACCCCAAGCTGAAGCGTGTTCCCATTCAAATCCAACGAAAGCTGTGGGAAGAAGCCCAGAAGATCGTGGAAAAGAAAACTGAAGTTTCTCAGACCACCTTGATTTGGTGTAAAGAGAAAATTCACTTCAGATATCGTCCAGCGAAGATCAACAAGGTATTCATCTCTGGAAGAACATCTATCGGAGTACCTATTGTTGACATCAAACTGTTCAGAGAAGATGGCACATCTGAAACCTTTCGTGCTGACACTGTAAAAAGGTATGGTCTCTCTGAATGGCTGGAGATGAGGTTAGCTATCCAACCATCACAATCAAAGTACAAGAATCATTTCGAAAAGCTGATAAACAGACAGATCGACTTGATATCTTCCTGTGTGGATATTCCTCCTGTTCCTAATCTAAAGCCGAAAAGAAAAAGAGGTTCTCCAAGGAAGAAACGTCAAGATTCAAATTCAGGACCTGTCATACGAAATGAAACTGGAATTGGTTTCTCTCGCGCTGAAGTACTTGGTCCTGATCCTGATCTATCTGCCCTTGACATCTCTCTGCCACCATGTGAACTTTTCGTCCCTGGTAAAGTCATCAGTAATCCTTATGGAATATTCTTTCTTGACTACGATGGACGAAAATGCTTTCAACGGATCGCTGAGCTCCCAATCACTCCAATCGAACAGCTCAGAGATCTTATCTACTGGTGTGACTTCAGAAAGGACATTCAGGCACGACACCTAAAACCCTTGATCTTTCAAGAAGCGCTGAAGAAAAGAAAACAAGGTGTAACGGTTCCTGACTGGATGATTCCCACTGAAAAGACGACCCTTGATGAACTTCTCATTAAGGAAGAACCTTTTGAAAACTGATATAATCTCCTTTTTCTCTATTGTATCAGTTATCCTTCTGTACTTGTAATTTATTTCGCTTGTACTTGTAATCTTTCTGTTCTTCATTGTAACCTGATTCAAAGATTTAAAGAAAGATTTCAGCGAATGTACTTTACTCCATCAGTACTGAAAAGATCCCAGAAAACAGTAAAAGGGACAAATATTTTATGAGTTCTTTTTATCCTTATGTTTTCATTTAATAGCAATTTTCTTTGTTGCTATGTCATAATCAAATAGGGGGAGATTGTTGATCCAAACCCTCAGTGATTTGATAATGACCCTCTCTTAAATACTTAGTGAAAATTGTATGTAAACAATATGTATCAGAGTTTCACTATCGCTGATAAGTACTAAGATCTTACAGTACCGCTGATAGGAACTCTCGCTCTTTAAATTAAACATTCAGCGAACACTGTTTACCATAATGCGCTGAGTCTGTTCAGTCCTTATGGTGATCGCTGATAAGTTAGTTGTTTACTTATAATCCCTGAAGACAAGTTTCACGTCAACAAAGGTTCTACGCTGAAGTCGAAGATCAAGCTCAAGAACCAGCGACAAGTCTACTAATGAACTGATGCGGATCAGCGAAGACTCAGATTTGTCCACTCAACGTGAAGTATCAAGTACAAGACTTCAGCTATCGCTGAACTTTATCATTCGCTGAATAGTAAATGATAATCGCTGAATCAACGAAAGCTGATCATGAAGTCCTCCGTACAAAGTACTTTTGTATTAACCTCCCTTGCACGCCACCGTACGAAATGTCAGAAAAGAACCTCCGAAAATCTGAGATCGTACAACCACTCTGATACTACACTGTTCATTCATGCGGCTACTAAGGTTGTCAACAAAGGTCAATGACATGCAACCAATCCGCTGATGACACGTGTAAAGCGTATACTGAATTGCATTAAATGCATGCAGTATATAAAGAGATGAACTCACTTCATTTGAAGTAACTTGCTAACTCTAGACAAGTTCAAATCTCTCTCAAGATAGGATTTTATTAGTAATCTCCATATCTTTCTTAGTGCAAGAAACCTTAGTGTTCCAACTTGTTTAGATTTAGGTTTATCCTTAATCTTGTTTCCGCAACAAGCTGTAAATTGTTAATGATTTATCAATAAACAATTTAGAAAAGTAAAATAGCGTGTTTGTATTCAACCCCCCCCCCCCTTCTACAAACTTGTATAGGCCTTTCGGGACCAACAGTTGGTCATTGACTTTCCATTTGCCCTTTTGCTCTGGAGTAAATCTGATTGGTTTATAAGCAAAGGGAACTGAAGTATGGTTCACAGAAACACTTTTTGCTTTCTCGCTTCTCTTCTCTTGCCCTTATACCCTTGTTTTTAAAATCAGGAACTGGTATAAATCTGGATTGGTTCTTAAAGAATGAAACATTTTTTAAAACTCCAGATTCAACATATGCCTGCTTGGGTTTGTGAAAAACAGTTTCTTGAGCACATAAAATCTGCTCATCTACCTCAGAATCAGAGTCACTGTCAGAGCCTAGAAAGTCTCTGGTGTCTCTGGTGGAGGTGTTAGACTCTTTGAGTATTTCAGATATATTTGCTCTGGTGGACTTGAACTTTCTTAACTTAGGTTTTAATGCATCAGATGTGGCATTTTCTTCAAGAACTCTATTAAGATCCTCTTCAAAAGATGTTATAATTGTTTCAGAGGTTGGGGAGAAGACTGGTGCTTCAGGGTTGAGCTCACTCTGTGATGTAACACCAGAGGACTCAGCCTCAGAAGTAACAGACTTCTATCCCTTAAAAGAGTTGAAGTGAAAAATTTCTTTTGGATCAAGACTTATAACAGAATCAGGGAATGTGGTCTCAGCTTTTCCTTGATCATGAATGAACTTTGCAGATGGTTTTGTAACCTTTTCATGATCCAAGGAGTCATAGCTGACATTCCTAAAATTAAGTTTTCTGGTCTTTGAAACATCAGAGGTTTTGGCTCTTTTAAAAACTGCAGTACCAGAGATCACATTTTCTTGGATTTTCCCAACATAGAAGGCAAAGGACAGAGATGTCTTCTTCCTTCCAGTGTAGGGAGCAAGGTCACTGAAACCCAGACCTTGTGTATCCATTTGAGAGTTTATCTTGATATGCACATCCTGTGCATCCTGGTACTTTTTGATTAAAATCTCCTTTTTCTGTAGAGATTGGTGTAAAACCTCTCTTTCCTTTTGAAAATAGTCCGTTAGAGCGACAGAGTTAAGCCTTTCATATTCAGATTTCTTAACCTCTTCAGTCTTTTGCTTTCAAACTTTCTCAAATTCCTTACACTTTTCAGAAAAAGAGTTTTCCTTCTATTTTTGTAAAGTTTCTAGCTCAGCTTTTTCTTTGGAGATCTCTTCCTTCTCCATTTCCAAGAGAGTTTTCTCTCTCTTGTAGAAGGACAGATCCTTCTGAGCTAGCTTTCTTAACTCCTTTTCTTCTGAAAGCTTTTATTTTAAAAGTTGAAATTCCTCTGTTAGTAAAGAAACATGCATCTCCAGCTCGGAGTCTGATTTTGATTCAGATGTAGACCATACCTTGGCACTGGGTTTTGTGGTCTCCAGCGCTCTGTCATTTGGCTCTGTTACAGAAAGAACACATGCATTCAGAGACACATATGCCTCTGTTGTTCTCTCTGGCATCTCTCCAGTCATCCAGTCAGCTACCTCTTCCAAACTCTCATCATCTACAGCAACCCCGCAAAAATTGGCTTGCTCTGGTTCGTCATCAGAGGACGAGTCAGAGATCCAATTCTTCATCTCAGCAATATAGCTTCTTTCTCTGTAATTGTACTTGTACTTGTTCTTGTAGTAGTCCTGGTCTTTTACCAATCTACCCTTACAATTTGCAGAGAAATGGCCGGGTTTGCCACATTGAAAGAATCTTCCATCGTTCTAGTTGATGGGTTGGGCAGCATCAGCTTGCTTCTGGGGGGCTGAGGATTGTACTTCTGTTGTGGTCTTTGCTCTGGTGGAGCTCTGTTGTTATTCTGATGGTGAGGTGCAACATAACCTCTCTTCTCGTCTTTCTGTTCTCTCTCGTATATTCCTCTCCTATCAAATACTTTGTTGCCAAATCTCTTGTTAAACTTTTGAGTTATTAGAGCAAGAGATTGAGCAAAAGCATTGATATCATCATCCTCTGATGAACTTTCCTCTGCATCACTTTTAGCGACCAAACTCTTCTTACCCTTCTTTTTCACGGACTTCTCTTTCTTCTTCTCTCTGTTGGATTTCCCTTCAGTGAGAGTTTTTGAGTCAGATATCAAAGCTATTGGACCTGCAATGGTGGATTTGCCCTTTTGTTTGACAACATCATTCTCTTGTGCAGCAAGTGTGCCATATACATCAGTAAGAGACCATGCATCCAAATCTTGGTTAGCTTGTAGAGACATGGATAGATTCAACCATTCATCATTTAAACTTTTCAAGAATAAGACATTCTTGTCTTCCATGACCGAACAACCCCACACTTCTTACATTTGTTTATTAAAACATTAAATCTGTTGTAGGTCTGTTGTAAGGTTTCCTCAGGAGGTGCCTTGAAATCATTGTATTCATTAATACATTGGGTTCTTCTGTTCTTTTGGGTTTTGATACCACCCTCAAGTTGATTAAGAAGCTGATCCCAGATTTCTTTTGCAGTAACACATGAATCTAGTTCTTGGAAAATATCGTTTGAAATGGCCATAATCAGAAGTCTAACTGCCTTAAGGTCATTTTCCATTTTGAGGTTTTCTTCCTCAGTAAATCCAGTGGTTTTAACCTTGAAGTGAGCAGGAATCTCAGCAGTAGTTTCTGTTGCGGGTACATGTGGAACCAAAACCATAGGTTGGAATGGTCCATCAGTGATAGATCGCATTAAGTCTCTATCCATCCCATCAAAGAAGTTAACCATCCTAATCTTCCATTGAGGATATTCATCTCTCAGAAGAGTAGGAGGTTTGGTTAGAGAACCAGCTGTGTAGATAGCATTGATGTTGTTATTAGCCATCTTTTCAGAAAACAGAGTATGAAGGTTTCAAAAGATTTTGAAAGAGTTTTAAACTGAAAGTAGATGAACAGTAACCAATGGAACAGTAACAAAAGTAGAGAAGATATTAAGACTAGCTAGGAAGCTTAAAACAGGTGTTAAATGAACTCTGAAAACTTGTTTGAACTATTGAGCAAAAACAGAGTATACTATGAAGCTTTTGAAAACAAACAAAATCAACAAAAATGAATCAACCTGGATAGATTGGATCGTTTGATTTGAGAAAATCAATCCGCTCTGATACCAATTGTAGGTTCCCAGATTCAAGTTGTATCACACAAACAACATAAAACACATAGCGGGTGCATTATATAAAGCCATTAAATGTGAGTGATTGTGTAGACGATAATGTAACAGTGAGAGTATCAATAATGAACAGTAAATGATAACAAGATCAAGTAAAATAAGCTGCTACGTATATTGATATTTGAATAACACCAAGAACACGTTTAAGTGTGTGTATTTTGAAATCTCTCAGGAAACAAATCGTACAGTGGTAGTGGAATAGAATGTTGCAGTGTGTGCTCTCACAATTGTGGAAAACAATTCTTCTAAAAGCTTACAAATGTGTGTTCCACTACCCTTCTATTTATAGCCCGATAAAGTGAAAGACAGTGTACTATCTAACCCTGGAATGACACGTGGAAAGTGTGTCTCCGTCCTTTTAGGGCTAACGTGGAAAGTACGGACACATGTCTGACACTTAGAGATTTCTATGAGACTTAAGCTTCACATAGGTCTTCATTCACCAGAGCTCTTACGCCAGAGCTCTGATGGTCTTCTGGTGTGAACAGTTCTTCTGGTAGAACAGAAGTCTTCTGCCAGAGCTCTGTCGAGCTCTGATGGTTCTGCCAGAGCTCTGTCGAGCTCTGATGGTCTTCTTGTTGATTTTCTTCTAAGTCTTCTGCAGTGTCTCTTATGGTCTTCTGACTTGTAATATTTTCAATACTTTTACATCTGGTATACTTGGGGCTAACAATCTCCCCCTAAGTATTGAAAATACAATTATTGGAAATTACAAAGATGTAAACAAAAGACAAAGAGGAGAAATTCATCCTCTGTGAAACTTGATACTTTTTTTAAGATGATTACATTACATTACAAAAGAAATAGTATACTAAGCATAATAGTTTCCTCTTAGAATTCTGTCAAATCTTCTGATCAGTTCTCTGAATTCTAACATGAGGTCTATCTGGTTGATGTAGCTCTTTAGAGCTTCTTCAGGGAACTTTTCTCTTGGAAGATCCAAGATTATTCTTATGAGATACTGCAGCGATTCACTTGAGTACTTGTGGGCTTCTTCTGATCTTATTGCTTTCTTGATGCCCTTCTGTTGGCAGATAAGTATTGTTGGATCTCCAACAACAGTTCCTGTTATGTGATGATCAAGACCCTCAAGACTCTCATTAGCAGGACCAATCGCCAGTTTCTCAACTTCAAATTCCATGCCAAGTTGAAAGTCATTTTGCGTTCTGAGGTTGACGTGCTCTTGCATAGCAAGCTGAATTTCTCTCATGGCATGAGAGAGAACTAGCTGAGAAGTTTGCTCCCCCTCAAAAGTATAGCAAATTTTAAGGTTTCCATTGATAGCAATTTGTTTTTGCTTGCCATGGGAGGTCTTTTTCGTTGGGGTCTTCTTAGATCTCCCCATTAACTCCTTTTAGAGAAGGAGCGTTGATGGGGCTGGGTTTGAACCACAAAAAGGATTCTCCATCGTCATCGTCATCGTCATCAGCTCCCTTAGAGTCCTTTTTGGAGGCCTCTAACTCCAACTCTTCATCCTCTTCTTCTTCTTCTTCTTCCTCTTCATCAGAGGGACTATCTATTGTTTCAATACTAGTGGAGGAAGAAGGAGGAGTTTGGGTCTCTTTATTCAAATCTTCCCCCTCAGCATGAGGGAGGTCTTCTGCGTTCTTCTCCCTCTCTTTTTCACCATCACTACAGGAAGGGTTGAGAGGAGCAGCATCAGCATTTACAACTTCTAAGGTGGAAGGAGCGTCAGCTTCCAGCTTGTCCTCCATGGCTTCTAGGCTAGGGATGGCCTTCGTCGCTTCAAGGACAAAGTCAGCGACCATGGTTAAGGCGGTATGATCTTTGCTTCGACCTTGGTGCTCATGTCGGTGACAGAAGATGCAACTGAGCTGACAGTGTTGCTCAGGGATTGAATGCTAGTGGTGTTTGCAGCAACGTCTGTCTTTATTCTGGTCACCTCCTCTATTAGAGCTGGCAACTGAGAATTATCAGCTTTGGAGGAGAGAGGGGAGGTGAGTTGGTTCAGTGAGGAGCCGACAACGTTCACGGCATTGGTGTTGTTGTTGACATCAGTGGAGAGTGATGCCACATGATCACTAACCTCCTTGATGAAGGCATTTAAGGAATCCAAAGTAGGACCTGTAATAGAAAAAAAAGGTTGAGCAAAGGTATGCTCGGGCTAAGTTATTTTAGACCAAAGGGGTAGGGAAGTTGATGTATCTGATGGTGCGGGGAAGAAATCAAATTGACTTCCCCCATAATACTTTATGTCCCGCTCGAGAGGAGTTTGGGACGTAGATATGTGTTGAGAGTCCCCGAGAGGGAGACCATCAGGTTTTACGTTTCCCCGCATTAAGTTATGGAGAAGTGTTAAGCTCGAGTCAGCAACCGAAGTTGTTGGTGCAGAAGATGTGAAGGCCAAAGAAACGGTTGGTGAAGAAGCAAGTGAAGAGAATATGGTCGTGTTGTGTTGCATAGAGGCACTAGCGTTGCCAAACTCTAACTCTTCAGTGCTTTGAGGCACTAAGAGTGATGAGGTAGATTCCAGCGTAGATTCAGTGGTTGTTGGAATCGATGAAGCGAATGTTATGGCGGAGCATACCACGAAGTATTCCAGGGTTGCCTGTGAAGAGGCGAGCCCTGATGTTGTTGTTGTTGGTTGATGTTGAGGTTTCTCCTTTAAAGATCTCTTGGTCTTTTTAGATTGACCAACAGGGGTAGTGGAGGGTTTCCTCTTGGAAGAGGTGGATGTTGCAGCTTGGGAAGCCACGGGGGTTGACCCATTGGCATCGCTGCAGAAACTGAAGAAGTGGGGTAGAGAAGACTTTTGAGATCAGTGATAATAACCTCGTTATCAACCCCCTCCACGTCAAGGATGCGAACCCCAAGGTTCGGGAGTTGATAATCACCTTCGGTCGGGTAGAGCTTCTGGAGAAAATGTTGCATTGTTGATCCAAACTCTCTCAGTGATTTGATGATGACCCTTAGAAATACTTAGTGAAAATTATAAATAACATCTATATGTATTAGTGTTTCACCATCAGTGATAACATATTGAGTCTGTTTAGTATCACTGATGGTAACCACTGTTTTACATAGTATTCCTCAGCGATAAATGTCCACCAGTGATAACTTGAGCCTGTTCACTTATCACCGATGATCGCTGATTGTTTCATATGTAAAACAATGTTGTTTGTAATCCCCGAAGACAAGTTTTGCGATGAAGAGTTCATCGTTGACATAGAAAATAAAGCTGGTGAACAAGTGACAAGTCTACTAATGACCTGATGTGGACATCAGTGAAACCAAGACAAGTCCACACACGTGACGTTTCTAGAAGAAGACTTCAGCGATAACTGACTTACATCAGGCCTTCTCTGATGGAAGATCAACTCAGCGATCGTTGATCATGAAGCTTCTACTTCAAGAAATGTTTGTCTTATCTACTTGCACACTCCATACGATCAGTCAGAGGGGACATGCTTT